>LR738714.1:9638401-9811059 GCA_902687465.1 Secale cereale | reverse complement strand
CCCTCCGGCGCGCCACCACCTCCCAGCCCCGCGATGCGCTACCACCCTGTCCCTTCGCCGCGCCACCACCTCCCAGCCCTGCGGCGCTCCACCACTCCACCCCTCAGGCACGCCCCCAACTGCCGGCGCACCCCCGCGGCGATGGCGGGATCCGGCCGCCCTGGCCCCCGGCGAGGCCTCCTCCACCGGATCCGGCGGACACCGCCCGCCTACGACCACTACCGGAGCTCCTTCGCGCGATCCCGTGTTGCGGTCCTTACACCAACGCCTTCTCCTCCAGCCAACTCCCCTCCCCTAGCGCGCTCACCTCCCACCTTGGGGGTCACTGGATCGGGATCCAGGCCGGGGGCTCCCCCAACTATGCAATGCCGCCGGATCGGCCTCCCCACGGTCCCGAGATTCCAGATCGAGCCTCCCCCCCAAGGATTTGTTGCGGGATCCACAACCCTCCGCCGGTGAGCCGGCCCTCTGCCCACCTCCGCAGCTGGAGCAGCACGCCCGTGCTGGTGCAGTGCACCGCGACTCCGCGTGCAGTACACTGGGTGTGTGCCCCCTCAATTTCTCCTCCCCCAGTATGAAGTTTGTTTTGGTTGATGTTGAATTCATCCGCACTGCAGTATGCTTGTGGGTGTGAAGTAGTGTGCTAGGTTGCCGCTCCTCGTGTAGCTCGCTTGCCGCCCCCGTGCAGCTCACCTCCGGCGAGCAGTATGTTTGTGGGTGTGAAGCAGTGCGCTCAGTTGCCACTCCCCACTGGTGTTGCTCGATGGCAAAACAGAGTCAAGTTTTAACGATGCATGCAAAAAGGTTGGCTGGAGATTTCTTCCTTTCTTTCTTTGTGTCCCGAGAAATAGACATCTATATATGTATGTGATGCATCTCAGATTCAGACTTTGGATTTTACAGTGTGGAGGAGAAGCTGTGGAGCCGAGAGCTTTGGTGTCGTGGGTCTGAATTTGCTGGTTCCCTACCATGTTCTCTGATGACCACTTTTACCTGCAAAGGTAAGAAGGGATCATTCATGTCTGCTCTGAGTACTGGAGAAGAGGGACATAACACAATTAGCCCAAAATAACTGAATGGTTGGTCGAATTTTGCAGGTGTGGCGACTCACTGGGGAAGGACCGCACGATGACTCCAGCATTTAATGGGTGTGCTTAAAACACCTGAGAGCGTTCATTGATGCGAGGTAAATAGGCCCCAGTGAAGTGCAACTCTGCAAGATAGCTCTGTTCTTAATTATCAGGTTAATTCACTTGTAAAACATTTCAGAGTCGGCGGCCAAGGAGGATGGTGAATTGACTTGCAACCGGTCCGCGGAATATCTGCAGCCATGCTAAGGAAGTAGCAGCCTCCTTTTCGAAAAAAAAAAGAAGAAGCGTAGCCTGCAGCTTGGTATGTATATCTGAAGCCTGTCAGCCTTGCTATGCTGCTTAGAATTAAATTGCTGCAATAAGTGGGTCCAAATCATGCGTGCGATGGTTAGTATTTCGGTCATTCAGTTTTAGTGTAGCACAAAATATTACTGTCGAGACGGCCTTCTGCCCACCTCCGCAGCTGGAGCAGCACGCCCGTGCTGGTGCAGTGCACCGCGACTCCGCGTGCAGTACACTGGGTGTGTGCCCCCTCAATTTCTCCTCCCCCAGTATGAAGTTTGTTTTGGTTGATGTTGAATTCATCCGCACTGCAGTATGCTTGTGGGTGTGAAGTAGTGTGCTCGGTTGCCGCTCCCCCATGTAGCTCGCTTGCCGCCCCCGTGCAGCTCACCTCCGGCGAGCAGTATGTTTGTGGGTGTGAAGCAGTGTGCTCGGTTGCCGCTACCCCGTGCAGCTCACCTCCGGCGAGCAGTATGCTTGTGGGTGTGAAGCAGTGCGCTCGGTTGCTCATGGGGGAAGTGCTAGAGGACAAAGAAGGATCATGTGGTTGAGTGTGTAGTTTTGTGTGAGATTGCAAAGCAGTTCAGTAGAGAAAACTAAGCGGTTCTGTGTAAAAAAGCAAGAGGTTCACTTCGCAAAACATGCAACTCCTCTATTGTGCACTTGTGGTTCGCCAGCTAACCATGTCCTGCGTTTTGCCAGTGACCATACTGCAGTCAACCATCGGTGATGAGCGTTGTTTTGCAGCTCACACTTTTTTTCTTCTGGAAACCATTTGCACTGCACTCAGTAAGAAAAGAGAAGAGAACATCAATGTTCATTTGAAGTCCATTTTGTTGTTTATGAGAAACGTAGAGAGAAAGAATGGTAAGAATGGATGGTCATTTTGTATACTCTTTGCCTAGTGCAATTCAGTTCGGTATTGTGTCGTTGATTCTGCTGTGTATTGGATGGTTGTGTGGCTGTGTATTGGAATTCCCCCATTTCAAAATCATGGGTTGTGCCTCAGTTCACCTCGATCAGCGATGCAGCTTAGCCGGGTTGCAGTCGCCGATTCAACAAACTCTAACGACCGCCGAGTTGCTCGCCTCACTATTTGGTGTTTTTTCTAAAGAAAAATCAAATTGTAAATGCAGTGCACTATGATTTTCTCTTAGGTTCATTTGCTTATTTTGCAGGAAAAAAGAATTAAGTGGTGCCGGCGAGCATCCACTTCCCGTTCGGCGTCGGGTGGTTCTCTTGTACATTGTGCAGGGGTCCATTTGTTTGTGCATGGCGACTTGTCCTATTTTATTTGATGTAAAAGAAGAGAACAGACAAACAACTAGCAGTTTGTGGTTTATTTTTCATGGTATGTACTTCGAGAAACAAAATGTAAGGTGTCTGGTTCTATTTTATTCGATGTAAAAGAGGAGAACAGACCCAAAGTAAAAACGCATTTTGTGGTGTCTATGAAAGGTGTCTGGTTCATTTTGTGGTGGTTTGTTAGGTAAGTGAACGTGCAGTGCACTTGGGTAAAAAAGAAGTCTGCTACGAAGGACTCCTCAGTATTGTTCATTTCGAACAAAATGTATTTAAAAACATGTAAAAATGCAGTGCATTTTGGTCTAAAAAAATCCATTGCAAAGGACTCTTTGAAGCTCACTTTGTTCTCTCACGAAGTTGGCCATAAAAAACCGTTGTGGTTCACTTGGTGATCCAAAAACAAAAACACATCGGAAAGCAGCTCACTTCTCAACACTTCTCAAACGCGCGTAAAAAAATAATTAGTACGAAAAAAGACAACAACAAATTATGAGGTTCACTTTTGGTAGTGTTCCGCTTCACTTTCGGGAGTGTTGCGGTCCACTTTCCTTCGAAAAAAAAAGTTGGAAAAAAGACAACAAAACTCCTATGAGAAAAATATACGTCCAACAAAATAAATCATGAGGTTCGATTGACTGTCTGATGCAGTGCGTTTTTCAGTTTGAAGCAGTGCGCTTTTCTGTCCGATGCAGTGCACGCGTCGATTTTGTTGTCGCGAAAAACAGAGTTTCCGCGTTTTTGTAATTTCAAAACTGCTCTTAAACCGTAATGAATTAGAGGGCATTTTCTACATGAAAAAGTAGAGTCTCGGCGATATCTTTCCAACGGTGTATCATTTGGATCATTTCGGCCAACGTTTTGTAAAAATTTCACGAAAAAACGGCCGCTGCCCTTCGTAGTCAGCCGCACGATTTTCAAATTTAACTAAAAACCGTAAGGAATCTCAAAAACATTTCAACATATGAAAGTTGCGCCTCGTTCGTAGCTTTCCAACGGTATATTACACGCCTTGTTTCAACAAACGGTTAGAAAACTGGAGTGTAAACAGTACCAAAAATTTGAAAAATTTCGGAAAACACAATTTCGCGATTTAGTAAATTCAAAACTGCTCTTAAACCGTAGGGAATTAGAAAAAATAATAGATATTAAAAAGATGCGCGCCGACGATATCTTTTCAACGGTGTATCATATGTTTCATTCCGACGAGCGATTTAGAAAAAAAAACGCTCGCTGCCATTCGTTGTGAGCCGCACAATTTTCGAAACTGCTCTTAAACTATGGTGAATTTTGAAAAATGTTCAACATGTCAAAGTTGCGTCTACTCCATAGCTTTTCAACGGTATATTACACGCATAATTCCGATAAACGGTTAAAAAACTAGAGCAAAAAAGGTATCAAAAAACAAAACGTACAGTTTTTTCAAACATGAAGTTCGCTTGTCTCTGTGGTGCAGTGCGTATAGCTTTCCAATGCAGTATTACAATGCAGTTCGGAAGTGTTATGAGAATATTATTCTCATAATATATATACCTATATATATACCTATATATATATAGGAAAATAGGTTGGTACAGCTAGGAGTATGTACCTATATATATACCTATATATATATATATGAAAATAGGTTGGTACACCTAGGAGTATGTACTCCTTCCTTCGTTTGGCATTGATTGCCATCCGCGTGTCAATCACGGGAGTGCTATTGGGTTGCACCATGCAAACTCGTTAGCAACAAATCATCGAGAAAATCACGCCGGGTTTGAAAAATTGTTAACCTATCCATCCACGTTAATAGGGATCCATTTTTTATTTCCATTGGGTATGAATCCCGAGCAGAAGCTACATCGAGATAACCTCGGGCAGCGGCTACCCAACGGCGTCAAGACTCAAGACCCAACATGCACACGCTCACGCCAGCGTGGCAGTACATATCAACATGCAGACCCAACATGCAGACACTCAGTATATTCAAACAGTACATATCAATTAAGATCTAGAGGCGCTATATACTCCATGTAAGAGTGGCAGTACAGAGTGGCGATTAAGTATATACCTCACCTTAAAAGCAGTTTATACCTTTTTTATTATAGCAAAAGCAGTATATAGCTAAAATGACGCATATACTTCATTGGCAAAAGGTGGTATATGCTCCCCACAAGATAAGTGGTATATATGTATTGCATGCATCCAGCATTCATACAGATTAGGCTCGTGGTATATATATATACTGCACTGCGAACGGAGTATATATAGTTTGTTCACGTTCACATTTTCCTTGAAGTTGAAGATATACAGTATATACCCCCTCAGAAAATGAAGATATACAGTAATATCCATATGGATTAGGCGTGCCGTACCAAATCCCTTATTTGTAGGATCAAGCACATGCATGCATCCGTGGGACGAGACTTGCCTGCTCCCCTCGTGTGTGCCCATCCGTGCTCCGCGTACGTGCCTTGATTTGATTGGACCAAAATTAGGCCCGGCCCCACCCCCTTAAAATCAGGGGGGGTAATGATTAGATTAGAAAGAAAAAAGATGAAATAACAGCCGTAGGATGAAGTGGGAGCACGGATGGGAGCACGAGGAGGGAGCAGGCAAGTTTTGTCCGCATCCGTGGGGCTAGTTGCATGCATCAATTTAGTTTTTCTTCGCAGCCGATTCGTGTGCTAACTATTCGTGGGGCTAGTTCCACTCATGCAGCCTTAAGAACCGATAAACCGGCGTTATGGTCCTTAATTTTGCGATCGTAACACGGTTGGGGTTTATGGGGCCCCCTTGATAATTCGCACTGCTTAATGTTTTTCCAGCAAGGCCCAACTTTAGTTTTAATTTGCAACATAATAAAAACTTAATTAATTAATTGCATAGGGGGTCATGTCACCGGGTTCTTAATTCTACATAACAGGGGGGCCAGTGCTGATGGTGTTGGTCCCA
The DNA here is from genome assembly GCA_902687465.1 of Secale cereale. NCBI lineage: Eukaryota > Viridiplantae > Streptophyta > Magnoliopsida > Poales > Poaceae > Secale > Secale cereale. The sequence continues at coordinate 9,805,444 of LR738714.1, read as the reverse complement.
AACGGATAGAATGCGGGGCCACCACGAGGAAACTCGAGGATTGACTCTCGTAGGCTTTCTCATCCGGTCGTGGCCTAAGACGAGATACGCGCGTCTACTATCAGGGTGTCAGCACGCCGAGAGGTCTTGCTGGATTAGTTTTACCTTTGTTGAAATATCTTGAGCACGGGATTCCGAGAATACTTGGGTCTTCCCAACATGGAGTTGCGACTCCGCAGATCGTGAGCTTGTGATGGGCTAAGTTGGGACACTCCTGCAGGGTTATGATCTTTTGAAAGCCGTGCCCGTGATTATGTGGCAGATTGGAATTTGTTAATGTCCGATTATAGAAAACTTGACAGAGGATACGAAATAAAATACACGAACCGTGTGAGTAACCGTGACTGTCTCTTTTCACTTTGAGAAGAAAACATGGTGGGGTTGTGTGACGCCCCCGATTTGTCCGTACACTAATCATGCACGCAAATGTGTACGACCAAGATCAAGGACTCACGGGAAGATATCACAACACAACTCTAGACACAAATTAAAATAATACAAGCTTCATATTACAAGCCAGGGGTCTCGAGGGCTCGAATACAGAAGCTCAAAAGCAACAGAGTTAGCGGAAGCAACAATATCTGAGTACAAACATAAGTTGAACAAGATTTGCCTTAAGAAGGCTAGCACAAACATCAACGATCGAAGAGGCAAGGCCTCCTGCCTGGGACCTCCTAACTACTCCTGGTCGTCAGCTGTCTCCACGTAGTAGTAGGCTCCGTCGGGGTAGTAGTAGTAACCGACTGGGGTGGCATCTGGCTCCTGGGATCCGAAGAAGGGGCGAAAGGGGAAGCAAAGCAACCGTGAGTACTCATCCAAAGTACTCACAAGCATCAGAACTATACTAAGTATGCATCAGTATCAAAGGAAAAGCTGTATATGTGGACTGAACTGCAGAATGCCAGAAGAGGAGGGGAAAAGCCTAGCCTATCGAAGACTAGCATCTTCAAGCATCTTCTGGAAATCACCATCTTGCAGCACTAGAAGGAAATACAGAATAGCAGTTTATAATTAACAAGCATGTTGTACCATTAACGGCCTAGAGATCCTTCCTCGACTCCCTGCGAGAAAGTAATCTCGCAGCCACATATCCATCACATATCTCAAGTATCCATTTCTAGTTATAATAGATCAGGATATAAGACCAAATGTCCGTTACCGTGGACACGGCAATTCGAATAGATAACTTCCCTGCAGGGGTGCACCACGTTACCCTCACGCTCGATCATCTCTGGCCGGACACACCCTTCTGGGTCAATGCCCGGCCTCAGGAGATCAACACGTCGCAACCCTACCTAGGCTCAGCAGAGAGGTCCCTGCCGGTCTACATCCTAAGCACTCCGGGGTCATGGGCCATCGCCCGTTGCACTCCGGGTCGTTGCGAGCAGGGCGGACCAGGCACCACCTCTATACTGGATGGCGCCGGCCCAGCTGTGCCGCAATGCTGAACTGGACATCTGACAAAGCTTCGGTTGATACCACGACGCCGAGGCCCATAACTATTCTCGCGTGGCGGTTAGTGCGTAAAGGCCAGAGGCCAACTCAGAACAAATACCCAAATCTGTTAGTGCATTATTGACAGAAGTGACGGCTGTCGGGACAAGTCCGGAGCTATCACCTCTCCTGGGTGATACCGCTAAACAGCCAGCCGCCACCGTAACAACTCCCGCAGGTGCTCTCCGGACCCGCCCGCCTTTCACAAAGGTATCAAGTAAAGTCCATGTAACTGTGTGTCCAAAACATCAAGGTGGAAAACCCGAGGAATCACCCTCGGCGAATTCCACTCGATGTGTCCGTCAAGGCGAACTATGAGGAATCACCCCCGAGGTTCACACTTGAGGGGTTGCACGACAAAGTCGTATCGGGAATGGAGAAATAGGAATCACCCTCGATGACCACGACCGAATAGCTACACTACAGAGTTATCATCATGAGTGCGTTATGAGGTTTCACCCTCGGCACCCGATAGTACCTCTGCAGAGTCGAGCAACAAAGGGGTGTGATGTGATGTGAAGTGTCGGGATCCGGTCTTCGATCACGTTGCTCGAGTCGTCGATGATGAAGCAGGGGCAACAAGGATAGTCAGGCTCCGGTCTTCAATCACGTTGCTCAAGTCGTCGATGATGAAGCAGGGGCAACAAGGACAGGGTGGGGGTCACTGTTGGATCACTATCCAACCTATACTAAGCAGTTCAGCATAGCATGTAGGTAACAATAGCAGGTACAAAAACAGGCTATGCATCAGAATAAGATCAAACAATAACAGTAGCAAAATTCTAATGCAAGCATAAGAGAGAATGGAATGGGCGATATCGGGATGATCAAAGGGGGGGCTTGCCCGGAAGCTCTGCTGAAATGGAAGTAGGGTCGTCGTCGACGTAGTCGATCACCAGGGCATCAACAGGAGTCTCGGGGTCTACCGGAGAGAAGAGGGGGAAGACACAATAAATACATAGCACACAGATGCACGACATGACAATAAGCGGCGCTCGGGGTGTTCTAACGCAGTACTACACGATACTGGCGAAGGGGGAAAACACCCGGGAAAGCATTCCCGGTGTTAGGCATTTTCGGACACGTGAACCGGAGGGGGATTGTTCCATGTTCGGTATGCTAGGGATTTGTGGCGGACGAACGGACTGCGTATTCAGATTCGTTTCGAAATTCTGAGCGACTTTCATATATAAATCTTTTTCATCCGAGTTACGGATTATTTTATATGATTTTTCAAAGTTTTATTAATATTCTGAAATTATTATTAATTCAAAATTAAATGTAAAATGCTACGGGTACCCAGCACAGGGTACACAAAAGTGCACCAAGTGGCTGACAGGTGGGCCAGGGGGTCCCTGTTGACCAGTCAATGTTTGACTGGTCAACAGGGGGGTGGGGCCCCCTGTCATTGAGACATCTAACTAATTAGTAATTAGTTAGGTTAACTAATTAATTAGTTTAACTAAAAACAACTGATTTAAGTTAATTAAGTTAATTAATCAATTAATTAATTATTTTTATATTATATATTTTTTAAATCTTTTTTCTTTCTTCTTTTTTTTAAAAAAGGGGCTGGGCCCTTCTGGTCAGCAGCCCTCAAGGCCTTGCGGGGCGGGCGGCTTAACGGGCGAAGCCAGGGCGCCCGATGACACCGGGCGGGCGCACGCCAGAACGGGCGCCTGAGCGCTGGGCGTGGCCGCCGGCCACGGCGGGCGGAGCCCCAGGCCGCCAGCCGGTCGGGGCCGTAGTTGGCGGTGACGGCAAGGGGCGGCCGGGCGCAAGCAGCGCCGGCGAGGGCATGCCCACCGGGGCGGACAGGGGGGCGACCGTTGCGGCCACGGCGGGGCGGCGCCGGGGCGTTGCGCGGGTGCGCCGAGGCCGACGAGAGGGGCGCGGCCAGGGGCGATGCAGAGCCCCCCGGGGCGCGTGGAGGAGGCGGGAGGGGTCGCGGCGGCTGGGACGAGGCCGACGAGTGGGCTGCGCGGCCACGCGATGCGGGGATGGGTGCGAGGCGGCGCCGGAGAGGAGCTGCGGCGGCCGGAGCTGGTGAGGTTGCACAGCGGCTGCGACGGGAATGGCAGCGGGGAGGCGAGGCGAGGCTGCAGCGGCGAGTGCAGTGCTGCGGGGCGGCCAAGCGAGAAGACTGGGTGTGGCCCTCGGGCGCTTGCGCACGGGCGAGGCGCGGTGAGTGCGAGCTCGGACGGAGCTCGCGGACGGCGATTACGTAGCGACGGTGAAGCTAACCGCGACAGCAAAATGGAGGGGGCGGAGGGGAGCGTGGGCATGTGCTCACAGCGTTGACGAGGAGGCCCGAGGACGCTGGAGGAGCTCGAGGTGGCGCGGATTGACTTGGTGGTCACCGGAGCCCGATGAGGAAGTCGATGTTGGGGTGGCGTCACGGGGCCGTCCGGCGCCGGGTGGATCGACGTGGATGATGAGGACGACGCTACGGTGTTCCTGGACTCGTCGGCGAGGCAAGGGGTGTACGGTGGCCGTGGGCTTCACCCGAGCGAGCCCATGGCGGTACTCGGCGAGGAGGGATCTGACGAGGGGGAGTGGATGGAGCGAGAGGGAGTTGGGATTAGGGTTCGGCGACGGGAGGGGGCCAAGTATTTGTAGACGGGGGTTCGCCGGCGGATGGCCGCCACGGCGTCGACCGGTGCCGTGGCGGGCATCGGGCATGCCCACGATCTCCCGTGAACAGTGGGATGGGGAAGGAGGCGCGGGTGGGCCGGCCTGGCTTGGCCAGTGAGGCCAGTTGGGCCAAAAGGCCCAGGGGAGGGGGGGGGTTCTTTTGTTTCAAGGTTTTGTTTGGGTTTTTTTTTCTTTTCTTTTAACTTTTCTGTTTATTTTACTTTACTTAATTCCCACATGATTTTAGTTTAATAAAAATATGAGACCAACACCTAACTTTGTGTTTTAGTTTAACCCTCTGTCACATAAAGTTTCACACATATATAAAATAGTTTAACATTTTTAGAAAATATATAGGGCATTTAAATGATCATTTAAGCCACCGATATATTCACAAAGAGGGATTTAAACACTTTACAAAAGTGTTGGGCCACCACCAATATTACCAACTGAATATTTGGCATACTTTGCACATTTTAGTTTTGTTCATTGAAAACTTTATTTGTTTGGCTTTATTTTAAATTTTGAATTCGAATCGGTTTGAACCAAAGTGATTTCCAGCAACGGTAAAAACGATGACGTGGCATCATTAGCAGAGTATTACTGTAGCTTAATTATTCGGGCATTACAAATCTCCTCCACTACAAGAAATCTCGTCCCGAGATTTTAGGAGGTAGAAGGAAACAAAACGGGATATTCATCACGAAGACGATCCTCGGGTTCCCAAGTGGCTTCATCTTCATTAGGATTTGACCACAATTTTTTTGAAATTTGATAGTTCTGTGTCGATGTGACGTTCTGCTTGATCAAAAACGCTGAGCGGACAGATTCTTCGGACTTTGAGGTAGCGTTTTCAATTCTTACAAAAGGAGAAGCGTTACACGCCTTCAAGGGTTAAATCCGTGCTTCGGCATTTTGAACAAGATGAGCATGGTAGCTTACTATCTCATTTGAAGGATGCAGCAGATGGACGGTCTTAGTGGCGCAAATGATAGTAGCAGTATGTGTTTTCAACCATTCCATTCCCAGAATGAGGTCAATATTGGATGACTTCAAGACAATGGGAGAAACATGGAATTCCAACCCTTCAATTTCAACGATGACGTTGTGACTAACCATGGTGGTTCGACATTGGCCCGCAGGGGTGTGTACCACTAGCGGATTGTCCATCTCTTCGAACTTAATGCCATGCATGAATGCAAAATCTTCTGATATGAAAGAATGCGATGCTCCTGAATCGAATAAAACAGAAGCTGGTATTGAGTGAACAAGAAGAGTACCCAACACGGTAGCAGGCTGGCCTTGAGCTTCATTCAGATCAATGTGGTTAGCCTGACCACGACCATAAGGCATGGCATTGTTGTTGCGGGGCTGATTGTCACCACGGCCAGTTGGAGGAAGTGCAAGCTGGTTCTGATTCTGGTAGCAATCTCTAGCACGGTGTCCTGGTTGGCCACACTTGAAGCATAGCCCATCATTTGGATGAGGAGCAGGAGCTTGGGGTGGTGCATCTTGAAGTCTCGGCTGCCCAGGTGGTGGAGGTGACAGGTGAGGTGCAGCATGGGACTGCCTTGGTGCAGTTGCGGTTGGGTGGTACATGCTGTTGGGGATCCAGATCCTACGCTTCTGTGATGAAGGTCCTGAAGATGAACCAGTGTCACGGTTGCGCCTGAGAGATCCCTGGTGTTCCTTCAGACCAGTTTCGACATGAATGGCCTTGTTCACCAAGGTGGCAAAGTCGGCAAAGTCATGTGCAAGGAGTGCGAGCTTGATGTCGGCTTGAAGTCCATCACGGAACTTTTCCTGTCTACGTGCATCAGTGGCAATGTCTTCTTCAGCATAGCGGGACAAGTCAAGGAACTCCCGCTGATAAGCATCTACAGTCTTGTTGCCTTGGGTGAGGTTACGGAACTCGCGCTTCTTCCTGTCCATAATTCCCTGAGGAATGAAGCGGGCACGGAAGGCAGCTTGGAAATCCCGCCAAGTGATGATTGTCCCAGCAGGTAGTGAACGCCTGTGGCTGTCCCACCATTGAGCAGCGGGACCTTTCAGGTAATATGCCGCGAAGGTGACATAGCTGGCAGGGGCTACACCAGCAGACTCTAGCTCGAAAGTGATATCACGGAGCCAGTCATCAGCATCAAGTGGCTGAGTTGAGCTGCGGTAGATGCTTGGGTTGAGATGTGCAAAGTCGTTCAGGGTCACAGTTGCTGGCTGCTGGTTCAAGTTGGGGCGAGAAAACTGAGCCATCATTCCTTCCATGAACTGGCAGTCCAGCTCAAGTTGTTGGATCATACCAGCCATGTACTCAGGAGGTGGTGGGGCATTGCCACCACGACAACGACCAGCGGGTCTAACCATCCTGCTAACATATAACATGGGTAGTTCAGCATTTGAGAAATTTGCAAAGACAAGAATTATTCACTATCTATCTTGTAGAATGAACGAGGTATGACGAGTACCACATAGTAGTCAACATGATAGAGTGTGTACTATTCAAAATACTATTCTAACGAAAAATTATGGCTCTATCCATCTTTGGGGTGAATGTGGTCACGGGATCCTAATGTTTGAGTTAGTAAATTTGTTTAACCCGAATAGAAGAGAGTTCAGAGCCCCGGAGTAAAGATCGAGGAGTAAAAGATCCTAATTCCACCCAATTGGCGACGTGGGCCCGTAAGCCACACAGCCATGTTAGTAAAACAGTTTTCCAAATACTAGACTCAACTTCGGCCAAGGAGTTGGAAAGGGGGATCCTACGGGCAGTCGGCTCTGATACCAACTTGTGACGCCCCCGATTTATCCGTACACTAATCATGCACGCAAATGTGTACGACCAAGATCAGGGACTCACGTGAAGATATCACAACACAACTCTAGACACAAATTAAAATAATACAAGCTTCATATTACAAGCCAGGGGCCTCGAGGGCTCGAATACAGAAGCTCGAAAGCAACAGAGTTAGCGGAAGCAACAATATCTGAGTACAGACATAAGTTGAACAAGATTTGCCTTAAAAAGGCTAGCACAAACATCAACGATCGAAGAGGCAAGGCCTCCTGCCTGGGACCTCCTAACTACTCCTGGTCGTCAGCTGTCTCCACGTAGTAGTAGGCTCCGTCGGGGTAGTAGTAGTAACCGACTGGGGTGGCATCTGGCTCCTGGGATCAGCCATCTGGTTGAGACAACTAGAAAGAAGAAGAAGGGGGAAAGGGGGAGCAAAGCAACCGTGAGTACTCATCCAAAGTACTCGCAAGCATCAGATCTATACTAAGTATGCATCAGTATCAAAGGAAAAGCTGTATATGTGGACTGAACTGCAGAATGCCAGAAGAGGAGGGGAAAAGCCTAGCCTATCGAAGACTAGCATCTTCAAGCATCTTCTGGAAATCACCATCTTGCAGCACTAGAATAAATACAGAATAGCAGTTTATAATTAACAAGCATGTTGTAGCATTAACGGCTTAGAGATCCTTCCTCGACTCCCTGCGAGAAAGTAATCTCGCAGCCACATATCCATCACATATCTCAAGTATCCATTTCTAGTTATAATAGATTAGGATATAAGACTGAACGTCCGTTACCGTGGACACGGCTATTCTAATAGATAACTTCCCTGCAGGGGTGCACCACGTTGCCCTCACGCTCGATCATCTCTGGCCGGACACACCCTTCTGGGTCAATGCCCGGCCTCAGGAGATCAACACGTCGCAACCCTACCTAGGCTCAGCAGAGAGGTCCCCGCCGATCTACATCCTAAGCACTCCGGGGTCATGGGCCATCGCCCGTTGCACTCCGGGTCGTTGCGAGCAGGGCGTACCAGGCACCACCTCTATACTGGAAGGCGCCGGCCCAGCCGTGCCGCAATGCTGAACTGGACATCTGACAAAGCTTCGGCTGATACCACGACGCCGAGGCCCATAACTATTCTCGCGTGGCGGTTAGTGCGTAAAGGCCAGAGGCCAACTCAGAACAAATACCCAAATCTGTTAGTGCATTATTGACAGAAGTGACGGCTGTCGGGACAAGTTCGGAGCTATCACCTCTCCTGGGTGATACCGCTAAACAACCAGCCACCGTAACAACTCCTGCGGGTGCTCTCCGGGCCCGCCCGCCTTTCACAAAGGTATCAAGTAAAGTCCATGTAACTGTGTGTCCAAAACATCAAGGTGGAAAACCCGAGGAATCACCCTCGGCGAATTCCACTCGATGTGTCCGTCAAGGCGAACTATGAGGAATCACCCCCGAGGTTCACACTTGAGGGGTTGCACGACAGAGTTGTATCGGGAATGGAGAAAGAGGAATCACCCTCGATGACCACGACCGAATAGCTACACTACAGAGTTATCATCATGAGTGCGTTATGAGGTTTCACCCTCGGCACCCGATAGTACCTCTGCAGAGTCGAGCAACAAAGGGGTGTGATGTGATGTGAAGTGTCGGGCTTCGGTCTTCGATCACGTTGCTCGGGTCGTCGATGATGAAGCAGGGGCAACAAGGATAGTCGGGCTCCGGTCTTCAATCACGTTGCTCAAGTCGTCGATGATGAAGCAGGGGCAACAAGGACAGGGTGGGGGTCACTGTTGGATCACTATCCAACCTATACTAAGCAGTTTAGCATAGCATGTAGGTAACAATAGCAGGTACAAAAGCAGGCTATGCATCAGAATAGGATCAAACAATAACAGTAGCAAAATTATAATGCAAGCATAAGAGAGAATGGAATGGGCGATATCGGGATGATCAAAGGGGGGGCTTGCCTGGAAGCTCTGTTTAAATGGAAGTAGGGTCGTCGTCGACGTAGTCGATCACCAGGGCATCAACAGGAGTCTCGGGGTCTACCGGAGAGAAGAGGGGGAAGAAACAATAAATACATAGCACACAGATGCACGACATGACAATAAGCGGCGCTCGGGGTGTTCTAACGCAGTACTACACGATACTGCCGAAGGGGGAAAACACCCGGGAAAGCATTCCCGGTGTTAGGCATTTTTGGACAGGTGAACCGGAGGGGGATTGTTCCATGTTCGGTATGCTAGGGATTTGTGGTGGACGAACAGACTGCGTATTCGGATTCGTCTCGAAATTCAGAGCGACTTTCATATATGAATCTTTTTCATCCGAGTTACGGATTATTTTATATGATTTTTCAAAGTTTTATTAATATTCTGAAATTATTATTAATTCGAAATTAAATGTAAAATGCTACGGGTACCCAGCACAGGGTACACAAAAGTGCACCAAGTGGCTGACAGGTGGGCCAGGGGGTCCCTGTTGACCAGTCAACGTTTGACTGGTCAACAGGGGGGTGGGGCCGCCTGTCATTGAGACATCTAATTAATTAGTAATTAGTTAGGTTAACTAATTAATTAGTTTAACTAAAAACAACTGATTTAAGTTAATTAAGTTAATTAATCAATTAATTAATTAGTTTTATAATATATATTTTTAAATCTTTTTTCTTTTCTTTTTAAAGGGGCTGGGACCTTCTGGTCAGCGGCCCTCAAGGCCTTGCGGGGCGGGCGGCTTAACGGGCGAAGCCAGGGCGCCCGATGACACCGGGCGGGCGCACGCCAGAATGGGCGCCTGAGCGCTGGGCGTGGCCGCCGGCCACGGCGGGCGGAGCCCCAGGCCGCCAGCCGGTCGGGGCCGCAGTTGGCGGTGACGGCAAGGGGCGGCCGGGCGCAAGCAGCGCCGGCGAGGGCATGCCCATCGGGGCGGACAGGGGGGCGACCGTTGCGGCCACGGCGGGGCGGCGCCGGGCCGTTGCGCGGGTGCGCCGAGGCCGACGAGAAGGGCGCGGCCAGGGGCGATGCAGAGCCCCCCGGGGCGCGTGGAGGAGGCGGGAGGGGTCGCGGCGGCCGGGACGAGGCCGACGAGTGGGCTGCGCGGCCGCGCGATGCGGGGATGGGTGCGAGGCGGCGCCGGAGAGGAGCTGCGGCGGCCGGAGCTGGTGAGGTTGCGCAGCGGCTGCGACGGGAATGGCAGCGGGGAGGCGAGGCGAGGCTGCAGCGGCGAGTGTAGTGCTGCGGGGCGACCAAGCGAGAAGACGGGGTGTGGCCCTCGGGCGCTTGCGCACGGGCGAGGCGCGGTTAGTGCGAGCTCGGACAGAGCTCGCGGACGGCGATTACGTAGCGACAGTGAAGCTAACCGCGACAGCAAAATGGAGGGGGCGGAGGGGAGCGTGGGCATGTGCTCATAGCGTTGACGAGGAGGCCCGAGGACGCTGGAGGAGCTCGAGGTGGCGCGGATCGACTTGGTGGTCACCGGAGCCCGATGAGGAAGTCGATGTTGGGGTGGCGTCACGGGGCCGTCCGGCGCCGGGTGGATCGACGTGGATGATGAGGACGACGCTACGGTGTTCCTGGACTCGTCGGCGAGGCAAGGGGTGTACGGTGGCCGTGGGCTTCACCCGAGCGAGCCCATGGCGGTACTCGGCGAGAAGGGATCTGACGAGGGGGAGTGGATGGAGCGAGAGGGAGTGGGGATTAGGGTTCGGCGACGGGAGGGGGCCAAGTATTTGTAGACGAGGGTTCGCCGGCGGATGGCCGCCACGGCGTCGACCGGTGCCGTGGCGGGCATCGGGCATGCCCACGATCTCCCGTGAACAGTGGGATGGGGAAGGAGGCGCGGGTGGGCCAGCCTGGCTTGGCCAGTGAGGCCGGTTGGGCCAAAAGGCCCAGGGGAGGGGGGGTTTCTTTTGTTTCAAGGTTTTGTTTGGGTTTTGTTTTCTTTTCTTTTAACTTTTCTGTTTATTTTACTTTACTTAATTCCCACATGATTTTAGTTTAATAGAAATATGAGACCAACACCTAACTTTGTGTTTTAGTTTAACCCTATGTCACATAAAGTTTCACACATATATAAAATAGTTTAACATTTTTAGAAAATATACAGGGCATTTAAATGATCATTTAAGCCACCGATATATTCACAAAGAGGGATTTAAACACTTTACAAAAGTGTTGGGCCACCACCAATATTACCAACTGAATATTTGGCATACTTTGCACATTTTAGTTTTGTCCATTGAAAACTTTATTTGTTTGGCTTTATTTTAAATTTTGAATTCGAACCGGTTTGAACCAAAGTGATTTCCAGCAACGGTAAAAACGATGACGTGGCATCATTAGCAGAGTATTACTGTAGCTTAATTATCCGAGCGTTACAGGTTGTGTTTGACTCGTAGGTAGTTCGTGATCTTTAGCGATCATTACTAATTTGCGACCGTTTGCGTAGATGCTCGTCTTATTCTTGTACTCGTAAGTTAGCCACCATACTTTTGCTTAGCCACTGCTGCAACCTCACCACTTAACCTCTTCCTACCCCTTTAAGTTTTGCTAGTCTTGTTACCCATGGTTATGAAATTGTTGAGTTCTCGTGGCTCACAGTTACTACAACAACAGTTGCAAGTGCAGGTTTCCGATGATTTGACGTGAGAGCGATGTACTTGTGTTGGAGTTCCTTCTTCTTCTGCTTCGTTAGTCTTGGGTTAGGTTCCTGGTCGGCAGCCTGGTATAGCAGATGGATGTCGTTGTGCTCTTCATGTTAGCATCCGTAGTCGGATGTCTTGTATTGATGTTGGTGTATTCATGTGACTTGTATGAATTGTTGTATCCCCATGTATTTATGTAATGGTACGATGTAATAATATCCATCTTGCTAAGCGCCCGAAATGCGGTTGTGCCCCAATCACGAGCATGTCACGTGATTGGGATATAATCGCATCTTGGGCCTGACAACAACACAATACAAAAAAAAAGATAAAAATAAATAACCAACTGTTAAATTTAAATATGAGGTCTCCTAGATGACTAAAATACATACACCCTTTCCAAATAGTAGTTCTAATCTAGAAAAATGTGTTGAGTGTGAAAACACAACATGTGTTTTCAATTCATATAGCGACAATTTTCTCTCCCTGGTTATTTTTCTCCGCGGCATTTGTTGCGTCTCCTTAACCACCATCTCCTTGCTATAAAACAAAGTGGTATTCATTCATCCACTTCTATTCTCATGTAGTACCATGTGGGTTGCTCGAGAACAACAAATGCATAAATACCACCTTTCGAAAAAATTGGATCAGATTAACAATAATGGGTGATATTGAGGGATTGTGGTTGAATATCAAATGGTTAGCGACATACTGTTCATCTTGTTGTTTCCCTCGTCTTCTGATGCCACAAGTTCACCTCCTAGCCTCTACTCATCTCTATCTTCTTCATGGTCAATAGAATGCAACTCAAGATGGTGATGTCACTCTTCGCCCTCCTGGCACCTCATATGCTCTCACCAAACACCCGAGCATGCATCCAACAAGGTGCTAAAATTATCTTGCACTCAATTCAAACTCAAGACGCTCTTGGTCTCCTAACGTGGCCAATACCATCATAAAAATGGAAATGAAACCTTGACCGAAACAATCATTGACCTCACATGTATGCCTTTTGTTTGGGGGTTGCTTTTTGCCTCACGAACCAATATGCTCCTAGGTGAATAGTAAAATCACATATATTAAAAAAAGCTATTTTTACGTCAAATGCGTTTGTATGTTATATCTACATGCAAAATTATATGATTAAATAACACATAGAATTAGGTAGATTAAAAAGCCATTTGATTCTCCCTTTGCCCCAATCATCCTGCCATAATAAGATGGTGTTACCCTTCCCTATGATCACCTGTTTGAATTCATGTATTAACCTGGAGATGCTCTTCCACCCACATGCTCTCACTGGTTTGTCAGTGACAAGTCCTCCAGTTTAGTAGGAATTCCATATAAACTACACCCAAGGTAGATCTTCGCAATTGAAATTTTTGCGTAGATGTTTCATTAGGGGACACTTATTGTGAGTTGGAAGATCTAAAACTACCATCCCTCCTTGATCTTTGGGGAGACAAACTTTGTCTATGGTAACGAGAGTAGATCCTCTGTCCTCCATTCCATGCTTTCACCAAAAAACAATACCTTACATATTTGTCTATTGCTCCAAGACTCTAGCAAGCAAAGCCAAAGTGCTCATACAAGAAATTGGTAGACTAGAAAACACACATTTGATAAGGATTATCTTGTTTCATATGATAACAAAGTGTAGTAGCTAGCAAACCTTTTGCCAATTCTTTTCAGAGCAGAGATAAAATCTTCCATTTTTTGGTTTGCTCAAACTCAGTGGAAGGCCCAGGTAAGAAGTTCATGTCCATCCACATGAGCCATCTAGGTCTAAACCATATAGAATTTTAAGTCTCCTTGGTAGTTTGGCACACAATCAAATCAAAGACCTTCTCAAAGTCAAGTTTCAGAAATAAGTAACTCCTTTCCACAAAAATGGCATTGATGTATGTATTCATAAGCCCAGGGCAAGCAATCCTAGACTCTCTATTTTTCACAATGCCATATTGATTGGTCATTGGTGTGCACAATGTTTGGAATAACCTTTTGTCACCTACTTGCCAGAAGCTTGGTGATTATCTTGATTGAGAAGTTTAACAAAGGAATAGGCCTGAAATCATTGCAAAAATAGAGAGTCCTTCTTGGGGATGCGTGTATTGTAGGAGGAATTGATACTATAAAGTTGAGTCATCTATTTTGGAACGGAGGGAGTAGATTGATTCTACCATGAAAAAGTCTTCAACTAGAGCATAAAAATCATGAGCAATAATATCCTAGTTGTGCTTGACAAAGTTTATGTTAAATCCATCTGGCCCAGGGGCTTGGCAAGAGGGAGTTCCCTTAATTACAATGTCAATTTCATATTTACTAAAAGCTACTCCAGAACCAACATACCGGATCTTCTCAGCGGTACAAATTAAATTGCTTATGTTTTCACTGTAACAGCCTGGTCGGGGGCTTATCCTCCTTGAAAAAATAGTACCAACCTAGCACATTTTGAGTTTTGTTGCAATTTTAATTATGAAGTAATATATGTGGACTTTCTATTCAGGAACATAGTATAAAACATTTTTTTACTATACATACACATCGATGATCACTATGAAGATGCAAGAGGTGGATCAATCTTACCAACAAGAACACAACAAAGAAGTAGATGTTGGAGAAGATTTACAGATTCCGGCAGCTAGGTTAAACCTCCCAATCACGAGAATTTTCCCAATCAAGAACCGAACGTACGGCCCCTATGCGGTATTCACACGCACCATGCCAATGTTCGGCATCACTTCTCCATCTAGGACGAAGAGCAACCCGAGGGCTAGGTAGAGGTGGAGCAACCTGGCAGCATGGAGAGAGAGAGAGAGAGAGAGAGAGAGAGAGAGAGAGAGAGAGATTGCACAAATATAGTGGGAGGGCCCAGCCTAAAACTTTTGTGTTGGAGGAAAGCCCCTCCCGTTTATTTATAGGTGACCAAGGGGACGTAGCCTTGGAGGAGGGTTGCCCTCTTAGGGCCCATGGACCAAGGAGGGAGACCCTCCCAAACCCAGGCCGGACACATTGCCCTCCAAGTCTGGAAGGGGGTGGACCACTTGGGCCATCCAGGGAGGTAGCTCGCTATGGCCATTTGGAACCTTTTGGAAGATTTCAGAACCTTCCAAGGTATCTCCGGGACATTACCGATTTTACAAGAACATTTCTAGAACCTCCCAAGACATTTTCAACATTATCTAGAATATTACAGACGCATTTCTCTCATGCTCCTTATACATCCCAGCACTTTATCAAACCGTTGTCCGTTAAGCGTGTGACATTGCACGTTCGGTAACATACAAACATGAACATGAACACCTTTCTGTCAATGATCAACAACAGAATCTAGACATCCATATTGATTCCCAAACGTACACAAAGATATTTATCGTGCGAACCTTTTGCCGCTGTAAGTGTACTAGTAAGCATGCACGTGCAACGCACGTCTCGACTAAAATATGTTCTATTATGAAATATAATAATTCTATCATAATGCAAACCTACTTTTTGAAAAGATGAAATCTCATGCAAAGAGCATAGAATTCCTAAATCATACAAATGACTAAAGATTTTGTGCTTTATGAATCAGCATGCCCACGTTCATTACTTAACTCTTACAAAAGATCATTAACTAATTGATAGAAAATCAGTCAATGAAGAAAATTAAATTTGGCCAAGCATATTTGCACTATGGCCATTCCCCCTTAGCTAGTGCATCTCGGCAACCAGCGGCATGACCAACACCTCACCGGCAACCACTGTACCATATTGATGTTCGTCAGGCAACACACAATACCATATAGATGTTCATCATGTAACACAGACATAACTGTTTGTTCTGTATCGCAGCCATGATCTCGTAAAATGTAATAACTGACATAATTGGTCTGTTATTTAGAGCATAGAGTCATCATTGTATCTAAACTGAACTAAATTTAAGGTATAAGAGCAACTTCAACCGGGCGACTCAAACAGACGACGCTTTTGTCCGCTTCTTGTCCGTTTGGGTCGGCCGCCCGCTCGGCGTCTGCCCTATTTTAGATTTGGGTCGGCAGTGCGTTCAACGCGCCGACCCATATGTGTCGGCGTGGTCGGCTGGCCGTCCTATTTCAACAAATAGCTCATTTTTGCATTGTTTCACACACAACTTCTGCATTCAAACATATAGTCAAATAACATAGTTTCAACCAAATAAAATATCATAATTTTATAAGCCGAATATAAAAGTAAAAATGCCTCACATAATTTTGCAAGCCGAATAAAGAAGATACATTTATTGGTTGTCAACATGAGCCTACATATGCTCAACCAAATCATTTTGTAGTTGCACGTGAGTGTCCCAATCACGCATGTTATGATGAAATTGGGTGAATTGTTCAAACTATGCCGCTCCTTCATGCTCAGGCACAACATTCTCACCTTGAAACTGAAACCCTTGATCATACAGACATTCCGGGCGCTCATCTTCTACGGTCATATTGTGCATGATCACACAAACAGTCATCACCTCTCACAGTTTCTGCGTGCTCCAAGTATTAGCAGGATACCAAACTATGGCTCATCGAGATTGCAAAACACCAACGGCACGCTCGACATCCTTCCTAGCACTCTCTTGCTCTTGGGAAAATCTTTTCCTCTTCTCTCCGACGGGGTTGGGGATTGTCTTCACAATAGTGGTCCACTGAGGATAGATACCGTCACCCAGTTAGTATCCTTTGTCGTAAACATCTCATCACTTATCCTCTTTCTTCGCGTCGACATCCGGGGGAGGAGAAGGCGAGCGCGCGCGTCCGTCTCATGTCTGTGCCGACGCAAATCCGGCTCAAAAATGACCCGGGAATGAGTCGCCTGCGGACGAAAAGCGGACGCGCGTCCGTTTGAGCCGGCGCGTTGGGCCGACTTTTGTGTCCGCGCCGACCCAAACAGACGACCGAGGACGAAATGGGTTGCTCCGTTGGAGTTGCTATAATATTTGCAATGAAGAAAAATATATCTTCAATATTACTTTCTTCTTACCAATTTTTTCTTAAATTGAGATTATATCCACAATCCACGATTAACCACGACTTGCACGCTCAAAAGGTCTACAAGCTCCTCCCAAAAGTGCCTTTTTAACTTTCAGCCGATAAACAAATACCTACTCCCCTCGATTGTACTACTACACAACGCTGCGCTGCACACTCAATCACTCACTCTATGTCTCTGAGATACTCTGGCTGTCGTTCCCCATTCTTCTGGTCGCCAACTCCCCCTCTCTCCACCTCGTCAGGCCGCACATCCCCATCGTCCCTGCCGCCGACGCGAGTTTCGCCCGGCCCTTCTCGCTGAATCTGGTCGCCTCCTTGCCTGAGGAGGCGCTTGAGCTCCGCATGCTCGCAGCCGACCCTGCGCAAGGTGCCGTCTGAGGCGGACGCGGAGGCGCGGGATCATGTCCAACGGATCCGCGGCCGCGGCCATCCCGCGCTGGCGTTGCCCGAGCACGGAGTGGGCAGCGTCACCTCACCAGCGTTTCGGGCGCTTCGCTTTCGCGGAGGGGGAGGATTCGAAGAAGTAGGCGCTGGTAGGGGAGGAAACAGAGAGGAGGCAGAATGGGAAGTAGATGGGGCTGGCGGTGGGGATCACCGCGGGCGTCTTGCTCATCTTCGCCTTCGCCCGCTGCAAGAACTCCCGCTCCAAGCGCAGGCATAGCTGGTAAGCTCATGCCCCCCCCCCCTCTGCAGCTAGAAAGTTCATGCGCCCCCCTCCGCAGCTAGATATGAGGATGTACTTATTGGTAACAGTGATTTTGTTCTACTAATTACAAATTTCAAGTTTTTACTGAACATTATGTCGATCTGCAGTAGCTTTGCTTTGTTGTTGAACTTTGCTGCAGTAGCTTTGTTACTGAACATTCTGTCGATTTGCAGTAGCTTTGATTTGTTGTTGTGGATGCCACACAATTTATTTATTTTTGAAGTAGTGAGATGTCACCAGCACAAGCAGCCTAAGGTCTTAAATGAGATCACTTACATATCATCTGTTTGTTGATTTATATTTACTTGCAATGCCTGTGTAGGGAGGTTCAAGCCAGCTGAGATTTCAGCCACGTTTTGGTGGATTTCTTGCAGCAACTTCAGAGAATCTTGTGTCTATACTGGATGTGGAAACACAGGCTTTTGTGAGGATATTTGAGGTTTGTATTGGATGGCTCTAACATCTATATTTGTACATCACAACTGGATGCAAATCTCTGGATATTTGATGTTTGTACGGCGCCACCTGAACATGTTAAGTTTTGTAGTTGTGTGACCGCCGATTGTCCGGTAGCTGGCACTTCTGACACAGTGTTACCGCCATTGAGGACGGCAGCAACATGCTCATTTTGCTCGCAGATTGGAAGTTGTCGATTTAATATTTCCTCTCTATTTTGTGCATACCTCTCCCTTCCCTCTGATTCTTAATCTCATTACGGTTTGAATAGATGAAGAATAGATCATTATATAGCAATAAAAATGGGCCATATATCATGAAGTTGATAATAATTACCTTGTGATACAGTCAGCTGTGTGTATGCTCTGTGAGTTAGGCCATTGATCTTGGCAGTGGCAATCATACAGCTCTCTATCCCTCAGCCTTTTTATGTCTTTAGGGTCTGCAATTTATGACAGAATTCAGCAGTTGAGCAGCAAAACTGAAATCGAGTTATTGGGTTATGATCATTACCCAGGGAGTGGGTGTTGCTTATATCCTGGAACGTGGTGCACGTCCCGTTGGGAGTGGTAGGGGCCATACGAAGTCCTTCAACAATGTAGAGTTTTATGTTCAACTCCCACCCACTGTTTACCTTCAGAGCTTTCTTGTGGTGTCTCTGCTACCCAAATGAATTCAGTTTCCATTAATATACTTGGATGTAGTAGTTTGTAACACTATTTATCTAGGTCTGCTACCCAAATGAATTCAAGTTGCAATAATATACTTGGCATAATGCTACAGATATAGATATACAGTAGTTTGTAATACTATTAATCTAGGTCTGCTAGCAAAATGAATTTAATTTGTTGTAATGTAGCTGGCATAATGTAACATGATCTAAATCACTTTCAGAGTGTGACTTTTGCTGTGTTCATATTACTTCTAACTGAGCATTTGGTGAACCATATGCATCTTGGTGAGGCTTTTAGGTGAGGTGAGTAGCACGCTCATTTGCCAAGGCTTCATGGTACGATTTCAGGTTTAGGTCAGGTACGTACATGATCATGTTAGCATATGCTCATGCCATAAGACTCATCCTGTTACACTTCCTACATTTTCCATGTGAAGTACTTTTTTTTGATAAATTCATGAATGCCAACAGGATCAATCAAGGCAATAAATGTTGGCAAATGAGCATGCACCTGCGGAGCAGTTCGTCGGCGTTGTCGTCGCAGTATGCGCAATGCGTCGATGGGACATACTTTGTCGGCGCTGTTGTCGTCGTATGCGCAGTGCGGCGATGGGACAGACTGGGCGGTGGCGTCTTAAAGCCTCCTGAAGTCTGGGCGGCGGCGGCGTCTAAAAGCCTCACGAATCGTGTTGGCAAAGAGAAGAACCTGCAACTATGCTGGCGAAGAGCTCGTTGTTGTGGCCGTGGCAGCCATCGCCGGGTGCCTCGCCGGCTGCGCAGGCTAGCGATGGCGCAGGCCAAGCTGGACGCCTGGACGGCAACGCTGAACGGCGTGGGGAAAATTGAATTTCTTGCCGCTAATTTAGCTTATTTCTTTATGTGTAGTTGAGCAATCCATGCGGATCTGACATGTCGTTTCCTTTTATGATTGTGCTTTTTGTTTCCTTCTACGTGTGTACTACTTGTGCGAGCGTGGGAGGACGTGGGTTTGGCAGAGTATCGTCCGCCAGGGGAAATTGATAAACGCACTCACGGCTGACAATTAGTGTAATCTGGACGGTTAGATGTAATTAAGTGATTCTGATCGTGAAGCTGTAATTCGATGAGGATGTTAGGTGTGGGTTAGGCTGGGTGTGTTTAGCGATGAATATGTTCTCTTGTTTAATAGTAGTAGAGAAAGATACTATTTCTTTAAGAGGTTTGGATAATATAGATCGGGAAGGGAGGTCCTCATCAAGTACTCTCTCCGTTCCTTAATATAAGGTGTATTATTTTTTCAAAAAGTCAAACTTATCTAACTTTGACCAAGTTTATAGACAAAAATATCAATGTCTAGACTACCAAACCATTATCACTAGATTGCTCATGAAGTATATTTTTATATTTTATATATTTAGTGTTGTAAATCTTTATATATTTTGCTATAAAGTTGGTCAAACATTGGTTACGTTTGACTTTTTGAAAAATTAATACACCTTATATTTAGAAACGGAGGGAGTATATTATGGGCGTTTTAACCTCCCTACTTGGTGTGTGATGATCTTACGAGGATGGTTAGATTTTTTAATTTTGGTTCAAGCAAGGGACGACGTAAGGTACATTGGAAAGCTTGGGACATGGTTGGGGTGTGGTCCTCCTGATGCCATTGAGTTGAACACATGCTGATTATAGTTCTATTGTGAGTAATACAAGTGCTCTACCCGTGAAAAAAAGAGTGTAGGATAACAAGGATTCGTTTTTGTAGGGGTTAACATTAACCTCTTTAGGGTTAATATTAACAAGGAGTTACTTTTATTTTTTTTGTGAGAGAGATGAGAGAGAGACGCGTCTACCGTTCGGCCGGCCCACCAAAACTCGCGTTAGCCCCTTGTGCGGCAGCCCAGCAGGCCGATGCGTCGGCCCGCCTCATTTTTGTAGCCGAACCCTAGACCCCATAGTCCAGACCTCAATATAAATCCCCACCAACGCCGCATCCAGACACCAGACTCCGATAGCTCCTCCCCTGGCGGCTCCGCCCTCCTCCTCTACGCATCGCTCTGGTTTTCGATCCTTTTCGTTTCTTGTTCTTCTTTTCGATGGTTGGCCGATGAGAGGTCGTAGCGGTGATGACAAATTTGTGGACTAGAGTTTCTGATGCCGCCTCTTCAGCGGCATCTGCAGACAACCCCTTGGCTGTCTGAGCTCCCAGATCTCATCCCATCGAACCCATCTGTTTTGCACTTCTTTGTTTTGATTTGATGCGCGTTCATTACCAATTCCTGAGGATGATTTGTGTTCCTCACGGCGATTAGTCTCGGACGCTACACGCGATTCTCCGATGTGTGGTATATCCTGATTGGTGGCGTCCTCTGTGCCAGCTTATCCTGGAAACGCCACATACATCCACATGCCGTCCTCTCTGTTATTTTCTTTTCTTTTCTTTTTCTTTCTGGATCTGAATGTGCCGAACGTCATAGATTGTACGAGCATTTCATACTCCCTCTGTCTCATTATATGAAAAATGTTTTTGGCACTAGTGTAGTGTCAAAACGGTTCTTATATTATGGGACAGAGGTAGTATTTTTATCGTGTTTTTGACTGATTAATATGGTTGTGGATGATGAGATCACAAGTAAAAATACAGTTATCCCTGTCTTACTTCCTCGGAAGGGTGCTGAGAATACTTTCAATCTGACACGATTACTTCAAGCATCTTAATAGAAAACAATAATTCTGTATACATTGTTGAGAATTCTGTTTGTTTATATTTGATAACGTATTGTGGATGGCGAGGATGAAGAAGAAAATCATTCGGATTCCCATTGATTTGTAATAAACATGAGATCTTTAACCAGCTACTGCTGACTCGTCATACAATCTGCCATTGGGTGGCTTCAGTTGTTTATTTATTATTTGTTTTGGCGGTGTTAGTTTGTGTTTTCCTTGGAGCCAGTGATGTTATCAAAATATTTGCTACTCTTGATGGGGCAACGACCCCATCTGATGATCACAACCACCAAGATCTCTGAGGCCCTGGAAGTCATATTTCTTATTTTTTGACGATTCCCTGTACAGCTACCACATAAAAAGTCTTCAGATGGTCCAATTCTGAACAAGATTAAAATGGTAGGCGTTGCTTCCCCTAAACAATGCCCCCTCAGTTGTCCCGTGCTGCCCTGCCCCTAAACGGTGCCAACTTAGTTCTCCCGTGCTGCACATGCAATGGTTGTACTATGCCAACTTAGTTTTTTTATAGCTTTGCTTTAACAACAAAACAACATGATGCGTGGAGAAAATAAAAAGCTTCTTTTACAGTTTTTAGTCTGATAGTCTGATGAAACGGAAGCAATGTTTTCTCAACCATTCTCCAAAAGTGCCTGAATGCAGTGAACGTCAGATTTTGACAGAAAAGTTCTTGCCAACTAAATTTGTCATCCAGGACATGTAAAACGGTTGATTTGTCATTTTTAAGGAAATCTGAAGTCAAATTTTAAGCATTTTTTTCACCATGTGCTGTTGTGTGCCATGCTGTGAAATATGCAGTTCTGACGTCCAATCCTAAAATAATTTAGGTTTGACCTATGTGGGCACTTGATGTTTTGTGTTAGTTTATGGTTGTCCGGTGATAAAAACCATGTTAATTCATACATCTTTTGGGACTGATTGGTTCCGTGCTGTCATTCTGCAAGATCACTTTTTTGTTCTGAATCATGTGACTCAGCCCTTGATTAGTTGATCCTTCAGTTTTATTTCTCTGGGGCTTGATTTTTCCAAAGGGGCTATACTTTATGGGGATCTTGAGTCGCTTCCCCTACTTCTAATTGTGAGGCGCAGCGAATAACATTCTCCAAAATTGCTCCTGCTTATCATTATATGTTTTATGATTTTTAGTTTGCCTAGTCCAGTGATGGCACATCTTTGAGACCTGAGTTTTCTTCCTTGATGAAAATCACAAGCATAATCCCTGAGGACTACTGATTCGATCTTCTGTTATTCTTTCATCCTCTTTCTTCATTCTTCATCAACTATTCTTTTGCCTGATAAAGGTGTAGAGGGAAGGTTTCGTCAGACTCTGCTTGGGAAACGGGTCGATTACTCGGGGTGTTCTGTCATTGTTTGACCTTTGCTTTCATTACATCAATGTGGATTACCTCTAGAGTTAGCAATAAAGCTTTTTCAGCTATTTGTAATTTGTGATTTAATCATGAAACGCGCCACTTGTAATGTAAGGATTGCTAAAAGGAAAATTTGGGCAAAGGAACCCATTGTATGCGGGGACAACACATTTTCTTACAGCTCAACAATCTATCGCCATGGTACTTAACTAAAGAAAATGTATGGAAGAGCTGAGGATACCGCAGTTTGATATTTCTCGCAGATTGTTGTTCATGCATCCTTGTGATCACCTGTGTTCATAAAATAAAGTGATCTGATTCATGTGTTGATGAGATATTATCACCTAGGGGGATCAGAAGCAACGATATACCTGATATTGTTTGTTTGTGGCTATTTTGTCCTTGTTTTGTACTCCTGTTGTTCAGCCTTGTCCTTTTATTTACTTGTACTGTATATGATGTTGAAAACTTACTTTTGTTCTTCTGATCTCATGGTGCCGTGTGAAAGGAATTTGGAGACCTCAACTGAGTAAACACTTCATTTTATCTTGTTCCTTTGTCTCATGTTTTCTGATGTTGAAAACTGTCCGATGATGATCAATCTTATTGGAAAATAGAACGAGAGAGAGCATCGACAGGATTGTAAAGTGAATGGTTGTCTTTATTGATGATTGAGTACAAGTATAGTCCCGAGAGGATACATCCAACAGACGCGATGGTCCGGAGAGACATGAGCGAAGAGTCGTGTCCCTCGTACATGGCGGTTAGGGATAGTGGAGATTCTCCATAATTAACACATGGGTTAATTAATCTCAACACTCCCCCTAATCTACGCTATCCTTGTAGACATCATCATCTTAAATAAAAAGCTCCTCAAAACCCATGTGGGAAAAAATGTGAGGATTATAGTGCTTAATATGTTGCTAAAACTCCTTCAAACCCAATGGGAAAAATAAGGAGAAAATGGTACAACATATAATGGTCATTGTCTCTTTTAACTCAATACGAAAAAACTCATAGAGTTTAGAGCACAATAAATATGTCATATATACTTTCCCAAAAACCCCGGTGGGGAAAACAGAAAGTATGACATATGATCTCATGTTGATATTACCTCATTAAAAACCTTTATGAGAACCTGTAAAGTAAACTCATGAAGGGAAAAAGAGTATAATATGATGCATTGAACAGGAACAATTCAGGAAGATACTCCCCCTGATTCTTGCAAAATTCGAAGTCGTCACATACCAAAACATAGAAGTTGGTAGAGACCCGCTAAACAAATCAGTCGCATGATTTGACTTGCAAGATATGCAATATAGTGATATTGCTTATTATGTAACCTGTTTGCATCCGGGCAACACAAGAAACATTATCGTTGAGATAATGGTCGGTGAAAGTATCTATGAGATCTTATTTAAAGACTCTTTATGAGAGGGCTACCACACCTAGTAGGAACACTAAACTTGTCTACGATCTGGTAGTGGGGATCTGATCGATGTATCTGTTGGAATCGAAAGTGAAATCCTTGTCTTGATCAGGAGTTACAGATTACAATTTATACCATCCCGGGAGATGCGACGCCTGGGAAGGATGCGTCGGTTCCGGAGACAGACGCGGGACGCGTCCGCTGACGAGAGAGGCGTCTGTTGCGGACGCAACTGCATGCCCTTTGGGAAAGTGGAGATTTTGTTCCAATTACAGGTGTAATTAATCACAACACTCCCCCTAATCTACGCTTGACCATGTAAAATCATCTTCACAATTTTCCAGGAAGCTCTACCATCTCAAAAGATTCTCCTTCAAAAGGTTCTTCATAAAATCCTTGATGAGATCCTGAAACACACACTCACAAAGAAAGATAGTGTAATGTGATGTTGAACAAGTGTGTCTCAAGAAGAGACTCCCCCTGACGCTTGCAAGTCCCGAAGTCTTCTCATACCAATTCCATGAACATATTTTTGGAACGTTGAATTTGGTAGAGACTTGGTAAATAAATCAGCAAGGTTGTCGCATGATTTGACTTGCAGAATGCTTATTTCCCCGCTTTTCTGAAGATTATGGGGGAAAAACCATTTAGGAGAAATATGCTTGGTGATATTGCTCTTGATGTATCCTGTTTGCATCTGTGCAACACAGGCCACATTATCTTCATAGATAATGGTAGGTGATTTTATCGAACCAATTCCACATGACTGTTGTATGTGGTTTATCATTCTGCGAAGCCATACACATTCGCATGTCGCTTCAAATAATGAAATTATTTCAGAATGATTGGTGGATGTTGCCACCAGAGTCTGCTTTGAAGACTTCCATGATATAGCAGTACCACCATGTAGGAACACAAAACCGGTCTGAGATCTGGCATTGTGGGGATCAGACAAATAACCGGCATCTGCATATCCAATCATATCAGAGTCCAGATTTCTCTGGAACTGGAAAAATAGGCCAAGATCCTTTGTGCCTTGGAGATATCGAAAGATATTCTTCACTCCAGACCAATGACGTTTAGTGGGAGCTGCGCTATGTCTAGCAAGTAGATTCACTACAAATGCAATATCAGGTCTTGCGCAATTTGCAAGATACATAAGCGCTCCAATGGCACTGAGGTATGGGACACTAGGTCCCAACACCTCTTCTCCATCATCCCTCGGTCTGAACGGATCTTTCTCTACGTCTAGAGATCGAACCACCATAGGAGTTTTAGATGGATAGGATTTGTCCATATTGAATTTCTCCAATATTTTCTGGATATAGGCAGCTTGGTGTACCATGATTCCCGAGGGAAGGTGCTCAAGTTGAATACCTAAGCAAAATTTGGTTTTACCCAAATCCTTCATCTCAAATTCCATCTTTAGGTGATTGCGTGCTTCATCAATGTCTGGTGTGCTGCCAATGATGTTGAGATCATCAACATACACAGAAATGATGCAAAATCCCGTAGAGGACTTCTTGATGAAAACACATGGGCAATCAGCACTATTGGAGTAACCTTTCTGAAGAAGGAACTCACTGAGTCGGTTGTACCACATCCGTCCCGACTGCCTTAAGCCATATAATGACTTATTCAACTTTACACAATACATGTTGCGTTTTGCATTTTCATTCGGGATAGAGATTCCATCAGGAACCTTCATATATATGTCCGAATCTAGTGACCCATAAAGATATGCGGTCACGACGTCCATCAACTGCATAGATAGACGATTTTGCACTGCCAAAGATATAAGATATCGGAAAGTGGTTGCACTTATTACTGGAGAGTATGTTTCAGTGAAATCAATGCCGGGTTTCTGCGTGAAACCTTGTGCTACGAGCCTTGCTTTGTATCTCACCACCTCATTGTTCTCATTCCGTTTCCGGAGAAAAACCCATTTGAATCCCACAGGGAAAACACTGGGAGGTGTCGGTATTGCTTCAGTGAATACCTTTCTTTTGTTAAGCGAGGCAATTTCTGCTTGGATTGCATCCTTCCATTTAGGCCAGTCGGAGCGCTTTTGGCACTCTACGATAGACCTTGGATCATGATCAGTGAGAAGGGTATCTGCAATCTTTTCAGCAAAATATATGTCGACAGTCGTAGTCTTACGGTCAAATGATTCTCCAGAATCAACAAAGTTGATGGAAATTTCCTGCACCCCTAGTGACTCTTCATGATTTCCCAATACGATTGAGTCTGGGTGTTCCAATGTCCCAGCCAGTTTGTGCACACTGGAGCTGGACTGTGGAGGTTGCCCTTCCACTGGGTGTATACTACCCATCAGGTGTTTGTCAACATTGAGCTGACTTGCATTTACCGTCTTTGAGGAATTTCTCCTCTCTCTCCTTTGCTGCTTGCGAGAAGCAGGATCCGGGCCAGAGGCCATACTACTCCCCCTCTTTTTGGGAACGGGGAGTTGAGTGGTTTTAGTTGGTACCTCCACTCTTTCAGGCGCGTTTCTGGCTGGATTCAAGGATCTAGTTACACCTTTTAGACCAGTAAATGAATCTGGCAGATTATTTGCAAGATGTTGCAAATTAATAATCTTCCGAACTTGAAGTTCGGTCTCTTGGGTACGTGGATCAGAGGATGAAATGGCATGAGCATTCCAATCAATTTCCGGGCATTCTTTCTGGTACTTGAAATCTCCCCCTAATGCCGGAAAATGTTCCTCGTTAAATATACAATCAGCGTGACGGGCTGTGAACAGATCCCCAGTCAGGGGTTCCAGGTACTTGATAATCGACGGCGATTTGTACCCCACATAGATCCCCAATTTCCTGTGTGGGCCCATAGATGTCCGCTGAGGTGGTGAGATCGGGATGTATGCAGCACATCCGAACTTACGCAGATGGGAAATACTTGGAGGATTTCCACGTATCAATTTCAGAGGGGAAGAACTGTGATATGCAGTTGGCCTCAATTGAGCAGCGTGTAAAACGGCATGACCCCAACAAGAGGTTGGCAAGTTGCAATTCATCAACAAAGGTCTTGCAATGAGTTTAATCCTCTTAATCAATGCTTCAGCCAAACCATTTTGTGTATGGACATATGGAACAGAGTGTTGAACTTCAATCCCCAAAGCCATGCAATAATCATTGAAAGCATGTGAGGAGAATTCTGCAGCATTGTCCATTCGAATTGTCTTAATTCGATTTTCAGGATAATGGGCTTGCAACTTAATGACTTGCCTCATTATCTTGGCAAATGCATGGTTCCGTGTGGATAGAAGACACACGTGTGACCATCGTGTAGATGCGTCAATCAAAACCATGAAATACCTGAAAGGTCCAGATAATGGCTGAATGGGACCACAAATGTCTCCATGAATACGTTCAAGGAACTGAAGTGGTTCAGCTTGTATTTTGAGATGCGAGGGCCTCAAAATTAGCTTTCCCGTGGCACAAGATGTGCACACAAAATCAGAAGATTGAGGAAATTTTGACTCAAGCAAATTATGACCAATGGAATTGCTGGTAATTTTTCTCATCATCCCGATTCCGGGATGGCCTAGGCGATCATGCCAGGTTTGGAATGCATTAACATTCTGAAAAATTACTTTGTATGCAACATGTTCTACGGGTTTGATGTACGTATAGTACAAACCGGACGATAGAGAAGGAATTTTCTCATGTACCTTTTTGCCATATCCGTGATCTTTGGTAAAGAGTAGATACTCCTCTTTGTTGTCTTCATGGGTTTCAATGTGAAAACCATTTTTACGGATATCTCGATAACTGATCAGGGTACGTGAAGAATCGGGATACAGTAAAGCATCCTCAATTGTCACATGTGTACCACTTGGGAGGGTGAAGATGGCACGTCCAGTACCAACAATCACGGTATCGCGTCCGGCGATAGTTAGAATATCTCCATTCGTCTTTTTCAGAGTTTGGAAGTATTTCATCTCCCTCAGTATGGAGTTTGTGGCACCACTGTCCACAAGGCATAATTCCTCTTCCATCGGATTGTCCCCGTAGAGAACTATATAAAACAAAGAATTTTCAATAAGAAAACCTCATGGTAATACATAGTATACAATCTTTATTATATCAAACGTGCTGATACAATACAATATAAAGACAACAACAAACTTATGTTCTTATTACAATCATCACAAATGGACATAAATGAGTAGATCACTTGGAGATTGAGGGACTAGTCGAAGTCGCCAAACACGTTGTTTGCGGTATACTCAATCAACGTGTTCTCCATTTCAGCAGGATCCTCAGGCAGATAAGGAATCATGGCGTTGCTCGGTCCAGGAGGGACATCGTGCGAATCACCGGCTCCTTGTGCGTTATGCGGATGAAGGTTGAAGTTGGCTTCAAACCTTTTCCCTTGAGGTGCTTTGCGTCCCTGAGATTGCTGGTACAGCATAACCAGATGCTTGGGCATTGTGCACTTTTCAGTAGAATGCGTGTAGCATCCACACTTGTTGCAAAGCTTAGATTTATCAAACCTGGGCTTTGAAGTGCCTTTTCCCTTGCCTGGGTTTCTGGATCTTCTGTTTCCATTGCGCTTTCGCTTATGCTCGAAATTGGATTGTTTACCCCGAAAGGTATCATTAAACTTTTGTCTATTCCCGATATTCATATGAACTTCAGGTAAAGGTTGTGCCCCAACTGGGCGCTGAGAGCCATTCTTAGCAAGTAGCTCATCATGCTTTTCAGCCTGAAGTAACATGTGAATAAGCTCGGAATAGACAGTGAAGTTACGAGCACGGTATTGTTGTTGGAGGATCCTATCTGAAGGGAGCATAGTAGACAGAGTCTTTTCTATCTTCTCCCCCTCAGTAGGTTCCTTCTCACAAAAGTGCAGTTTGGAACATATCTTATGAACAGCATGATTGTACTCACCGATGGATTTGAAATCCTGGAGACGGAGATGAGTCCAATCATGGAGTGCTTCTGGCAGGACTACTGCCTTCTGCTGTTCATACCTCGTTTTGAGGGCCAGAAACAGAGTACTAGGAGATTCCTCCTGTAAATACTCAGACTTGAGATCTGGATGAATATGATGCCTTATGATGAATAAAGCAGCATAGTTCTGCTGTTCTGTCAGCGGCGTGGCTCCAGTCGGAAGAGGAGTCTCAGGGGGCTGGATTGCACGCGCAATCCCACGGGACGCAAGACTGATCTTGATGTCCATAGCCCATGTAGGATAATTGTGGCCATTGAGGGCAAGCTCCTCAAACTCTTTGGCAGTCATCTCTGCCTACATGAGGAACCAGAGATAATTAATTTACAGGTGGTAAATTAAAAACCATCATGGTTTTGTAATAAGAACGCAAAAATTTGATGCTCAAGTGAAAACTTGAAAAATTCTCAACCTCAATTGTGTAAACATAACACATTGAAGATCACTTAGATCTCACAGTAATAGGCCATATTGCCATTACCTTGTGTATGCTACAATTCATATATAAGGAGGGAGAAATATTCAAAAATTTGCAAGTTTGGTATGCGAGAGAAGATGATCTCGATCGCAAAGACATGTTAAGAGAACTTGATATGTGGTAAACACATGGAACATGTCTTTCTTCCCGAATGAAATCCGGTACTTTATTTATATGCAATCCATTACATAATATAAACACACCTACTAATAATTACACAAGTCCTAACATAGAATAAATCTAAAACAGGACTAAAGTGTAAGTAGTAGTTAATGTAAGTACTAAACAGTACTAAAAATAGTCTAAAACTGTACCAATACAATAATTAGTACTAATGTTAATCAAACAGAAAAAAAAAGTAAAAACAGCCACAAGTGCTAGCCCGTGGCTATCCAGCCGCATGGGCTTGTTTGCTTGGCCGGCCGCATGGGCTTGTTTTGCTTGGTCGGCCTGAGGCCCAGCCAATGCACGGAGTATAGCGTATAAGGAGGCTAGTACGAAGCGGTTACGGATAAGATCCGTTCCAACCCGCATCGCTATCTCCATCGCTAGTCTTCTCGAGGCCAGCCACCGCCGGCGGATGGAACGAGGCCAGCGCCGAGGCCGAGGCTCGCCGGGGCCCACGAGCCGGCGCGGCGGCCAGGCTGGCGGTCGATGGCGGCTACGGCCCGCTCGAAGAGGCGGCCGAAGCTCCGCTCGGCGCGGCTGCTAGAGCCGGCGGCGGTTTCCGTTTGCGGCGAGGCGAGCCCGTTGGAGGAGCCGACCCCAGCCCCGAAGCGGATGACGCCGGAGGCGCCGGTCGGGGCGGAGACGAAGGCGAGCGCCTCCTCCGCGGTCACCTCAGTGCGCATCGGGACGGGTGAGTATCCGGGAGGGCGGCGACTTGGGCCAGCGTCCTCGGCAGCGGGCGTCGGCGTGCGTGGAGGCAGCCAGCACGCCGGTGGAGGAGGGGGCGGAGGCGGGCCCTCGTGCAGCATCGGTGCGGCCGGGCCGGCGAGCAGCCTCGGGTCAAAGCCTACGAGGGGATGCGCAGCGCCCTCTGTGGCGCACTGGCCGCCCGCGGTGTGTCCAGGGGCGTGGTAACCGCCCCGGGCGGTGCCACCAGCGGCCTGGTGACCGCGTCCAGCGACGCCCATGCCGCGCCTGGTGATGCCCAGCCCGTGTCCAGCGGCGCCCACGCCGCGCCCGGCGACGCCCAGGCCGCGTCCAGCGGCGACACGACGACGACGGGCAAGGAGACGATCACGGCGGTTGTCCTCACTGATGAGGCGTAGGAAGAAGGAAGTGAGCGGCGGCATCTCACCGACGGCAAGTGCTTCTTCCCTTCTCCCTTTCTGCTTTTCGCTCTTAGGAGAGTTCTACGTGCGTGATAACGTGTTGGAATCGAAAGTGAAATCCTTGTCTTGATCAGGAGTTACAGATTACAATTTATACCATCCCGGGAGATGCGACGCCTGGGAAGGATGCGTCGGTTCCGGAGACAGACGCGGGACGCGTCCGCTGACGAGAGAGGCGTCTGTTGCGGACGCAACTGCATGCCGTTTGGGAAAGTGGAGATTTTGTTGCAATTACAGGTGTAATTAATCACAACAGTATCCAATGATATTGGTGTTCAGATTTCTCCGAAACTGAAAACCAGGACAAGATGTTTCATGCCTTGGAGATATCGAAAGATATTCTTGAGTACCAACCAATTGTGTTTGGTGGATCCAATGGCATTATGGAATGTTGAGTCCCAATATCTAATTTCCATCATCTCTTGGTCTAATAGATCTTTCTCTACGTCTAGAGAATGAACTACCATGAGAGTTATGGATATATAAGATTTATCCACAATGAATTTCTCCAATATATTTTGGATATAGACAACATAGTATACCATAATGTATGAATGAAGGTGCTCAATTTGTAGTAACGAACGGTATTTTGGTTTACCAAAATCCTTCATTTTAAACTCCGTCATTTAGATGATTACATGTGTCGTCATTGCAGACACACAAACATGGATAATCATCATTGTAGGAGTAATCCTTGTGAATAAGGAACTCACTATGTCGGTAGTACCAAATGTACCGACAATAATAATAAGTCATATGGTGACTTATTGATTTTACACAATGTATGTTGCGTATTGCATTTCGATTCAGATTTGAGATTTCATCGGAAATCAATCATATATGTCTGAATCTAGTGGTCCACATGGATATGTGATCACTACATCTATCAACTGCAGAGATAGATGATTTTGAACTGCCAATGATATAAGTTATCGGAATGAGATTCCACCTCTAGAGAATAGTTGGGTATCTGCGTGAACCCTTGTGCTACAATACTTGCTCTTTGTTTCACCACCTCGTTGTTCTCAATTCTGTTTCCAGAAGAAAACTGGTGTAGGTATTGCTTATGAATACCTTCCCATTATTGAGCAAGATCATTTCTACCTAGATTATACCCTTTGCTTGAGTTCAGTCCGAGTGTTCTTCACACTTTGCCATGGCCATGGTCTTTGGATCTGAATCACTTGAAAGGTTTTTTCAATCTAGTTGAGAAATGTATGTCGACAGTTGTAGACTTCCAGTCATATGATTCTCCAGAATCTATATATCAATATATAGTTGATGAAAATATCGTTACCCATAGTGACTTCTCGCGATTTCCCAATGCGATTGAGTCGGGTATTCCGATGTCCCGGTCATTGAGTGCACTATGACCTTGGTTGGTGGAGGTTTCCCGTCCACTGGGTGTATACTACCCATTAGGTGTCTGTCAACGTAAAGTTGACATGCATTTCTGATTCAGAGGCCTTGATATCCTTGCTTGCAAGAAGCTGAATCCTGATGTACTATTGTCGTACTTCTCCCCCTGTTGCTTTGAACGGGGAGTTGAGTGATTTTAGTTGGTACCTCCACTCTTTCCGACATATTATTGCAGGATTGTAGGATTGCGTGACACCTTTATAGTCAGTAAATGAATTTGGCAAGTTATTTGCAATGTGTTGCAAATATTCTGAACGCATGGTTCAGATCTTTGAGTACGTGGATTTGAGGTAGAAATGTGTTGAACATTCCACTAATTTCCTGGCATTCTTTATGGTACTTGAAATCTCCCCCTAATGCCTGGAAATGTTCCTCATTGAATCAGCATACTGGCCTTGAATAACTCCCCATGTGAGGGGCTTGAGGTATTGACGGTAATACAGTTATTCCTCACATAGATCCCAACTATATGTTGAGGGGCCAATGATGTATGCCGGGTGGTGATATCGGTATTCAACCGAATTATCGCAGATAGGAAATACTTGGTAGATATCCACATATCAAAGATAGAGGGGAATAATATTATGCAGTTTGGTCATGAGCGTGTAAAACTACATGACTCCAACGTAAAGTTGGTAAGTTGCAATTCAAAGTAAAGATCATGCAAGGAGCTTAATTCTTTGGATGAGATTCTACCAAACCATTTTGAGTATAGACATTAGGACAAATTGCTAAACTTCAATCCGAGAGCCATAGACAAGGCACTCAAGGAGAATTCTGCAATGATATCCATCCGATTTGCTTGAAATCGGTGTCGGGATAATGAGCCAATGGTTTCGTGTGAATAAAGCACACAGTTAAGACCATCATATAGATGTCTTTTAGAACCATGGGGTACCTGAATAGTCCACTCAATGGTTGGGAAGAGCCACTTACCTCGACTTGATGCATTCAAGGAGTGTGAGTGGTTCAGTGTAAGCTTTAAGGTGCGCGAGCCTTAAAATTTGCCTCCCTGTGTCACATGTAGTGCACACAAAATCCAAATATTGTTAGAATAATGATCATAAACCATTGGAATTGCTGATAGTTTCGGTTTCAACCCAATGTCAATGATGACCAAAACTGAAATGCCAAGTTTGTCATGCAAAAGACACTCTGGAAAACTAACTCGTACGCAACATGTACTACGGGTTTTGTAGTATGTGTAGTACAACCATGATGATACAAAGAGAATGTGCTTGCCATATCCGTTGCATATGGTAAAGAGAAGATATTCCTCTTTGTTGTCATCATAAGTTTCACTATGGAAACTATTTTGACGGATACCTCTATAGTTTAGTAGGGTACGAGCTAAACCCGGAAGCAATAAAGCATCCTTACATTACTCGAGTACCCACAAGGACAGTAAATATGACTCGAGTTGAGCCAACAAATACCTCATCGCGTCTAGCGATTTTAAAATATCTCCTTTCTCTCAACGAGAGTGGAAACATTTCACTCCCTGAGTATAGAGTTTGTGGTGCATATGTCCAGTTGGCACAAATCATCTTTCATCAGATTGATCCCGTAGAAATCTATATATAGACATGAAGATTTTCAATATGAAAAACACTGTCAAATATATAGAATACATACACATGTATTTGTACCAAAGTGCTGATACAGTATATTGTGATATACAATATATGATGACAACAATAATCATGTTCTTATTAGAGCATCATAAATGGACATAAATAAGTAGATCATTGAGGAGACTAAGGGACTAAATGTATAGTCTGCAAACATGTCGGTTGATGCATATTCAACCATCATGCTCTCCATGCTCATAGGGTCTCGTGACAGCTTGATGGTGTCAGGTTGAGGGTTTGAAGTGAGTTTCAAACCATTACCCTTGAGGTCCTTTGCGTCCCAGTGGCGTGGCTTGGATTGCACGCGCTATCCCATGTGATATGAGACTGATCTTGATGTCCATGACCCGCTTAAGTAAGTTGTGGCCATTGAGGGCAAGAGCCTCAAATTGTTAGCCATTGATTACTTATAGGGGCAAGCCAGAGATAATTAATTTACAAGAAGTAAATTAAAAACCATCATGGTTTTGTATTAAGGATGCAAAAATTTGACTCAAGTGTATAACTTGAAAATGCTCAACCTCAATTGTGGGAATATAACACATTGAAGATCATACAGATCTCACAGTAATAGGGCTAGTCTGCACATGTGCAGTAGATCCAACTCATTACCTTGTGTTTTCCTAATATAATGAGGGAGACGTCATTGTCAAAAATTTACAAGTTTGTTGTGCGGGAGAAACCAACCTCGACCGCTATGACATGTTCATGAAGAATGGCAATGTGCTAAACACAAAGAACATATCATCTCCGGTGAAAAACCGGTAATTTATTTATATTACATATTGCGTAATATAAATACATATTGATGTTGCAAAATTAATAGATTTCAAGAAAGGTGGCTCGAAATCATTAGTGCGAATCTCAAAATGCTAAGTATGGCACCTTGAATTTTGCACATGTATTTGCAAGAAATTGAAAATCTCAATTGCAAATAGACATATTAATCTCGACATGTAACAAACATGGAGATACATACATTTCGGAATACACCGTACTCAACGGAAATACACTACTATTGTAATAAATAGTAATGATGTTGCAAACTTGATGTTCAAGTGAAAAACTTGAAATGTATAGACCTCAAATTAAATGAGGTGATCTTGTATCAAGTTGCAAGATAATTCAGCAAAGTGAATTAATATTTTGCGAGAGAAATTAATCTCAATCGCAATGAGATTGTTTTGCGAGAAGAAAATTCTCAATCAAAAATTAGTACTGCAGAGGTACTAAATTTATATTTGCAAGAGAAAAAAAAATCTCAATTGCAAATAATAGATGTAATTAATCTCAACATGTTGAATAACATGGAAATATATTACATCACACTTTATTCTGGAGTAGTACTCTACAGAAACATAGTGCTGACTTTATTCTGTGAAAACCTCAGAAAATATACGGATTTTCCACTAAAAAAATAAGAAAAGGAATGCCATAGGATAGTGTCCACCGGCCCATACGTGAAAGCATGTGGGAGTGGTGCGCTTGGGCCAACTGGTCAGCCCACCCGCGTTGACTCACAACTGCCAGGATAAGGGAGCGGACGTCATCTGCAATCCAATCGATCCCCTTTTTCTGGACGGCGCCGCCACCACCGTTCCCTGCAACCGCCACCCAACGTTGTCGCTGCCGTTCATCGGCGGACGGTTGGAGCCACGCCGTCTCCATCTTCGTCCGAGGAGGAGACAACCTGGACCGCGGCTGTGTGGCCGTGCTGCGCGACACCATTCACGAGCGCCATGGCTGCCGGGTGCCCACGCACCGGATCTTCGTCCGGGAGGACGGTCGAGTGCGGCGACAGCATGGCCGAAGAGGCGACGGGCGCTCGACAGCATGGCCGAAGAGGCGACGGGCGCTCTCCGCGCTGGCTCCAACGAAGGGACGGGGCGGATCCCCGCCAACCGCGCTTGGTCCCGCGCCATCTCTTGCGCGCGCCGCCGGTTCCGCGCTGAAGTTGGCGCCCCCTCATCGGCAGGAGTGGGCGACGACAGCGCCATCAACGGCGCGCGGCGTGGGCACGAGCCGTAGCCTTGCATGGTCCGGTCTAGGCGCCGCGTCACGGGGCCAAAGGATGTGGCCGCTGGTGCCGCCGCTCCACGAGCAGCCGTGCCCAGGACCATGGGCACCGCCATGCCACGCTGATGCAAGCCGAGGGCGTCGGCTCAATTCCACTTCCGGGAAGTCGCGAGAGGACGCTGAAACGTCTCGCTCCGGGCCAAGCGCCATAGCAGGTTGCTCGCCCTCTGCCATGTGCGCCGCTGTTGTCGGATGCGCTCCGGAGGGCGCTGCCTCGCTGCCGGGTGGGAGGCGTCGCGTGGTGGGCGTCTTCACCACGCATCCGATCCTGGAGGACCTTGGCCGTTCCATGGCCTTGCACTTGCCGATCCTATTTTTCTTCTTCTCTCCCGTGGCCTGCTTGCCGACGAATGTCGCCGTGAAATGCTCCGCTAGAGAGCGTGCTGATAACGTATTGGAAAATAGAACGAGAGAGAGCATCGACAGGATTGTAAAGTGAATGGTTGTCTTTATTGATGATTGAGTACAAGTATATATAGCCCCGAGAGGATACATCCAACAGACGCGATGGTCCGGAGAGACATGAGCGAAGAGTCGTGTCCCTCGTACATGGCGGTTAGGGATAGTGGAGATTCTCCATAATTAACACATGGGTTAATTAATCTCAACAAATCTTAATACTTTTGTTCTTCTGATGTGCTATTTTATTGTGTGGGAAGCAATTTGGAGACCTGAACTGAGGAAATAATTCATTATATCTTTCTCCCTCCCAAAACAACCGTTTTTTGGTGTTTACCTCATGTTTTCCTCTTGTAGTTGGGAATGAAAAATGTTACTCCTGGAATGAGTAGCTGTTTGTTACTTCACACCTGGAAGAATGTTTCTCCTGGAATGAGCAACAGTTTGGTCATCCTGTGAAGGGAAAGCATAGATGATCGCTAAACAACGGCCTGCTTTAAACAGCATGACTCTTAATCAAATTGCGTTGTCTTATTAACATAAGAAAATGTCCATATTTTCCCAATTTGTATGTTTTTATATTTCTTGGATGTAGTTTTGCTCTGGATTTTGTTGCTTATTCTCACATTCATTTGGTGGATGAAAGCAAGCATTAAATAGATCTCTCCATTCAGAACATTACACAAGATTTGCGATTTGTAGGGGAATTGGTACATCTTTAGATTTGTGATTTGTCATTGCAGCAGAAATTATGTTATTCATTGCATAGCATTAACTTAATTTAAAATTAAAAAATTGAATTCATTGATTATTTGTTTGCTAAAAAGTCAATGTAATTATTGAATGCAAGTTGTATTTTTATTTTTTGAACAACACAAGGCACCAACAGGTGCCTAATTTCATTTCAGCTCAGAGAAGTATTAATGTGTTCACCATGGCTAGAAGTAAGAAGATCAAGAAAGAAATTACAGCCAATGGATAATAAGAGCTGAAAGGGGTACAACATATTGGTTGACTAGAGCATCAACCTGATGACCACCATGTATTACTAAAAGAAAAGGAAGAAGCACAGGAGCCTATCCAAAAACAAAAACATAGATAGAAGAACTCCAGGGCATGATAGGTTTGAGTGAGAATTGATACGGCCACTCCAGATGGAAGAAAAGCTTGAAAAGCTAATAGCAATGCACTGTATGCAACATACTTCTACTATCTGCAAATTTGGAAGGAGAGATACCACTGGGCATTAAGGATTTAAGTGAGAATGAGCAAAATAAGAAACTTGAACATCTACATGAAAGATGTGAGGAAGTTTTTTTTTAAAGAAACTACCCAATTGTTGCCTAATGGTGCAAGGAGTGGTTTGAGTGTGAAATGTTTCTCAAAACAGCAAAAGAGGCCACCGACAGACAATCCATTAAGAAAGTGGGATTAGCAAAATTAAGTCTAGATGCCAATTAAGCAGCACAAGCAAAGGCAAGCTTGAACCCACAAATGATCTACCGCACATTGATCTCACCTTGTCAAGAAGGTATGCAAATGAAGACCCCCACACCTGTATACTTGTCCTTGTCCTAGATCATGAATTTTTCAAGATCTGAATGCCGCATCAACGCCGCATCAGAGAAAACGACTTAAGTGTTTTGCCTTGCATAGGTAAAACATCAGTTGAAGAATGATCAATGATCATTTGAATGAGACCGCTTTTGAAAGAGAAAAGAGATGGTATCCAAAGGGCCAGTCTCTAGGTTAGCCGCAACTATTTGAACTTGATAAGGGAGATGCTTTTTTCTATAAAATAATAATGTCATTTCTGGCTTTGCAAAGACACCACAGAAAATTAAGAACATTTCTGTTAAGACTAATTAACACACGATGTTAATTAGGGGAAATCCCCGCTATCCCTGCGCATGCAGTTGGAATTTTGACAACCGTCACGGCGGTTGCTCCTTGTATCATGCCCCTGCAAACAGACGCCTCTCCGAAGGCATCTCCTCGCACTGTATATAAGTTGCATCAATCATCAATAAAGCAGAGAGTTCGATCATTTGGTTTCTCTCGATCTCAACACGTTATCAGCACGCTCTTCTCTTCTCTGAGCGAAGCGAAAAACCACTCCATCCACGGAAACGGATCGATGGTGTTGAAGTCGCAGAGCCCTTGGACTGGACTTTGGGCACCAGCCGCGACGGAGCAGGCGAGTGCACGACGCCTCAGGCTCCGCGCCGGGAAGCCTCGCACGCCCGGCTGGGTGTTGCGCACGCTGGCGCCGTGGCTGCTGCCCGTGCTACGCCCGAGCCCGCACCAGGCCATGGCCACCACGCTGCTACCCGGCCTCCGCGCCCCGCGTGCTGCCCGCGCCAGGCCATGGCCGCGCCCGCCCGAGCCACGCCGTGGCCGGCTCCACCATCGCTGTCTGGCCGCGCTCTTCCGCTCGGCCGCTGCCCTGCCCCGGTGGCTTGGCTCGCGCTGTCGACGCCCACGCCGGTTGCCGAGACCGCCGGCCCGAGCCGTGGCCCTCCTGGCTACGTGCCCGTCCCGATGCGTGCCTTTGCGGACGAGGAGGTCGCGCTCGGCTTCATCTCTGCGCACACCGGCGCCTTCGGCGTCATCTGCCTCCGGCATCACCCGCCTCGGAGTTGGGATGGAGGGCGCCGACGCCTCGGCCCCGCCGCTGCAGGACATGGCCGCGGGCTCGAGCGGCTGCACGGAGCGGAGTTTCGGCCGCCTCTTCGGGTGCGCCGTGGCCGCCCTCGACCCGCCGTCCCGCCCGCCGCCTCGGCTCGTGGGCTCCGGCGACGCCTCGGCCCCGCCAGCGCTCCGCCGCCCTGGAGCATAGGCTCCGGCGAGCCGCTGCCTCGTCCACGCCGTAGGCCTCTCCTCCGTCGCGCCGCGCCGCGCCCACCCGGGCCCGTGCCGCCGCTCGGGACATGGCCTCACCAACGCCGGCGGCCTCTCCTCCGTCGCAACGATGTGGAGAGCCTAGAGGTGGGGATCGAGCGATGTGGTCCGGGTCGGGTCTCGGACCTTATCCTGTAACCGCCCTCTCCCTCTCTCTCTTATGCGGTTGTGGGTGGGGTGGGCTAGCCAAAGGCCGTGGCGGCCCAGGCCCAGGCGCCCGGCTGCCTCCTCCGCCCGGCTGTGGGCCGGCCAAGATTTTTTCTCTCTCTCAGTTTTATTAATACTAATACTATTTATTAGTATTTGCATATTTTAGCCTATTAATTACAATATTTGTCTTAAATTCTGTTTTCTGTAGAGTACCTTGTATTCCAGAATGTGATGTAATATATTTCCATGTTAAATACATGTCGAGATTAATTACATCTATTATTTGCAATTGAGATTTGCTTTTATCTCTTGCAAAGATAAATTTAGTACCTTTAGAGTACTGATTTGCGATTGAGAATTTTTCTTCTCTTGCAATATTATCTCATTGCGATTGAGATTAATCTTCTCTCGCAAAATAATAATTCACTTTGCAACATCATTACTATTCATTACAATAGTAGTGTATTTCTGTTGAATACGATGTATTCCGGAATGTATGTATCTCCATGTTCACTACATGTCGAGAATAGTACATCTATTGCAATCGAGATTTTCAATTTCTTGCAAATACATATGCAAAATTCAAGGTGTAATCCTTAACAATTTGAGATTCACACTAATGATTTCGAGCCACCTTCTTGAAATCCATTAATTTTGCAACATTAAGATGTATTTATATTACGCAATCTGTAATATAAATAAATTACCGGTTTTTCACCGGAGATGATATGTTCTATGTGTTTACCACATTGCCATTCTTCGTGAGCATGTCACAACGGTCGAGATTGATTTCTCCCGCACAACAAAGATGTAAATTTTTGACAAACAACATCTCCCTCATTATATCAGGAAAACACTAAGTAATGAGTTGGATCTACTACCCATGTGCAAGATATCTCTATTACTGTGAGATCTGTATGATCTTCAATGTGTTATGTTCCCACAATTGAGGTTGAGCATTTTCAAGTTATACACTTGAGTCAAATTTTTGCATTCTTATTACAAAACCATGATGACTTTTAATTTACTTCTTGTAAACTAATTATCTCTGGTTTGCCCCTATGAGTAATCGATGGCTAACAATTTGAGGCTATTGCCCTCAAATTGCCACAACTTACTTAAGCGGGTTATGGACATCAAGATCAGTCTTGCATCCCATGGGACAACGTGTGCAATCCAAGCCACACCATCGGGACGCAAAGGACCTCAAGGGTAATGGTTTGAAACTCACTTCAAACCCTCAACCTGACACCATCAAGCTGTCATGAGACCCTATGAGCATGAAGAGCATGATGGTTGAATATGAATCAACTGACATGTTTGGAGACTATACATTTAGTCCCTTAGTCTCCTCAGTGATCTATTTATTTATGTTCATTTATAATGTTTTAATATGAACATGATTATTGTTGTCATCATATATTGTATATCACAATATATTGTATCAACACTTTGGTACAAATTCATTTGTATGTATTCTATATATATCTGACAGTGATTTCTTGAGAATGTTCATGTCTATATATAGATTTCTACGGGGGTCAATCTGATGAAAGATGATTTGTGCCATGTGGACATATGCACCACGAACTCTATACTCAGGGAAGTGAAATGTTTCCACTCTCGTTGAAAGAAAGGAGATATTTTAAAATCGCTAGACGCGATGAGGTATTTGTTGGCTCAACTCGGGTCATATTTACTATCCCTGTGGGTACTCGAGTAACGTCGAGATGCTTCATTGCTTCCCAGGTTTAACTCCTACCCTACTAGACTATGGAGGTATCCGTCAAAATAGTTTCCTTAGCGAAACTTATGATGACAACAAAGAGAAATAACTTCTCTTTACCATATGCAACGGATATGGCAAGCACATTCTCTGTGTATCATCTGGATTGTACTACACATACGATGCAACCCGTAGCACATGTTGCGTATGAGATAGTTTCCAAAGTGTCTTGTACATGACAAACTTGGCACTCTCGCCTTGGTCATCGAGACATTGGGTTGAAACTGAAACTACCAGCAATTCCAATAGTTTATGATTATTATGATGCTAAATTCTAACAACATTTGGATTTTATGTGCACTACAAGTGACACAGGGAAGCTAATTTTAAGGTCCGCACACCTTAAAGTCTACGCTGAACCACTCAGACTCCTTGAATGCATCAAGTTGAGGTAAGTGGCTCTTCCCATCCATTGACTAGACTATTCCGGTATTCCATGGTTCTAAAAGACATATCTACATGATGGTCTTAAGTGTGTGCTTTATTCACACAAAACCATTGGGTTTATCCTGACATTGATTTCAAGCAAATCAGATGGACATCATTGCAGAATTCTCCTTGAGTGCCTCCTCTATGGCTCTCGGATTGAAGTTTAGCAATTTGTCTTAATGTCTAGTATTAAAATGGTTTGGTAGAATCCCATCCAAAGAATTGAGCTCATTGCATGATCTTTACTTTGAATTGCAACTTACCAACTTTACGTTGGAGTCATGTAGTCTTACACACTCATGACCAAACTGCATATATTATTCCCCTCTATCTTTGATACGTGGAGATCTACCAAGTATTTCCCATCTGCAGTACTTCGGTTGCATACCGATATCACCACCCAGCATACATCATTGGCCCCTCAACATATAGTTGGGATCTATGTGAGGAATAACTGTATTACCGTCAATACCTGAAGCCCCTCACACGGGGAGTTATTCAAGGCCAGTATGCTGATTCAATGAGGAACATTTCCAAGCATTAGGGGGAGATTTTAAGTACCATAAAGAATGCCAGGAAATTAGTGGAATGTTCAACACATTTCTTCCTCAAATCCACGTACTCAAAGATCCGAACCATGCGTTCAGAAGATTTGCAACACATTGCAAATAACCTGCCAAATACATTTACTGACTATAAAGGTGTCACGCAATTCTACAATCCTGCAAAAGTATGCCTGAAAGAGTGGAGGTACTAGCAAGATCCACTCCACTCCCCGTTCAAAGCAACAGGGGGAGATGTATGGCAGAAATACATCAGGATTCAGCTTCTCGCAAGCAAGGATATCAAGGCCTATGAATCAGTAAATGCATGTCACGTTGACAGACACCTAATGGGTAGTATACACCCAGTGGACGGGAAACCTCCACCAACCCAGGTCATAGTGCACACAATGACCGGGACATCGGAATACCCGACTAAATCGCATTGGGAAATCGTGAGAAGTCACTATGGGTAACGATATTT
Source organism: Secale cereale (assembly GCA_902687465.1). Taxonomy (NCBI): domain Eukaryota; kingdom Viridiplantae; phylum Streptophyta; class Magnoliopsida; order Poales; family Poaceae; genus Secale; species Secale cereale. The sequence continues at coordinate 9,762,868 of LR738714.1, read as the reverse complement.
TCATCAACTATATATTGATATATAGATTCTGGAGAATTATATAACCGGAAGTCTACAATTGTCGACATACATTTCTCAACTAGATTGCAAACACCTTTCAAATGATTCAGATCCAAAGACCATGGCCATGGCAAAGTGTGAAGAACACTCGGACTGAACTCAAGCAAAGGGTATAATCTAGGTAGAAATGATCTTGCTCAATAATGGGAAGGTATTCATAAACAATACCTACACCGGTTTTCTTCTGGAAACAGAATTGAGAACAACGAGGTGGTGAAACAAAGAGCAAGTACTGTAGCACAAGGGTTCACGCAGATACCCAACTATTCTCCGGAGGTGGAATCTCATTCCGATAACTTATATCATTGGCAGTACAAAATTATCTATTTCTGTAGTTGATAGATGTAGTGATCACATATCCATGTGGATCACTAGATTCAGACATATATGGTTGATTCCCGATGGAATCCCACTTCTGAATCGAAATGCAATGCGCAACATACATTGTGTAAAATCAATAAGTCACCATAAGACTTATTGTTGTCGGTACATATGGTACAACCGATGTAGTGAGTTCCTTATACAAAAGGATTACTCCTGCAAAGATGATTATCCATGTTTGTATGTCTGCAATGACGACACATGTAATCATCTAATGACGGAGTTTAAATGAAGGATTTGGGTAAACCAAAACACCGCTCGTTACTACAACTTGAGCACCTTCATTCATGCATTATGGTATACTATGTTGTCTATATCCATGATATATTGGAGAAATTCATTGTGGACAAATCTTATCCATCCATAACTCTCATGGTAGTTCATTCTTTAGACGTAGAGAAAGATCTATATAGACCAAGATATGATGGAAATAAGATATTGGGACTCAACGTTCCATAATGCCATTGGATCCACCAAACACAATTGGTTGGTACTCAAGAATATCTTTCGATATCTCCAAGAAATCAAATATCATGACCTGTTTTTTTCCAGTTTCACAGAAATGTGAGCACCAATATCATTGGATACATCGATCAGATCCCCACTATCAGATCGTAGACAAGTTTAGTGTTCCTACTAGTGTAGTAGCCCTCTCATAAAGAGTCTTCAAATAAGATCTCATGGCTACATTCACCAACCATTATCTCAACGATAATGTTTCTTGTGTTGCCCGGATGCAAACAGGTTACATAATAAGCAATATCACTATATTGCATATCTTGCAAGTCAAATCATGCGACTGATTTGTTTAGCGGGTCCCTACCAACTTCTATGTTTTGGTATGTGACGGCTTCTAATTTTTGCAAGAATCAGGGGGAGTATCTTCCTGAATTGTTCCTGTTCACTGCGTCATATTATACTCTTTTTTCCTTCATGAGTTTACTTTACAGGTTCTCATAAAGGTTTTTAATGAGGTAATATCAACACATGATCATATGCCATAGTTTCCGTTTTCCCCACCGGGGTTTTTAGGAAAGTATATACGACATATTTATTGTCCTCAAAATTCTATGAATTTACTTCATATCGAGTTAACAGAGGCAATAATCATTATATGTTGGATCATTTTCTCCTTATTTTCCCACTGGGTTTGAAGGAGTTTTACCAACATATTCTACACTACTCCTCATATTTTTCCCACATGGTTTTTGGAGGAGTCTTTAATCATGATGATGGATTATGATACAGTCAAGCGGTGATTAGGGGGAGTGTTAAGACTAATTAACACACGATGTTAATTAGGGGAAATCCCCGCTATCCCTGCGCATGCAGTTGGAACTTTGACAACCGTCACGGCGGTTGCTCCTTGTATCATGCCCCTGCAAACAGACGCCTCTCCGAAGGCATCTCCTCGCACTATATATAAGTTGCATCAATCATCAATAAAGCAGAGAGTTCGATCATTTGGTTTCTCTCGATCTCAACAATTTCGAATGGATGTGTTTGAATCAGAAACTTCGATCCATCCTTGACGATGGTTACAGGGGGTTTATATCTCCCTTGGAGAGACACGACGGTCCAGAGGAGGGACGCGTCGGTTCCAGGGAGACGGGTGCGAGGCGACGGTTTGAGAGAGAGCAACCGTGCGCTCGTGGGCAAGGGGAGATTTTCCCTTAATTACATAAGTAGTTTTAACACTCCCCCTAATCTACACTTGACCATGTAGAATCATCTTCACAATTCTTCAGGGAGCTCTATCATCTCAAAAGATTCTCCTTCAAAGGTTCTTCATAAAATCCTTGATGAGATCCTGAAACACACTCACAAAGAAAGATAGTGTAATGTGATGTTTGAACAAGAGTGTCTCTAGAAGAGACTCCCCCTGACGTTTGCAAGTCCCGAAGTCTTCGCATTCCAATTCCATGAACATATTTTTGGAATGTTGAATTTGGTAGAGACTTGGTAAATAAATCAGCAAGGTTGTCGCATGATTTGACTTGCAGAATGCTTATTTCCCCGCTTTTCTGAAGATTATGGGGGAAAAACCATTTAGGAGAAATATGCTTGGTGATATTGCTCTTGATGTATCCCGTTTGCATCTGTGCAACACAAGCCGCATTATCTTCATAGATAATGGTAGGTGATTTTATCAAACCAATTCCACATGACTGTTGTATGTGGTTTATCATTCTGCGAAGCCATACACATTTGCATGTTGCTTCAAATAATGAAATTATTTCAGAATGATTGGTAGATGTTGCCACCAGAGTCTGCTTTGAAGACTTCCATGATATAGCAGTACCACCATGTAGGAACACAAAAACCGGTTTGAGATCTGGCATTGTGGGGATCAGACAAATAACCGGCATCTGCATATCCAATCATATCAGAGTCTAGATTTCTCTGGAACTGGTAAAATAGGCCAAGATCCTTTGTGCCTTGGAGATATCGAAAGATATTCTTCACTCCAGACCAATGACGTTTAGTGGGAGCTGCGCTATGTCTAGCAAGTAGATTTACTGCAAATGCAATATCAGGTCTTGTGCAATTTGCAAGATACATAAGTGCTCCAATGGCACTGAGGTATGGAACTCCAGATCCCAACACCTCTTCTCCATCATCCCTCGGTCTGAACGGATCTTTCTCTACGTCTAGAGATCGAACCACCATAGGAGTTTTAGATGGATAGGATTTGTCCATATTGATTTTTTCCAATATTTTCTGGATATAAGCAGCTTGGTGTACCATGATTCCTGAGGGAAGGTGCTCAAGTTGAATACCTAAGAAAAATTTGGTTTTACCCAAATCCTTCATCTCAAATTCCATCTTTAGGTGATTGCGTGCTTCATCAATGTCTGGTGTGCTGCCAATGATGTTGAGATCATCAACATACACAGAAATGATGCAAAATCCCGTAGAGGAATTCTTGATGAAAACACATGGACAATCAGCACTATTGGAGTAACCTTTCTGAAGAAGGAACTCACTGAGTCGGTTGTACCACATCCGTCCCGACTGCCTTAAGCCATATAATGACTTATTCAGCTTTACACAATACATGTTGCGTTTTGCATTTTTATTCGGGACAGAAATTCCATCAGGAACCTTCATATATATGTCCGAATCTAGTGACCCATAAAGATATGCGGTCACAACATCCATCAACTGCATATATAGACGATTTTGCACTGCCAAAGATATAAGATATCGAAAAGTGGTTGCACTCATTACTGGAGAGTATGTTTCAGTGAAATCAATGTCGGGTTTCTGCGTGAAACCTTGTGCTACAAGCCTTGCTTTATATCTCACCACCTCATTGTTCTCATTCCGTTTCCGGAGAAAAACCCATTTGAATCCCACAGGGAAAACACTGGGAGGTGTCGGTATTGCTTCAGTGAATACCTTTCTTTTGTTAAGCGAGGCAATTTCTGCTTGGATTGCATCCTTCCATTTAGGCCAGTCGGAGCGCTTTTGGCACTCTACGATAGACCTTGGATCATGATCGGTGAGAAGGGTATCTGCAATCTTTTCAGCAAAATATATGTCGACAGTCGTAGTCTTACGGTCAAATGATTCTCTCGAATCAACATAGTTGATAGAAATTTCCTGCACCCCTAGTGACTCTTCGTGATTTCCCAATACGATTGAGTCTGGGTGTTTCGATGTCCCAGCTAGTGTGTGCAAGCCGGAGCTGGGTTGTGGAGGTTGCCCTTCCACTGGGTGTATACTACCCATCAGGTGTTTGTCAACGTTGAGCTGACTTGCATTTACCGTCTTTGAGGAATTTCTCCTCTCTCTCCTTTGCTGCTTGCGAGAAGCAGGATCCGGGCCAGAGGCCATACTACTCCCCCTCTTTTTGGGAACGGGGAGTTGAGTGGTTTTAGTTGGTACCTCCACTCTTTCAGGCGCGTTTCTGGCTGGATTCAAGGATTTTGTTACACCTTTTAGATTAGTAAATGAATCGGGCAGATTATTTGCAAGATGTTGCAAATTAATGATCTTCCGAACTTGAAGTTCGGTCTCTTGGGTACGTGGATCCGAGGATGAAATGGCATGAGCATTCCAATTAATTTCCGGGCATTCTTTCTGGTACTTGAAATCTCCCCCTAATGCCGGAAAATGTTCCTTGTTAAATATACAATCAACGTGACGGGCTGTGAACAGATCCCCAGTCAGGGGTTCCAGGTACTTGATAATCGACGACGATTTGTACCCCACATAGATCCCCAATTTCCTGTGTGGGCCCATAGATGTTCGCTGAGGTGGTGAGATCGGGATGTATGCAACACATCCGAACTTACGCAGATGGGAAATGCTTGGAGGATTTCCACGTACCAATTCCAGAGGGGAAGAACTATGATATGCAGTTGGCCTTAATTGTATCAAGTCAGCAGCGTGTAAAACGGCACGACCCCAACAAGAGGTTGGCAAGTTGCAATTCGTCAACAAAGGTCTTGCAATGAGTTTAATCCTCTTAATCAATGCTTCAGCCAAACCATTTTGTGTATGTACATATGGAACAGAGTGCTGAACTTCAATCCCCAAAGCCATGCAATAATCATTGAAAGCATGTGAGGAGAATTCTGCATCGTTGTCCATTCGAATTGTCTTAATTCGACTTTCAGGATAATGGGCTTGCAACTTAATGACTTGCCTCATTATCTTGGCAGATGCATGGTTCCGTGTGGATAGAAGACACACGTGTGACCATCGTGTAGATGCGTCAATCAGAACCATGAAATACCTGAAAGGTCCAGATAATGGTTGAATGGGACCACAAATCTCTCCTTGAATACGTTCAAGGAACTGAAGTGGTTCAGCTTGTATTTTGAGATGCGAGGGCCTCAAAATTAGCTTTCCCGTGGCACAAGATGTGCACACAAAATCAGAAGATTGAGGAAATTTTGACTCAAGCAAATTATGACCAATGGAATTGCTGGTAATTTTTCTCATCATCCCGATTCCGGGATGGCCTAGGCGATCATGCCAGGTTTGGAATGCATTAACATTCTGAAAAACTACTTTGTATGCAACATGTTCTACGGGTTTGATGTACGTATAGTACAAACCGGACGATAGAGAAGGAATTTTCTCATGTACCTTTTTGCCATATCCGTGATCTTTGGTAAAGAGTAGATACTCCTCTTTGTTGTCTTCATGGGTTTCAATGTGAAAACCATTTTTACAGATATCTCGATAACTGATCAGTGTACGTGAAGAATCGGGATACAGTAAAGCATCCTCAATTGTCACATGTGTACCACTTGGGAGGGTGAAGATGGCACGTCCAGTACCAACAATCACAGTATCGCGTCCAGCGATAGTTAGAATATCTCCATTCGTCTTTTTCAGAGTTTGGAAGTATTTCATCTCCCTCAGTATGGAGTTTGTGGCACTACTGTCCACAAGGCATAATTCCTCTTCCATCGGATTGTCCCCGTAGAGAACTATATAAAACAAATAATTTTCAATAAGAAAACCTCATGGTAATACATAGTATACAATCTTTATTATATCAAACGTGCTGATACAATACAATATAAAGACAACAACAAACTTATGTTCTTATTACAATCATCACAAATGGACATAAATGAGTAGATCACTAGGAGATTGAGGGACTAGTCGAAGTCGCCAAACACGTTGTTTGCGGTGTACTCAATCAACATGTTCTCCATTTCAGCAGGATCCTCAGGCAGATAAGGAATCATGGCGTTGCTCGGTCCAGGAGGGACATCGTGCGAATCACTGGCTCCTTGTGCGCTATGCGGATGAAGGTTGAAGTTGGCTTCAAACCTTCTCCCTTGAGGTGCTTTGCGTCCCTGAGATTGCTAGTACAGCATAACCAGATGCTTGGGCATTGTGCACTTTTCAGTAGAATGCGTGTAGCATCCACACTTGTGGCAAAGCTTAGATTTATCAAATCTGGGCTTTGAAGTGCCTTTTCCCTTGCCTGGGTTTCTGAATCTTCTGTTCCCATTGCGCTTTCGCTTATGCTCGAAATTGGATTGTGTACCCCGAAAGGTACCATTAAACTTTTGTCTATTCCCGATATTCATATGAACTTCAGGTAAAGGTTGTGCCCCAACTGGGCGCTGAGAGCCATTCTTAGCAAGTAGCTCATCATGCTTTTCAGCCTTAAGTAACATGTGAATAAACTCAGAATAGACAGTGAAGTTACGAGCACGGTATTGTTGTTGGAGGATCCTATCTGAAGGGAGCATAGTAGACAGAGTCTTTTCTATCTTCTCCCCCTCAGTAGGTTCCTTCTCACAAAAGCGCAGTTTGGAACATATCTTATGAACATCATGATTGTACTCACTGATGGATTTGAAATCCTGGAGACGGAGATGAGTCCAATCATGGAGTGCTTTTGGCAGGACTACTGCCTTCTGGTGTTCATACCTCGTTTTGAGGGCCAGAAACAGAGTACTAGGAGATTCCTCCTGTAAATACTCAGACTTGAGATCTGGATGAATATGATGCCTTATGATGAATAAAGCAGCATAGTTCTGCTGTTCTGTCAGCGGCGTGGCTCCAGTCGGAAGAGGAGTCTCAGGGGGCTGGATTGCACGCGAGACTGATCTTGATGTCCATAGCCCATGTAGGATAGTTGTGGCCATTGAGGGCAAGCTCCTCAAACTCTTTGGCAGTGATCTTTGCCTACATGAGGAACCAGAGATAATTAATTTACAGGTGGTAAATTAAAAACCATCATGGTTTTGTAATAAGAACGCAAAAATTTGATGCTCAAGTGAAAAGACTTGAATTTTTTTTCTCAACCTCAATTGTGTAAACATAACACATTGAAGATCACTTAGATCTCACAGTAATGGGCTACATTGCCATTACCTTGTGTATGCTACAATTCATAAATAAGGAGGGAGAAAAATTCAAAAATTTGCAAGTTTGGTATGCGAGAGAAGATGATCTCGATCGCAAAAACATGTTTAAGAGAACTGGATATGTGGTAAACACATGGAACATGTCATTTTTCCCGAATGAAATCCGGTACTTTATTTATATTATCAATCCATTGCATAATATAATCACACTAGTAATTACACAAGTCCTAACCTAGAGTTAATCTAGAACTGGACTAGAATGTAAGTAGTAGTACTAAAACAGTACCAAATATAGTCTAAAGACTACACCATATACAATAATTAGTACTAGACTAATAAGAACAGAGAAAAAAAAATTAACAGTGGCCAGCCGGAGGCAACACAGGCGCTAGGCCTGGGCCTCCACAGCCTTTGGCCGGCCCATTTACCACCGCACCGCATAAGAGGCAGGGGGAGGAGCGGTTACGGATACAGGGTCGAGGACCCCGAACCCGCACCGCCGCAACTCGATCCCCTTCCCTACCCGACGGTGCCGGCGGTCAGAGTGGCCGTCGCAGCCCACCAGCGCACACCGGCGCGTCCTCCTCGTCCATAAGCGATTTGTTGGCGGCGGGATCCGGGCGAGCGCTCTCTGGCACGGCACTGGTGAGACCCAGGCTCGCCGGAGCCCATGAGCCGGCGCGGCGGCCGTGACGGCGGTCGAGGACGGCAACGGCACGCCCGAAGAGGCGGCTGAAGCGCCTCTCCACGCGGCTGCTCGAGCCCGCAGTGGCCTCCAGTGGTGGTGGGGGGTCGACGCCGGCTCCTTTCATTCCCACTCCGAGGCGGATGACGCCGGAGGCGCCTGTTGGGGCTGACACGAAGCTGAGCGCGGCCTCTTCGTGCACAACGGCGCGCATCGGGACGGGCGAGTAGCCAGGAGGGCCACGGCTCGGGCCAACAGCCTCGCCGGCGGGCGTCGGCGTCGAGGGCGGGAGCCACGCGGCCGGTGGAGGAGGAGGTGGAGGCGGAGATCCGGAGGGCGGTCCATGCGCAGTGGCGGCCTAGTTGATCGGGGCGCTCGGGCCGGCCACCATCCGAAGGCCATGGGTGCGAGGAGCACCGCGGTGGGCGCGTCCTGTGGCGCGGCGACCCTGTCCCGGTGCATGTTGAGCACCACGACCGGCGCGTCCAGCGGCGCTGCGGCCGAACCGCCGGATGGCCTGCATCCAGCGACGGAAATGGCGGAGGCCACCAACTCCATGGCGGCGAAGGGCAGCGAGGCGGTAGCGGCGACCGTCCTCGCGGATCAGGCGGAGGAAGAAGGAGACAAGCCCTGTCATCTCACCGGCGGCAAGTGCCCTTCCTCCCTTCCTTTCTCCCTTCGCTCTTTCTTCTCGCTGGTAGTTTCTACGTGCTGATAACGTGTTTGAATCAGAAACTCCGATCCATCCTTGACGATGGTTACATGGGGTTTATATCTCCCTTGGAGAGACACGACGGTCCAGAGGAGGGACACGTCGGTTCCAGGGAGACGGGTGCGAGGCGACAGTTTGAGAGAGAGCAACCGTGCGCTCGTGGGCAAGGGGAGATTTTCCCTTAATTACATAAGTAGTTTTAACAGGATGCATGAGAGTGACTCATTCTAGTAAGACCAATAAGAATGGAGTACATGGAAGAGTGTGCCTAGATTATAACATCTGATCTAAGAAACCAATGAGAAGAAAACCAGGCGGCTCGTGCAAAGGGGCAAAGGAAAAAGATGGAATTCATCCACCTGTTGACCACATCTGCTACAAGACAGAGATATGAACAGAAAAATTCCCATCACGCATACCCGTAGGCTCTTCGAAGAAGCCCCTAAGCAAAAGTTTGAACCCTGGGAAGCACATTTTTTGTTTCCAAATGAAATTAAGAAAACCTTTCAAGTCGAGAGGAAGATCAATAAGAGCATTTCCAGGGTTACTGTAAATTTTTTGCAAGCAAAGTTTGTAAGAAAATTTTGAAGAGCAAAGGCCATTAGGAGTAAGACCCCAACAAAGCAAATCCTGACCATCATCATCAATAATATCCGTATGAACACCGAGAGAGGCCAATGATTGCTGAAAAAAAAAATGAGCTGATGGTTCCAGCTTCTGCGACCAGGAAGCCAAAGGTCTCGCATAAGAGAAAGATATTGAAAACCAGCTTGTGGCACAATATAATCATGAATAGAATGCCAAAGATTACACCAAGACATGCTCCACAAGGAGATGTTACCTTGAGTGAGTTGATAAAAAGCATGATCTCTAAGTTTGGTTAACATTTTCAAAATAGAAGCCCAAAAGCAGATTGACGTACCATGAAAGTATTTTGCCTTAAGAACAAGGTACAAGTGCGAAGGAGATTTGGCTAACCTCCATGCAGTTGTGAGAGCTTGCCTGTTTGTTTGGCAATATTTTAGTTTGCTAATACTATATTACCTCTGCCCCGACTCGCGAATTTACTTGTTGTAGATTTGTTAATATATGGATGTATGTTAGACATGATTATCATGGCGTGGTGTAGAGGAAACATAATTAAGAAAATAAGAGTTTTCTGAGGTTTGATGGAGAATCGGTTGAGGTCCAGTGGCATGCTGTTGCCCTGTATGCCATCCTTTGTGGAGGGATGGATGAACGGAGGTGTGATCCAGGTGGATGGACCGTCGTGTAGCCAAGCGTGGGTTATAGTGGAGCATTGGCATCATTTTGGCCGTGGCGTGTGCAGGGAAACGTTGCATGAAAATTAAAAAATTCCAACGAACACCCAAGATCCAATCTAGGAGATGCAAAGCAACAATGAGTGTGTCTACATATCCTTGTAGACCGAAAGCGTTAGCGTCGTAACACGGTTTATGTAGTCCTACTCTTCATGGTCCAATCCGATCTAGTGTCGAACGGACGACACCTCCGAGATAAACACACGTTCAACTTGATGGCGTCCGGTAGGCAATGGCAATACCGATGTTGTCACTGAATAATGTGAAGGAAATATGCCCTAGAGCAATAATAAAGTTATTATTTATTTCCTTATATCATGATAAATGTTTATTATTCATGCTAGAATTGTGTTAACCGGAAACTTAGTACATGTGTGAATACATAGACAAAACAGAGTGTCCCTAGCATGCCTCTACTAGACTAGCTCATTGATCAAAGATGGTTATGTTTCCTAACCATAGACATGAAGTTTTCATTTGATCAACGAGATCACATCATTAGGAGAATGATGTGATGGACTAGACCCATCCGTTAGCTTAGCACTATGATCGTTTAGTTTTATTGCTATTGCTTTCTTCATGACTTATACATGTTCCTATGACTATGAGATTATGCAACTCCCGAATACCGAAGGAACACCTTGTGTGCTATCAAACGTCACAATGTAACTGGGTGATTATAAAGATGCTCTACAGGTGTCTCCGAAAGTGTTCGTGGTGTTGGCATAGATCAAGAATAGGATTTGTCACTCCGAGTGTCGGAGAGGTATCTCTGGGCCCTCTCGGTAATACACATCATAATAAGCCTTGCAAGCAAATGACTAATGAGTTAGTCACGAGATGATGTATTATGGAACGAGTAAAGAGACTTGCCGGTAACGAGATTGAACTAGGTATTGAGATACCGACGATCGAATCTTGGGCAAGTAACATACCGATGACAAAGGGAACAACGTATGTTGTTATGCGGTTTGACCGATAAAGATCTTCGTAGAATATGTAGGAGCCAATATGAGCATCCAGGTTCCGCTATTGGTTATTGATCGGAGATGAGTCTCGGTCATGTCTATGTAGTTCTCGAACCCATAGGGTCCGCACGCTTAACGTTTGATGACGATCAGTATTATGAGTTTATGAGTTTTGATGTACCGAAGGTAGTTCGGAGTCCTGGATGAGATCACGGACATGACGAGGAGTCTCGGAATGTCCGAGACATAAAGATCGATATATTGGAAGGCTATATTCGGACAACGGAAAGGTTCCGAATGGTTCGAGCATTTTTCTGGAGTACCGGGAGGTTACCGGAACCCCCCGGGAGAAGTTATGGGCCTTATGGGCCATAAGAAGGAAGCACACCAGCCCACAAGGGGCTGGTGTGCCCCCTTGGGCAGGAGGCCAAATTGGAAAAGGTTTGGGGGGTGGCGCCCCCTTTCCTTCTCTCCTACTCCTCCTTCCCTTCCTCTCCTACTCCAATTAGGGAAGGGGGGAATCCTACTCCCGGTGGGAGTAGGACTCCTCCTAGGCACGCCATAGAGGTACAACCTCTCCCCCTCCTCCCCCACTTTATATACGGGGGTGGGGGGCACCCCATAGACACACAAGTTGATCAAGTTGATCTCTCCCAACCGTGTGCGGTGCCCCTCTCCACAGAAACACACCTCGGTCATATCGTTGCAGTGCTTAGGCGAAGCCCTGCGCCGGTAGCTTCATCATCCCCGTCACCACGACGTCGTGCTGATGAAACTCTCCCGCGAGGTTCTACTGGATCAAGAGCTCGTGGGACATCATCAAGCTGAACATGCGCTGAACGCGGAGGCTCCGTACGTTCGGTGCTTGATCGGTTGGATCGCGAAGAAGTTCGACTACATCAACCGCGTCACTAGACGCTTCCCCTCCCGGTCTACAAGGGTACGTAGACACACTCTCCCCTTTCGTTGCCATGCATCTAGTAGATAGATCTTGTGTGATCGTAGGATTTTTTTTGAAATACTACGTTCCCCAACAGTGGTATCAGAGCCAGGTCTATGCGTAGATGACATGCACGAGTAGAACACAAGTGAGTTGTGGACGATACTAGTCATACTGCTTACCATCATGTCATATTTTGATTCGGCGGTATTGTTGGATGAAGCGGCCCGGACCGACATTACGCGTATGCTTACGCGAGACTGGTTCTACCGATGTGCTTCGCACACAGGTGGCTGGCGGGTGTCAGTTTATCCAACTTTAGTTGAATCAAGTGTGGCTACTCCCGGTCGTTGTGAAGGTTAAAACAACACATACTTGATGAAAAATCGTTGTGGTTTTTGTATCCGTAGGTAAGAACGGTTCTTGCTAAGCCCGTAGAAGCCACGTAAAACTTGCAACAACAAAGTAGAGGACGTCTCACTTGTTTTTGCAGGGCATGTTGTGATGTGATATGGTCAAGACATGATGAGTTATACGTTATTGTATGAGATGATCATGTTTTGTAAAGTTATCGGCAACTGGCAGGAGCCATATGGTTGTCGCTTTATTGTATGAAATACAATCGCCATGTAATTGCTTTACTTTATCACTAAGCGGTAGCGATAGTCGTGGAAGCAATAGTTGGCGAGACGACAACGATGCTACGATGGAGATCAAGGTGTCGTGCCGGTGACGATGGTGATCATGATGGTGCCTTGGAGATGGAGATCAAAAGTACAAGATGATGATGGCCATATCATGTCACATATTTTGATTGCATGTGATGTTTATCTTATTATGATTCTTATTTTGCTTAGTACGACGGTAGCATTATAAGATGATCTCTCTCTAAATTTCAAGGTATAAGTGTTCTCCCTGAGTATGCACCGCTGCGAAAGTTCGTCGTGCCGAGACACCACGTGATGATCGGGTGTGAGAAGCTCTACGTTCACATACAACGGGTGTAAGCCAGTTTTGCACACAGAATACCCGGGTTAAACTTAACGAGCCTAGCATATGCAGATATGGCCTCGGAACACAGGAGACCGAAAGGTCGAGCGTGAATCATATAGTAGATATGATCAACATAAGATGTTCACCATTGAAAACGACTCCATCTCACGTGATGATCGGACATGGTTTAATTGATATGGATCACGTGATCACTTAGATGATTAGAGAGATGTCTGTCTAAGTGGGAGTTCTTAAGTAATTTGATTAATTGAACTTTAATTTATCATGAACTTAGTCCTGGTAGTATTAGCATATCTATGTTGTAGATCAATAGCTCTCGATGTAGCTCCCCGTTTGTTTTTATATGTTCCTAGAGAAAACTAAGTTGAAAAATGTTAGCAGCAATGATGCGGACTTGTTCCGTGATCTGAGGATTTTCCTCATTGCTGCACAGAAGAATTATGTCCTTGATGCACCGCTAGGTGACAGACCTATTACAGGAGCAGATGTAGACGTTATGAACGTTTTGACAAAAGTGTTAAAGATTATTAACACAAATTAACTTGTGTTAATTAAGGGGGAATCTCCCCTTGTACCAAACGCAGGCTGTTGCTTTTGGCAACTGGTGCGTCGGTTCTGGACATCTCTCCCGAAGGGATGCCTCTTCGATGCATCCCTTCTGCCTGTATATGTAACTACAATCATCTAATGAAAGAACGACGATTCATTCTTACATCTCCGGATCTTGTCTCTTGAAACACGTTATCAACATGTAGAACAGCCAGCGAGAGTGACAACAATAGAGAAAGAAAGAAGGGAAGGAGCACCTTGCCGCAGTCTTCTTCTTCCTCTGCCTGATCCGCAAGGAAGGCCGTCGGAGCCGCGTCTTTACCCGTCGCTGCCATGGAGTTTGTGGCTTCCTCCGTCACTGTCGTCGGATGCAAGCCATCCGCCAGTTCGGCCGCAGCGCCGCTGGACGTGGTGCCCTTGGCACCTCCGTGCCGCTGGACGTGACCATCGCGCCGCCGGACGCACTGAAAATGGTGCTCACCACGTCCCGCTCGTGACTAGGGGGGTTGACCCGTGGCTCGCAGCCGGCCCGAGCGTCCCCACCGCGCCCGCACCGCCCCTGGATCCCCACCTCCACCCCTCCTCCGCCGACCGAGTGGCTTGTGCCGCCCGACGCCGAAGCCCGCAGCCGACGCCGTTAGCCCGACCGGCTACGTCCCCGTGCCTATGCGCATTGTCGTGGATGCGGAGGAGGCGCTCGCCTTCATCTCGGTGCTAACCGGCGCCTCCGGGGTCGTCCGTCATGGTGCTAGGATTGAGGGTATCGGCGCAACCACTCCGCCGCAGCCGGAGATGGATGCAGGATCCAGCAACCGCACGGAGAGGTGCTTCGGCCGCCTCTTCGGGCGCGCCATCGCCGCCATCAGCCGCCGCGCCGGCTTGTAAGATCCGACAGGCCTCGGCCTCGCTCCCGACCTGCCGCGTGGAGTGCGCACCGACCCTGTCGTGGTCTCCTCTTCCTCCAACAAGGAGGCTCCCTCCGTCATACGCTGGTGATCACTGGAGATGCATGGGAGCCGGTGGCCCTCACTCTGCTAGCCGGCGACTGGACTCCTGGTCCCCGTGACCACGGGTGGTGGGGTGGACTGATGGTGTGCGGGTCGGGGGGAGGGGAACCCTTAACCCGTAACCTCTCCCCCCTCCTAAGCGGTAGTAGGAGTGGGCCGGCCAAAGGCCGTGGCAGCCCATGCTCAGGCGCCCGGCGGCCTTCCGGCTAGTCCCTCCCCACATTCGCTTGGGCTCTGGGCCGAGTGCCAGCCTGGAGTGATTTTTTTTAATTTTCTTCTCTCTTTTCTGTTTCAATTAAAAGTAGTTCTAGCAGTATTTATTCTGTTCTAGACTTGTTTATTATTGTTCTGTCGAATTCAATGTATGTATTCCAGAATTCATCAACGATGTAATATATTTCCACGTTTGTCACATGTAGAGATTAATTATATCTATTATTTGCAATTGAGATTTGCTTTTATCTCTTGCAAAGATAAATTTAGTACCTTTAGAGTACTGATTTGCGATTGAGAATTTTCTTCTCTCGCAATACAATCTTATTGTGATTGAGATTAATTTTCTCTTGCAAAATATTAATTCACTTTGCTGAATTATCTTGCAACTTGATACAATATCATCTCATTTAATTTGAGATCTATACAATTCAAGTTTTCACTTGAACATCAAGTTTGCAACATCATTACTATTCATTACAATAGTAGTGTATGTATTTCGGAATGTATGTATCTCCATGTTCACTACATGTCTAGAATAGTACATCTATTGCAATCAAGATTTTCAATTTCTTGCAAATACATATGCAAAATTCAAGGTGTAATCCTTAGCAATTTGAGATTCACACTAATGATTTCGAGCCACCTTCTTGAAATCCATTAATTTTGCAACATTAAGATGTATTTATATTACGCAATCTGTAATATAAATAAATTACCATTTTTTCACCGGAGATGATATGTTCTATGTGTTTACCACATTGGAATTCTTCATGAACATGTCACAGCAGTCGAGATTGATTTCTCCCGCACAACAAACTTGTAAATTTTTGACAATAACATCTCCCTCATTATATTAGGAAAACACAAGGTAATGAGTTGGATCTACTGCCCATGTGCAGACAATCTCTATTACTGTGAGATCTGTATGATCTTCAATGTGTTATGTTCCTACAATTGAGGTGAGCATCATCAAGTTATACACTTGAGTCAAATTTTTGCAATCTGATTATAACTTAACCATGATGGTAAATTTATTATCTCTGGTTTGCCCCTATAAGTAAACGATGGCTAAGTAATTTGAGGCTCTTGCCCTCAATGGCCACAACTTACTTAAGAGGATCATGGACATCAAGATCAGTCTTGCATCCCATGGGATAGCGCGTGCAATCCAAGCTACGCCACCGGGACGCAATGGACCTCAAGGTTAATGGTTTGAAACTCATTTCAAACCCTCAACCTGACACCATCAAGCTGTCATGAGACCCTATGAGCATGGAGAGCATGGTGGTTGAATATGCATCAACCTACATGTTTGGAGATCATACATTTAGTCCCTTAGTCTCCTCAGTGATCTATTTATTTATGTCCATTTATGATGTTCTAATAAGAACATGATTATTGTTGTTATCATATATTGTATATCACAATATACTATATCAGCACTTTGGTACAAATACATTTGTATGTATTATATATATCTGACAATGTTTTTCATATTGAAAATCTTCATGTATATGTATAGATTTCTACGGGGTCAATCTGATGAAAGATGATTTGTGCCATGTGGACATATGCACCACGAACTCTATACTCAGGGAAGTGAAATGTTTCCACTCTCGTTGAGAGAAAGGAGATATTTTAAAATCGCTAGACGCGATGAGGTATTTTTTGGCTCAACTCGAGTCATATTTACTGTCCCTGTGGGTACTCGAGTAACGTCAGGATGCTTTATGCCTTCCGGGTTTAACTCGTACCCTACTAAACTATAGAGGTATTCATCAAAATAGTTTCCATAGTGAAACTTATGATGACAACAAAGAGGAATATGTTCTCTTTACCATATGGAACGGATATGGCAAGCACATTCTCTTTGTATCATCATGATTGTACTACACATACTACAAAACCCGTAGCACATGTTGCGTACGAGATAGTTTTCCAGAGTGTCTTTTGCATGACAAATTTGGCATTCTAGCTTTGGTCATCATTGACATTGGGTTGAAATCGAAACTATCAGCAATTCCAATGGTTTATGATTATTATGAAGCTAAATTCTATCAGTATTTGGACTTTGTGTGCACTACATGTGACACAGGGAAGCTAATTTTAAGGCTCGCGCACCTTTAAGTTTACGCTGAACCACCCAGACTGCTTGAACACGTCAAGTCGAGGTGAGTGGCTCTTCCCATACATTGACTAGACTATTCATGTGTTCCATGGTTCTAAAAGACACATCTATACGATGGTCTCAAGTGTGGTTTACCCACACGAAACCATTGGCTCATTAGCCTGATATCGATTTCAAGCAAATCGAACAGATAACATTGCAGAATTCTACTTGAGGGCCTTCTCTATGGCTTTTGGATTGAAATTTAGCAATTTGTCCTAATGTCTAGACTCAAAATGGTTTGGTAGAATCCTATCCAAAGAGTTAAGCTCATTGCATTATCTTTACTTTGGAATTGCAACTTGCCAACTTTACGTTGGAGTCATGCAGTCTTACACGCTCATGACAAAACTGCATAATATTATTCCCCTCTATCTTTGATATGTGGATATCTACCAAGTATTTCCTATCTGCCGTAATTTGGTTACACACCGATGTCACCACCCGGCATACATCATTGACCCCTCAACATATAGTTGGGATCTATGTGAGGAAAAACTGCATTTCCGTCAATACCTCGAGCCCCTCGCATGGGGAGTTATTCAAGGCCAGTATGCTGATTCATGAGGAATATTTCCAGGCATTAGGGGGAGAATTCAAGTACCATAAAGAATGCCAGTAAATTAGTGGAATGTTCAACACATTTATACCTCAAATCCACGTACTCAAAGATCTGAACCATGCGTTCAAAAGATTTGCAACACATTGCAAATAACCTGCCAGATTCATTTACTGACTATAAAGGTGTCACACAATCCTACAATCCTGCAAAAGTATGCCTGAAAGAGTGGAGGTACCAGCAAAATCCACTCCACTCCCCGTTCAAAGCAACAGGGGGAGATGTATGGTAGAATTACATCAGGATTCAGCTTCTCGCAAGCAAGGATATCAAGGCCTGTGAATCAGTAAATGCAAGTCAACTTCACGTTGACAGACACCTAATGGGTAGTATACACCCAGTGGACGGGAAACCTCCACCAACCCAGGTCATAGTGCACACAATGACCGGGACATCGGAATACCCGACTCAAACGCATTGGGGAATCGCGGACAGTCACCATGGGTTACGATATTTCCATCAACTATATATTGATATATAGATTCTGGAGAATCATATAACCGGAAGTATACAATTGTTGACATACATTTCTCAACTAGATTGCAAAAACCTTTCAAATGATTCAGATCCAAAGACCATGGCCATGGAAAAGTGTGAATAACACTCGGACTGAACTCAAGCAAAGGGTATAATCGAGGTAGAAATAATCTTGCTCAATAATGGGAAGGTATTCATAAGCAATACCTACACCAGTTTTCTTCTAGAAACAGGATTGAGAACAACAAGGTGGTGAAACAGGGAGCAAGTATTGTAGCACAAGGGTTCACGCAGATACCCAACTATTCTCTAGAGGTGGAATCTCTTTCCGATAACTTATATCATTGGTAGTACAAAATCATCTATCTCTGTAGTTGATAGATGTAGTGATCACATATCCATGTGGATCACTAGATTGAGACATATATGATTGATTCCCAATGGAATCTCACTTCTGAATCAAAATACAAAATGCAACATACATTGTGTAAAACTAGTAAGTCACCATACGACTTATTGTGGTCGGTACATATGGTACAACCGACGTAGTGAGTTCCTTATACAAAAGGATTACTCCTGCAAAGATGATTATCCATGTTTATATGTCTGCAATGACAACACATGTAATCATCTAATGACGGAGTTTAAATGAAGGATTTGGGTAAACCAAAACACCGCTCGTTACTACAACTTGAACGCCTTCATTCATGCATTATGGTATACTATGTTGTCTATATCCATGAGATATTGGAGAATTCATTGTGGACAAATCTTATCCATCCATAACTCTCATGGTAGTTCATTCTCTAGACGTAGAGAATGATCTATATAGACCAAGAGATGATGGAAATGAGATATTAGGACTCAACATTCCATAATGCCATTGGATCCACCAAACACAATTGGTTGGTACTCAAAGAATATCTTTCGATATCTCCAAGGCATCAAACATCTTGTCATGGTTTTTCAGTTTCACAGAAATGTGAACACCTATATCATTGGATACATTGATCAGATCCCCACTATGTCAGATCATAGACAAGCTTAGTGTTCCTACTAGGTGTGGTAACCCATTCATGAATAGTCTTCCAAATAGACCTCATAGCTACATCCACCAACCATTATCTCAACGATAAGGTTTCTTGTGTTGCCCGTTGTCAGGACCGGTTTTCCAGGATGTAAATTTCCCAGTCAATGGTCCTTGTGCTCACCAGCCCCAGGATTACTGTTAGCTGATGAGACACAATCTTGATACAGAAATTCCAAGCAAAATATAAAATATGTAGTACAAGACCATTCTGGTCCATGAGTACAACAAAAGTTTTCTAATGGTTGACGGCGGAAGCGGTTTGCGGATCATCAGCGTCTATGGGACTCCATTTCCCACAGGAACAGCTGACCTGGATAACTCCTATCTTCGCGCGTCTGCTATCTCCATTGCCTAGGTTCCGGGGCTATCGTCGTTGTGCTCCTCTCCAAGCAAGAAATCTGGCCAAGACAATAGCCAGGGACAAGCCAGTGAGTACTTTGAATGTACTCGCAGACATCATGAAAACAGGTATAACATAGCAGGTGATAATCATGCACTGAAATAATCCACGATCACTTAGTCAGTCCCAAAATAAAATTCATGATGCACATGAGCAGGTCATTTGTATTAAACAGGAATAAGCAACCAGAGAATGAAGATAAAATAAACCGATCGGGTGTCTGAAGCGACGCCTCGAAAGGATAATAATATAAAGCATGCCTCAGTCGGGCGTCTGAGCGACGCCACATAAAGGGCTTATAAGAAAAATAAATCACATGCGTGCCACAGTCGGGCGTCGGAGCGACGCCACCTAAAGGGCTTATAAGGAAATAAATAATCAACGTGCCACAGTCGGGCGTCTGAGCGACGCCACATAAAGGGCTTATAAGGAAATTAAATAACAAGCATGCCACAGTCGGGCGTCTGAGCGACGCCACATAAAGGGCTTATAAGGAAATTAAATAACAAGCATGCCACAGTCGGGCGTCTCAGCGACACCACATAAAGGGCTTATATAATCGCAATGAGTATTCTGGAGGTAGAACCATCCTAGGGATACTCAACAATTCAACAACAATATAAATGGTTAGTCCACAATAATAATAGTCACAATCATCATTCGTCACACGTCATGATCAATATTCTGGTTTAGAAGTTTTCCTCCGAAGACCGACGCTAAGACCGACACTTGACCCATCCCAGACTGTAGTCCTTAACCGCGGATACGGCTATTCGAATAGATATAAACTCTGCAGAGGGTGTACTCTTTACCCACGAGTAACGGATTCCTTTAGTCCACCAGGACTAATTCCGCTTACGGTCTTTGAATTGAAAACACACCCAACCAGCACACACCAGCTTAACTTACCGGTGTCTGGAATCACCCACGACACTCGTTAAGCAAAACTCTAAGTGGGGAGGCTACAACCTCGATTTGCATGGGATCAAATTTATACCGCGCGCTACTAAGGGGTGCCCCCCTCTCGGCCCCAACCGGAAACACCCATGCCCCCGGACCATGTGGCATGCCTACCGGATGCACCCGGTATCTTCCACCATGGCCTCTCTGTACGGTGTGTGCCAAGAAAGGGGTTGACAACTTACTGAACCGTACCCTGCCCGCGGCAGGGACAAGTGGTAGTACGAAAACAAGCATGGGGGTTACTGGAACAAGACTCGATCTATGGTCGACTCAGGAGGCTTATGTGTTCCCTGCATGATTAGCGCAACAGATACTTTCCACAGTTTCCTGACAGGGTCACCACCCCTCATGCCCCATCATGCCTCACTGCACATCCTCGCCACAACGAGATGTCCGTCACGTGGTTGTGTTCACCGGAACACAATCTTTCTTCGGACTCCATCCGAACTGTCACCAGGCATATGTGGCATGAGAAGTGGCTACTGTCACCAATATCACACATATAACAGAAAATATTTTCACCATATGTTGATATGCAAGAGTATGACTTCCACATGAAATAACGCTACTCCATTTTAGCATATTGATGGAGTTCATATGTTCTAGCAAACAACACACAGCTTTTGTCATAATGGAGTTCAAGATGCTTGCCTTCAAGGTGCAGAGAGGTGAGGGCACTCATGAAAGTTTTCTTCTCCATATTCCTATTTTTAAATAAATTCAAATTAATACATATACTAAAAACAGTACAGAAAAGTTGCTTATAAAAATTTTAAATAAATTTTAAAATAAACTAGATGATTTTAGAAAGAGGTAGGAAAAAGAATCAATTCATTTGGACCTATACTTAAAAAGTTATGCTCAGTCAAAGTTGGGTCAAACTTCTGTTTTAAATTAAAACAGAAAAGGAAACGGTTTTGAATGAAATGCGCTTTCAAACAGAGAAAACGTACTCGGTGGGGGCGCTTTCACTTAAGCCAGCGAGGGCCGGCTCGGGGTCACTGACAGGGGGCCCCGCGGTCCCACCTGTCGGGTTTGGCTGGTCCTTCTCCCTCCTCCCTTCTTCGCCCGCACTGGACGGAGCTCCGGCGATTGCCGGCGGCGAACGGCGGCTCCATGCGGGGAACGGAGGGGCGGAAAGGGTCCGCGGGTCCACGGCGAACCTTTCGGTGGTCGAAATGGCCGAGGTGGTGCTGAGGATCGCCGGCGACGAGCTTCGCGGCGGCGACAGCTTCGGGAGAAAAGGGGAAAATGGCTACGGTGGTGCTGGAGCTTGGTTGAGTGGTTGGGAAGCTTCGTGGTGTCAAGGGGAAACCAAAGGCGGCACTGGATGGGTGGGGGAGGGCCTGGTCACGGCGAATGGTGCCGGCGCATGGCGGCGGCCGTGGTTGCCGGAGATGGAGAAGATGACTTCTTCCGGTCGAACCACTACGAGGGGAGCTAGCTACGGTGGACTGGAGGTTGCTTGGGGTCTCGGACGAGCTCGGGGGTGCCTTATATAGGCGGGCGACGTCGGTTCACACCATGGCCGAGGATAAGATCGCCGGCGCGTCGTTTTCCGGCGATGGCAGGGCGTCAGGGTGGTCGGCACTAGGGGACGGCGTTGCGGATAAGCTCGCGCTGCCCTGAGGGTGAGGTGGCGGCCTGCGGTGGCTTGGGCGGCGCCGTCCACGGCGAGGACGCTCACGGGCATCGTCGGTGGCCACGGCTGCTAGCGGCGGCGGCTCTGCGGCGCGGCCAGGGGGCACGGCGCTAGCGTCACGGGCGGGCGGCGGCTGCGGGGCGCGGCTACTCGAGCGGGGAAAGGCCAGAGCGCGGCTGTGCGGTGCGGCGGCTCGGGTGCGCGTGCGCGTGCAAAACGTGCGCGCTGCTCGCGCTCTGTGCACGCACGGCAAGAGTTCGACAAAATGCCAGGTGGTCCAAAAGAGCTAGGCTGTCTACCAAAGTTAACAGGACAGAGTGGGGGTTAGGGGGAGGCTTAGTGGACAAGCTGGTTTAGCAAAACAACAAGATTCCCAATGCAAACTAAAAACTATGCCAATTCTGTCCCGGCGCACAAGGTGCTCGACAGAATGCCATGGGCATCTAGGGATGTTTTCTGGCCACCAAACTTTCCAGATCATGGTCTCTCTAGATGCACAAGAGAATGGAATGGTTAGCTTGAGAAAAACAGAAACTTGTTAGTGCAAGTTTTTGAGAAAACCAAATCTGGACAGAAAATGTAGGCTATTATTGCATGGACCAAAATTATTCAAATGGGTCCAATATCCTGGACTTAAGGGTTTGGTAGCAAGCACTAATAGCAGGAAAGATCCCAAGATCACTAGAGGAATTTAAAATAGGGTTGCAGTGCAAAATACTAAACTGGACCAGAATGAAAAAGAGGATGTTTTGCTCAAAATTTATAAAACACAAAGCTGGATTTTTGCATAAAAATGAGTTATATGCATCTACTGTCATCTCCAAATTTTGGTGGAATTTTTAAAGAAATATTTAAATAGGTTGCAGTGCAATGGGAGCCCTTGAAAGAATGGAAAAGCCATTTTAAAAGAATCGATGCTTGGCAAGAGTATTATAAAAATGCTTCCACTTGCATACCCAACAAAAATCAAATGTTTTAAGAAAGCATTCAAGCCCCTCAATATTATCCAAAAGTTTCAGATAAGAAAAAAAAATTAAAAATACAGAGAAAAGAAGTAGCTCTGAAATTAATAGAAAAGCCAAAAAATAGAAAGTAAATCTTTCTGACAAAATTCTAATTAATAGAACAAGATTAAATTTTTGGGGTGTTACAACACTACCCCCCTTAAGAAAAATCTCGTCCTCGAGATTTGCTAAAGGACGAAAGTTGCAAAAATATTACTCGTACCACGCGGCAATCGCAACCTGAAAAACAATTACACTATACACACGATAAGACGGGGTCATAGAAAAAAAATCGCTGACTAATGTGCAGCTGTGGTATACTAGCGAGGTAATCGATTTGGTGATAAAAGCACGTGTGGTCCTGCATTTAGTGTACGTAGTGTGTGAGTCTTATAACGAGAGGGCATGGAAATCAAATTTTTATTGAGAAAAACATTTTTCACGGCAGTGGTCTTTTAAGAAAAACCTTACTATGAAATTTGCTATAATTAAAAACAATCAATTTGTAATTACAAGAAACAACTTTAACCAAAGCAATATACTAATACAGAAAGTTTTAAAGCACAACACAGTTATCACAACAAGCAGTCAATTTCTACACAAACTGATATTACCACGGTGCTGACGGTTCAGGTAATAAGCTATATTACACGAGGAATTATTCCCTGCAGTGGGATATATCCCTCGCTTACTGGGAGTGGATGGGGGACTCACAAATTGCGTCTCTCTTAGTCTGGCCTCAGGGGTCTACTAATAGCGACTAGGGCTTTATACAGCAAGGGTCTGGAGAAAATCCATCATTTGCTGGGTCAAGCGCTCTCGAGCGATGATATAGTGCACCAGCTTATTTAGCACCGGACCTTTCTCTTCTCAGGTGTAGGGAAAGGATGCGGCTTCTCTGGCTGCTGCACTATTCGGGGAAATACTAATAGCCACGTTCACTGGCATAGGGTGCCATGAATTGAAGATAGGTAACCGCTCCATAAGCAGCGATCTTTATGGTCATTATTGGAGTGGGTATGAATTTTCCCGATGAAGGGAACTTCCGTAGGGCTGTGAAGGCAGTGCACAAGGCGAGGGATGCTTGGTAAGGTCACGGAGTGGCCTCATGTATAGCATCTGGCTGGATGACATATTGTGTTGTGGTGGCAATATTAATTGCCGGTTCTGTTCTCTGGTGGTCGGGGTCATTGTCACAGACATATATATCGCAAAATGCGATGTATAACTGTGGTTGTCGGTTGGGCAAACGCTCCCTTTATATAAAGAAAAAGGAGTCTTCCTTCGCACACTTGCGAATGGGGCAACTCAGGTGTCGATCACGGGTGTGTAGCTTACTGGGCTAGTCTGATATGTTGGGCACCGACTGCCAAAAG
Source organism: Secale cereale (assembly GCA_902687465.1). Taxonomy (NCBI): domain Eukaryota; kingdom Viridiplantae; phylum Streptophyta; class Magnoliopsida; order Poales; family Poaceae; genus Secale; species Secale cereale. The sequence goes on along the minus strand of LR738714.1, from coordinate 9,738,431 downwards.
CTGTCGGGGTCACAGTGTGGGTTATCGGGTAGGATAGGCTTGATTGTGGTGAGGTTAAGGTCTGGTGGGTGGGTTAACCTAGGTTCATCGACCCGGCTAAGATAGGATTAGCCAATGGTCAGCCTGGCTCTGATACCAAGGTTGTCAGGACCGGTTTTCCAGGATGTAAATTTCCCAGTCAATGGTCCTTGTGCTCACCAGCCCCAGGATTACTGTTAGCTGATGAGACACAATCTTGATACAGAAATTCCAAGCAAAATATAAAATATGTAGTACAAGACCATTCTGGTCCATGAGTACAACAAAAGTTTTCTAATGGTTGACGGCGGAAGCGGTTTGCGGATCATCAGCGTCTATGGGACTCCATTTCCCACAGGAACAGCTGACCTGGATAACTCCTATCTTCGCGCGTCTGCTATCTCCATTGCCTAGGTTCCGGGGCTGTCGTCGTTGTGCTCCTCTCCAAGCAAGAAATCTGGCCAAGACAATAGCCAGGGACAAGCCAGTGAGTACTTTGAATGTACTCGCAGACATCATGAAAACAGGTATAACATAGCAGGTGATAATCATGCACTGAAATAATCCACGATCACTTAGTCAGTCCCAAAATAAAATTCATGATGCACATGAGCAGGTCATTTGTATTAAACAGGAATAAGCAACCAGAGAATGAAGATAAAATAAACCGATCGGGTGTCTGAAGCGACGCCTCGAAAGGATAATAATATAAAGCATGCCTCAGTCGGGCGTCTGAGCGACGCCACATAAAGGGCTTATAAGAAAAATAAATCACATGCGTGCCACAGTCGGGCGTCGGAGCGACGCCACCTAAAGGGCTTATAAGGAAATAAATAATCAACGTGCCACAGTCGGGCGTCTGAGCGACGCCACATAAAGGGCTTATAAGGAAATTAAATAACAAGCATGCCACAGTCGGGCGTCTGAGCGACGCCACATAAAGGGCTTATAAGGAAATTAAATAACAAGCATGCCACAGTCGGGCGTCTCAGCGACACCACATAAAGGGCTTATATAATCGCAATGAGTATTCTGGAGGTAGAACCATCCTAGGGATACTCAACAATTCAACAACAATATAAATGGTTAGTCCACAATAATAATAGTCACAATCATCATTCGTCACACGTCATGATCAATATTCTGGTTTAGAAGTTTTCCTCCGAAGACCGACGCTAAGACCGACACTTGACCCATCCCAGACTGTAGTCCTTAACCGCGGATACGGCTATTCGAATAGATATAAACTCTGCAGAGGGTGTACTCTTTACCCACGAGTAACGGATTCCTTTAGTCCACCAGGACTAATTCCGCTTACGGTCTTTGAATTGAAAACACACCCAACCAGCACACACCAGCTTAACTTACCGGTGTATGGAATCACCCACGACACTCGTTAAGCAAAACTCTAAGTGGGGAGGCTACAACCTCGATTTGCATGGGATCAAATTTATACCGCGCGCTACTAAGGGGTGCCCCCCTCTCGGCCCCAACCGGAAACACCCATGCCCCCGGACCATGTGGCATGCCTACCGGATGCACCCGGTATCTTCCACCATGGCCTCTCTGTACGGTGTGTGTGCCAAGAAAGGGGTTGACAACTTACTGAACCGTACCCTGCCCGCGGCAGGGACAAGTGGTAGTACGAAAACAAGCATGGGGGTTACTGGAACAAGACTCGATCTATGGTCGACTCAGGAGGCTTATGTGTTCCCTGCATGATTAGCGCAACAGATACTTTCCACAGTTTCCTGACAGGGTCACCACCCCTCATGCCCCATCATGCCTCACTGCACATCCTCGCCACAACGAGATGTCCGTCACGTGGTTGTGTTCACCGGAACACAATCTTTCTTCGGACTCCATCCGAACTGTCACCAGGCATATGTGGCATGAGAAGTGGCTACTGTCACCAATATCACACATATAACAGAAAATATTTTCACCATATGTTGATATGCAAGAGTATGACTTCCACATGAAATAACGCTACTCCATTTTAGCATATTGATGGAGTTCATATGTTCTAGCAAACAACACACAGCTTTTGTCATAATGGAGTTCAAGATGCTTGCCTTCAAGGTGCAGAGAGGTGAGGGCACTCATGAAAGTTTTCTTCTCCATATTCCTATTTTTAAATAAATTCAAATTAATACATATACTAAAAACAGTACAGAAAAGTTGCTTATAAAAATTTTAAATAAATTTTAAAATAAACTAGATGATTTTAGAAAGAGGTAGGAAAAAGAATCAATTCATTTGGACCTATACTTAAAAAGTTATGCTCAGTCAAAGTTGGGTCAAACTTCTGTTTTAAATTAAAACAGAAAAGGAAACGGTTTTGAATGAAATGCGCTTTCAAACAGAGAAAACGTACTCGGTGGGGGCGCTTTCACTTAAGCCAGCGAGGGCCGGCTCGGGGTCACTGACAGGGGGCCCCGCGGTCCCACCTGTCGGGTTTGGCTGGTCCTTCTCCCTCCTCCCTTCTTCGCCCGCACTGGACGGAGCTCCGGCGATTGCCGGCGGCGAACGGCGGCTCCATGCGGGGAACGGAGGGGCGGAAAGGGTCCGCGGGTCCACGGCGAACCTTTCGGTGGTCGAAACGGCCGAGGTGGTGCTGAGGATCGCCGGCGACGAGCTTCGCGGCGGCGACAGCTTCGGGAGAAAAGGGGAAAATGGCTACGGTGGTGCTGGAGCTTGGTTGAGTGGTTGAGAAGCTTCGTGGTGTCAAGGGGAAACCAAAGGCGGCACTGGATGGGTGGGGGAGGGCCTGGTCACGGCGAATGGTGCCGGCGCATGGCGGCGGCCGTGGTTGCCGGAGATGGAGAAGATGACTTCTTCCGGTCGAACCACTACGAGGGGAGCTAGCTACGGTGGACTGGAGGTTGCTTGGGGTCTCGGACGAGCTCGGGGGTGCCTTATATAGGCGGGCGACGTCGGTTCACACCATGGCCGAGGATAAGATCGCCGGCGCGTCGTTTTCCGGCGATGGCAGGGCGTCAGGGTGGTCGGCACTAGGGGACGGCGTTGCGGATAAGCTCGCGCTGCCCTGAGGGTGAGGTGGCGGCCTGCGGTGGCTTGGGCGGCGCCGTCCACGGCGAGGACGCTCACGGGCATCGTCGGTGGCCACGGCTGCTAGCGGCGGCGGCTCTGCGGCGCGGCCAGGGGGCACGGCGCTAGCGTCACGGGCGGGCGGCGGCTGCGGGGCGCGGCTACTCGAGCGGGGAAAGGCCAGAGCGCGGCTGTGCGGTGCGGCGGCTCGGGTGCGCGTGCGCGTGCAAAACGTGCGCGCTGCTCGCGCTCTGTGCACGCACGGCAAGAGTTCGACAAAATGCCAGGTGGTCCAAAAGAGCTAGGCTGTCTACCAAAGTTAACAGGACAGAGTGGGGGTTAGGGGGAGGCTTAGTGGACAAGCTGGTTTAGCAAAACAACAAGATTCCCAATGCAAACTAAAAACTATGCCAATTCTGTCCCGGCGCACAAGGTGCTCGACAGAATGCCATGGGCATCTAGGGATGTTTTCTGGCCACCAAACTTTCCAGATCATGGTCTCTCTAGATGCACAAGAGAATGGAATGGTTAGCTTGAGAAAAACAGAAACTTGTTAGTGCAAGTTTTTGAGAAAACCAAATCTGGACAGAAAATGTAGGCTATTATTGCATGGACCAAAATTATTCAAATGGGTCCAATATCCTGGACTTAAGGGTTTGGTAGCAAGCACTAATAGCAGGAAAGATCCCAAGATCACTAGAGGAATTTAAAATAGGGTTGCATTGCAAAATACTAAACTGGACCAGAATGAAAAAGAGGATGTTTTGCTCAAAATTTATAAAACACAAAGCTGGATTTTTGCATAAAAATGAGTTATATGCATCTACTGTCATCTCCAAATTTTGGTGGAATTTTTAAAGAAATATTTAAATAGGTTGCAGTGCAATGGGAGCCCTTGAAAGAATGGAAAAGCCATTTTAAAAGAATCGATGCTTGGCAAGAGTATTATAAAAATGCTTCCACTTGCATACCCAACAAAAATCAAATGTTTTAAGAAAGCATTCAAGCCCCTCAATATTATCCAAAAGTTTTAGATAAGAAAAAAAAATTAAAAATACAGAGAAAAGAAGTAGCTCTGAAATTAATAGAAAAGCCAAAAAATAGAAAGTAAATCTTTCTGACAAAATTCTAATTAATAGAACAAGATTAAATTTTTGGGGTGTTACACCCGTATGCAAACATGTTACATAATAAGCAATATCACTATATTGCATATCTTGCAAGTCAAATGATGCGACTGATTTGTTCACCGGGTGTCTACCAACTTCTGCATTCGAGAAACATATTCATGAAATTGGTATGTGACGGCTTTGGAACTTGCAAGATCAGGGGGAGTATCTTCCTAAATTGTTCCTGTTCAATGCATCATATTATACTCTTTTCCCCTTCATGAGTTTACTATAGAGGTTCTCATAAAGGTTTTTAATGAGGCAATATCAACATGAGATCATATGTCATACTTTCTGTTTTTCCTCACCGGGGTTTTTGGGAAAGTATATACGACATATTTATTGTCCTCTGAACTCTATGGATTTTCTCGTATTGAGTTAAAAGAGACAATAACCATTATATGTTGCATCATTTTCTCCTTATTTTTCCCGCTGGGTTTGAAGGAGTTTAGCAACATATCAAACATTATGCTCCTCACATTTTCCCATATGGTTTTTGGAGGAGACTTTTTCAAGATGATGATATTACATGGACAAGTGTAGATTAGGGGGATTGTTAAAGATTAATTAACTTGTGTTAATTAAGGGGGAATCTCCCCTTGGACCAACCGCAGGCTGTTGCTTTTGGCAACCGTCGTGTCGGTTCTGGACATCTCTCCCGAACGGATGCCTCTTCGATGCATCCCTTCTACTTGTATATGTAACTACAATCATCTAATGAAAGAACGACGATTCACTCTTACATCTCCCGATCTTGTCTCTTGAAACAAAAAGCTCGGTATGATGACTACTTGATAGTTTAGTGCACCATGCTTTACGGCTTAGAACTAGGACTTCAAAAACGGTTTTGAACGCCGCGGAGCATATGAGATGTTCTAGGAGTTGAAATTAGTATTTCATACTCATGCCGTGTCGAGAGGTATAAGACCTCTGACAGTACATTGCCTACAAGATGGAGGAGAATAGCTCAACCAGTGAGCATGTGCTCAGATTGTCTGGGTACTACAATTGCTTGAATCAAGTGGGAGTTAATCTTCCAGATAACATAGTAATTGTCAAAGTTCTCTAGTCACTATCACCAAGTTAGTAGAATTTCGTGATGCACTATAATATGCAAGGGATGACGAAAGTAATTCTCGAGCTCTCCGCGATGCTGAAATCGGCGAAGGTAGAAATCAAGAAAAAGCATAAAGTGTTGATGGCTAACGAGACCACTTGTTTCAAGTAAAGGGCAAAAGGATAGAAAGGGAACTTCAAGAAGAATGACAAGCAAGTTGTCACTCCCATGAAGAAACCCAAAGCTAGACTCAAGACTGAAACTAAGTGCTTCTACTGCAAAGGAAATGGTCACTGGAAGTGGAACTGCCCTAGATACTTGGCGGATAAGAAGGAAGTGAACAAAGGTATATTTTGATATACAGATTATTGATGTGTACTTTACTAGTGTTCATAGCAACCCCTGGGTATTTGATACCGGTTCAGTTGCTAAAATTAGTAACTCGAAACGAGAATTGCAGAATGAACAGAGACTAGTTAAAGGTGAAGTGACGATGTGTGTTGGAAGTGGTTCCAAGATTGATATGATCATCATCGCACACTCCCTATACTTTCGGGATTAGTGTAAAACCTAAATAAATGTTATTTGGCATTTGCGTTGAACATGAATATGATTTGATCATATTTGTTGCAATACGGTTATTCATTTAAAGTCATAGAATAATTGTTATTCTGTTTACATGAATAAAACCTTCGATGGTCATACACCCAATGAAAATAGTTTGTTGGATCTCGATCGTGGTGATACACATATTCATAATATTGAAGCCAAAAGATGCAAGGTTAATAATGATAGTGCAACTTATTTGTGGCACTGCCGTTTAGGTCATAATGGTGTAAAGCGCATGAAGAAACTCCATAGTGATGGACTTTTGGAATCACTTGATTATGAATCACTTGGTGCTTGCGAACCATGCCTCATGGGAAAGATGACTAAAACTCCGTTCTCCGGAACAATGGAGCGAGCAACAGATTTGTTGGAGATCATACATACAGATGTATGTGGACCAATGAATGTTGAAGCTCGCGGCAGGTATCATTATTTTCTGACCTTCACTGATGATTTGAGCAGATATGGGTATATCTACTTAATGAAGCACAAGTCTGAAACATTTGAAAAGTTCAAAGAATTTTAGAGTGAAGTGGAGAATCATCGTAACAAGAAAATAAGAGTTTCTACGATATGATCATAGAGGTAAAATATTTGAGTTAGCGAGTTTGGCCTTCAGTAAAAACAATGTGAAATAGTTTCACTACTCACGCCACCTGGAACACCACAGTGTAATGGTGTGTCCGAACGTCATAACCGTACTTTATTAGATATGGTGCGATCGATGATGTCTCTTACCGATCTACCACTATCGCTTTTGGGGTTATGCATTAGAGACAGCTACATTCACGTTAAATAGGGCACCATCTAAATCCGTGGAGATGACACCGTATGAACTGTGGTTTGACAAGAAACCTAAGCTGTCATTTCTTTAAGTTTGGGACTGCGATGCTTATGTGAAAAAGTTTGAACATGATAAGCTCGAACCCAAATCGGAGAAGTAAATCTTCATAGGATACCCAAAAGAAACTATTGGGTACACCTTCTATCACATATCCGAAGGCAAGGTCTTTGTTGCTAAGAGTGGATCCTTTGAAAAGTTCAAAGAATTTCAGAGTGAAGTGGAGAATCATCGTAACAATAAAATAAAGTTTCTACGATCTGATCGTGGAGGTAAATATTTGAGTTACGAGTTTGGTCTTCATTTGAAACAATGTGGAATAGTTTCACAACTCACGCCACACGGAACACCACAGCGTAATGGTATGTTTGAACGTCGTAACCGTACTTTATTAGATATGGTGCGGTCTATGATGTCTCTTATCGATTTACCACTATCGTTTTGGGTTATGCATCAGAGACAACTGCATTCACGTTAAATAGGGCAACATCTAAATCCGTTGAGGCGACGCCTTATGAACTATGGTTTGGCAAGAAACCAAAGTTGTCGTTTCTTAAAAGTTTGGGGCTGCGATGCTTATGTGAAAAAGCTTCAACCTGATAAGCTCGAACCTAAGTCGGAGAAATGTGTCTTCATAGGATACCCAAAGGAGACTATTGGGTACACCTTCTATCACATATCCTAAGGCAAGATATTCATTGCTAAGGATGGATCCTTTGTAGAGAAGGAGTTTCTCTCGAAAGAAGTGAGTGGGAAGAAAGTGGAACTTGATGGGTAATTGTACCTTCTCTCGAATTGGAAAGTATTACATCACAGAAACTGGTTCCAGTGATTCCTACACCAATTAGTGAGGAAGCTAATGATGATGATCATGAAACTTCGGATCAAATTACTGCTAAACTTCGTAGATCAACCATAGTACATTCCACGCCAGAGTGGTACGGCAACCCAGTTCTGGAAGTCATGTTACTAGACCATGATGAACCTACGAACTATGAGGAAGCGATGATGAGCTCAGATTCCGCAAAATGGCTTGAGGCCATGAAATCTGAGATAGGATCCATCTATGAGAACAAAGTGTGGACTTTGGTTGACTTGCCCGATGATCGGCAAGCCATCGAAAATAAATAGATCTTCAAGAGGAAGACCGACGCTGACGGTAATGTTAATGTTTACAAAGCTTGACTTGTTACGAAAGGTTTTCGACAAGTTCAAGGAGTTGACTACGATGAGACTTTCTCACCCGTAGCGATGCTTAAGTCTGTCCGAATCATGTTAGCAATTGCCGCATTTTATGATTATGAAATCTGGCAAATGGATGTCAAAACTGCATTCCTGAATGGATATCTCAAAGAAGAGTTGTATATGATGCAACCAGAAGGTTTTGTTGATCCTAAAGGTGCTAACAAAGTGTGCAAGCTCCAGCGATCCATCTATGGACCGGTGCAAGCATCTCGGAGTTGGAATATACGCTTTGATGAGGTGATCAAAGCATATGGTTTTATACAGACTTGTGGTGAAGCCTGTATTTACAAGAAAGTGAGTGGGAGCACTACATCCTTTCTGATAAGTATATGTGAATGACCTATTGTCGATCGGAAATGATGTAGAATTTTCTAGAAAGCATAAGGAGTGTTTGAAAGGAGTTTTTTCAAAGAAAGACCTCGGTGAAGCTGCTTACATATTGAGCATCAAGATCTATAGAGATAGATCGAGACGCTTGATAAGTTTTTTCAATGAGTACATACCTTGACAAGTTTTTGAAGTAGTTCAAAATGAATCAGTCAGAGAAGAAGTTCTTGCCTGTGTTATAAGGTATGAAGTTGAGTAAGACTCAAAACCCGACCACGACAGAAGATAGAGAAATAATGAAAGTCATTCCCTATGCCTCAGCCATAGGTTCTATAAAGTATGCCATGCTGTGTACCAAACCTGTTGTGTACCTTGCCATGAGTTTGGCAAGGAAGTACAAAAGTGATCCAGGAGTAGATCACTGGACAACAGTCAAAATTATCCTTAGTTACTGGATGACTAAGGAAATGTTTCTCGATTATGGAGGTGATAAAGAGTTCGTCGTAAAGAGTTACGCCGATGCAAGCTTTACACTAATCCAGATGACTCTAAGTATCAATCTAGATGCATATTGAAAGTGGGAGCAATTAGCTAGAGTAGCTCCATGCAGAGCATTATAGACATAGAAATTTGCGAAATACATACGGATCTGAATGTGACATACCCGTTGACTAAACTTCTCTCACAAGGAAAACATGATCACACCTTATTACTCTTGGGTGTTAATCACATAGCGATGTGAACTAGATTATTGACTCTAGTAAACCCTTTGGGTGTTGGTCACATGGCGATGTGAACTATGGGTGTTATTCACATAACGATGTGAACTATCGGTATTAAATCACATGGCGATGTGAGCTAGATTATTGACTCTAGTGTAAGTGGGAGACTGAAGGAAATATGCCCTAGAGGTAATAATAAAGTTATTATTTATTTCCTTATATCATGATAAATGTTTATTATTCATGCTATAATTGTATTAACCGGAAACTTAGTACATGTGTGAATACATAGACAAAACAGAGTGTCCCTAGTATGCCTCTACTAGACTAGCTCATTGATCAAAGATGGTTATGTTTCCTAACCATAGACATGAAGTTGTCATTTGATCAACGGGATCACATCATTAGGAGAATCATGTGATGGACTAGACCCATCCGTTAGCTTAGCACTATGATCGTTTAGTTTTACTGCTATTACTTTCTTCATGACTTATACATGTTCCTATGACTATGAGATTATGCAACTCCCGAATACCGGAGGTACACCTTGTGTGCTATCAAACGTCACAACGTAACTGGGTGATTATAAAGATGCTCTACAGGTGTCTCCGAAAGTGTTCGTGGTGTTGGCACAGATCAAGAATAGGAATTGCCACTCCGAGTGTCGGAGAGGTATCTCTGGGCCCTCTCGGTAATACACATCATAATAAGCCTTGCAAGCATGACTAATGAGTTAGTCACGAGTGTTGACACCTGATTTTGGCAAGATACATAAAGCAATGAAGATGGTCCCGAGTGAAATGGTTTTCAGCATGAAAAGATTCACGTCGCCGAGTGGAACAACTTTGAAGTTTTGGTTATCATCATTCGACCTTATTTTAGGGACCGAAACTGTACTCCGAGTGACATAATTCAATGCACCGAGTGGTTTTTTGCACAATCACGCCTTCAAGATGACCTCGGATGAAGGAGCACTCTAAAGGAATTGTCTTTGCCTCGTCGAGGCAATCAATTTTGATATATAAATCATCCCAATCCGAGTTCGTATGCAAAAGTTACAGTCGATACGGACCAGCCCTACCAAAGACCAAAATATTACGCTCGACACCAGACACATGTTGATGAGTGTCTGATACAATGCGTGAGCAATTCGGCCATCTGGACGGCCTTGAATCGAAAAACCGTCAATATGAAAAAGTTTCGTCTCGTCGAGCCGATCGATTTTCATATAAAATTTGTCTCAATCCGAGGTCGTATGCAACCTGGAGAGGCAAATCAAGATCAGTGTGTCTTTTCAGTCAGGAAATCCGAGTGAAAAGTTTTACCATCCGAGTGAAAACCTACCGATCGAGTAAAAGGTCGAGTGAAAACTTATCGATCGAGTAAAAGATTGGCTCCCGACTGAAAATATAGTAATCCGAGTGAAATTATCATCCGAGTGAAAATATTCCGAGTGAAAAGATTACCGTCGGAATGAAAACTTGACATTCGAGTAAGATATTGCCTTCCGACTGAAAATATAGTAATCCGAGTGAAATTATCATCCGAGTGAAAATATTCCGAGTGAAAAGATTACCGTCGGAATGAAAACTTGACGTTCGAGTAAGATATTGCCTTCCGAGTGAAATATAGTCATCCGAGTGAAAGATTGTCTTCCGAGTGAAAATATTGTCTTCCGAGTGAAAATATAGTCATCCGAGTGAAAGATTGTCTTCCGAGTGAAAGACTCTAACATCCGAGTGAAAAGGTCCAGTCGGATGAAAAACTCTAATATCCGAGTGGATGAGCTCGGATCCGAGTGAAACTAAAGATGTGCCCGAAAGGTAATCTAGATGACCTCGGATGGAGAAGTGATCAACACGGAAGTTGTGCGCATCGTCAAAACGGTGAACTTTGGTTTTGGAGTCATTATCATCTGAGATAGTATATGGCCTGTAAGTTCACTACGAGACTCGGACAATCCAGTCCGTTACATGACCAAGTCCGACTGGATATTAAAGATGGCTTCATAGAGTATTGAAGATGGCTTTATTTGGAAAAGTGTTCAACATGAGAATTGTTCGTCTCATCGAGGCTCATGATTTTTATATTTGGGCCGTCTTGATCAGAGGTCATATGCAAGCTCAGCGGCCCGCGCAAGGAGGAAGACAGAAGTTGGGCCAGATTCAGACTGAATCCGAGTTGGAATAGAATTACGACTCTAGGACGTGAATTGATGTAATTTTTTGTAAGGAAAGCCTAGATGAATCCTTTGTTTGTATGGGAATTCCAGCCGCCTCTTATATATGTTGGGGGTGATGGCCGGTTAAAACAACACACAATCGAACAAATCAATATACTACTTTTTCCATTCTACGTTTTATCTCTCCATCGTTTTTCTCTCTCGTTCTTCGCTATTCTTCGTGTTTGAGAGCTGCGAATCTCGAGGCTCTAGGGGCGAGCGAATCGACCTAGGGAAGCCCATAGCTGCCGCACTCCCTGACGGGGTCCCTCCCGGGGTGTGGGGTTTTGGGTCCGCAAAAGCGCCCGTCGACTGTCTTGCGTATCGCGCTGTTGGTCGGGTCTCCTTCGACGTGAGCTGCGGTGCATCACCCCCGGCGTCGAGGGTACACGTGACGTGTTTGTGTGTCAACACACTTTTTGGCGACTCCGCTGGGGACTGAAGGTCAATCATCATCATCCACCATGTCCGATCTTCCCAAGCCATCTGAGGTAGACGCTGATAACATCATTAAGCCCAGTATTGATGAGATATCAGCCGATCATCGCCAAATCTATGAGGAGTACAAGAAGGCGCGCAAAGAGAAGGAGTTACAGGAATTCCTTGCGAAGTTCAAGAAGGATCGCCAAGGCAACATCACTCCGATTGAAGAAATCAAGTTCCCTCCTCTTCAAGCCGAGCAGGTTAACCCCTCTGTGAGTACTACCTTTTCTCGTGAGCAGTGGGCTGAGATTGAGAGTCGTATTGCTGATGGTAAAAATCTAGTCTATCAAACTTTCATAAAAAATACTAATGCTCAGAAGAATATATCTCAATCGTCTAGTGGTAATGGTGGTATAGCTGCTAGTGTGCAAAACCCTAATCTGACTCTGCCTATTTCATCGGCACCTCCCATGCCGATGACTTATTATCCTACACAAACAAATCAGATTGTGGCTGCACCAATTAGTCCTATCATGAGCATGTCAGGTTCGGTGGCAACGCCGAACCAAACCCTACATACATCTACAACCACTCGACCACTACCAAGTTATGGGTCGACATACATGCCTCAATTCCTACCCACCGCTAGTAACCCTACTCCTCCTATGCCACTTCCACAAGCTTCATCATCCACTATGGATGATGGTTTAGCTAATCTTAGAGAGGAGATGGCTAAGATGCTTCGAGAGAATTTTGGAGTTGAGTTACCTCAGAATCGGATTTACCAAAAGCCATACCCCGAGTACTTCGATGCCATCCAGTGCCCTCCAGGATATAAAATTCCAGATTTTGTTAAGTTTAATGGAGAAGGCACAAAAACCACATGGGAGCATGTTAGTCAATATTTAGCACAATTGGGTGAGGCAGGCTCATTGAATGAATTGAAAGTGCGTTTGTTTCCTTTATCATTAACCGGTACCGCATTTTCATGGTTTTCTTCTTTACCACATGGTTCCATTCGGGTTTGGTCGTAGCTAGAGCAGAAATTTCATGATCACTTATATAGCGGTGATAATGAACTCAAGTTGTCACATCTGACATCTGTTAAACAAAAGCACGATGAATCGGTCTCCGATTATGTCAAGAGATTCAGAGAAACAAAAAACCGTTGTTATAGTTTGGTGATAACCGAGAGAGACTTGGCAGACCTAGTGCTGAGTGGTTTAAGGACTCCCATTAGAGAAAAGCTAGAAGGCTACGAGTTCTTAAATATTAACCAAGTCTTACAAAGGATTGGCTCAGGAAAGCCGAAGCAAAGATCTCAAAGAAGTGCATAGGTATAAAGCTGATCGTCCAAAGATGAATATGATTGAATATGATAGTGATCACTCGAACGATGAGGGTGATATTTATGCTACTGAATTTGTTTGGCCATCTAAGGCCAAACCATTTACTTGCAATGATCTGAAACCGATTCATAAGAATCGTGATGAAGAGATGAAGTTTACTTTTAACATTGCCAAGTGCGATAAAATATTTGATGCTTTGCTACAAGCCGAAATTATTAGACTATCTCACACTTTACCGCCGTTTGAAGAGCTGAAATGACGCACTTATTGCAAGTATCATAATTCTTTTTCTCATGCTACTAACGATTGCAATGTTGTTCGGCGACAAATACAATCGGCCATTAATGATAGATGATTGAACTTTTCTGAGATGCAAGTTGATAAACAGCCTTTTCCAATGAATACCATGGATTTGGAGGGGAAGAAGCTACTCATTCGGCCGGAGGTAGCCGAATCTGCCAATAAATCTAATGTCATTGTTGGTGAGCCCAGGAAAGACAAGGAGGGCAGCAAGATCTTGGGGAGGCAGATTGTGCTTGACAAGCAACCCGATGGCAAGGAAGTAATCAAGATCACCATCAAGAATCCTACACTAGGGGGGCAACCACAAGTGCAAGAAAATGCTCGTGTTAAATTTGTTAAGCCCAAGAGTCCAGAAGTTAGCAAGTGGAAGAGGAACAAGGCTAAAGTGCAGCGTAAGTGGATCAAGCCAACTTTTGATATGTTGCTGTCCAAGTATGCCAGATAGTCGGACGATTCTAGCTCTAACCAGCCAACAGACCTGAAGCGACCAAGGTCACCACCAGCTGATATGTTTAGTCGGTATATGAAGCCAGCTAGACCAGGGGCACCGTTTCAAGAAGAACAAAGGCAACCTGTTTGGGATCGACTCGGCTACTCATACAATGGCCGATTGAACGTCGATGGTCATCAACCGGCTGGTCAAAATATGTGGCCAAATGGAAACTATCCTAGTGTAAGAATGCACCCAGGTGGAAGCTATCCAAGTGAAAAAATGTGGCCAGGTAGATTTCATCCAATTGAATTCCATCCGAGTGGATTCCATCTGAGTGACATCCATCCGAGTGACATCCATCCGAGTGGATTCCATCCGAATAAAAGGGTGCGCCCGAGTGAAAATTTCATGCATCAGGGAAATCAAAAAGAATGGCGTGTTAAGTCACCAAGTGTTGCAGCAGTTGAATCGGGAAAAGGCAAGGAGAAAATGGGTGTCGACTCACTTATCTTGGGCACCGAAACATTCGCCATACAACTACCGATTGTGCATAACCACTCGACTGAGCCGATACTTTCTATCGCGCCAAAGCACTCGGCTAATGATCATGAAGCAAGCACCAGCCAAGTAAAGGTAAGAGATCCTAAATACACTCAGCCAAAGTGGTGTCCTCCAAGGTTAACAAAGACACAAAAGAGGAAACTTAAGGTTAAGGAGCCAAGAGATGGCAGAACATGAGGCCGAGAAGCAAAGGGATAAGTTGTTCAATAACACTCGACCCATGGTTCCAGCAAAACAAGTGTGGAGGCCTAAACAACTACAAGATACATCAGCTTCTACATCTATCACAGCAATACCTACACCACCAAAGGAGGATGATAAAACAACTATCACATCGTCTGCGACACTTCTTACTTCTCCTTCACTCGGACATATTTCAGAATCGGTGGATGCACTTGAGGCAGAGGATGATATGTTAGATTATGAGTCGATGCCGGTTCATGAAGGTATGGATATCAATATGGTTTATTACTTGCCTGCTGAGTTTCGTGCTGTAGATGAGGAAGGGGAGGTAGCCCAACTGGATTTTGGCCCTAAAAATGCAATATTTGAGAAGCCAAAAGACCCAGTAACGCATATGAAACCATAGTATCTCATAGGTCATATCAATAGATCACCTCTCACTCGGATGCTTGTTGATGGTGGTGTTGTGGTAAATCTGATGCCCTATTTGATCTTCAAGAAATTGGGTTTGCCCGATGAAGAGTTGATAAAGACGAATATGGTGCTCAATGGATTTGAAGGCAAAGAGAAAACTGAAGCCAGAGGCGTGATGTATGTGGAACTTACAGTCGGAAGCAAAACTTTGGCTACTGCATTCTTTGTCGCAGAGGTGCAAGGTAACTATAACGTCATACCAGGCCGTGATTGGATTCATGCAAACAGTGCGTGCCATCCACTATGCACCAGTTTTTGATCCAGTGGGTTGATGATGAAGTGGAAGTGATTCTTGCGGATAACTCGGCCTGTGTTGCTTTGGCCGATGCAACGGTGGATTGGCAACATCCCAATGCTACTTGCTTGACGGGACGTGACTTGTTAGAGTTTGATTTTCTCAGCGCGACCAAGAATGGTTTCGTCCCCGTTTCTTTAAATCCGACTGAATGTAGTCGGCTCCAAGGTATGATATGTTTGAATGGATTCTAGTTCCGCGTGGTTACAAAAACGTCTTGTAAAATATCGGTCCAGCGAGAACGATATGTATGAATCTATAGAGGAATTAGATGACATGGATAAACTTGGACAAGGTTTTACATCGGCCGATCCATTAGAAGAGATATATATTGGAGATGGTTCAGTCATTCGACCAACGTTTGTAAACAAAAATTTCAAAGCCGATTGTAAAGCGAAGTTAATCGAGCTATTGAAAGAATATGTTTGTTGCTTTGCATGGGAATATCATGAGATGCCAGGTTTAAGCCGAGAGCTAGTGGAGCATCGGTTACCTATAAAGGCTGGTTTTAGACCATATAAACAATCGGCCAGAAAGTTTAATCCAAAGACATATGACCGGAGCAAGGAAGAGATCGGTCGACTGCTTAAAGCTAATTTCATTCGACCTTGCAGGTATGCCGAGTGAATTTCTAACATTGTCCCAGTGGAGAAAAAGGGATCCGACAAGTTAAGGGTATGCATTGATTTCAGAGATTTGAATAGGGCTACACCCAAAGATGAGTATCCCATGCAAATAGCCGATATTCTTATTAATGATGCTTCTGGACATAAAGTCATTAGCTTCCTTGATGGTAATGCGGGGTATAACCAAATTTTCATGGCCGAAGAGGACATGTCCAAAATGGCTTTCCGATGCCCTGGTTTCCTTGGTTTATTCGAATGGACGGTGATGACATTCGGATTAAAAAATGCTGGCGCCACATATCAAAGGGCCATGAATTTGATTTTTCATGATTTACTTGGTGTCATACTTGAAGTTTATATTGATGATATTGTTGTCAAATCGAATGCTTTTGAATCTCATTTGGCCGATTTGCGTTTAGCTTTTGAAAGAATGAAAAAGTATGGACTGAATATGAATCCTTTGAAGTGTGCATTCAGCGTGTCAGCTGGTAAGTTTTTGGGTTTCATTATTCATGAAGATGGCATATAAATTGATCCCAAGAAGGTAGAAGCTATACAGAAAGTGGAAGCGCCAACATGCAAGAGAGATATGCAAAAGTTTCTTGGCAAGGTCAATTATTTGAGAAGATTCATAGCTAATCTGTCAAGGAAAGTTGATTCATTTACTCCTATCCTTCGATTAAAGAATGATGTTGATTTCACTTGGGGGGCAAAACAGCAAGAAGCCTTTGATATGATCAAGAATTATTTGTGCACTCCTCCGGTGATGAAAGCACCCAAGCATAAGGAGCCCTTTAAGCTTTACATTGCAGCAGAAGAAGGTGTTATTGGTGCTGTTTTGACTCAAGAAACCGAAGGAAAATAGCATGCTATTACATATTTGAGCAGACGCTTATTGGACGCCGAGACAAGGTATACATTTATTGAAAAACTATGTCTATGCTTATATTATGCTTGCACAAAATTGAGACATTATTTGGTGCCGAGTGCTTGCATAATAGCTTGTCAAACCGATGTCATTAAATACATGTTGCATAGGTCAATTCTTAGTGGTAGAATTGGCAAGTGGGCTTATGCTTTGATTGAGTATGATTTGGCTTACGAATCTCTAAAATCCATGAAAGGCCAAATCGTTGCTAATTTCATTATTGAGCATCGGATTAATGACAAACATGATGTTGATATAAACCTTGTTTCGCTAGTACCTTGGAGATTATATTTTGATGGTTCAATTTGTAGCAACCGCCAAGGTGTTGGTATTGTTTATATATCTCCTCATGGTGCTATTTTCGAAGCCTCATGCCGCTTACAATACTTTTGCACAAATAATCAGGCCGAATATGAAGCTTTGTTATTCGGCTTAGAGATGTTAATTGCTATAGGTGTTACACATATTGAGGCTTATGGTGATTCGTTACTAGTGGTGCAGCAAATATCCAAAGTATTTCAGTGTTTAGACGAACCACTTAATGTTTATCTTGATAAATGTCTAGATATAATCTCTACTTTGGATTGTTTTAGCATTGCTCATATATCTAGGCATGACAATTGGAAAGAAAATGAGTTGGCACAACAAGCATCTGGATATCATGTTGATCATGGCATGTTTCATATCTCTCAAAGACCGATGTCTTGTCTTGCCAACATGGGAGAGGCCGAACCTGAACCCACTGATTCGGCCGTTAATAAAAAATCTAGTGCAGGTGACAATCCCGACTGGAGGAAGCCCATTATTGATTACTTATGTAATCCGAGTGAAATGGTGGAGAGGGCTGTTCGGCGTATGGCTTTCAAGTATACAATGGGAGATGATGGTCTTTATCGCCGAACAGTCGATGATGTTCTTCTAAAGTGCTTGGATGAAGACCAGACAAGAGTTGCTATGGGAGAAGTACATGAAGGCATTTGTGGCACTCATCAGTCGGCTCCCAAGATGAAGTGGTTATTGCGACGTGCTGGGTTTTATTGGCTGACTATGATTAATGATTGCTTCAGATATTATAAAGGGTGTGAAGCTTGTCAAAAATTTGGTGATATTCAATTAGCTCCTGCTGCTATGTTACATCCTATTATCAACCCGTGGCCTTTCAGAGGACGGGGTTTAGATTTTATTGGGCAAATTCACCCATCTTCCTCAAAGGGGCATCGGTTCGTATTGGTGGCAACTGATTATTTCACTAAGTGGTCTGAAGCAGTACCTCTCAAGAACATGACACATACGGAGGTAATTTAATTCATAACTGAGCACATTATTCATAGATTCGGTATTCCTCAAACATTAACTACAGATCAAGGTTCATCTTTCATGTCACACCAAGTCAGAGAGTTTGCCGAATCTTATAACATAAAGTTGCTCAATTCCTCTCCGTATTATGCCCAAGCTAATGGACAAGCTGAGTCTGGCAATAAATTTTTAATCAAACTCATCAAGAAGAAGATTGAGGATAATCCAAGCAGATGGCATGAGTTGTTGTCTGAAGCTTTGTGGGCACATAGAATCTCAAGGCATGGTGTTACGAAGGTGACTCCATATGAGCTAGTGTATGGTCAAGAAGCTATTTTACCAGTGGAAGTAAATTTGAATGCCTTAAGAATAGCCAAACAGAATGATTTATCGGCAATATATTTTTATAACTTGATGATGGACAATATTGCTGAGGTTGCCGATAAACGTTTGGCTGCTTTAAAATCCATATAGAGAGACAAGTTCAGGGTGGCAAGAGCTTGCAATAAGAAAGTTAAGTTAAAATTTTTTCAGGTTGGTGATCTCGTGTGGAAAGTGATTCTGCCGATTGGTTCAAGAGATAGAAAATTCGGGTAGTGGTCTCCAAGTTGGGAAGGTCCTTTTAGGATTACAAGAATAGTTCCTGGAAACTCATATTTGGTGGAATCCGTACAAGGGACATTGTTACCTCGAGCTCTCAATGGCAAGTACTTGAAGAAATACCACCCGAGTGTGTGGCAAGAAGCCTAAGTAGGCAATGGTCGATATATGACTATCGCCCTTAGCACAAATATGGCCGATACATAAATATCGCCCTGAGAAATACAAATGGCCGATGGAGTGTTGACATCATCCTTAGAACAAAAACCATGCATATTATTTTGCCGAAAAACAGGGGGGCATGTGTTGACACCTGATTTTGGCAAGATACATAAAGCAATGAAGATGGTCCCGAGTGAAACAGTTTTCAGCATGAAAAGATTCATGTCGCCGAGTGGAACAACTTTGATGTTTCGGTTATCATCATTCGACCTTATTTTAGGGACCGAAACTATACTCCGAGTGACATAATTCGATGTGCAGAGTGGTTTTTTGCCCAATAACGCCTTCAAGACGACCTCAGATGAAGGAGCTCTATAAAGGAATTGTCTTTGTCTCGTCGAGTCAATTAGTTTTGATATATAAATCATCTCAATCCGAGTTCGTATGCAAAAGTTACAGTCGATACGGACCAGCCCTACCAAAGACCAAAATATTACGCTCGACACCACACACATGTTGATGAGTGTCCGATACAATGCGTGAGCAATTCGGCCTTCTGGACGGCCTTGAATCGAAAAACTGTCAACATGAATTTTTTTCGTCTCGTCGAGCCGATCGATTTTCATATAAAATTTGTCTCAATCCGAGGTCGTATGCAACCTGGAGAGGCAAATCAGGATCAGGCTGTCTTTTCAGTCGGGAAATCCGAATGAAAAGTTTTACCATCCGAATGAAAACCTACCGATCGAGTAAAAGGTCGAGTGAAAACTTATCGATCGAGTAAATGATTGGCTCCCGACTGAAAATATAGTAATCCAAGTGAAATTATCATCCGAGTGAAAATATTCCGAGTGAAAAGATTACCGTCGGAATGAAAACTTGACGTTCGAGTAAGATATTGCCTTCCGACTGAAAATATAGTAATCCAAGTGAAATTATCATCCGAGTGATAATATTCCGAGTGAAAAGATTACCGTCGGAATGAAAACTTGACGTTCGAGTAAGATATTGCCTTTCGAGTGAAATATAGTCATCCGAGTGAAAGATTATCTTCCGAGTGAAAAGATTGTCTTCTGAGTGAAAATATAGTCATCCGAGTGAAAGATTGTCTTCCGAGTGAAAAACTCTAACATCCGAGTGAAAAGGTCCAGTCGGACGAAAAACTCTAATATCCGAGTGGATGAGCTCGGATCCGAGTGAAACTAAAGATGTGCCCGAAAGATAATCCAGATGACCTCGGATGGAGAAGTGATCAACACGGAAGTTGTGCGCATCGTCAAAACGGTGAACTTTGGTTTTGGAGTCATTATCATCTGGGATAGTATATGGGCTGTAAGTTCACTACGAGAGTCGGACAATCCAGTCCGTTACATGACCAAGTCCGACTGGATATTAAAGATGGCTTCATAGAGTATTCAAGATGGATTTATTTGGAAAAGTGTTCAACATGAGAATTATTCGCCTCGTCGAGGCGCACTATTTTGATATGGGAGCTCGGTGGCCCGCGCAAGGAGGAAGACAGAAGTTGGGCCAGATTCAGACTGAATCCGAGTTGGAATAGAACTAGGACTCTAGGACGTGAATTGATGTAATTTTTTGTAAGGAAAGCCTAGATGAATCCTTTGCTTGTACGGGAAGTCCAGCCGCCTCTTATATATGTTGGGGGTGATGGCCGATTAAAACAACACACAATCGAACAAATCAATATACTACTTTTTCCAGTCTATGTTTTATCTCTCCATCGTTTTTCTCTCTCGTTCTTCGCTGTTCTTCGTGTTTGAGAGCTGTGAATCTCAAGGCTCTAGGGGCGAGCGAATCGACCTAGGGCATCCCATAGCTGCAACACTCCCTGACGGGGTCCCTCCCGGGGGTGTGGGGTTTCGGGTCCGCAAAAGCAACCGTCGACTGTCTTGCGTATCGCGCTGTCGGTCGGGTCTCCTTCGACGTGAGCTGCGGTGCATCACCCTCGGCGTCGAGGGTACACGTGACGTGTTCGTGTGTCAACAACGAGATGATGTATTACGGAACGAGTAAAGAGACTTGACGACAACGAGATTGAATTAGGTATTTAGATACCGACGATCGAATCTCGGGCAAGTAACATACCGATGACAAAGGGAATAACGTATGTTGTTATGCAGTTTGATCGATAAACATCTTCGTAGAATATGTAGGAGCCAATATGAGCATCCAGGTTCCGCTATTGGTTATTGATCGGAGACGAGTCTCGGTCATGTCTACATAGTTCTCGAACCCGTAGTGTCCGCACGCTTAACGTTTGATGACGATCGGTATTACGAGTTTACGAGGTTTGATGTACCGAAGGTAGTTCGGAGTCCCGGATGAGATCACGGGCATGTCGAGGAGTCTCGGAATGTCCGAGACGTAAAGATCGATATATTGGAAGGCTATATTCGGACATCAGAAAAGGTTTCGAGTGGTTCGGGCATTTTTTCGGAGTACCGGGAGGTTACCGGAACCCCCCGGGAGAAGTTATGGGCCTTATGGGCCATAAGAAGGAAGCACACCAGCCCACAAGGGGCTGGTGCACCCCCCTTGGGCATGAGGCCGAATTGGAAAAGGTTTGGGGGGTGGCGCCCCCCTTTCCTTCTCTCCTACTCCTCCTTCCCTTCCTCTCCTACTCCAACTAGGGTAGGGGGGAATCCTACTCCCGGTGGGAGTAGGACTCCTCCTAGGCGCGCCATAGAGGGCCGACCTCTCCCCCTCCTCCACTACTTTATATACGGCGGTGGGGGGCACCCCATAGACACACAAGTTGATCAAGTTGATCTCTCCCAACCGTGTGCGGTGCCCCTCTCCACAGAAACACACCTCGGTCATATCGTTGCAGTGCTTAGGCGAAGCCCTACGCCGGTAGCTTCATCATCTCCGTCACCACGCCGTCATGCTGATGAAACTCTCCCGCGTGGTTCTACTGGATCAAGAGCTCGTGGGACGTCATCAAGCTGAACGTGTGCTGAACGCGGAGGCTCCGTACGTTCGGTGCTTGATCGGTTGGATCGCGAAGAAGTTCGACTACATCAACCGTGTCACTAGACGCTTCCGCTCCCAGTCTACAAGGGTACGTAGACACACTCTCCCCTCTCGTTGCTATGCATCTAGTAGATAGATCTTGCGTGATCCTAGGATTTTTTTTGAAATACTACGTTCCCCAACATAATGTTCTTATATAATATCATGACCTTTACAAGAATGTTCCAAATGTGGAAGGAAAGTGCCTCAAGATTGTTTGGACCTTTGTTTGATTGAATAGATATAAATATCTTGGATCGAATTGTCGGTTTTCTACTCTTTGAGAGTTCGACCAGGGATTGAACACGCCGGGTGATCCTAAGTCACAAGCAAATATAGTGGATGAACTGCAACGGAACACACACGACTACCCAGGTCCGGGCCACCTTCTTCGTGTAACACTCTACTCCTGCTATACTTAGTATTGCGGTGATATGAAGCTACAATGTGTCTCTTACAAGGTGGAAAAATGAGAGATAATTTTTTTTGGGAGGTATACTATTCCCACCAATGAGAACGACTTGAGATTCCCAACACTTTCCATGCTAGATATATCATAGGCGGTTCCCAAACAGAAAATAAGGTTTATTTCTTTTCCACCAAACTTTCACAAGCCATGGCTAGCCGAATCCACAGTTGCCTTCCATACCAACACTTTCATAGGAATTTATTATTTGACAACATAAAGTAAATTTGTTTTTCATTTAGAGACTGGGCATCCCTAATACCTTTACCTTACTCTCGTGCAATGACAAGTGAATAAACACTCATCGTGAGAATAACACATCTAGCATGGAAAATATTGTCCACCCCTCACCGCCTCGCGAGCGGTACGGGCACACAAAAGGGAAATTTATTTTGAAAATTAGAGATAGCACATACAAATTTTCTTAGAACGGCAAGGAAATACCGCATATAGGTAGGTATGGTGGACTCATGTGGCAAAACCGGGATAAAGGATTTTGGATGCACAAGTAGAGATCATACTTAGTGCAAAATGAAGGCTAGCAAAAGACTGGGAAGCGACCAACCATGAAATAAATAATCTCATAAGTGAACATTGAGCATAAATAACACGGAATAATGCACCACAAGTAGGATATAATTTCATTGCATAATTATTGACTTTTGTGCTTGCATAGGGAATCACAAACTTTAATACTAATATTCTTACTATAGCACAATTACTCATCAACATAACTCACATATCACATCATCATGTCTCAAAACTATTACAAGGAATCAAGTTTATTTTGTCCAATGATCTTCGTGAAAGTTTTTATTATCCTTCTTGGATATCTATCACTTTGGGACTAATTTTCATGTGTTGCTTTTGATAAGCTCAAACAAATATACGTGAAGATCATGAGCATAATTTTTCTTTCTTTCTCTCAAAATAATATAAGTTAAGCAAGGGAGAATTTCTTTATTATTTTACTAACTCTCAAATAAATCTAAGTGAAGCAAGAGAGTATTTCTTCAAAAATACTAAGCACACCGTGCTAAAAAATATATAAGTGAAGCACTAGAGCAAGTCCTAGCTCATAAAAATTTAAGTGAAGCATAGAGAGCTATTCTAACAAGTCATGGCATAATTTTGGTTCTCTCAAATAGGTATGTACAACAAGGATTGATGACTTAAAAATAAAAATAAAAGAAGCAAAGACTCATATCATACAAGACGCTCCAAGCAAAACACATATCATGTGATGAATAAAAATATAGTTTCGAGTGAAATACTGATAGTTGTTGGAAGAAAGCAGGGATGCCACTCGGGGGCATCCCCAAGCTTAGTCGGTTGCTCATTCTTGGATAATAGATTGGGATGCCGGGGCATCCCCAAGCTTAGGCTCTTCCATCCTTCCTTCATCCATCGTAAGATAATCCAAAACTTGAAAACTTCTATCACACAAAACTCCAACAAAACCTTTGTGAGATCCGTTAGTATAAGAAAGCAAACCACTACTATAAGTGCTGTGTCAAACCAATTCATATTTTGTTTTTGTATTATATCTACTATATTCCAACTTTTCTATGGCAAAAATTCATCAAAGAAAACCATCGAGCCATCAAAATAAGTACACACCACAAAGAAAACAGAATCTGTCAAAAATAGAACAATCTGTACTAATCTGGAAGTTTCGAATACTTATGGAAATCTATTTTTTGAAAAAAATATGTCCATGTGGGAAATTTGTAAATTAATCTTCTACAAAAAGAATCAACTAAAAAGCACTTTTCTGTTAAAAATGAGAATTTTCTCATGAGCGCAAAAGTTTCTATTTTTTCAGCAAGATAAAATCTACCAACACCCAACATGTTCCTAAGGCTTTGCTGGGCACAAACCTTTATTCAAACCACAAAAACACATCTCAAAAGAGATATTAAAGTTTTTTTTTCACAAGAACATAAAATAAAAAGCAAGAATTTATTTTTTTCGTTGGGTTCCTCCCAACAAGCTCTTTCTTTATAGCCATTAAGATAGGCTTGGAATTTCAATGAAGCTCACATGAAAGACAAGAATTGAAGCACAAAGAGAGCATCATAAAATCTGTGACAAACACATTTAAGTCTAACATAATTCCTATGCATAGGAATTTTACAAGCAAACAAATTATCAAGACAAGAAATGTCTAGCATATGCAAAGGAGAGGAATAAAACATTGAAAATCTCAACATAACGAGAGGTCATTTAGTAACATGAAAATTTCTGGAACCATATTTTCCTCTCTCATAATAATTACATGTAGGATCATACTCAAATTCAACAATATAGCAATCATTTTTTTTCATGATCCACATGTGTAAAAGTCTTTTAATCTTCCAAGATAGTGGGACTAACATTAAATAAAGTCATGACCTCTCCAAACCCACTTTCAATATTATCACAAACATATTCATCACGAGGCTTAAATAAATTTTCAAGATCGTAAAAAGAATCACCCCAATCATGATCATTGCAATAAGTAGAGGACATATCAAAATTAGCATCCCCAAGATTGGGGTTTTGCATATTACTAGCATAATTGACATTAATAGAATTTATTATAACACCATTGCAATCATGCTTTTCATACAAGGAACTATCATGAACCACTTCATAAGTTTCTTCTTTTATCACTTCATGACAATTATCAGATTCATGAATCTCAAGCAAAACTTCATAAAGATAATCTAGTGCGCTCAATTCACTAGCAATTGGTTCAACATAATTGGATCTTTTAAAAAGATTTGCAAGTGGATGAGGATCCATAAACACTTTCCTTATGATTTGCAATAAAATACCCAATTATACCAAACAACCAAGCAAAGTAACCAAGTAATACATAAGGGCAAACAAAAATAGATCTAACGAGAAAACGGCGAACGAAAAAGAGGGCGAATAAAAACGACAAATTTTTGTGAAGTGGGGGGATGAAAACGAGAGGAAAAGGGAAAATAATGTAAATTGCGAGGAGATGAGATTTGTGATTAGGAACCTGGTATATGTTGACGGTGCTCCCCGGCAACAGCGCCAAAAATTCCTTTTGATGTCGCTTAAAGCTACGTCGGTGTTTCTCCAAAGAGGAAGGGATGATGTAGCACAACGGCGGTAGGTATTTCCCTCAGATGTGAAACCAAGGTCATCGAACTAGTAGGAGAACCAAGCAACACAACGTAAACAACACCTGCACACAAATAACAAATACTCGCAACACGACATGTAAAAGGGGTTGTCAATCCCTTTCGGGTAACAGACGTGATGGAGTTGTAAATATTGATAGATTGGATAATAAATAAGATAAATTGCAGCAAAGTATTTTTGGTTTTTGGTTTAGTAGATCTGAAAATAAAAGCAAAGGCAAATAGATCGCAAAGGCAAATATATGAGAAAGAAGACCCGGGGGCCGTAGGTTTCACTAGTGGCTTCTCTCGAGAAAAATAGCAAATGGTGGGTAAACAAATTACTGTTGGGAAATTGATAGAACCTCAAATAATTATGATGATATCCAGGCAAAGATCATTACTTAGGCATCACATCCAAGATTAGTAGACTGACTCCTGCCTGCATCTACTACTATTACTCCAGACATCGACCTCTATCTAGCATGCATCTAGTGTATTAAGTTCATGGAAAACATAGTAATGCATTAAGAACGATGGCATGATGTAGACAAGATCCATTTAGATATGGATCTCATCGTTTTATCCTTAGTGGCAACGATACATACGTGTCAGTTCCCTTCCAGTCACTGCGATCAAGCACTGTAAGATCGAACCCACTACCGGGCACCTCTTCCCATTGCAAAATAAATAGATCAAGTTGGCCAAACAAAACCCAAATATCTGAGAAGAAATACGAGGCTTTAAGATATCATACATATAAAAGATCAAAGAAAGTAAAATAACTTTCATGGATATAAAAAGATAGATCCGATCATAAACTCAAAGTTCATCGGATCCCAACAAACACACCGCAAAAAAGAGTTACATCATACGTATCTCCAAGAGACCATTGTATTGATAATCAAAAGAGAGAGGAAGCCGTCTAGCTACTAACTACGGACACGAAGGTCTACAAGGAACTATACACGCATCATCGGAGAGGCACCAATGGAAGTGGTGAACCCCTCCGTGATGGTGTCTAGATTGGATCTGGTGTTTCTTGACTCTGCGGCGGCTGGATGAATATTTCGTCGACTCGTCTAGGGTTACTGGAATATTGTGGTATTTATAGAGCAAAGAGGCGGTGCGGGAGGCCACCGAGGTGGGCACAACCCACCTGGGCGCGCCAGGTGCGCGCCAGGGGGCCTGGCACGCCCTGGTGGGTTGTGCCCCCCTCAGGGCACTCCCCAGGTGCTGCCTTGGCCCATCAGGTGTCTTCTGGCCCATAAAAATTTTCAAAAATGTTTCGCGGTGTTTGGGCTCCGTTCGATATTGATTTCCTGCGATGTAAAAAACATGCAGAAAACAACAACTGGCACTTGGCACTATGTCAATAGGTTAGTACCAAAAAATGATATATAATGACCATAAAATGATTGTAAAACATCCAAGAATGATAATATAATAGCATGGAACAATAAAAAAATTATAGATACGTTGGAGACGTATCATGGACCCCACTGGTCAGGTTTGACCTGGACCAGCCCTGTTGACTGCTGACATCATAGTGACGTCATGCTGACGCAGTTAACATTTTCTGGATTTAAAATAATCCAAAAAATTCCGGAAAATGCTTTAAACTTCTAAAAGTCATAGAAAATCAACCGTAACTCCAATTGAAATAATTTATATATGAAGAATTATCAGAAAAATTCAACCTATCCATTTGTACAATTTTCATGCATGACAAACCAACTTATACCTACTGTATAAGTGGAAACACATAAATGACACTTTAAATGCTTATGTTTGGAGTTGCATTTGAATCCTTGATTGAAATGAGCTTCACTTAACCTGTTGCTAGTTGAATTAGCACAATCCATGGCATATTTGACATGTCATGATCGTGCATCATATTTTTGCATTACATTGGTTGTGTTTTCCCCTATTTGCTGGTATTTGTCCCCTCTCAGTAGACGTAGTTCCGATGATGAGTTTGATGACACCGATGAAGAGTTATGCTATCTTCGGAACTGCCAGGCAAGCAAACCCCCATTGAGCATCCCGATAAAATCCCACTCTCTCGCTCTTGCTCTCTTTTACTACATTAGGACAACAATGATTCAACTGCTATTTGTTGCGGTAGCTGAACCCCCTATCCTCTGCATGACCTGTCATTGCCACCGTAAATAGTTGAAACCCACTAGCATGAGTAGGAGTTGTTTGAGCCATGATGTGCCTACTCATTCATGATCGCTTGTTATGCCTGCTATGCTTAGAGTTGTGTCGGGTCTGATTCATCTGGGATGGATTGGAATGGAGGTGAACATGTCCTACATTTGAGAGCAAATATGTGAACACGATTTGGTAAAGGTAGCGATGAGAGGCCATGTAGGAGTACATGGCGGGTTGTCTCATTGAAACCGTCCTCAGGAACTAAGTTCTGTGTTTGTGATCCAAGACAGTTGCTACCACACATTGGGTTCCGGTAACTCGACCCCTCTCGGCTTATTAATCACCTTGTTCTCTGTCCAGGAGTTGTAACTAGTTTCTGGTGTTTGTAAGATATGTGTTGGGGGCCGTGCATAGCGCTGACCCTAGGGGTGGGCTATGATGCAGTAGAGACACGAGGCACGGTGTACCGGGATGACACCCGAACGGTGCTCTTGGGAACCCTGCTCTCAACGTTTGGGGCCGTGAGCGAAATCTCGGCTGGACTTCCTTGCAGATGGAACTCAAATAGGCAATAAACTTGGACTAGAGACTTGTGTGGTTAGTCAGGTCATGGCCGACTCCCTCGCTGGGCTTCCGCTTGAAGGTTTCCGAGTACATGTCATGTAAACGACGATAAGTGGTGAGAGCGTGTGTGAAGAAGTACACCCCTGCAGGGTATTATGATCTATTCGAATAGCCACGTCCGCGGTAATGGACTACTGGGTTGCCTATGCAGTTCATAGACAAGTGAAAGTGGATACTATAAAATGCGCAAGATAAGCGTGAGTGCTATGGATGGCCTTCTCGTAGGGAGACGAGAGTGGATCCATAGTGGTGTCTTGATATGGTGAATATGTGGACTCGTGTGCACCACCTCAAAAGAGTTATCAACAGTCATAGTACAGGATAGCCACTGAGTCAAAGCTGGCTTGCTGCAGTTAAACTCCACCACCCCTTTGTTGATACTGATGCATATGTAGCTAGTTCTGATATAAGTCTTGCTGAGTACATTTGTACTCACGTTTGCTTAATTTATGTTTTGCAAAGAGACTTCAGTCTCACTAGTAGCTCCGCGTGGACTTCGACGATTGCTACCTCTTGAGCATGCGTCGGTTTTCCCTTGAAGAGGAAAGGGTGATGCAGCAAAGTAGCGTAAGTATTTCCCTCAGTTTTTGAGAACCAAGGTATCAATCCAGTAGGAGATAACACGCAAGTGACCTAGTACCTGCACAAACAATCAAGAACCTTGAAACCAACGCGATAAAGGGGTTGTCAATCCCTTCACGGTCACTCGCAAAAGTGAGATCTGATAAAGATAATAAGATAAATATTTTTGGTATTTTTGTTGTATAGATTGGAAAGTAAAGACTACAAAATAAAATAAATAGGAAACTAGACTTGTAGATCGGAAACTTATATGATAGAAAATAGACCCGGGGGCCATAGGTTTCACTAGTGGCTTCTCTCAAGATAGCATAAATTGCCGTGGATGAACAAATTAGTGCCGAGCAATTGATAGAAAAGTGCATATTTATGACAATATCTAGGCAATGATCATGAATATAGGCATCACGTCCGTGTCAAGTAGACCAAAAGGATTCTGCATCTACTAATATTACTCCACACATCGACCGCTATCTAGCATGCATCTAGAGTATTAAGTTCATAAGAACAGAGTAACACATTAAGCAAGACGACATGATGTAGAGGGATAAACTCAAGCAATATGATATAAACCCCATCTTTTTATCCTCGATGGCAAAAATACAATACGTGCCTTGCTGCCCCTGCTGTCACTGGGAAAGGACACCACAAGATTGAACCCAAAGCTAAGCACTTCTCCCATTGCAAGAAAGATCAATCTAGTAGGCCAAACTAAACCGATAATTCGAAGAGACTTGCAAAGATATCAAATCATGCATATAAGAATTCAGAGAAGAACCAAATATTATTCTGAAGGAAATATGTCTTAGAGGAAATAATAAAGTTGTTATTTGTATTTACTTATATCATGATAAATGTTTATTATTCATGCTAGAATTATATTAACCGGAAACTTAGTACATGTGTGAGTACATAGACAAAACAGAGTGTCCCTATAGTATGCCTCTACTAGACTATCTCATTGATCAAAGATGGTTATGTTTCCAGACCATAGACATGAGTTGTCATTTGATCAACGGGACCACATCATTAGGAGAATGATGTGATGGACAAGACCCATCTGTTAGCTTAGAAACTTGATCATTTAGTTTTACTGCTATTTCTTTCTTCATGACTTATACATGTTCCCATGACTATGAGATTATGCAACTCCCGAATACCGGAGGAACACCTTGTGTGCTATCAAAAGTCACAACGTAACTGGGTGATTATAAAGATGCAGTACAGGTGTCTCCGAAGGTGTTTGTGGTGTTGGCATAGATCAAGAATAGGATTTGTCACTGCGAGTGTCGGAGAGGTATCTTTGGGCCCTCTCGGTAATACACATCATAATAAGCCTTGCAAGCAAATGACTAATGAGTTAGTCATGATATGATATATTATGGAACGAGTAAAGAGACTTGCCGGTGACGAGATTGAATTAGGTATGATGATACCGACGATCGAATCTCGGGCAAGTAACATACCGATGACAAAGGGAACAACGTATGTTGTTATGAAGTTTGACCGATAAAGATCTTCGTAGAATATGTAGGAACCAATATGAGCATCCAGGTTCCACTATTGGTTATTGACTGTAGATGAGTCTCGGTCATGTCTACATAGTTCTCGAACCCGTAGTGTCAGGGATATTACTACCAGGTATAAACCGCCCAGGAGGGGCCGGTTTATGTTATCAAGATTATTTTGAAGCCCAGCAGAGCATGAAGCAAGAGACTTTAGCCCAAGAGGTTTAGAGCCCAAGTGTTAGGGCCCATGATTTGTAAACCGCCATACTATGTAACTTGAGATGTAAGATAGAAAGAATAGAGACCGAGGCGGGCACGTTTATGAGCCGGCCTCGGGACTTTGTAAACCGGACCGGCTGTGACCTCTTATATAAAGGGATGACCCGGCGACGGTTCAAGGCAGAGAAAAACAGCTCGAGACACAAGCAAAGTGGATTTGCTCCCTGGTCATCGAAACCCTAGCGATACCACACCAAACTAGACGTAGGCTTTTACCTTCATCGAAGGGGCCGAACTAGTATAAAATCCCTATGTCCTTGTCCGCTTTAACCCCTTTAAGCTAACCCGTAGCGATGGCCTCACGACTAAGTCCTTTTGCTAGGACATCTGCCGTGACAAAACCACGACAGTTGGCGCCCACCGTGGGGCTATCGCACGATGGTTTCGAGTTCTTGAAGGGCAGCTTTGAAGGACTCAAGGGCTACGCAGTGGGCCGGATGACTAAGAGTCGTCGCGGCAAGATCTACATCGACGATGCAGGCTGGGGCCCCGAGGCCGATTCAATCGAATACGGGTACCGGGTCCCCTTCGGCGGCATCCACGACTTCGTCGACAAGATCGGCGAACCGGGCCCTGAGCCGGACACCTTCCCCAACATCGTCGAGCCGGCTCAGCGTGCGAGACCTGCCCGGATTCGACCCGCCATGAAGCACGTCTTCGTTGGAGCAGTGCATGGGGTACAAGCTGAGGACATATCGGACTCTGGCGGCGAGACTGTTGTCTATTCCGGCGACGAATCATCCTCCAGAGAGACATAATCTTTATATCTGCTGCAGGACGGCCGATCCGAGGGCTGTTCCGATGGTGACAGTATTCCGGACCCCCTCGATCCGCCAAACCGGGTTGCTGTCTTTATGACCGGATCACAACCTATGTAGCAGTCCTCAACAACAGCGGCGTTGACATCAAACGCGGTGGGGGCTAGGACTGGAGATCCTACCCCGTCGCCCTGTGAAACTTTATCCGTCTTGGTCGATACTTTGATAGCGCTATTAATACCAGAGGTAGCCCAGGCCAACAAGGAGCAGCATGATGCGGAGGTCGCTCAGGTGAAGATCCGGATTGAACAAGCCAAGTTGGACCTAGCTGCTGAGAAAGCCAGGATGGCTACAAGGCAGGCGGAGCTTGATGCTCAAGCCTATCGACTCATGTTGGATCAGACCGCGTCACACGATGTAATGATGAGAAGGCAACGATCTCGCTTGCCACCGGTTTATGAGGCAAGGAACCTCTTTAGCACGCCAGGAGCAGGAACCAGTAACCAGCCGGAGGTGAACCGGGGAGGGGCACCGGGCACGGGAGCGTCAGTTCAGTCGCCGGCCGCGGAGCCAACCCGCCAGGTTGTACCGTCACAGCATGTACCCACCCCTCCTGGTCATTACTCTAATCCGTTGGATAACATCGTCGCTGCCGCTTCACGACTGGCCGCCCTTCCCATTGAAGGAACGTCCCCCATAGCAGTGGAGGCACAACGGGCCAGGGAGTTTTTGGAGACGGCGCTAACTCAACAACAAGCTTATTCTCACAGCCATGAGAGGATTCATTCAACTCCTCACCCAAGACGGAGTTACACTAGGCGTCTGGATGAACCGGCCGTGTCAAGCAGTGCACGGAGACGTAATCCATCGCGGCAGGATGATCCAGCAGGAGGAAACGCGAACGCTCAGAACATGGTGGATCAGGGCAGGCAACGCCGGGAAGCCGAAGTAATAGCACAGTACGAAGCCCGTCAGGCGACGCCGGTTCGTCCCTCTACCACAGTTGAACCGGGGGTTATGTCTAGCTCCCTGGAATTGCCTTGTCTGACTCCCGCTTTGCGGAACGTGAAACTACCCAAGGATTTCAAAGGACCGCGCAAGGTGCCCAATTACACGGCGGATCTGTCCCCGAAGGCATGGGTTGAGAGTTATGAGATGGCAATGGAGATGCTGGATGTGAATGATGCAGCGTGCGCTAAGTATTTCACAATGATGCTAGAGGGCACGACTCGCACTTGGCTGAAGGGCTTACCATCCAATTCCGTCGGATCATGGGCCGAATTGCGGCGCCGGTTTATCAATAACTTCAAGGACACGTGCAAGCAGCCAATGTCTGTCGTCGATCTAGCTGCCTGCATTCAA
Source organism: Secale cereale (assembly GCA_902687465.1). NCBI lineage: Eukaryota > Viridiplantae > Streptophyta > Magnoliopsida > Poales > Poaceae > Secale > Secale cereale. The sequence continues at coordinate 9,705,635 of LR738714.1, read as the reverse complement.
GGAGAGCATGAGTCTACAAGCAGTTGGGTGCATCGAGTGTCAGAGATCCTGCATTCCTCCAACAGCATCAACCTGAGCATAGCAGTGGTGACCTTGGAAGGCAATTGCCGATTTGAACCTTTGAAATTGAAGTTGGGACGGCTTAAGTGTAATTGTGATGACATGGGGACACTCATGGGCGCTTTAGTAAAGTATGCAGACTCCGATAATACCAAACACCCAGACGCCGATAGTGACAGGTCACGGAAGGCAAGCAAGAATGGTAAGGCGCCGCAGCCCAACCCGCCAAATCAAGGATACAACGGTAAGCGTAAAGCGGATGGTAATTCAGATTTTGTGGCCAACACCAATGCTCAGGAGGACAGACAATGCCACAAGGGTAGACCGCCTCCACGTAATGGGAGGTCGCCTATTAATCTGGAACGCCAGTTGAACGTACCTTGCCCGAAGCACGGTACAGCAGGAAAGCCAGCTACACATCTTTGGAAAGACTGTTTTATTATGCATGAATTCATGAACCGGTGTCGGTACGATCACTGACCATCCGGCAGGTCAGGCCCCGATTTTCAAGGGCCAGGTTATCAAGGTGGTGGATCCGGTTCAGGGTACCAAGGCATTAACGGCAACCATAACGGGCACAATCAACATAACCAACAACACGACCAGAGCGGTTATAACCATCAGGGAAATCAACAGCGTCAACAACAGCAGCAATCCGGATATCAGAATAATCCAAAGGAGCTGAGCAGTGGGCAGTATCATGTCTTCACCACGAGCTTGTGCAATCGTGATCAGAAGGTCTTAAAGAGGGCAGTACATTCTGTTGAACCGGCGGTGCCACATTACCTGTGTTGGTCAGAGCAGCCCATTGTGTGGAGCAGAGAGGATCATCCGCCCCGGGTTGATAATCCGGGTCAGCTGGCTCTAGTTGTGGCACCTCAGGTGGGTGGCTACAAGTTTACCAAGGTACTTATGGACGGAGGCAGCAGCATCAACATCTTATACTATGAGACTTTCCGGTGCATGGGGCTGACAGATAAGAAGCTCCGGCAGTCCAATACAGTTTTTCATGGGGTGGTGCCCGGTAAATCGGCATATCTAGTTGGCAAGATCGATCTGGAGGTTACCTTTGGAGATGAACATGATTCCAGGTCAGAGACCTTGACCTTTGAAGTGGTAAAGATCAAGAGTCCATATCACGCTTTGTTTGGGCGACCGGTTTACGCCAAGTTCATGGCAAGGTCGTGTTATGTTTACCTACAGCTCAAGATGCCAGGACACAAGGGAACCATCACGGTCCATGGGAGTCGCAAGATTGTGTTGGAGTGCGAGGAAGGTGATGCAGCTTATGCTGAAGCAGTTTGTGCAACCGAGGAGCTGAAGTTTTATAAGGACAATATTGATCCAGCGGATATGTCTCCGCTGAAGAAGCCAACCATAGAGCATGATCCGGCTTTGAAGTTCAAATCAGCTGAAGAGACCAAACAGGTTGACTTCGTTCCTGGCGATTCATCCAAGCAGTTCACTATCAGTGCTAACCTAGATCCGAAATAGGAAGGCGCGCTCATCGAGTTCATCCGTGAGAATCATGACATCTTTGCATGGAAGCCTTCTGATATGCCAGGTGTACCGAGGGAACTCGCTGAGCACAATCTCAATATTGATCCTAAGTTTAAACCGGTCAAGCAATTTCTGTGCCGCTTCAATGAAGAAAGGCGCAAGGCTATTGGAGAAGAAGTGGCCAGGCTCTTGGCGGCAGGCTTTATAGTTGAGGTTTTTCATCCTGAGTGGTTGGCTAATCCGGTGCTAGTACTTAAGAAAAATGGCACTTGGCAAATGTGTGTCGATTACACAGATCTGAACAAAGCTTGCCCAACTGATCCCTTTGCCCTCCCCCGGATTGATTAGATCATTGATGCTACGACAGGATGTGAACGACTAAGTTTTTTGGATGCATATTCAGGTTATCATCAGAACAAGATGGCAGTCAAGGACTAGGAGAAAACGGCCTTTATAACTCCCTTTGGAGCCTTCTGGTATGTGTCTATGCCATTTGGGCTTAAGAGTGCCCAGGCGACCTATCAGCGTTGTGTGCAGAATTGCCTTCATGGACAGATTGGGCGGAATGTTCATGCATATGTGGATGACATTGTGGTGAAATCCAGGAAAGAGGAGACATTGATAACATATTTGAAAGAAACCTTCGACAATCTCCGAGTTTATAAAATGATGCTTAATTCGGAGAAGTGTGTTTTCGGTGTTCCGACAGGCAAGCTCCTGGGGTTCTTAGTATCCAGCAGGGGAATCGAAGCTAATCCAGAGAAGATCAAGGTGATTACGTCCTTGGCTAAACCGACATGCATCAACGATGTCCAACGCGTGGCGGGCCGTATTGCGGCGCTCAGCCGGTTTATCAGCCGTTTGGGGGAGAAGGCTATCCCACTTTATCAGATGATGAAAAAGACATATCGCTTTGTCTAGGGTGATGCTGTTGATGCTGCGTTTGAGGACCTGAAGAAGCAATTAGCAGAGCCACCAGTCCTTGCTGCCCCAGTTGACAATGAGCCGCTGTTGTTGTATGTGTCTGCTAATGCCCTTGCAGTAAGCGTTGCCATTGTGGTAGAGCGTAAGGAGACAGGCAAAGAATATCCGGTAGCGGCCGGTTCACTACATCAGTGAGGTGCTCATTGAATCAAAACAGAGATACCCGCATTGGCAGAAATTGGTGTATGTAGTCTTCATGGCAAACCGGAAGCTAAAGCACTATTTTCAAGGCCATCCAATCACTGACATTAGTTCAGCTCCGTTGGGGGATATAATCTAGAACAGAGAGGCTACTGGTCGAGTGGCAAAGTGGGCCATTGAGCTTAGCCTGCACGGATTGAAATATGTGCCCCGTACTATGATAAAGTCCCAAGCATTGGTGGATTTCATCAACGATTGGACAGAGTTGCAAGCACCTAAGGAAAAGCCGGATCACACGTATTGGACTATTCATTTTGATGGATCAAGGCAATTGCAGGGCTCGGGGGCTGGAGTCGTGTTAACTTCCCCATGAGGTGATAAGTTCTGTTATGTCCTTCGCTTAATGTTCCCTTGTACTAACAATGCTGCTGAGTATGAAGCTCTCCTCCATGGTCTGCGAATGGCCAAGGAGATGAACTTAAGCCGGGTTAAATGCTTTGGCGATTCAGACCTGGTGGCACAGCAAGTATCTGGCAAGTGGGATTCTAAGGATCCACTCATGGTAGCATATCGACGAGAGGTAGACGTTGTTGCTGGACACTTTAAGGGTTATCAGGTGGATCATATAGACCGGCGAAAGAATGAAGCGGCTGACGCGTTAAGCCGAATGGGTTCTCGGCGTAAACCAGTTCCACCCAATACTTTCTTGGATGTATTGCACAATCCGTCCGTGCAGTTACCTTCAAAAGAGGACTTGGCTGTTCCTGATCCGGAGGCACAATTGGTCGCGGCGCTTCACGTTATTCCGGATTGGACGCTTCCCTACCTAGCGTACATGAACCGAGGTGAGTTACTAGAGGACGAAGTCTTGGCTAGACAGATAATCCAGCGATCCAAGTCTATGACTATTGTCAATGGAGAACTTCATCATCGCAGCATCTCTGGGGCATTTGAGCGGTGTGTGTCACCAGAGGAGGGTTGTGACATTCTTAAAGAGATCCACGAAGGAGATTGTGGTCATCATGCCGGTTCAAAATCTTTGGTGGCTAAAGCTTTTCGTCATGGGTTCTACTGGTTGACGGCTCATGCCGACGCAGAAGACTTGGTCAGAAAATGTGATGCTTGCCATAAATTTTCATGGCGTGCTCATATACCGGCGCAGGAATTGAGGATGATTCCAATTACTTGGCCGTTTGCGACTTTGGGGCTTGATATGGTTGGACCCTTCAAGAGATCCCAAGATAGGAAGACCCACCTTTTGGTGGCAGTGGACAAATTTACCAAATGGGTTGAAGCGGAACCAGTCAGTAAGTGTGATGCAACAATGGTGGTTCAGTTCATCAAAAAGGTGATTTTCCGGTTTGGCTTTCCACACAGCATTATAACTGATAATGGTACCAATCTATCCAAGGGGGCTATGGAGGAGTTCTGTCAACGAGAGCACATCCGCCTTGATGTATCATCAGTAGCTCACCCTCAGTCTAATGGTCAAGCTGAGAGAGCCAATCAAGAGATCTTGAGAGGCATCAAACCCCGGCTTATGGTTCCTTTGCAGAGGACACCGGGTTGTTGGGTGGAGGAGTTGCCTTCTGTATTATGGAGCATCAACACTACACCTAATAGATCCACAGGGTACACGCCTTTCTTCATGGTATATGGAGCTAAAGCGGTCCTCCCTAGTGATATCCGTCATGACTCGCCGCGGGTGGCGGCTTACGTTAATGGGATAATGAAAAAGCAAGGCAAGATGCATTGGACCGGCTGGATGAAGAACGGGACATGGCAGCAGCTCGATCGGCGATTTATCAGCAAGATCTGCGCCGGTACCACAGTCGCCGGGTTAAAACCAGGACGTTTCAAGAAGGAGATCTGGTGCTCCGGCTCATCCAAGACCAGACAGACATGCACAAGCTATCCCCACCTTGGGAAGGACCCTTTGTGGTCAGCAAGAACCTGCACAACGGATCATACTACCTCGTCGACGTTCGAGAACATAAGGACTCACGTACGGCAGAGGAGGAGACCAGACGACCGTGGAACATTGCTCTTCTTCGACCTGACTACACCTGAGCCATAGGCTCCGCTTTATGTACATATATTTACAATGTATATATTATGATCAATATAATAAACCGGCGCCCCCGATAAAGCGGGGTATCAGCCGCCTTTTTTCATAAGAGTTTATCACATGGGGGCTTCTGTGTGCAAAGAAGTTCCTATGGCCTCTTAAACAGGCGATCACATCAAGACCATCATAAGAGCATAGCTCTGGTTGCTTCAGCAATTTCCACATGATGATGAGGGGCAAAAGAGAGTTTGATGCATAGCACAACTCAAACATAGGCCCCGATGAGTAATGCTCAAACGCTACCTGGGGGCTCCTGATGCAAGACATCAACGAGTTGACAACCCTTGTAGTAAACACGGCTTGGAAGCTTGGTGTATACACCTAAAACCCCGGATTAACCTGCCTGCATCAAGTAAGTCACTCCATCTAGGTAAACCTGGTACGACCCGTCGAACGTACACACAAGTCAATCCTTACGGACCCTGAACTTGGTAACGTTAAATTGACGATCATCAAGTGATTACACAAGTCAATCTTCAAAGATTTTTTGAACTTGGTAGCATTTGACATTGATGATTTGGTTAAGGATTGAGGACCATCTTAACATGCTTTGCAAAATGGTTAATGACAGTAGCCTGGCAGCTTATAAAAAGCCTCGAATTTGGAGCTTGGCAGCTCGTAAAAAGCCTCGACTACATGGTCTTATTTGCCCAAAACTTTATTTTTTATTTTTATGTTTTATCAAATCTTTATCCTCAAGGTCATTGGTTTTTAACCAAGTCCATCGATTCAGGGAGTGGATGACTATAAGTTGCCACTACATCTGGGTTTACAGAGTTCTAGTCTGGGTTACAAACACCAGTACTAACTAAAGCTAAACTGGAGTTCATCATAACCCGGTTCGGTTTGCATGACGAACCGACAAATAATCAAGGGAGTCATCAGCACTTGCACCTTGGATCATTATTTCTTCCTGCTGGATTAAGGTTTATTGTGATACACTTAATCACATGTATGATACATACTTATACTTTATACACAGTTCAAGTTATAAACTTAGACCATGTGTTTGGGCATTATGACCCGTCCGGCGATGAACCGCCAGGACAGTTTGAACATTGTTTTATGCAGAAACAAATAGAATAAACCGTCGAAAGCATTGAAAGCATGATATATTTAAGAAGTTGCCAATCAAAGCAATCTCACAAAATATAGTATGGGATGAACGCAGAGTATCTCAGCTATCCTATTGCAAGGCGCTGGAAGGCCCAAAATAATATCAGTTTTTCTCAAAGTACTGAGACATAAAGTTAAACTGGCGCTGGTTTAAGATTCTGTGTTAGCTCACTATGAAGATTGAGGGTCAGCTGGCTCTGGGTCTTCGGCGGTTTCTTCCAGCTGCTGGAAGTTAATAGTGGTCCAGTCAATCTTGGCGAGAGCTCGGAAATAAACTTCGTCATTTATGAGGTCTGACGGATCAATGTGAGGAGCAAAGGTGTGCTTACGGACGGGCGGAATAAGATTTTCAATATCGTAAGCCGGACGCTCTGCCCGCACGTTCTCCGCATCATATCCTGGATGATATTTTGATAGACCGGCTTCATCAGCAAGTTTGCTAGCGAGAGGCCGCATATCGTTGGTTATGGCACGTAGATCATCACTAGAAAAGGCTGATCCATCTTCCTTCATGCTTGGATAGTCGTTCGTCGCCTCCGCCGGATCAAAATCAGGAACCCAAGCCTTCGCTCGGGTCAAAGCCATCAGAGCGCGTGCTCTTGCAGATGACTTCTTCACCTCTACGAGGCGGCCAGGCAGAATAGACAGCTTCTCCAAGGTACCCTGGATGGTGGTAGGAGCCGGTTTGTTGTGCGAGATAGCGCTGATGGCCCTCTGAGCGCCGGAATATAGCTGCTCCACCAGAGTGTATGCAACTTTCAATTTCTGTCGCATATCATCGCCAAGATGGGTGATACGCCTCCCTGCGTTAAAATTATGAGTTAAACCGGAACAGTACATGATTGCAAGGATAAGGTTATGTCAAGAGTACTTACCAATGATGGCAGATGTCATGTCATTTATTTGCTGCCTCAACCCGGACAGCTCCTCTGTCACCGGATTAAGAGCAGCCTCTGCATCACTGGCTCTCTTCTCCAGAGCAGCCTTTTCAACCTCCCAAGCTAACCGCTCTGTTTCAAAGTCCTTTTTTAGCTTCTCCATATTGGCTAAAGCAAGTGTAAGTTCATCCTTGACTTTAATAGCATCAGTTTCTTGGAATTGTAAGTTATCCCGGAGCTCGGTTATTTCAGAGGCCCTCCGGTTCAAACCAGTCTGCCAAAAATGGAAGTATATCAGATATTCATGGAGCAATTCAATCAAAGTCCCAAGCACATAACAAGTTATGCACTTGACACTTGGGGGCTAATGTGTATTTACAGTGAAAACAGGCAATTTTTTCAGACAAGTCCCAAGCACATAACAAGTTATATACTTGGCACTTGGGGGCGAATGTGACATTGTTCTAGAAACAGGAGAAGTCCCGGTTCACCCTAAAGGAAGTAAACCGGCCCTTGGGGGCTACACATGTGCAAAACAAAGCTATCTACTAGATCTACTGAAGTCCCGGTTCACCCTAAAAGTCTAAACCAGCAATTGGGGGCTACGATGGAGTAAAGGTACAATTACAAGACACAAGCAGAAATAGAGGACAAAGACAAAGGAAAATAAGTTACCTCATAACGTTCCTTCATTAAGTTTACCAATCCAGCTTCATAATCGCGGCTGGTATGTAGCCAGTTTAAGTATCCGGAATGAAGCTCCTGACGCTGAGCTGAGCTTAGCTGGACAAGTCAGTTTTCCATTTGCCCTTGTCCTTGTTGAGAAATTCTTCCTTGGCAGTATGTTTGGCCAAAGCGACAGGCTCCCCTAGGGTGGTAAAACTGGTCCCAGTAATTTCAACATCACCAGGTGAAGCGGTCGTTGGCTTAGGGGGATTAGCCAGAGCAGGACTAGCCCGGGCAGGGCTGGCCGGTTCAAGATCACGTTCCATGGGATCACTCCCCTGATCAACAAAGGCTTCTTGGTCCATAGGAGGAGGATCGTCATGTGGAATCTCAACGTTGTCTTCCAAAAGTTCAGCAAGCTCAGGATCTTCTGCTGGTTCAGGAGTGGTGTTATCGGCTGCCGGTTTACTCAATTTGGCCTTTTTGCTAGGCTTGGGCATACTGCGAAAAGTTTAGAGATAATGAAAATCAGAAGAGTCAAAGATGAAAAGTTAAACTGGAGAGAGTGAAAGATAGCTTACCCAGGAACAGTCTTGAGGGGAGGAATTTGTGTGGCTGCTGATTCGCCAGAAGATGAGAGAGGAGTTTCCTGATAATTCGAGTCAAACAGATTAAGGGGTTGTCGAATAAGACCCGCTTTGGGGAAAAGAGCAGTTGGAGTGAGTAAAACCTTGGAACGACGCCTCCGAGCTGGAGTGTGCGTTAATCCGGTGGATTCAATAGCGTGACCGCTATGACGAGTAGTGCGGCGCGCTTCATGTTGCTGTTTCTTCAAAAGAAAGTTTGGATCCAAATGAGCATAAGGATGAGAAAATTGAAATTTCCGGACTGTCCGACAAATTTTTGGAGGTGGCAGCGGTTCTGAATCGGAAGAAAGAGTGATTACCTCAAAAGCGTCCGCTTTACTGCCCTCGACTTGTCCCTGGGAACAATTATTGTTAATAAAAATGTAGATAAAGAGAAAACAAGGAAGCCAAAAGAATCAGGTGATACCTCGGAGGCCGGATCATCTTCTTCCGCATTAGATCCCGACGCGGCAGTGCTCTTCTTTTTGTTTCTCTTAACAGCCAGGGTCTTTTGGCGAGCTTCCTTCACCGGTTTATCTTGGGTCTTCCTTTTCCAGAAGGGGTCATTGTCCTATTGAAAGAAATAAAGACATTTCAAGACAAATGCTGCAGACGGAATAAAACAAAGCAAAATGACAGAAGGAATTCTTATCGATGGTGGTTTGTTGGTCACACAGAAGGGTGCTAGACCGGTTTGACTGCAAGTTTCTAGAGGTAGATTCAGCAGCTTCTTGACGGATTCATTAATCTCGTCTTCTGGTAGCACCGTCTCTATGTGGCGCAAAGGGTCCTTGGGATTCCTAGTATACTCACACATTAAATCGGAATGCCGGCTTAGAGGGAGAATACTCCAAGAAAGCCAGCAGCGGACGAAGTCAACTCCTGTCAGTCTGTTGGCTACAAAGGCCCTGAGTTTGAAAGCTGAGGGGCATATTGAGCTCGCTCCTGGGCACTTAAACGCTGTGGAAAAGGGTGGTTCTCTGGAAGACGGTGGGAGCGATAACCCGGGAGTGGATTTTTACCTTCCGGTGAAGTGTCTATGTAGTAGAACCAAGTCTGATTCCAGTCCTTTGGATGACTGTGGAGAGTGGCGTGAGGAAAACTAACATCCTTCCTCTTCTGAATAGACATTCCGCCAAGTTCAGTGTTTGGGCCATCATGAAATTCAGTACGACGGTTTAAGTGAAAGAAGTCCCGGAATAGCTCCACTATTGGCTCCTCTTGCAGATAAGCTTCACAAAAGACTTGGAAGTTGCAAATGTTTGATACAAAATTGGGACCAATGTCTTGTGGATGAAGCTGAAAGTTTCCTAACACATCGCGGAAAAAACTTTGACCTAGGAGGGTTGAATCCCCGGGCCAAGTGATCGAAGAAGACGACGATTTCTCCTTCCTTGGGCTCTGGAGGACATTCTGATCCGGGAGCCCTCTAGTGAAGGACATCCTTTGGGCCTAAAGCGCCAATTGAGGCCATTTTCTCTAAATCATCCTCGGTGATCCGGGATTGGACCCAGTTGCAGGAGACAAACTGTTTGGCTTGAGTAGTCATCTTTTCGGAAGGGAAAGGCTGAGAATACAATGAAGAGCCGGTTTGTAATTTAAGCAGATTTAAACCGGCATGTTCTATGAAGGCACTGGTCTAGACGGCGGTTTAAGCAGGGGCCTTATGGTATCCACTGGGTTAAGTATCCGGAACAGCTATAACAATGACATATACCGGATTATGAAGTTTGGAAAAAGTTAAACCGCCAACACAGGCAAACAAGACGCATATCTGAAGTTTTGGGGCAACAACTTTCACACAAACAACAGTGAGATACGGATCTACAGCATGTGGAAAACTCAGAAATAATTCAAGTTATATTCAGCAGACGCGATGAAAGTCCTAAGAAGATTCAGTCTAACTAACCATATTGGGAGAGATAAAGCTACAACGATGGAGCGGAGTCATTCTTACGGTTGTTAACCAAAGGGTTGATATCTACGGCGAACTACTGGCTATGGCGAAGAACTACGAAGAACAAGGACCTATCCACGAACTTGCATGAGGAAACCCTAGAACTGAGATCTATGAGAAGGGAAGAAGAAGACGTACCCGAGGCGACGGGTGCGGAGAAGCGCTGGCGAATCTCTGGAAACGTTCAGGTTGATGCAGCGGCCGGGCTCGACGAAGATGCAGAGTTCGACGGACGGCGGTGGAGCTCGAGCGCGAGTGGACAGAGGAAGAAGAAGAGGCAAGGGGGAAAAAGGAGATGCCCCTCTACCCTATTTATAAGCCGAAGGGATAAAACAACAGGCACGGGAATCGAGGAGCCCAAAGAGCGGATATGGATGATGCTGTCGCCTCGATCTTTGGAGCTTTAATGAATAAAAGGTAAAAAACATGTACAAGTATTAAATGCGCAGATAGCGTCACGGCGGTTTAAGGTGATTTGAGGAGATGACGTCACGTCGGTTTATAAAGCATTTTGAAGGTGCAGAAAGGGAAATTTGAACAAGACTTTGAAGATTGACATGAACAGGTTCAAATCAATCTGGGTCCTAATGTCAGGGATATTACTACCAGGTATAAACCGCCCAGGAGGGGCCGGCTTGTGTTATCAAGATTATTTTGAAGCCCAGCGGAGCATGAAGCAAAAGACTTTATCCCAAGAGGTTTAGAGCCCAAGTGTTAGGGCCCATGATTTGTAAACCGCCATACTATGTAACTTGAGATGTAAGATAGAAAGAATAGAGACCGAGGCGGACACGTTTATGAGCCGACCTCGGGACTCTGTAAACCGGACCGGACGTCACCTCTTATATAAAGGGACGACCCGACGACGGTTCAGGGCAGAGAACAACAGCTCGAGACACAGGCAAATCGGATTCGCTCCCTGGTCATCAAAACCCTAGCAATACCACACCAAACTAGACGTAGGCTTTTACCTTCATCGAAGGGGACGAACTAATATAAAATCCCCGTGTCCTTGTCCGCTTTAACCCCTTTAAGCTAACCCGTAGCGATGTCATCATGACTAAGTCCTTTTCCTAGGACATCTGCCGTGACAAAACCACGACACGTAGGGTCCGCACGCTTAATGCTCGATGACGATCGGTATTATGAGTTTATGTGTTTTGATGCACCGAAGGTAGTTCGAAGTCCCGGATGTGATCACGGGCATGAGGAGGAGTCTCGAAATGGTCGAGATGTAAATATTGATATATTAGACGACTATATTCGGACACCGGAAGTGTTCCAGATGAGTTTCGGATTAAACCGGAGTGCTGGAGGGGTATAGGTACCCCCCGGGGGAACTAATAGGCCACTTGGGCCTTTAGTACAGAGAGAGAGAGGGCCGGCCAGGGCTGGGCCGCGCAGCCCTCCCCCTTGGTCCGAATTGGACAAGGAAATGGGGGACGGTGCCCCCTTCCTTCTCCCTCTCCCACTCTCCTTCCTTCCGCCTCTCCCTCTTGGTGGACTCCTACTAGGAATAGGATTCCTATTCCTAGTAGGAGTGGCTCTCCTTGGGCGCGCAATAGGGGCTGGCCGGCCTCCCCTTGCTCCTTTATATACTGGGGCAAGGGGCACCCTAGGACACACAAGTAAACATCAGTTTTAGCCATGTGTGGTGCCCCCTCCACAGCTACACACCTCGGTCATATCGTTACAATGTTTAGGCGAAGCCCTGCGCCGGTAACTTCATCATCACCGTCACCACGCCGTCGTGCTGACGAAACTCTCCCGTGATGCTCAACTGGATTAAGAGCTCGTGGGACGTTATCGAGATGAACGTGTGCTGAACGCGGAGCTGCCGTATGTTCGGTGCTTGGATCGGTTGGATCGCGAAGACGTTCGACTACATCATCCGCGTCACTAGACGCTTTCGCTTTCGGTCAACGAGGGTACATAGACACACTCTCCCCACTCGTTGCTATGCTTCTCCTAGATAGATCTTGCATGATCGTATGATTTTTTTTGAAATACTATGTTCCCCAACAGTGGCATCATGAGCCAGGTCTATGCGTAGATGATATGCACGAGTAGAACACAATGAGTTGTGGGCGATAATAGTCATACTGCTTACCAGCATGTCATACTTTGATTCGGCGGTATTGTGAGATGAAGCGGCCCGGACCGACATTACGCGTACGCTTACGCGAGACTGGTTTCACCGTTACGAGCACTCGTTGCTTAAAGGTGACCGGCGGGTGTCTTTCTCTCTCACTTTAGTTGAATCGAGTGTGGCTACGCCCGGTCCTTGTGAAGGTTAAAACATCACACTTGACAAAAAATCGTTGTGGTTTTTCTGTATGCATAGGTAATAACGGTTCTTGCTAAGCCCGTAGCAGCCACGTAAAACTTGCAACAACAAAGTAGAGGACGTCTAACTTGTTTTTGCAGGGCATGTTGTGATGTGATATGGTCAAGACGTGATGAGTTATACGTTATTGTATGTGATGATCATGTTTTGTAAATTATCGGCAACCGACAGGAACCTTATGGTTGTCTCTTTATTTCATGAATTGCGAAGGCCATGTAATTGCTTTACTTTATCACTATGAGTTAGCGATAGTAGTAGTAGCAATAGTTGGCGAGACGACCACGATGCTACGATGAAGAACATGGTGTCTAGCCGGTGACGATGGAGATCATGACGATGCTTTGGAGATGGAGATCAAGAGCACAAGATGATGATGGCCATATCATGTCACATATTTTGATTGCATGTGATGTTTATCTTATTATGCTTCTTATTTTGCTTAGTACGGCGGTAGCATTATAAGATGATCCCTTACAAAATTACAAGGTACAAGTGTTCTCCCTGAGTATGCACCATTGCGAAAGTTCATCATGCCGAGACACCACGTGATGATCGGGTGTGATAAGCTCTATGTTCAAATACAACAGGTGTAAGACAGTTTTGCACATGTAGAATACTCGGGTTAAACTTGATGAGCCTAGCATGTACAGACATGGCCTCGGAACACTGGAGATCGAAAGATCAAGCATGAACCATATAGTAGATATGATCAACATAAGATGTTCACCATTGAAAACTACTCCATCTCACGTGATGATCGGACATGGTTTAGTTGATTTCGATCACGTGATCATTTAGATGACTAGTGGGATGTCTATCTAAGTGGGAGTTCTTTAGTAATATGATTAGTTGAACTTTAATTTATCATGAACTTAGTCCTGATAGTTTTTGCATATCTATGTTGTTGTAGATCAATGGCATGTGCTACCGTTCCCTTGAATTTTAATGCGTTCCTAGAGAAAGCTAAGTTGAAAGATGATGGTAGCAACTACATGGACTGGGTCCGTAACTTGAGGATTATCCTCATTGCTGCACAGAAGAATTATGTCCTTGAAGCACCACTAGGTGACAAGCCCCCTCCCGCTTATGTAGACGCTTTGAACGTCTGGCAGACGCGGTCTGATGACTACTCGATAGTTCAGTGTGCCATGCTTTACGGCTTAGAATCGGGACTTCAACGACGTTTTGAATGTCATGGACCATATGAGATGTTCCAAGAGTTGAAGGTTATATTTCAAGCAAATGCCCGAATTGAGAGATAAGAAGTCTCCAATAAGTTCTATAGCTGCAAGATGGAGGAGAACAGTTCTATCAGTGAACACTTGCTCAGAATGTCTGGGTACTACAATCATATGACTCAACTTGGTTGCAAAGTTGACGAAGAAAGTGTTACTGATGGAGTTCTTCAATCACTGCCACCAAGCTATAAAGGCTTCGTGATGAACTCTAATATGCAAGGGATGCAGAAGACAATTCCCGAGCTCTTCGCTATGCTCAAAGCTACGGAGGTAGAAATTAAAAAGGAGCATCAAGAGTTGATGGTTAACAAGACCACTAGTTTCAAGAAAAAGGGCAAGGGAAAGAAGGGGAACTTTAAGAAGAATAGCAAGACAGTAGCTACTCCCGTGAAGAAACCCAAGTCTGGAGCCAAGCCTGAAACTGAGTGCTTCTACTGCAAAGGGACTGGACACTGGAAGCGGAACTGCCCAAAGTATTTGTCAGATAAGAAGGATGGCAAAGTAAACAAAGGTATATTTGATATACATGTTATTGATGTGTACCTTACTAATGCTCGTAGTAGCACCTGGGTATTTGATACTGGTTCGGTTACTAGTATTTGTAACTCGAAACAGGGGCTACGGATTAAACGAAGATTAGCTAAGGACGAGGTGACCACGCGCGTGGGAAATGGTTCCAAAGTCGATGTGATCGCCATCGGCACGCTACCTCTACATCTACCTTCAGGATTAGTTTTAGACCTAAATAATTGTTATTTGGTGCTAGCGTTGAGCATGAACATTATATCCGGATCTTGTTTGTTGCGAGACGGTTATTTATTTAAATCAGAGAATAATGGTTGTTCTAAATATTGAAGCCAAAAGATGCAAGGTTCATAATGATAGTGCAACTTATTTGTGGCACAGTCGTTTAGGTCATATTGGTGTAAAGTGCATGAAGAAACTCTATGCAGATGGACTTTTCAAATCACTTGATTATGAATCACTTGGTGCTTGCGAAGCATGCTGTCGGGGGAAACTGTCCACCACGAACACCTATGGGACCGGAGCCCCTTGTCTGTGCGGTACGAGGGCGGAGGGAGCACGAAGAGCAGATCGAGGCAGACGCGCGGGCAGTTTTTACCCAGGTTCGGGCCGCACGGATGCGTAAAACCCTACTCCTGCTTGGTTGTGTATTGAGTTTGGGCGCTCGGAGCTTGAAGAAGCAGCTACACGAGCGTGAGGATGATCTAGGTTTCCAACCGAACCGAACCCCCTCCACGTTGTGCATGGGCCTCCTTTTATAGTGCAAGGGGTCACCGACAGGTGTCAACGTAGGAGAAAGGGGTAAAAATGTAAAATAGGTGGTAGTTGTAACAGTGCGGGAACAGTGGAGCTACAGTACAGAACAGTGGTCTATACCTACCTTAACAGTGGGGGACAAGGGCATTTAATGCCCGTCGCCGTCGACCCCAAAAGCTCCCGCCGTTGCGTCTCCGTCTGCCACGGCGATGGATCCTCTGCCGTGGAGTGCCACCGTGTCCCCCAGGCTGCACAGCCATCCGCCACGCGTCCCTGGAGTGGCCCCAGGGCGACGCGTGGGCCGATGAGCTGGAGCGCGGGCACACAGCGCACCTCCCCCGGCAAGCACCTTGCCGGGGATCTCGACCTTGCCGGGCCCGGAAGCTTGCCGCTCCCCGAGCCCTTGCCGGGTCTTCTAAGATGAAATCTTCTATTCGTCCTGACAAGCTCCTCTGGCCAGGGCCTCGTGCTAGTTAAGCAATCTCGAGCCTGGGACGGCCTTCCCGGCAAGCTCCTCTTGCCGGGGTCTTGGTCTTCTGTCTTGTATACTTTGTTTTTGAATGGCTAGATAAGGGTCAGGAAGGTCTCCGACAAGCGCGTGGTGAACCCTGCCGCGGGGAGCTGCCGCTGCCCGTGCACAAGTTGGGGTACTAGGGTACCCCTACCTTAGTACACCGACAGGAGCCCCCGGGCCTGGGCCACACACGGTGCCGAGCGCTGTTGGGCCAGGCCCAAAACAGTGCACGGGCACCCGCGGCCCGCGGCGCGCCGAATCCACTTCCATACCCGCCGCACCCCACGGCAACGGCACGCGTCGATTGCGGCGCCGTGGGATGGGACGTGCCCACGATTTCTTTAATGGGAAGGGCGAAACGCCCCCCACTCTCCCATAAAAGCAGAGAGAGCGGCGCGGTTCCCCTCCCTGCGCACTCATTGCCATCGTCTTCTTCCTCAGATTCCTCTGCTCTTTGCCTCTACTCCTCCGCCATCACCGAGCTCTTCGTCCCCTTCCTTCCACCGCGTCCGCCATGGCCCCAAAGACCGACAAGGCGAAGTCGGAGAAGTCCAAGCGGGAGAAGTCAGATCAGGCGGCGAAGCTCGTCGCGTTCCGGAAGGAGCACATCGTCTTTGCGCCGAAGCTCGGCGTGCGGGAGCTTTGGAACAAATATTATTTGTTCTGGGCCAAGGAGACCCCAGCGCACCCCCGCACGCGCGTCTACCCGGCCGTCGCCAAGGATCACTACCCCGGCGGGTATTACTTTTTCGTAGCCTTCTTCCACTGCGGTCTGTGCCCTCCCTTCTCAAACTTTTTCTGCGATATCATGAATACTTATGGCCTCCACCTCCTCGATTTCACTCCCAACGCCATCCTCACCATGTCCGTTTTCGCACACATGTGCGAAAACTTCGTAGGAATCCAGCCCAACGTAGCTCTCTTTAGGCACTTTTTCATCCCCAGAGTAGAGGCCGACGCCCCCCTCTCCGGAGGAATCTCTTGGGTGTTTAGGCTGAATAAGAAATTATCCTACTTGCCGGGGGAGCTCCGCGGCAAGTGGGAAGAGTGGCGCGCGGAGTGGTGCTGGGTCGTCGAGGAGCGGCCGCAACACTTCACCGCGCCGCGCACATCGCCCATCGTGCGCGGCAGGGATTGGAGTAATTTTGATTCCGACGATTCCAAGCTGGATATCGCTCTCGTCAGAATCATGCGTCTTCGGGTGGCGCCGCTGTCTGTCGCTGAAGTGGGCGCGGACTTTCTTCGTCGCCGGATCGCCCCCCTCCAAGACCGGAAAAGGCCGGCGTGGCAATACGGCGGCCCGGCGGACATCATGAGGCTGCGCCCCGGCCTCAATTTTAACTTCACAACACTCGAGCTGCGGGGTATGGTCAGGGAACTTTTCAAGTTCGACCCGGCACACCCCGAGTACTTCCGCGCTCCCCGGGGAGTGGTGCCGCTCTGCGCCAGCAGCGCCCGGGATCGCCTTGTCGCTATGATGCCCGCGTGCGACTCTCATGGATTGGAGCGCACGTGGATTGCGCCCAAGCCTATCGACGTCCTCGAGTTCTACGACCGCCTTGTGGAGGTGTTGGAGAAGAAGGACGATCTCAAGCTGCACACGCGGGCCACCACCGACCAAGAGATTGCTTACATGGCTTCTCGCGCTGAAGAAGTCGCCGCAGCCGCGGCGGCGGGAAACTTTGGATACACACCCGCGGAGGCGGAAGCCGCGGATGCCTCTAGCCAGGCGGATAAGGAGGAGATTCGCAAGCTGCTAGAGCTCCCTCCCGACGCGCTCGCCGGGGTCCCCTCGCTGAGGCACTCCGGGATCAGTGGGATCGCGACGGAGGCCGCGGCAATGGAGGGCACAGCCGGAGGAAGCAGGGGCGCCGCGAGGGGCGGAGGCGCCAAGGGGAAGAGGGCCGCATCGTCGGATGCTGGGCCCAGCGAGCCGGCCGAGGCAGAGGAGGAGGAGGAGGAGGAGGCCGAAGACTCTGGCGGATCGACAGAGTTGTACGCCGACGACCTCTCCTCGTCGGAGAGCTCCCCGCCCCCGGCAAGCCCGAAGCAGTCCCCATTGAAGCGTCTCCGCAAGGCGGCGACGGGGGAGCAGGCGCGAGCGCCCCGGCAACAGCCAGCTCGCCGGGCAGCTCCCCGGCCGAGCCAAGCCGTGCCAAGGGCGACCGGCGTGCCGGCCACGGCAGAGGCCCCGCGCGCGCAGACCACGACAGAGGCGTCCCGCAGGCCGGCACCGAGCCGGCAAGGATCTTCTCGGAGCGGAGCAGCTGCTCCGCCCACTTCTCGGGCGCCGGCCACCACAGGGGCTGGGCCTACGCAGCCCCCAGCCCCGGTGGCTCCGAAACGCGCGAGGGAATCTTCATCCTCCGCTCCTCGCGCCGACGCGCCCACCGTGGAGTTTGACTTCTCCGCGCTGAGCGAGGACGACGAGGAGGACCAAGAGTAAGGACCCGAGACCTTACTCCTTCTTGATTTTTATATCTCGATTGTTGCTGACGCTTGACTTTGCTTGTTGCTTGTGATTGCAGGACCTTGGAGCAGCGCGCGAAGAGGGTTAAGGTGCCCACAGTTGAGGTCGAGGGAGACCCATCCGTCGCGGAAGCAGGGATCGCGCCGGAGCCGAGCGCCGCTCCGGGGAGCAGCCCCCAGCGCAGCCCCCAGCGTAAGTTAGAGGTTTACTGTTTTTGCTCGTCGGGGCGCGCTTAGGGCTTTGATCTCTGAATGTCTTAGTTCTTCTATCTTCTCTTGTGCAGAGGTGGAGCCGCAGCGGGAAGAGCGCCCGGAGACCGTCACCGAGGAGCCGCAGGCCCCGCCGTCCCCGGCAAGGGAGAACTCTCCGGCAAGGGAGAGCGCTCCGCCAAGGGCGGGTACTCCGCCAAGGCAGAGTACCCCGCCAAGGGCGAGCAGCCCGGCGAGGACGGCCACTCCGCCAAGGCCGAGCCCCCCGGCAAGGGAGCCCGCCGCAGAGGGCGTCCGCCAAGGTATGTTCTGTACTTGGTTTTCTTGACTTTGCTTCTTTTTGGATCTTTGCTTGATTTTGAACTTCTTTTTCTTCTTCTTCTTGATCTTCCTCCTCCTCCTCCTGCGCCGATGGAGACCGAGGTCATCAATATCGAGGATGAGGAGGGCGCGCAGGGCGGTGGCGATGACGTTCCCGTCGTCGTGGAGATGGTCGAGGCCACCGAGGAGGCGACCAAGGCCACCGAGCCGGCCGCGCAAGAGGACGCTCCGGCCGCTGACGCCGCGACCGGGGAGGGGGACGGCGACCGCACCGCCGACCCGGAGGTGGCGGGAGCACCGGATGCTACACCGGCCGCCGGCCCCTCCACCAGCGAGAAGCAGGCGTACTATCTTCGTGCCCCCAATGGCGTCTTTATCCAAGTGCCTTGGGGGTCTTCATCAAGAGCTCCCGCGGAGGGCGAGGCGTTTGACGGAGAAGTCCTCGCCTCCGCGGGTCTGACAGTCGTCGAGGCGCCCGGCGAAGGAGATGGGCCCGAGGAGGAGAAGCTTCTCCACCGACTCCTGGCCCTTTACCGGGCCAGGCAGGCGAAGCTTGCCTCCCGGGAAGCCCTTGCTGCCCAGGCCGCCGCCGAAATGGAGAAGCGTGCGGCGGAGCTCAGCGCTGCCCACAAGGCGGGCCTCCGCGAGGTGGCGGAGGAGCGTGAGCGTCTCGCCGGCGAGTATCAGGAGTGGGTACTTGAGAAAGCCGAAGCCGACGAACAGCAACGGCTCGCCGGGGTAGAGATGTCCCGGCGAGAAGGAGAGCTCGCGCAGCGGAAGGTGGATCTCGACTCCCATGAGGAGGACCTTGCCGCTCGCGATGCTGCCCTTGGCGGGGAGCTGAAGGAGGCGAAGGCCGCTGCTGCTGCCGCGGAAGACGCCAAGAAGGAGCTTGCCGCCAAGGTTGTTCAACTAGAAGCGGCGATGAAGGTGAGCACCGAGAAGGTTGCCGCGCTCATTACTGAGCGCGAGAAGGACGCCCACACCAACGCGGAGCTCCAAGTGAATCTGTCCAAGAGGGGCGATGAGCTTAAGGCCGCCAAGGACTCCGTCGAGGACTTGGAGCTGAAAGTCTCAACTCTGAGGGATTCAATTGACGCCGCCAAGCTTCGAGAAGATAAGTTGAAGGAGGAGCTCCGCAAGGAGCGGGCCTTGGTGGACAGCACCAACAAGGCATCCGAGCTCTTCCGCAAGAACATTGAGCTGTGGACCGAAGAGCTGGTTTCTTCGGCATCCATCATTGACCAGGAGCTGCTTGCCTTGAAGGTCGAACACCTTATCTACTCGCCGGATCCAGATCTCCCGCACAGCGCCAAGCTCAGCCTCTTCTTCAGAGGCGTCGCTCCGGCCCTTGCAGGTCTCCGGAACCGCATCCCCGCGCAGCTGGCCGAGGAGTCGCGCCGTCTCTGCGCAGGAACTCTGGAGCGGGTCTTGACGAAGATTGTGTTCCGCAACCCGGGGATCAACCTCACGAACGTTCTTCGCAGCTTGCCGGCGGATGCAGACACGGAGGCCCTGAAGGAGCAGGTCGGCCATATCATCGCCAAGGTGGCAAAGCTCGGCAGGAAGGAGGGCGACCGTGTAGACTAGGGCCCCATCTATCTTTATCTTTTCGTTGCTGCACATTATGTTACGAACTCATTAGTCCATTGCGACAAGTTGTCCTTGTAAGATATTTGCTTTACTTCAATCAATCAGTGCAATGTTATCTTCCTTGTTCCAATCTTTGACTTTGTATGTTTTTCACCCTACGCTCCCGGGGAGCTTGCCGAAAAGGGGCCCTTGCCGCGAGCGCTGAGTGCTGGACTCTGAGCGGCCTGCTGGCCAAGGTCCTTGCCGGCAAGCAACCTTGCCGCAGCAGGTCGCAACGCACTTAGCTTGCTGAGTGTACTCGGAAACGAAGCAAGGGCGCGACACTTGTCGCAGCTCACTTAAATCGTTGAGTGGACTCGAAGACAAGATAAGGGTGCGGCAAGCTACGGATAGGTTCCTCTGCGCACAGGTTTTCCATACAAAGTGTGATCGTTTCAAGGAAGACAACCAGAATTTAAAATTTGAACTAGTCAAATTCTAACAACTTATCTTTCATATGCTGCTTGCTCATGTTGTTTGCTTTCCGGTAAGGCTCTTCTTACTTGAACGGCACTTAGTTCCTCCTCCATCCCCCCCGGCAAACTTGTGCGCGAGGAACGTTCCTTCTGCTTAAGAGAAAAAAGGAAAAGGAGAGGGAAACAAGCATGTCGCCTTTCGGCGTAATAGTGCTTACCGAGTATCTTAGTGTTGCATCAAATGCCAAATAAAACATGCGAATAGCAAAGAGAAGCATGCGAAAGGCAATCGATGCGAAAACACGAAATCTTTACTGATGCACGGGGTCTGCGCCCGGCTTTGTACAAAGGGTTACATGCAACAGCGGCAAGGCTTGTACAAAAGGCGGTTGCCGGAGCGGATCACGGCAACCGCGCCTTAGGGGTGAAACTTGCGAAGATGCTCTATGTTCCAGGAGTTGCTCACCGGTAAGCCTTCTTCGGTCTCGAGGCGGACAGCGCCGGGCCTCGTAACTTGTCTCACCCGATAAGGGCCTTCCCACTTCGGCGTCAACTTGTTGGAATTCTTGGCGGACTGAACACGCCGAAGAACAAGGTCGCCTTCCTCGAGACTCCTGGCCTTGACTTTGCGGCTATGGTAGCGGCGCAAAGCTTGCTGGTATCGAGCAGCTCGTACAGCAGCCTGGAGACGTCCCTCCTCAAGGAGCAATGCGTCATCTTGCCGCAGTTGCTCTTGCTCGAGCTCATCATAAGCGAGCACTCAAGGAGATCCGTATACGAGTTCCGTGGGGATAACTGCTTCTGCCCCGTAGACTAGGGCAAAGGGTGTCTGTCCGGTGGCTCGACTTGGTGTCGTTCTGATTGACCAAAGAGCCGCCGGGAGCTCCTCTATCCAATTCCTTCCGCACTTGCGCAGCCTGTCAAAGGTCCTTGTCTTGAGTCCGCGCAGCACTTCAGCATTTGCCCTCTCCGCTTGGCCGTTGCTCCTCGGATGAGCAACAGAAGCGAAACAGACCTTGGCGCCAAGGTCTTGGACGTACTGCATGAAGGTGCGACTAGTGAATTGCGTACCGTTGTCGGTGATGATCCTGTTAGGAATCCCGAAACGGCAAACAATCGACCTGAAGAACCTGACTGCTGACTGTGCCGTCACCTTTCTCACTGGCTCCACTTCTGGCCACTTTGTGAACTTGTCGATTGCAACGTACAAGTACTCAAAGCCCCCGACAGCGCGAGGGAAAGGGCCGAGGATATCGAGCCCCCAGACCGAGAAGGGCCATGACAAAGGTATTGTTTGGAGAGCTTGAGCTGGCTGATGTATTTGCTTTGCATGGAACTGGCACGCTTCACACTTGGTTACTAGTGCAGTTGCATCTTGGAGGGCTTCTTGCCAAAAGAACCCTTGCCGGAAAGCTTTCCCGGCAAGTGCTCTTGCGCCAATGTGGTGGCCGCATATGCCTCCGTGTATTTCCGCCAACAGCTTCTGTCCATCTTCCCTGGAGATGCACTTCAACCTGACTCCATTGAGTCTTCTTCTGTACAGCTCGTTATCCACAAACTGATACATACTTGACTGCCTGGTTATCTTCTCTATCTCTTGAGGGTCGTCGGGAAGTTCTCCAGTTTGTAGAAAGCGGACGATCTGCTGTGCCCATGCCGGAGCTCGGGGCTCGACGGCAAGGACTAAAGGCTCGAGGGCCGCTGCGGGAACCCCAGCTTCTACGGCAGAGACCTCTGGTCCTGTCGGAGCTGACGGTCCCCCGGCAAGCTCGCCGGGGCGAGGCTTGTCGGGAACACTTGCTTCAATTGCACAAGCCCGAGGGCTTGCAGGAGCAAACTGTTCCTCAGCGTTGTCGTTGATCCTGGGGACCTTGGCGGCGGTTTCTGGAAGATCCGCCGGCAAGTAGTCGCCGGAGACCAACTTTCTCTTCTTGGACTGCCCAATTGATGGTGTAACTGATGGTCGAGTCAGCTTGAGCAAAAAGGTCCCTGGTTCCATAGGTAACTTCATTGCGGCGCACTTTGAAAGGCCATCTGCAATTTCATTTTGAGCTCTCGGGATGTGCTCCATTTGCAGACCTTCAAAGTGTTCTTCAAGCTTCCTCACTTCATCTACATATGCTTCCATCAAAGGGCTCTGGTAGCTCTTGTTGACTTGTCGGACCACCAACTGAGAATCGCCCCGCACAATCAGCTTCCTAATCCCAAGTTCGGCCGCAATCCTGAGGCCGGCAAGCAAGCCTTCATATTCTGCGGTGTTGTTTGTCGCCTGCTCCCTGGGAAAGTGCATCTGGATAACATATTTGAGGTGCTCTCCGGTGGGCGCGATGAGTACCACGCCGGCACCGGCGCCTTGCAGCGAGAAGGCACCGTCAAAATACATTACCCATTCACTTGTCGCTTCTTGCACGGGTACACTCGTTTCTTGAACTTCTTCTTCTGGCGTTGGGGTCCACTCAGCGATGAACTCTGCCAAAGCTCGGCTCTGAATGGTTGAAGTACTTTCAAATTTGAGTCCGAAGCTTGACAGTTCCAGTGCCCACTCGACGATCCTGCCTGTTGCCTCTGGATTTTGCAATATCCTCCTCAATGGAAAGCGAGTGACCACTGTTATCTCATGGGCTTGGAAGTAGTGGCGCAGCTTTCTCGAGGCCATGAGAAGGCCGAAAAGCAACTTTTGCACTCCAGAGTACCTTGATCTAGCCCCCTGGAGAAGGGAACTTACAAAATACACTGGGCGCTGCACCATCTTCTTCCGCACCTCTTCCTTTTCCTGCGCAGATTCATCTTTGTCGGGGCCAGAGCTTGTCGGGGCAGCCCCCTGCTTGTCGCTGGATTCGCTTGCCGGTGGTGTGACCTCCTCGTCGGACTCTCTCTCCGCTACTAACGCAGCACTAACCACCTGGTTGGTTGCCGCCAAATACAGCAGCAACTTTTCCTGTGGTCTAGGTGCGACAAGTATTGGAGGAGAGGAAAGGTACCGTTTCAAATCTTGCAGCGCTGCCTCCGCTTCCGGAGTCCACTTCATGGGACCCGCCTTCTTCAAGATTTTGAAGAAAGGCAGGGCGCGTTCTGCAGATTTAGAAACGAACCTACTGAGGGCAGCCACACAACCTGCAAGCCTCCTGACATCCTTGACTCGCCTCGGGGCTTCCATCTGCTCGATGGCTTTGATCTTGTCGGGGTTGGCTTCAATCCCTCTCTGCGAAACAAAGAACCCGAGAAGCTTGCCGGAGGGGACTCCAAAGACGCACTTCTCGGGGTTCAGCTTGAGCTGTATCCTGCGCAGGTTCTGAAACGTTTCTTCTAAGTCTTGAATCAGTGTTTCTTTGCTCTTGCTCTTCACCACGATGTCATCCATGTAGGCTTCTACATTCCTGTGGATCTGTGGCTCAAAAGCAGTGTACACTACCCTTGCAAAAGTTGAGCCTGCATTCTTTAGTCCAAATGGCATGCGGATAAAGCAGTAAGTGCCACATGGAGTGATAAATGCAGTCTTCTCTTCATCTTCCTTGGCCATGAAAATCTGGTGATAGCCTGAGTATGCATCAAGAAAACAGAGTAGCTCACATCCGGCAGTGGAGTCAACGATCTGGTCAATGCGCGGCAAAGGGAAGGGATCCTTGGGACATGCTTTATTGACATCAGTGAAGTCTATACACAGTCTCCACTTCCCGTTGGCTTTGCGCACGACGACTGGGTTTGCCAACCACGTCGGATGGATCACACCTCTAACTAGGCCTGCTGCCTCTAGTTTCTTGATCTCCTCGTTGATGAACTCTTGGCGCTCCACGGCTTGCTTCCTTACTTTTTGCTTGATGGGCCGCGCATGAGGGCAGACAGCAAGCTTGTGCTCAATCACCTTCCTGGGAACACCGGGGATGTCAGATGGTTGCCAAGCAAACACATCGACATTCGCCCGCAGGAAGGCGACGAGCGCGCTTTCCTATTTGCTGTCAAGGGCGGCGCTGATGGTGAAGGTACCACCAGTGCCATCCTCCCTTGCGGACACCTTTTTGGTTGCCGGAGGAGCAGCCATTCCTTTCTTGCTCTTGCCGGTGGAGCTCGATGGAACGTCCTCGACGGCAGCGCAGCACTCCGAAGAGGTGCGGTTGCCGGAGTGTGTCCCAGAGCACTTGCCGGACTTGGTCTTCGTCTTCTTCCCCCCGGGAGCTTCAGCGGCAAGAGTATCCTTCTCGGCCGCAGCTGCCGCATCCCGGTAAATCTTGTCGGCGCAAATAAGCGCATCATTCTTGTCGCTGTGGACAGTGATGACGCTTATCGGCCCCGGCATCTTCAGCACGTTGTAGGCATAGTGGGAAGCTGCCATGAACTTGGCGAGGGCGGGACGGCCGAGTATCCCATTGTAGGGCAATGGAATATCAGCAACGTCAAAGGTGATGCGCTCAGTTCTGAAGTTGAGCTCCCCGCCAAAGGTCACCGGCAGAGTAATCTTTCCCTTGGGCTTGCTCCTTCCCGGGTTGATTCCTTGGAATGAACCGGTCTCTTCGAGCTCGCCGTCTTGAATCTGGAGTTTCTTGATCACAGCAGAGGAGATCAAGTTCAGGCCGGCCCCGCCGTCAACCAACATTTTGGTGACCTTGAGGTTGCGGATGGTGGGTGAGACCAGCATCGGCAAGCACCCGACCGCCGTGGTGCGGTCAGGGTGATCCTCAAGGTCAAAAATGATGGGCGTGCTGGACCATTTGAGGAGCCTGCGCGACTCCACGGGCGGCTCTGCTGCATTTACCTCACGCACCCACTGTTTCAGCTGGCGGTGGGAGGTGTGCAGGGAGGCGCCACCGTCGACGCATAGGACTTCCGTGGCCTTCTGGAACTCCTGCTCGCTGTTCTCGTCGTCCTCCATGTCTTCATCGTCGTCTTCGTCGTTGTCGCGGCCCCGGGGAGGTCGATCTCCTGGCCGCTGCTTGGCCTTGCCGCGGCGTCCTCCCCGGCCATTGAATGGCCGCTTCTTGCTGGGCTCTTCCCCGCCACCTTGGGCCTTCTCCTTGTCGCGTCTCTCGTACTCAGCCTTTTGCTGCTCGACGAGGTACTCGACGCGCTTACAATTGGAGAGGTCGTGACCCTTGGTGCGGTGAATCTTACAGTATTGCTTGTCGGAGCTACCCGGCTTGTCGGCCGCCGCCGCAGGGGCAGGCTCCTTGCCGGAGCCGCCAGCCTGCGCTTGCTTGGCGGGGGCCTCCTTGCCGGACTTCTCGACGACAAGCACTTCCTTCTTGCCCTTCTTCCTGTTGTTCCGCCGCCGGCTCTTCTTTGCCGGGGCGGCGTCGTCGCTGTCGCTTCCCCCTGCGCCAGCATCCTCCCCGGGGAGTTTCCTCCCCTCTTCTGCACGGGCGCACTTGTCGGCAAGAGCGTAGAGCTCGCTGACGTCCCTGATCTTGGTCATCGCCATCTCCTCACGCATGCGGCGGTTACGCACGTTCTGATGGAACGCGCTGATAACCGCAGCAGGGTGAACATCGGGGATGTTGTGCTGCACCCGGCTGAAACGTTGGATATACTTGCGCAGGGGTTCGCCTTCCTTCTGGGCCAAAATGTGGAGATCGCTCTCCTGACCATGGGGTTTGTGGCCGCCGGTGAAGGCGCCAACAAACTGATGGCAGAGGTCGGCCCAAGAAGAGATAGAGCCTTCCGGCAAGTGCATGAGCCACGAACGGACGTTCGGCTTCAGCACGAGCGGGAAGTAGTTGGCTAGGATCTTCTCGTCGCGCCCCCCGGCAGCTTGCACTGCTATGGTGTAGACGCTGAGAAACTCCGAGGGGTGCGTCTTGCCGTCGTACTTCTCCGGTACGTCGGGCTTAAAGTTCTTCATGCTGGGCCACTGGACGCGCCGCAGCTCGCGGGTGAACGCAGGGCAGCCTGCCGCGTACGGCAAGTCGCCTGGTTCACCGGGCGCGGGTGCGTTGACAGCGTTCCCAGCTCTCTTGTCGGATTGTCGCCGAGCTTCTCGGCGGCGCTCGATCGTGGTCCGAGCGTCTTCATCTCGCCGGTCGTCGAGGACCTGGCGTTGGTCCCGACGGGCCCGCGGGTCCGACGAGGCTGTGGAGCCGTCGTCGGGGTTGTTCCGGCGGGGCGGCGTCTTCTGCTTCTGCGGCGGGGAGTGCACGCTTGTCGCACCCCCGGCAGTCTTGTCGCCGATAGCCTTCGTCTTCTCGGCCTGCCGCGGCCGCGAGGCCGACGGCTGCTGCGGAGAGTCGTTGTTGGCGAAGTCTATCAGGCTCCGGATAGTGGCCCTCCATTCCTCGGCCTTGTCGGCCGCTGGAGGAAAATCGAGGAGCAGCTGCGCCCTTGCGAGCGCTTCTGCCGGGGTAGTGGGGAACGCGGGCGAGCGGTGCGAGGAACGGGATACGCTCGGACTTCTAACGACGTTAGAAGGAGCGGGGTCCCGTGCCGGCGCCTTCGCTTTGCTTGTGCCCGGACGGGGGTCCGGGGCGTCCCGCGAACCTCCAGTATGGCCTTGTCCCAGCAAGCGGATACCACCTCCCGTGGCATGGCGCTGCGGGGTCGTCGTATGTTGCGATGGACGTGGCGCGTCCACGGAGACCGAGGTCCGGTCGTCCGTTCTGTTCTTGGATCTGGTGGCACCGTGAGTGTCCTCGCCGGCAACCACCCTTCCGACGGCGTCTCCCCCGCCCACCGTTGGCTCTGGTGGCGGCGGGTGAGACGCGGACGGGCCTCCGACCTCCGAAGGCTTCTTCTTCGGGGCCATGGAGTTGTCGCTGATGAAGTTGCTGATGAAGCTGGAGAGGTTGATGAAGATTGCGCCCGCGCGAACGCCGGATCAGGTTCGCACAACCTCGACGCCCCCTACCTGGCGCGCCAAAGATGTCGGGGGAAACTGTCCACCACGAACACCTATGGGACCGGAGCCCCTTGTCTGTGCGGTACGAGGGCGGAGGGAGCACGAAGAGCAGATCGAGGCAGACGCGCGGGCAGTTTTTACCCAGGTTCGGGCCGCACGGATGCGTAAAACCCTACTCCTGCTTGGTTGTGTATTGAGTTTGGGCGCTCGGAGCTTGAAGAAGCAGCTACACGAGCGTGAGGATGATCTAGGTTTCCAACCGAACCGAACCCCCTCCACGTTGTGCATGGGCCTCCTTTTATAGTGCAAGGGGTCACCGACAGGTGTCAACGTAGGAGAAAGGGGTAAAAATGTAAAATAGGTGGTAGTTGTAACAGTGCGGGAACAGTGGAGCTACAGTACAGAACAGTGGTCTATACCTACCTTAACAGTGGGGGACAAGGGCATTTAATGCCCGTCGCCGTCGACCCCAAAAGCTCCCGCCGTTGCGTCTCCGTCTGCCACGGCGATGGATCCTCTGCCGTGGAGTGCCACCGTGTCCCCCAGGCTGCACAGCCATCCGCCACGCGTCCCTGGAGTGGCCCCAGGGCGACGCGTGGGCCGATGAGCTGGAGCGCGGGCACACAGCGCACCTCCCCCGGCAAGCACCTTGCCGGGGATCTCGACCTTGCCGGGCCCGGAAGCTTGCCGCTCCCCGAGCCCTTGCCGGGTCTTCTAAGATGAAATCTTCTATTCGTACTGACAAGCTCCTCTTGCCAGGGCCTCGTGCTAGTTAAGCAATCTCGAGCCTGGGACGGCCTTCCCGGCAAGCTCCTCTTGCCGGGGTCTTGGTCTTCTGTCTTGTATACTTTGTTTTTGAATGGCTAGATAAGGGTCAGGAAGGTCTCCGACAAGCGCGTGGTGAACCCTGCCGCGGGGAGCTGCCGCTGCCCGTGCACAAGTTGGGGTACTAGGGTACCCCTACCTTAGTACACCGACACATGCCTCATGGACAAGATGACTAAAACTCCGTTCTCCGGAACAATGGAGCGAGCAACTGATTTGTTGGAAATCATACATACTAATGTATGTGGACCGATGATTGTTGAGGCTCACGGCGGGTATCGTTATTTTCTGACCTTCACTCCTGATTTGAGCAGATATGGTATATCTACTTGATGAAGCACAAGTCTGAAACATTTGAAAAGTTCAAAGAATTTTAGAGTGAAGTAGAGAATCATCGTAACAAGAAAATAATGTTTTTACGATCTGATCGCGGAGGTGAATATTTGAGTTATGAGTTTGGTCTTCATTTAAAACAACGTGGAATAGTTTCACAGCTCACGCCACCCGGAACATCACATCGTAATGGTGTGTCCGAACATTGTAACCGTACTTTAATAGATATGGTGCGATCTATGATGTCTCTTACCGATTTACCACTATCGTTTTGGGGTTATGATTTAGAGACAACTGCATTCACGTTAAATAGGGCACCATCTAAATCCGTTGAGACGACGCCTTATGAACTGTGGTTTGGCAAGAAACCAAAGTTGTCGTTTCTTAAAGTTTGGGGCTGCGATGCTTATGTGAAAAAGCTTCAACCTGATAAGCTCGCCAAGTCGGAGAAATGTGTCTTCATAGGATACCCAAAGGAAACTGTTGGGTACACCTTCTATCACAGATCCGAAGACAAGATATTTGTAACAGCCCCAAAATTGGGTTATCAATTTTTGTGCTGTTATTTTTTCCTGGCAATCAATTTTCAAATTTCTCCTGAATTTGCTGGATGACTTTGAGAATTCTTGTCATTTCCAACCTTTCAAAACCTTGCTCATGACTTTGTCAGTAGGCAAGACCTCATTTGCATCATTTCAAATCCTCTCAAACCCTAATTCCCAATTTTTGGAATTTGAATATGGCCTTTGTGATTACAAAGGATCCATCATTTTCCTTGATCTGTTGATCATTCCATCTGTTCCAAGAGAACCTCCTATTCTCCTAATCCTTGGATATGCAAAAATATTGCTAAGTCCCATGCAATATTTTTGAATTATGACATATTCCTTTTCTTGCCTTTCTGAGGAATAGAATCCAAAGGCATAGCTAGCTATCTCCTAAATTCATGAGAATTGGTGGAGTTGATATTTATGCCTAAACCAAGCTCTGGAAAAAATATTGGCCACATTAAAATAAGGAAAATTGCCTTTTCTCCTATTTTAAGCCAATATTGCATTTCTACTATTTTCCAAAGGAACTACCATTTTTATGGCTAGGAAAATTCCCAAACAATTTGTGGAGCTTGTCCTTGCTATATAATCACTAGTTCCATCCTTAGCTCATGTTCCACAGATCAAAAATTTGGCACATGATCCAATGCAAGTTTCTGCCTTCTCCTGAAATTTTGCAAAGGAAGTGCCTTATTCCTAATTCCAACTGAGCTGCAATTTGGCAGGGTGATTAACATTGATAAATCACCCATGAATACGAAAGATGAGCTCAATCCATTCATCCTAGCTCCCTGTGCAATTTTTCAAAGTTTCTCACCAGAATGCAACTTTGTGAAGGAAGTACCTTCATAGAGTTTACAAATGGGATGAAAGTTTTCCATCCTCTCAAGTATTCCAAATCATTAGTCTGCACCTAAATTCAACTCATTTCATTGAGCTATGTGAGCACAGGAGCCATTCTTGTTTTCTGCCCAAATTTTCAGTTTGTGAAGCAAGTATATTTTATCTTGCTCCATTATGGCTAAAAATATTCCATAGTCTTCTCTTCTCCATATAACCCACCTACCCAAGATCTTGGCTCATTTCATGTAGCCAATATTTGCCTGGATTTTCCAAAGTTTCTGGCCAGATGTGATGCTTGTGAAACAAGTACCAATTTGGCAAGTCCATTTGGTATGATATTTTTGCAGCATCTGCATATGACCAAATCAGGAAGCTCTGCCAAGTTTTACCCCAATCCAACACTCCTAGTGAGTGCTCCTTCATCATTTGCTTTCTAGGTCAGATTTGGCAGTTGCACTACAACTATGTTAAATACTTGACCAAATGCTCTCAAAACTCTCAGGATCTTAGTCCTTGCTACCCTAAACCCCCTAGACATCAAGTTTGCTAATTAACCACTCTGTTTAGTCTCCAGAATGTGGTCAAGTTTGCAACAGCAAACTTATCGACCCTGTGTCCCTCCTCTCACTTCACCTCTGCCTGTGCCATCACCTCACCATTAATGTGCCTTGGGAGGACTCCACTGTCGACAAGGTTTGGCATGAAGTAAGCTACCAGAGCGTGTGTTGTCCATGGTGATTGCGAGTGATGCCAGCCAAATCGGTGGTCTGTGCACTGTTGGCCACAGTGGAGCTGCTCCGGCTGGCTCTGGCTCGTGCAAGCTTGTCAACCAGCTCAGTTTCGTCGTTGTCGTGCACCTGGAGCCCGTTCCCCCTTGGTTTGCTTCCTCGTTGAGCCGTCGCCATCGCCGAACTGTGAGCGTCCGTGTGCATCGTCGCCTTCCTCGCTCCTGTCCGTTTCATCCTCTTGTCCCCGAGCTCAGCTCGACTCCGTGACCTCCTGACACTCGTCCGCGCCCCCCTCATCATCTTGCCGCCGTTCCCCGTGACCTATGACCGCGCGTGCTCGTCGCCAGCGCACGGACATGTCGACTGCCGCGTGTCACCTCCTTCCCTCCCCCTCAAGCTCTCCCCGCAGCTATAAGTAGAGACCTCGACCCCCTCCAGTCCTCAACGCCTCCCAGAGCCTCTCCCCGAGCCCAGAGCTGCTCTCTGACCCCTCCCCATCGCCATGTCCGCCGCCTCGGGCTCTGCTCGATCCAGGCGATGTCGCACCCCTTTCGCCGTTCCACCTCCACCACTGCCTTCCCCAAGCTCCGGCGAACCTCCCCGTAGCCTCAGCCCCGCCGTTTCCCCACTGGAGCCCCTGTTCGCCAGAGGTCGAAGCCCCGCTCCGCCGCCCGCCTTGCTGCTTCCTCCCTCGTGATCCTCGGCGGCAGATGACACCACCACGGAATGCACCTCTCCGCCTTGATCTGCTGGGTAGGTCACGCGCCCCGAGAGCTAGCCGGACGCACCGACGATCACTGTCGAGGCGAGCCCCTCCGTCTGCCAGGCGTACATGCGAGCGGGAGGAGACATACGACGACCAGGTCGACCCACCTTCCCGCGGGCCCCGCCAGTCAGTCACTAAGGCGTTGACTCGGACCGGATGATGTGGATAAGTGGCGGGCCCAGCCACTTAAGTGAATGCGTGATCAGCAGAATACGTTTCCCCTTCGGGTAAGCGTAGTTTTATTCTGCTTCAGCCAAGAAGGCGCTTTTCCTTAGTGAAAACGTAATCTAGTTCTTCTTCATCCCAGAGTGCACATTCCCGTTTCTGAAAGTGTATTAGACCTAATACGTTTTCTGTTTTTTTGTCCAGGCCCTATTTGAAAATATTTTCATTACATATAGGTCCCTAGAAGTAATACTATCGTATCTTTCTGCTCGCAACTCCGATTGAGGTGATTCCAGCGCTCACGTTCTCTGTTTGTCGAGCTCTTTCCATTGGTACCATTTTCATAATGTTTTCACATAGTGAAAATGACCACTTTGCCCTTGCACGTAAACAGCCCCCTCCGAGCGAGAACTGTTTTTGGAAAATCTTCCCGCGATCGCTCCGCACTTTTCCCGGAGTATTTGTCGACCCCAAGCAAGCCAACCTCTTATCATGAGCCCCGAACTTGCATATTGACTTTGCTTGCACCTCGTGTGTGTGTTTAGTTGCCGTAGTTTCCTGTCTGTTCTGTGTGCTGTTATTTCAGTCGTGCTTAATTATGTTATCTGCCGTGCATGCTTGAGTTTTCATTAAATAAGTTGCCATGCTAGTTCGATGTTGTTACTAATAATATCATGTCTAGTTTAGTTTCATGTTAGTAGTATCGATGTTATGATAATTCTGTTGCACTGATAAGTTTGCTAGTACTTGTTGTTGCCCTGTTTCGCACGCTATCATTGTTCATTTGAAAAGCTTGATGTTTTGTTTTGCATCGGTATGTTGCATGATAGTTGTTGCATTCATGTTAATAATGCTCACATGGTGATTGATGATGGAGAAGTTAATAATATGACTTAATAACAAACCTCCACCATCATCACTGGGATGTCATAGTGCTACCAAATCGAGCTTTTTCCAGTGCAACCACATTTGCCTTGGAATGGGAAGGCCCTGATTGATTTATTGTCATGCCTCTCGCCGGTGCCTCCAACATTGGGAAGGTTATGGGCACGCGCTACCCTGATCAGGTAGGCGGACATGAACCTTGTGAGCTGTTTTGTTTTTGCGTGCTTTGTCCTTGTTTGGGACCATTTTTGCCACGACGATGGTCATTTAGCCTTTGGTGGGTGTGGGCCACCCAGGACTGAACCCCAAGGGGGTGTTGGTCGGAGTGGCCGGGAGAGTGTCATGTCAATAAGTTGGTTCTATCGGAACGCCGTGGTCCACCCGAATGGGAGCACGAGGCCATGGGTTCTGTAGTGTGGGTAAAGTGCGCTACCTCTGCAGAGTGTATTCAGTCTATCGATAGCCGCGTCCTCGGTCATGGGCACCAGTTCATAGTAGGTCACACTATCAGGTCTCGGTCAAGTGGAGGATAAACCTAAAATAACTAAGTTGATAAATATTGTGTAACAAATAAGGTGATGATTTGGACTCTGAGACAGTCGTGAGTAATCACGATGATGAGTTTGTATGATCCCGAGACGAGGTCTCGGTGAATGCTGAACCAAGTATGGTTCCGATCGCAATCCACAAATGATCATCGCTTGGTTGTGAGTCAACCCATTGGTAAGAGAGTCCGAGGGACTCAGTGCACAAGTTTGTCTGCATTGCATGAGTAATATGTTGTTATTCACATTTAAAGAACCATGGTTGAATAGTAGATGATTGCATAAAGTTAGCATGTTATGTTTGAAGTGGATATGACTGGTAGTTTACTTTCATTATAGGTTTCATGATGCCATGCCATGTATTGATTGAACTTAGTCCATGCTTTGAGATGCTATGCTTTGTTTTGCCATTGCCATGTTAGAAGTAAGTTTGATCTGCCATTGCCATGTTAGTATACACCATGATGTTGTTCATGCTTGTTTTGATCCATGCCTCCAATTAATATCTTGCCATGCTTAGTTTCTGCTATGAAGTAGACTGTTGTTTACGCTTGGTTCTTGCTTAGTCATCTGTTTGTTTGGATGCAATGTATTTGGTTGACTTGCAAGTACATTCAATGTACTGACCTGACATGTCATGCCAGTTTTGTAGGTCGTGCCCAGATTGTTCGCTTGCTCCATCGTGCTAGGTCGTAATCTTGCCAGTCCTGTGAGTTTGGAGCCCACCCAGAATTGTTATGCTGCCAAACCAAGACTTCCGCCGCCATTTAAATAGACTTCCGCTGCCATTTATATAGCCTTAGGGCTATGCAAGATAATTGTATTCATCAATGATGTAATCATACGTACATGTATTTGATGAATATTATTGCACCTGGAATGTTGTATCATGGACCTGTCGTGCGCCAGGTGTTATCCCGGGCTGACACGAGAAGGCCCCCTGCTCCATGCGGATCGGGGTGCCACAAGAGATGGTATCAGAGTAGCCAGGCTGGCATAGGTTATCCTAGCATTAGATCACCGCTACCATCAACCCGTAACGACCCTAAGGGATTTGACCCATCCCTGGCATCCGGCATGGCCAGTGTTAATCAACAGGTGGCGCAGTCGGGACTGACACGTCCTCACCCCGCTGCCCCGCCTAGTTATCCGTGGACGAATAGCGACCCTATCCTGTCTGGTCGGCCGCACCGCTTACCCCTCGCCATTAAGGGTAAGGGGCCACACCATGCGGTCGCGCCCCACATAGCTGCCTATAAAATCCCCTTTCCGCTAGCCAGACCGCTCACTCCTCAGTTAGCCATGTCCCTGCAAAGAAGCCTAGCTAGTAACACTCCAGCCATGGCTAGCGCCTTGAAAGCTCCCAAGTTTTACACCCGCACCTTTGTCGTCAATCACCCTGGCTTTCCACCTCTTCTTACTGAGATGCTCACCAAAGTCTTTGGCTGTAACGCTAGCCCCGATTACCTGGTGTTCCAATCGACACTCGTCCCTCACCTTCACCGCTTTGTTGCTAGAGTGCACATCTGCCCAGGTCCCGCATCAAATGGTTAGCCCTTGGTTTTCCAGGGCAGAGCCATGCCCACTACTGATTTGGCTATTCAGGCCGCTGCTGTGGAGGCTATCCTATGCCTCCGAACCAAGTTCCCGCAAGTGGCAGAGAGGCGGGAGTTCCGCTTTTTCCCCGTGGTGACAGAAACAGGAATTCAGCCTCCTACCAGTATTCCGGGAGATGACCCTGCAATCGCTCACCTGGTGCAATATATCACTGCCCAGGGGATGATGATTTCTAAGATGCTTGCCAAATTTAGAATCCTGGACAACGATGTGGTACGAGTTGTCAAGGAAGCTTATCGCCAGGCTCGTAAATTCGTATCTCAAGCTGTTCACCACATGCCATCCGAACCAGTGCTACCCTCTCAGCCTGTGTTGTGGCGTAGACCAAACATCGTCACCCTCGACAAGGCTCTTTTCCGAATCCACCAGCAGCACTTGCTTGGATCTATTTCAGTCACACCCCCAGTAGTTGAACCTCAACCCATAGTGCTGTCGGACGATGAAGATGGAGATTGGCTCAGTCTTCGTCCCCCCCGGAGGTCAGTCCTCTGCATGACCTCAGTCACGCAGTGAGATGATTCTACTTGTAGGTCAGTCATTCGGTTCATCCTTGATATGAGGATAGAACTATGTATCCCGGAGTGAGTTGTTTCTCTTAGCACATAGAGCGTTAGTGCTTTGTTGTATGCTTGCACTGTTTGTAACCCGTATGATGTGTTGTACTTTCTTGGCTTTGGTTTTTGTTGTTTTTGCTTGTCTCTCTGTCAAGCAGAAATGTTTGACAGGGTTGACACCGTGTTGTTAACAAGATTTTAATCAGTACGACACATTCACTAAAAACCACATTGGCTCGTCCCGAGTCTTTAATAAAATGCGCACTGGTGTAGGTATATGTATACCAGGAGTACATATACCCACTAGCATTAAAACACCTTAGAATGATTTGTCTGGTGTTTTTTTCATTGCATGTTTATTGCATCTCTTCGCTAGTTTAGATTATACTGCATATCACACGCATAGCCGGTTCACCCACGAGTACATTCGGGCAGTACTCATGGGAATGCAAAGTCACATATCCCTCTCTATCGGTGCACACCTCGTGTGCCCGATTTTCCAAAACCAGAGCCTCGCAGAGGCATTTCCATCTGGCAAAATCTCGTTTATAATTCTTGTTCCCGATTTCATTTCCGGAGGAACACTGCCAACTTTATTGCTTTCGATCCAGTACATCGACCACAATACAAATTTCAACTCCGATTCTACCTCGACACCTACCTTTTCGTGGAGCCATCAGCGAAATTTTTCCCGTACCACAGTGTGCATCCTGAGCTGGCGCAGCCACCTGACCTGCATCTGGACCCCACCACCACCCTCACCTCTGCCTTGCGTAACGCAGGCAAGTCGCCACCCCGCTCCACCGCAGCACGCAATTACTCCACTGGCGCAAAGCGGCAGAGGATCAAGCGTGGCGGAGGACTACCCAGTGCACCATCTTTTCCCGCACCTCGATCCACCACACCAAGCCGCGCGTTGTTTCGAGCCCGATCGTTCCTGATGAGTATCACCAGGAGGAACGACCAGCCGATCAGCATACCCAGCAGAGCAGCTAGGAACCACCGCAGCGCCATCAGGAACATAGCCTCACCGAAGGAGCTCGGCTCAAGCTCGCCCAAAGCAAACAAGTAGTAGAGCGGCATTGTGTTTGTGCGTTGGAGGAACGCCGCGCTACTGTCCTTTATAGCCCAACCCCGGTGTACGATGAGCGAGGTCTAGGAAAATTGCTCGTCGCCCGATCACCGGCGTCCAGGAGACGAATCCGCGAGTAGTGCCGACAAGGTGCTGGCCCGCGACGTGAGTGCTCGCTGCACCGCCGCCGTGCACGCCGCACACTACGACACTAGGGTCCTCATCGCCCTTGGAGCTAGATGCGCGCCGTGCCAAGCCGCATGCGGAGCAGCGACGAAGATGAAGCAGCAAGTCAGAGGTAGAAGAAGGAGGCTGCCAGTGGGCCCTGGACCCACGTGTCAGCAGGTGAAACCACTATTCATTGGGGTGCATCCAACATTTCTCGGGAGTCTGATCTTGAGTGCCCCTAGCCATGGAGGTAACCCTGTTTTGCCCATATCTCTCTCTGGGTGTACCAATTATTGGTACCCCAACTCGCCTGTATCTGACCAAAGGGTTAAATTTAACCCAGAGGTTTTTCCCCGGAGTGGCTGTCTTTTCATTGTTACTGTAACCCTAGGAATCTCGAGGACGAGATTCTTTTTAAGGGGGAAGAGTTATAATAGCCCCAAAGTTGGGTTATCAAATTTTGTGCTGTTATTTCTTCCTGGCAATCATTTTTCAAATTTTCTCCTCAGTTTGCTGGATGGCTATGAGAATTCTTGTCATTTCAAACCTTTCAAAACCTTTCTCATGACTTTGTCAGTAGGCAAGACCTCATTTGCATCATCTCCAATCCTCTCAAACCCTAATTCCAAATTTTTGGAATTGGAATATGGCCTTTGTGATTACAAAGGAGCCATCATTTTCCTTGATCTGTTGATCATTCCATCTGTTCCAAGAGAACCTCCTATCCTCCTAATCCTTGGATAGGCAATATTATTGCTAAGTCCCATGCAATATTTTTGAATTACGATTTATTCCTTTTCTTGCCTTTCTGAGGAAAAAAAATCCAAAGGCATAGCTAGCCATCTCCTAAATTCATGAGAATTGGTGGAGTTGATATTTATGCCTAAACCAAGCTCTGACAAAAATATTGGCCACATTAAAATAAGGAAAATTGCCTTTTCCCTATTTTAAGGCAATATTGCATTTCTTCCATTTTCCAAAGGAACTACCATTTTTATGGCTAGGAAAATTCCGAAATAATTTGTGGAGCTTGCCCTTGATATATAATCACTAGTTACATCATTAGCTCATGTTCCACATATCAAAAATTTGGCACATGATCCAATGCAAGTTTCTGCCTTCTCTGAAATTTTGCAAAGGAAGTTCCTTATTCCTAATTCCTATTGAGCTGCAATTTGGCAGGGTGATTAACATTGATAAATCACCCATGAATACCAGAGATGAGCTCAATCCATTCATCCTAGCTCCCTGTGTAATTTTTCAAAGTTTCTAACCAGAATGCAACTTTGTGAAGGAAGTACCTTCATAGAGTTTACAAATGGCATGAAACTTTTCCATCCTCTCAAGTATTCCAAATCATTAGCCTCCACCTAAATTCAGCTCATTTCATTGATCTATGTGAGCACAGGAGCCATTCTTGTTTTCTGCCCAAATTTTCAGTTTGTGAAGCAAGTATATTTTATCTTGCTCCATTATGGCTGAAAATATTCCTAAGCCTTCCCTTATCCATATAACCCACCTACCCAAGATCTTGGCTCATTTCATGTAGCCAATATTTGCCTGGATTTTCCCAAGTTTCTGGTCAAATGTGATGCTTGTGTAACAAGTATCAATTTGGCAAGTCCATTTGGTATGATCTTTTTGCAACATCTACATATGACCAAATCTGGAAGCTCTACCAAGTTTTAGCCCAATCCAACACTCCTAGTGAGTGCTCCTTCATTATTTGCTTTCAGGTCAAATTTGACAGTTGCACTACAACTATGCTAAATACTTGACCAAATGCTTTCAAAACTCCCAGGATCTTAGTCCTTTCTACCCTAAACCTCCTAGACATAAAGTTTGCTAATTGACCTTTCTGGTTTAGTCTCCAGAATGTGGTCAAGTTTGCAACAACAAACTTGTCGAGCCTGTGTCCCTCTTCTCACTTCACCTCTACCTGTGCCATCACCTCACCATTAATGACCCTTGGGAGGAATCCACTGCTGACAAGGTTTGGCATGAAGTAAGCTACCAGAGCGTGCGTTGTCCGTGGTGATCGCGAGTGATCCCAGCCAAATCGGTGGTCTACGCACTGTTGGCCACAGTGGAGCTGCTCCGACTGGCTCTGGCTCGTCCAAGCTTGTCAACCAGCTTAGATTCGTCGTCGTCCTGCGCCTGGAACCTGTTCCCCCTTCGTTTGCTTCCTCGTTGAGCCATCGCCATCGCCAAACAGTGAGCGTTCGTGTGCATCGTTGCCTTCCTCGCTCCTGTCCATTTCCTCCTCTTGTCCCCGAGCTCAGATCGACTCCGTGACCTCCTGGCACTCATCCGCGCCCCCTCGTCGCCTTGCCGCCGTTCCCCGTGAGCTTTGACCGCGCGTGTGCATCGTCGGTGCACGGACACATCGACTACCGCGTGTCACCTCCTTCCCTCCCCCTCGAGCTCTCCCCGCAGCTATAAGTAGAGCCCTCGACCCCCTCGCAGTCCTCAACGCCTCCCAGAGCCTCTTCCCGAGCCCAGAGCTCCTCCCTGACCCCTCCCCATCGCCATGGCCGCCGCCTCGGGCTCTACTCGATCCCGACGATGTCGCACCGCTCTCGCCATTCCACCTCCACCACTGCATTCCCCAAGCTCCGGCGAACCTCCCCATAGCCTCAGCCCCGCTGTTTCCCCACCGGAGCCCCCGTTCGCCAGAGGCCGAAGCCCCGTTCTACCGCCTGCCTTGCTGCTCCCTCCCTCGTGATCCTCGGCGGCAGATGATACCACCACGGGATGCACCTCTTTGCCCTGATCTGCTGGGTAGGTCGCGTGCCCCGAGAGGTGGCCGGACGCGCCGGCGATTGCCGTCGAGGCGAGCCCCTCCCTCTACCAGGCGCGCGTGCGAGCGGGAGGACAAAGACGATGACCAGGTCGACCCCACCTGCCTGCGGGCCCCGCCAGTCAGTCACTGAGGCGTTGACTCAGACCAGATGACGTGGATAAGTGGCAGGCCCAGCCACTTAAGTGAACGCATGAAGATCAGAATACGTTTCCCCTTCGGGTAAGTGTAGTGTTATTCTGCTTCAGCCAAGAAGGCACTTTTCCTTAGTGAAAGCGTAATCTAGTTCTTCTTCATCCCAAAGTGCGCTTTCCCGTTTCTGAAAGCGTATTTGACCTAATTCGTTTTCTGTTTTTCTGTCCAGGCTCTATTTGAAAATATTTTCATTACAGATAGGTCCCTCGCACTAAAACTATCGTATCTTTTTGCTCGCAACTCCGATTGAGGTGATTCCAGCGCTCACGTTCTCTGTTCGTCGAGATCTTTCCGTTGGTGCCATTTTCATAATGTTTTCACATAGTGAAAATGACCACTTTGACCTTGCATGTAAACAGCCCCCTCCGAGAGAGAACTGTTTTTTGGCAAATCTTCCCGCGATCGCTCCGCACTTTTCCCGGAGTATTTGTCGACCCCAGGCAAGCCAGCCTCTTATCATGAGTCCCGAACTTGCATATTGACTTTGCTTGCACCTCGTGTGTGTGTTTAGTTGCCGTAGTTTCCTGTTTGTTTTGTCTGCTGTTATTTCAGTCGTGTTTAATAATTGTGTTATCTGCCGTGCAGGCTTGAGTTTTCATTAAATAAGTTGCCATGCTAGTTCGATGTTGTTACTAATGATATCATGTCTAGTTTAGTTTCATGTTAGCAGTATCGATGTTATGATAATTCTGTTGCACTGATAAGTTTGCTAGTACTTGTTGTTGCCCTGTTTCGCATGCTATCATTGTTCATTTGAAAAGCTTGATGTTTTGTTTTGCATCCGTATGTTGCATGATAGTTGTTGCATTCATGTTAATAATGCTCGCATGATGATTGATGATGGAGAAGTTAATAATATGACTTAATAACAAACCTCCTCCGTCATCACTGGGATGTCATAGTGCCACCAAATCAAGCTTTTTCCAGTGCAGCCACATTTGCCTCGGAATGGGAAGGCCTTGATTGATTTATTGGCTTGCCTCTCATTGGTGCCTCCAACATTGGGAAGGTTATGGGCACGCGCTACCCTAATCAGGTAGGCGGACATGAACCTTGTGGGCCGTTTTGTTTTTGCGTGCTTTGTCCCCGTTTGGGACCATTTTTGCCACGACGGTGGTCGTTTAGCCTTTGGTAGGCGTGGGCCACGCAGGACTGAACCCCAAGGGGGTGTTGGTCGGAGTGGCCGGGAGAGTGTCATGGCAATAAGTCGGTTCTGTCGGAATGCCGTGGTCCACCTGAATGGGAGCACGAGGCCATGGGTTCTGTGGTGTGGGTACAGTGCGCTACCTCTGCAAAGTGTATTCAGTCTATCGATAGCCTCGTCCTTGGTCATGGGCACCAGTTCGTAGTAGGTCACACTATCAGGTCTCGGTCAAGTGGAGGATAAACCTAAACTAACTAAGTTGATAAATATTGTGTAACAAATAAGGTGATGACTTGGGCTTTGAGACAGTCGTGAGTAATCACGATGATGAGTTGGTATGATCCCAAAACGAGGTCTCGGTGAATGATGAACCAAGTATGGTTCCGATCGTGGTCCGCAAATGATCATCGCTTGGTTGCGAGGCAACCCGTTGGTAAGAGAGTCCGAGGGACTCAGTGCACAAGTTTGTCTGCATTGCATGAGTAATATGTTTATATTCGCATTTAAAGAACCATGGTAGAACAGTAGATGATTGCATAAAGTTAGCATGTTATGTTTGTAGTGGATATGACTGGTAGTTTACTTTCATTATAGTTTTCATGATGCCATGCCATGTCTTGATTGAAATTAGTGCATGTTTTGAGATGCTATGCTTTATTTTGCCATTGCCATGTTAGTTGTAAGTTTGATCTGCCATTGCCATGCTAGTATATGCCATGATGTTGTTCATGCTTGTTTTGATCCATGCCTCCAATTAATATCTTGCCATGCTTAGTTTCTGCTATGAAGTAGACTGTTGTTTACGCTTGGTTCTTGCGTTGTCAGATGTTTGTTTGGATGCTATGTATTTGGTTGACTTGCAAGTACATTCAATGTACTGACCTGGCGTGTCATGCCAGTTTTGTAGGTCGTGCCCAGATTGTTCGCTTGCTCCATCGTGCTAGGTCGTAATATTGCCAGTCTTGTGAGTTGTGGAGCCCAGCCAAAATTGTTGTGCTGCCAAACCAAGACTTCCGCCGCCATTTAAATAGACTTCCGCTGCCATTTATATAGCCTTAGGGCTATGCCAGATAATTGTATTCATCAATGATGTAATCGTATGTACATGTATTTGATGAATATTATTGTACCTGGAATGCTGTATCATGGACTTGTCGTGCGTCAAGTGTTATCCTAGGCTGACTCGCGAAGGCCCCCTACTCCATGCGGATCGGGGTGCCACAATATTCGTTGCTAAATATGGATCCTTTCTAGAGAAGGAGTTTCTCTCGAAAGAAGTGAGTGGGAGGAAAGTAGAACTTGATGAGGTAATTGTACCTTCTCCCGAATTGGAAAGTAGTACATCACGGAACCTAGTTCCAGTGATTCCTACACCAATCAGCGAGGAAGCTAATGATGATGATCATGAAACTTTGGATCAAGTTACTGCTGAACCTCGTAGGTCAACCATAATACGTTCCGCACCAGAGTGGTAAGGTAACCTGGTTCAGGAAGTCATGTTACTAGACCATGATGAACCTGTGAACTATGAGGAAGCAATGATGAGCCCAGATTCCGCAAAATGGCTTGATGCCATGAAATCTGAGATGGGATCCATGTATGAGAATAAAGTGTGGACTTTGGTTGACTTGCCCGATGATCGACAAACCATTGAAAATAAATGGATCTTTAAGAGGAAGACATATGTCGATGGTAATGTTACTGTCTACAAAGCTTGACTTGTTGCAAAAGGTTTTCGACAAGTTCAAGGAGTTGACTACCAATAGACTTTCTCACCCGTAGCGATGCTTAAGTCTGTCCGAATCATGATAGCAATTGCCGCATTTTATGATTATGAAATCTGGCAAATGGATGTCAAAACTGCATTCCTTAATGGATACCTCAAAGAGGAGTTCTATATGATGCAACCAGAAGGTTTTGTCGATCCTAAAGGTGCTAACTAAGTGTGCAAGCTCTAGCGATCCATATATGGACTGGTGCAAGCATCTCGGAGTTGGAATATACGCTTTGATGAGGTGATCAAAGCATATGGTTTTATACAGACTTTTGGAGAAGCCTGCATTTACAAGAAAGTGAGTGGGAGCTCTATAGTATTTCCGATATTATATGTGGATGACATATTGTTGATTGGAAATGATATCGAATTTCTAGATGGCATAAAAGGATACTTGAATAAGAATTTTTTAATGAAAGACCTCGATGAAGCTGCTTATATATTGGGCATCAAGATCTATAGAGATAGATCAAGACACTTAATTGGACTTTCACAAAGCACATACCTTGATAAAGTTTTGAAGAAGTTCAAAATGGATCAGTCAAAGAAAGGGTTCTTGCCTGTGTTACAAGGTGTGAAGTTGAGTAAGACTCAATGCCCGACCACTGCAGAAGATAGAGAGAAAATGAAAGTCATTCCCTATGCCTCAGCCATAGGATCTATCATGTATGCAATGCGGTGTACCAGACCTGATGTGTGCCTTGCTATAAGTTTAGCAGGGAGGTACCAAAGTAATCCAGGAGTGGATCACTGGACAGCGGTCAACAACATCCTGAAGTACTTCAAAAGGACAAAGGATATGTTTCTCGTTTATCGAGGTGACAAAGAGCTCGTCATAAATGGTTACGTCGATTCAAGATTTGACACTGATCCCGAAGACTCTAAGTCACAAACTGGATATGTATTTTTATTGAACGGTGGAGCTGTTAGTTGGTGCAGTTCCAAGCAAAGCATCATGGCGGGATCTATGTGTGAAGCAGAGTACATAGCTGCTTCGGAAGCAGTAAATGAAGGAGTCTGGATGAAGGAGTTCATATGCGATCTAGGTGTAATACCTAGTGCATCAGGTCCAATGAAAATCTTTTGTGACAACACTGGAGCAATAGCCTTGGCGAAGTAATCCAGGTTTCACAAGAGAACCAAGCACATCTAGAGACGCTTCAATTCCATCCGCGATCAAGTCAAGGAAGGAGACATAGAAATTTGCAAGATACATACGGATCTGAATGTCGCAGACCCGTTGACTAAGCCTGTTCCACGAGCAAAACATGATCAGCACCAAGACTCCATGGGTGTTAGAATCATTACTATGTAACCTAGATTATTGACTCTAGTTCAAGTGGGAGACTGAAGGAAATATGCCTTAGATCAATTATAAAGTTGTTATTTGTATTTCCTTATACCATGATAAAGGTTTATTATTCATGCTAGAATTGTATTAACCGGAAACTTAGTACATGTGTGAATACATAGATAAAACAGAGTGTCCCTAGTATGCCTCTACCAGACTAGCTCATTGATCAAAGATGGTTTTGTTTCCTGACCATAGACATGAGTTTTCATTTGATCAAGGGGATCACATCATTAGGAGAATGATGTGATGGACAAGACCCATCCGTTAGCTTAGCAACTTGATCGT
Source organism: Secale cereale (assembly GCA_902687465.1). NCBI lineage: Eukaryota > Viridiplantae > Streptophyta > Magnoliopsida > Poales > Poaceae > Secale > Secale cereale. The sequence goes on along the minus strand of LR738714.1, from coordinate 9,661,724 downwards.
TTAGTTTTACTTCTATTGCTTTCTTCATGACTTATACATGTTCCTATGACTATGAGATTATGCAACTCCCGAATACCGGAGTAACACCTTGTGTGCTATCAAACATCACAATGTAACTGGGTGATTATAAAGATACTCTACAGGTGTCTCCGAAGGTGTTTGTGGTGTTGGCATACATCGAGAATAGGATTTGTCACTCCGAGTGCCGGAGAGGTATCTCTGGGCCCTCTCGGTAATACACATCATAATTAGCCTTGCAAGCAAATGACTAATGAGTTAGTCATGGGATGATATATTACGGAAGGAGTAAAGAGACTTGCCGGTGACGAGACTGAGCTAGGTATGATGATACCGACGATCGAATCTCGGGCAAGTAACATACCGATGACAAAGGGAACAACGTATGTTGTTATGCAGTTTGACTGATAAAGAACTTCGTAGAATATGTAGGAACTAATATGAGCATCCAGGTTCCGCTATTGGTTATTGACCTGAGATGAGTCTCAGTAATGTCTACATAGTTCTCGAACCCATAGGGTCCGCACACTTAATGTTCGATGACGATCAGTATTATGAGTTTATGCGTTTTCATGCACCGAAGGTAGTTCGGAGTCCTGGATGTGATCATGGAAATGACGAGGAGTCTTGAAATGGTCGAGACCTAAAGATTGATATATTGGATGACTATATTCAGACACCGGAAGTGATCCAGATGAGTTTCAGATTAAACCGAAGTGCCGGAGGGGTATAGGTACCCCCCAGGGGAACTAATGGGCCACTTGGGCCTTTAGTGGAGAGAGAGAGAGGGCCGGCCAGGGCTAGGCCGCGCCCCCTCCCCCTTGGTCCGAATTGGACAATGAAAGGGGGGGGGGGCGGCGCTGACGAGGTTACAGACCTAGGGTAGGGTCACAGGCCTGACCAAGGTACCCCACCCAAGGTCGCTACCCTAGAAGATCAAAAGACAAAACCTATGATGACGAAGATAGTCGACTGAGACGGCCCAAGAGGACATCCCACTCGACTGGACATCACCTACAAGATGACTCAACTCCACTCGACCAATCCAAGGCACTCGACCCCCGAAGGTCAAAGGTCTCTTAGGACAATAACGGTCTGGTATTTACTCGCCATAGTGAATGCCTTTATTACTCTTTACTGTAGACGTTATCAGTAACGTCTGCCTTAATGTACATTGAACCCTTGGTAACGTGGAGCATGGCTGGGGTCCTGGCACACTATATAAGCCACCCCCCTCCTCCTATACAAGGGTTCGCATCCCTATAACTCACATCTATACACACATCAGTCGACCGCCTCCGGGCACCGAGACGTAGGGCTGTTACTTCCTCCGAGAAGGGCCTGAACTCGTAAAACACCTCATGTACAACTCCACCATAGCTAGGGCCTTGCCTCCTCATTCGTACCCCCTACTCGTACTGCCAGGCTTAGAACCATGACAGTTGGCGCCCACCGTGGGGCAAGGCGTCTTAGAGACTTCTGGTGAGGTTGCAATCTTTTCTCCGACCTCCTTCATCATGGTGTCAGGTGGTGGTCCGGCGTTGGGCCGCGAGATCCAGCTCAGCACGCTCGTCTTCATCGCCGATGACTCCGCATGGCTCCAAGAGGCCCCTCTCGACGTTGAGGCTCTGCCCGTCCGCGGGGCTGCGCACTTCTGCGCCGGCGCCTGTGGCGTCCTCCTTCGGCAGCCGTCGACTCGATACTTGTCGATCCAAACATTGTCCCCCATCCCAGCCGGGCGCCGTCGCAAGCGATCCGGTCACTCACTGCTCCAGCGGTGGGTGAAACACGCAGTGGCCCGCTAGACGGCCACCCCTCAAGTCGCGGCCATCGAGCCTGACGGTTACCTCTACGGGCCGGTCGATCCGTCGATCGAGCTCGTAGGTTCTGTTTCCGAGTGCGGGAGCAGCGATCCCACAGCGGAGGTCCTCATGGTTGACTCACGCCGCAGCCCGCCGGGTTTTCCTCGTGGTGGTGACGGCGGCAGCAGTGGCGGCCGTTCATATGACAACGACAGATACATTCCTCAACCCCTCACTGCCGAGCAGAGGGATGAGCTCTGTCGCCGCAACGAAGACGCGCTCTTCACTCCCATCGTGGGAGATTCTCCAAAGGCTCTGGCCCTGGAAGCCATGCGCTTGGCCATCGTGGCTGAGCGCGCGCACTTGGAAAAAATCCAGCGCGCACTCGACGAACAGGCCCGCCGACTGGTCCCCGAGTCCAGTCGACGACCGCGGCAATCGCACCCGCGCGAGACTCAGGTGTTCCGCACACCAGTCCAGAACCTCGAAGCCGCGGCTCGCATTGCGGAGTCGATTCAACCATCTCAGTCGGAGGCTGGGAGAGGCCTTCAACAGATCCGAGATTTGCTCCGAACGGCTGAAGAGCAAAACGCGACCGTTTCTCAGTCGTGCAATAGGATCCACAGCAGATCGGTGGCTGCAGACACCGTTTGGTCAGCTCACAGTCCAAGATCGGCCCCAAGGCGTGAGGAACGTGGCCTGCGGCAAGACCGGCATCTGGGTCGGAATGACGAGCAACACGATCGTCGACCCGGTCATCATGACCATCGTCGAGTGCCTACGCCTCCTCCAGGAAGCGGATCATTCTCGCCCCGGCGGCACGAAGGCAGGCGCCTGCGCGACGACGAGCGGAGGGTTCCCCTAGATCCCCGGAGGCCGGGTTTCGACGCGAGGTCTATCCTTGTGCAGGGACGGGTCGACCGAAACAGGGCGTTCAGAGAAGAGCAAGTCAGAGATCAACCGAGTGGAAGCCGAGCGCCTATCTCTGGACCCGAGTGTTTCTGTAGTGCCATCAGAGCCGCAGAGATCCCCCCGAACTTCAGGTTGGTGGCGGGAGTAAGTAAGTTCACCGACGAATCTAAACCAGACACCTGGCTAGAAGACTACCGAGTGGCCGTGCAGATCGAAGGCGGCAACGACGACATAGCCATGAAGCACCTCCCTCTGATGCTGGGCGGTTCGGCTCGGGCGTGGCTCAATCAGTTGGCCCCCGGGAGTATTTATAGCTGGGAGGAGCTGGCTCGAGTGTTCATTCGGACCTTCGAGGGCACCTGCAAGCGACCTGATGGCCTCGCGGAGCTTCAGCATTGCGCGCAGAAGTCGAATGAAACTTTGAGAGATTACATCCAGCGATGGACCACCTTGCATCACACGGTGGAAAATGTGTCTGAGCATCAGGCAGTTTGCGCCTTCAAGGAGGGTGTCGGTGTACTAAAGATGGGGTACTTTAGTATCCCAACATGTGCACGGGCAGTAGCAGCGTCCCATGGCAGGGCTTGCCACGCGCCCGCCAAGGCCCACTATGGTTACTTTGGAGCCATTCAAGAACAAATTATTCAAGTTAAAGAAACAAGGCCCCGGCAAGAGGAGCTTGCCGAGAAGGCCGCTCCAGGCTCGAAACCACCCATTTAGCACAAGACCCTGGCAAGAGGAGCTTGCCAGGAAGGCCAAAACATGGCATTTCAAGAGACTTGCCGTGGCGCATCGCGCGCCCCGGCGAAGCCCGGAAAGCGACAAGCTTCCGGGCGTGGCAAGGTAGCGACCGCGGCAAGGCGCTTGCTGCGGCAAGCTTCCACTGTGTGCCCGCGCTCCAGCTCATCCGGCCACGCGTCGCCCTGGGGCCCTCCCAGGGGCACGTGGCGGAAGGCTGTGCAGCCTGGGGTACACGGTGGCAAGCCACGATGACGAGGCCACCATCGTGGCGAACGGAGACGCCCTGACGGACGCTTTTTACACTGTTCAGGGCGACGGCGACGGGCTTTTAATGCCCTTGTCCCCTGCCGTCAGGGTTAGGTATAGAGCACTATGCATACACTGTTCCAACTACCACCACTTTTACGTTTTTACCCTCACCTACGTTGCCACCAGTCGGTGACCCCTTGACCTATAAAAGGAGGCCCATGCGCAACGTAGAAGGGGTTCCGATTTTCGATCACTCTCACGCTCGGTGTAGTTAGCAACCAGCACTGTAGCTCTTCTTGCTCTCGAGCCAAGAACACAATACAAACCAAAGCAGGAGTAGGGTTTTACCCATCCGTGCGGCCCGAACCTGGGTAAACTGCTCGCGTGCTCGCCTCGATCTGCTCTTCGTGCACCCTCCGCTCCCTTGCCGTACCGAAAAGGGGCTTCGGTCCCGTAGGTGTTCGTGGGCGATCAGTTTCCCCGACATCTTTGGCGCGCCAGGTAGGGGGGCGTCGAGGTTGTGTGAACCTGATCCGGCGTTCACGCGGGCGAAACCTTCAGCAACTTCATCAACTTCGTTAACTTCACCGACATGCCGCCGAAGAAGAAAGCTTCGGAGGTAGGAGGCCCGTCCGCGTCGATCCCGCCACCACCAGAACCAACGGTTGGTGGGGTAGACGCTGGCGGAAGGATGGACGCCGGCGAGGAAACTCACGGCACCGCCAAGTCCAAGGACAAAACGGACGACCGAGCGCACTCCAAGACCTCGGTGTCCGTACACGCACCGCGCCCCTTTCAGGAGGTGCCAGACCGGCAGCGACGTGGTAGCCAAGGTACCATACGCCTGCTGGGACAAGGCCAAGCTGGCGGGTCGCGGGACGCTCAAGGCCAACGTGCTGGCACGAGCAAGGCGCGATCGCCGGGACGAGACCCTGCTCCTTCTAACGCGGTTAGAAGTCCGAGCATATCTCGCTCCTCGCACCGCTCGCCACCGCTCCCCTCCACTCCAGCAGAAGCTCTAGCTAGAGCTCAGCTACTCCTCGACTTCCCTCCAGCGGCAGACAAGGCCGAAGACTGGAGGGCCACCATCCAAAGCCTCATCGCCTTCGCCAACAACGACACGCCGCAGCAGCCGACGACGTCGCGGCCGCGGCAAGTCAGCCAGGCGCGGGCTGATGGAGACAAGACCGCCGGGGCGCAACTACCGTGCACTCCCCGCCGCGAAGGCCGAAATCGCCGACTCACCGGATCAATATCGACGACGACTCCACGGCGTCGTCGGATCCACGAGCTCGTCGCGATCAACGCCAAGTCCTCAACGACAGACGACAAGAAGACGCTCGAACCCGCATCGAGTGTCGACGAGAAGCGCGGCGGCAATCCGACCAGCGTGCTGAGCCAGCTGTCGACGTGCACACGCCCGGAGAGCCAGGCAACTTTCCGTACGCGGCAGGTTGTCCTGCGTTCACCCGTGAGCTGCGGCAAGTCCAGTGGCCCAGCATGAAAAACTTCAAGCCCGACGTACCCGAGAAGTACGATGGCAAAACTCATCCATCAGAGTTCCTCAGCATCTACACCATCGCGGTGCAGGCTGCTGGGGGACGAGACGGGAAGATACTAGCGAACTACTTCCCGCTTGTGCTCAAGCCAAATGTCAGATCTTGGCTCATGCACTTGCCGGAGAACTCTATTTCTTCTTGGGCCGACCTGTGCCACCAGTTTGTCGGCGCCTTCACGGCTGGCCACAAGCCCCACGGCCAGGAGAGCGACCTTCATATACTTGCCCAGAAGGAAGGAGAATCCCTGCGAAAGTACATCCAGCGATTCAGCCGCGTCTAGCACAACATCCCGGACGTCCACCCTGCCGCGGTTATTAGCGCGTTCCATCAGAATGTGCGTAACCGCAGGATGAGGGAGGAAATGGCGATGTGCAAGATATGAGACGTCAGTGAGCTTTATGCCCTGGCAGACAAGTGCGCACGCGCTGAAGAGGGGAGGAGACTCCCCGGGGAGGATGCTGGAGCAGGAGGAAGAAACAGTGAGGATGCCGCCCCGGCAAGGAAGAACCGGCGGCGGAACAACAAGAAAAAGAAGAACAAGGAAGTACTGGCTGTCGAGCAGTCCGGCAAGGAGGCGGGCGCCAAGAAAGCTCAGACTGGTGGTTCCGGCAAGGAAGATGCCACTGTAGCCGCCGCCGACAAGCAGGACGGCTCCGACAAGCAGTACTGCAAGATCCACCGCACCAAGGGCCACGATCTCCAGAACTGCAAAAGGGTCGAGTACCTCGTTGAACAGCAGAAGGCTGAGTACGAGCGACGCGACAAGGAGAAGGCCCAGGGAGGCAGAGGAGAGTCCGGCAAGAAGCGGCCATTCAATGGCCGGGGAGGACGCCGCGGCAAAGCCAAGCAGCGGCAAGGAGATAGACCTCCCCGCGGCCGCGACAAGGACAAAGACGAAGACGACGATGAAGACATGGACGACGGAGACAACAGCGAGCAGGAGTTCCAGAAGGCCACAGAAGTTCTGTGCGTCGATGGAGGTGCCTCTCTGCATACTTACCACCGCCAACTCAAACAATGGGTGCGGGAAGTTAACGCAGCAGAGCCACCCGTCGAGTCGCGCAAGCTCCTGAAGTGGTCCAGCACGCCCATCATCTTCGACATTGAGGATCACCCTGACCGCACAACCGCGGTCGGGTGCTTGCCGATGTTGGTTTCGCCAACCATCCGCAACCTCAAGGTCATCAAGATGCTGGTTGACGGCGGGGCCGGCCTAAACCTGATCTCCTCTGCTGTAGTCCGAAAGCTACAGATCCCCGACAGCAAGCTCGAGGAAACCGGAACTTTCCAAGGAATTAACCCGGGAAGGAGCAAGCCGAAGGGGAAGATCACACTGCTAGTAACCTTTGGCAGAGAGCTGAATTTCAGAACTGAGAAGATCACCTTCGACGTTGCCGATATCCCATTGCCATACAATGGGATACTTTGCCGTCCGGCGCTTGCCAAGTTCATGGCAGCCTCTCACTACGCCTACAACATGCTCAAGATGCCAGGGCCGATAAGCGTCATCTCTGTCCCCGGCGACAAGAAGGACGCGCTTATCTGCACCGACAAGATCTACCGGGACGCAGCAGCTACAACAGATAGCAAAACACTTGCCGCTGAAGCTCCCGGGGGGAAGAACAAGACCAAGTCCGGCAAGAGCTCTGGGGCCCACTCCGGCAAACGCACCTCTTCGGAGTGCTGCGCTGCCGTCGAGGACGCACCATCGAGCTCCACCGGCAAGTGCAAGAAGGGAATGGCAGCTCCACCTGCAACCAAGAAGGTGTCCGCCAAGGAGGACGGCACTGGTGGTACTTTCACCATCAGTGCCACGCTCGACCGCAAATAGGAAAGCGCGCTCGTTGCTTTCCTGCGGGCGAATGTCGATGTCTTTGCATGGCAACCATCTGACATCCCCGGTGTTCCCAGGAAAGTGATCGAGCACAAGCTTGCCGTTTGTCCTCACGCGCGGCCCGTCAAGCAGAAGGTCAGGAAGCAAGCAGTGGAGCGCCAAGAATTTATCGCTGAAGAAATCAAGAAGCTGGAAGCGGCAGGCCTTGTTAGAGGTGTACTTCATCCCACGTGGCTGGCCAACCTTGTTGTCGTGCGCAAAGCTAATGGGAAGTGGAGGCTTTGTATAGACTTCACTGATGTGAATAAAGCTTGTCCCAAAGATCCATTTCCCTTGCCGCGCATTGACCAGATCGTTGACTCCACGGCTGGATGTGAGTTGCTTTCATTCCTTGATGCATACTCAGGATACCACCAGATATTTATGGCTGAAGAGGATGAGGAGAAGACCGCGTTCATTACTCCATGTGGCACTTATTGCTTCATACGCATGCCCTTTGGATTGAAGAATGCGGGTTCAACGTTTGCAAGGGTAGTCCACACTCCTTTTGAGCCACAGATACATAGGAATGTAGAAGCTTACATGGATGATATAGTGGTCAAGAGCAAGGACAAGGATACCCTGATTCAAGACCTAGATGAAACCTTTGCGAATCTGCGCAAGATACAACTCAAGCTTAACCCCAAGAAGTGTGTGTTCGGAGTCCCATCCGGCAAGCTTCTCGGGTTCTTTGTGTCCCAGAGGGGGATTGAAGCCAATCCTGACAAGATCAAAGCCATCGAGCAGATCGAAGCTCCGAAGCGCGTCAAGGATGTGCGAAGGCTTGCCGGCTGCGTGGCTGCTCTCAGTAGGTTCATTTCTAAGTCTGCAGAACGCGCCCTGCCGTTTTTCAAAATCTTGAAAAAGGCAGGTCCGATGAAATGGACTCCGGAAGCGGAGGCAGCGCTGCAAGACTTGAAAGGGTACCTATCCTCCACTCCAATACTTGTCGCACCTAAGCCGCAAGAGAAGTTGCTGCTGTACTTAGCAGTGACCAATCAAGTGGTTAGTGCTGCGTTGGTAGAGGAAAGGGAGGCAGAGGAGGAGTCCACAGCCCCGGCAAGCACGTCCAGCGACAAGCAGGGGACTTCCCCGACAAGCTCTGGCCCCGACAAGGATGAGTCTGCGCAGATCCAAGAAGAAGTGCGAAAGAAGATGGTGCAGCGCCCAGTTTATTTTGTCAGTTCCCTCTTGCAGGGGGCTAGGTCAAGATACTCTGGGGTGCAGAAGCTGCTTTTCGGTCTCCTCATGGCCTCGAGAAAGCTGCGCCACTACTTCCAAGCACACGAGATAACAGTGGTCACTCGCTTTCCGCTGAAAAGGATATTGCAAAATCCAGAAGCAACGGGCAGGATTGTCGAGTGGGCACTGGAACTTTCAAGCTTTGGTCTCAAGTTTGAAAGTACTTCTACTATTTAGAGCAGAGCATTGGCAGAGTTCATAGCAGAATGGACACCAACGCCAGATGAAGAAGTTCCAGAGACAAGCATCCCCGTCAAAGAAGCAAGCAAAGAATGTATAATGTACTTCGATGGTGCCTTCTCGCTGCAAGGCGCCGGTGCTGGTGTGCTGTTTGTCGCACCCACCGGAGAACACCTCAAGTACGTTGTCCAGATGCACTTTCCCAAGGAGCAAGCAACAAACAATACTGCAGAGTATGAAGGTTTGCTTGCCGGCCTTAGAATTGCAGCAGAACTTGGGATCAAGAAGCTGATTGTGCGGGGTGATTCGCAGTTGGTTGTCCGCCAAGTGAACAAAAGCTACCAGAGCCCATTGATGGAAGCTTACGTCGATGAAGTGAGAAAGCTTGAAGAGCGCTTTGAAGGCATACAGATGGAGCACGTTCCAAGAGCTCAAAATGACATCGCAGATAGCCTGTCAAAGTGTGCTGCACTAAAGCTACCTGTGGAACCAGGGATCTTCGTGCTCAAGCTAACTCAACCGTCCGTTACACCATCAATTGGGCAAAGCAAAAAGAGAAAGTTGGTCTCCGGTGACTACTTGCCGGCGGATCTTCCTGAAGTCGCCGCCAAGGTCCCCAAGATCAACGACCGAGTTGCTGAGGAGCAGTCTGCTCCTGCGGACCCTAGGGTTCGTACAGTTGAAGCAGGCGCTCCCGGCAAGTCTTGCCCCGGCAAGCTTGCCGGGGGACGTCCAGCTCCGGCCGAGCCACAGGTTCTTGCCGTAGAAGCTGACGTTCCCGCAGCAGCACTGATGCCTTTAGTCCTTGTTGCTGAGCCTCAGGCTCCAGCATGGGCGCAGCAGATTGTCCGTTTTCTTCAAACTGGAGAACTTCCCGACGAGCCAGAAGAAGCAGAGAGAATAACCAGGCAGTCAAGTATGTACCAGTTCGTCGACAATGAACTATACAGAAGAAGACTCAATGGTGTTAGACTGAAGTGCATTCCCCGGGAAGATGGGCAAAAGCTGTTGGCAGAGATACATGGAGGCATATGTGGCCACCACATTGGCGCAAGAGCACTTGCCGGGAAGACATTCCGGCAAGGTTTCTTTTGGCCAGAAGCCCTCCAAGATGCAACTGCACAAGTAACCAAGTGTGAAGCGTGCCAGTTCCATGCCAAGCAAATACACCAGCCAGCTCAAGCTCTCCAGACGATCCCTTTGTCCTGGCCGTTTTCGGTCTGGGGGCTCGACATCCTCGGCCCCTTTCCCCGCGCAGCCGGGGGCTTTGAGTACTTGTACGTCGCCATCGACAAGTTCACAAAGTGGCCGGAAGTGGAACCAGTGAGAAAGGTGACCGCACAGTCAGCAGTCAAGTTCTTTAGGTCAATTGTTTGCCGTTTCGGAATCCCTAACAGGATCATCACCGACAACGGCACACAGTTCACAAGTCGCACCTTCATGCAGTACGTCCAAGACCTTGGCACCAAGGTCTGCTTCGCTTCTGTTGCTCACCCGAGGAGCAATGGTCAAGCGGAGAGGGCAAACGCTGAAGTGCTGCGCGGACTCAAGACAAGAACTTTCGACAGGCTGCACAAATGCGGAAGAAACTGGATTGAGGAGTTGCCGGCGGCTCTTTGGTCAATCAGAACGACACCAAATCGAGCCACTGGACAGACACCCTTTGCTCTTGTCTATGGAGCAGAAGCAGTTCTCCCCACGGAACTCGTATACGGGTCGCCTCGAGTGCTCGCTTACGATGAGCTCGAGCAAGAGCAGCTGCGGCAAGATGATGCACTGCTCCTCGAGGAGGACCGTCTTCAGGCTGCTGTACGAGCTGCTCGATACCAGCAAGCTTTGCGTCGCTACCATAGCCGCAAAGTTAAAGCCAGAAGTCTCGAGGAAGGCGACCTTGTTCTTCGGCGTGTTCAGTCCGCCAGGAATTCCAATAAGTTGACGCCGAAGTAGGAAGGCCCTTATCGGGTGAGACAAGTCACGAGGCCCGGCGCTGTCCGCCTTGAGACCGAAGAGGGCTTACAGGTGAGCAACTCCTGGAACATTGAGCACCTTCGCAAGTTCCACCCGTAAGGCGCGGTTGCCGTGATCCGCTCCGGCAACCACCTTTTGTACAAGTCTTGCCGATGTTGCATATAAACCTTTGTACAAAGCCGGGCGCAGACCCCGTGCATCAGTAAAACTTATGTGCCCCGCACGACTTGTCAATTCATGCCTTTTCATTTTTCTTGCATGTATTATCTGACACTTTGTGCAGCACACACCCCCGGTAAGCAATAACGAGCCACAAGGCCCCATATCCGTGTTTCCTCCCTTTTTCTTTTCTCAAGCAGAAGAAGTTTCCCTCGCGCACAAGTTTGCCGGGGGAGAAGGAGACAGTGGTATGGACCAAGTGCCGTTCAAAAAAGCCTTGCCTTGCCGGGAAGCAAACCGCACACAAAAGCTAAGTTACCAAAGTTTGAGCTTTCAAAATTTTAAATTTTAAAGTTATCTTCCTTGAACGACCTCACTTTGTATGGAAAACCTGTGCGCGGAGGAACCTGCTTGTAGCTAGCCGCGCCCTTACTTTGTTTCGAGCACGCTCAACGGCTTAAGTGTGCTGCGACAAGTGTCGCGCCCTTACTTCATTTTCGAGTTCGCTCAACAACCTAAGTGTGCTGCGACTAGCTGCGGCAAGGTTTCTTGCCGGTAGGGGCGTTGCCAGCAGGCTGCTGAAGTCCCGCACTCAGTGCTCGCGGCAAGGGTCCCTTTGCCGGCAAGTTCCCTAAAAGCGTAGGGTAAAAGCATACAAAGTAAAGGATTCGAACAAAGGAAATAGCACTGCATTAACTTCCCAAAATAAAGTTATATTACAAGATGACTTGTCGCTGTTCTAACAAACTACTGTCCATAACGTGATTGACAGCGACAAGGGAAGCAAGAATGAAGACAGTCTAGTCCACGCGGTCGCCGTCGACTCTTCTGATCTTGCCCACCTTGGCCACGATGGGGGCGACAAGGGCCTTCAGCGCATCCTGGTCGGCGTCGGGCGGCAAGGTCCTGAGGACGTTCTCAAGGTTGAGCCCGGGGTTGCGGTAGACTATCTTCGTCAGCACTCTCTCCACAACTCCCGTGCAAAGCCTGCGCGCCTCGTTCGCCAGCTGTGTGGGGATCCTCTCCCGGAGCTGCTCAAGGGCCGGCGCCACTCCCCTGAAGAATAAGCTCAGCTTGGCGCTGTGAGGGAGATTCGCGTCGGGAGAGTACCCGAGGTGCTCCGTCCCCAGCCCCGCCAACTCCCTGTCGATGTCAGCGGCGGCGGCGACAAGCTCCTCGGTCCACTGTTCCACCGTCTGCCTGAAGTTGTTTTGCGTGAGGGCGGCGCTGTCCAACAGCGCCCTCTCAGCCCGGAGGTCCTCCTTCAGCTTCGTCTCCCGGTTCCTAGCGCTGTCAAGTGATGCAGTGAGGGTGGACAGCTTCAATTCCAAGTCCGCGACAGAATCCTTGGCGATGGCGAGCTCCTTGCCCTTGTCGGAGAGACGGACCTGCAGCTCCGAATGGCTGTGGGCGTCCTTCTCCCTCTCCAATGTGAGCGCGGCAACTTTCTCCTCGCTCGTCTTCAGCTGGATCTCCAATTGTGCCACCCTCGCTTCCAAGTCTCTCTTGGCGGTCTCTGCAGCTGCAGCGGCGTCCCTCGCTTCCTGCAGAGCTCCGCCAAGGGACTGCTCGCGTGCGGCAAGGTCGTCCTCGTGGATGTCGAGGTCGACCTTCCGCTGCGTCAGTTCTCCTTCCCGCCAAGACAGATCTTCGGCGACGAGCCGTTGCTGCTCCTCTGCTTCGGCCTTTTCAAGGATGAACGCTTGATGCGCCTCGGCGAGCTCCTCCCGCTCCTCCGCCAAGGATCGGAGGGCCGCCTGGTTGGCGGCCCGAAGCTCTTCGGCGCGCTTCTCCAAGTCGACGCCTGCCTTGGCAACCAGAGCCTCTCGGGACTCCAGCTTGGCCCGCCTGGCACGATACAGGGCCAGAAGCCGGCGCAGAAGCTGCTCCTCCTCGGGCTCGCTACTGCTGCCGGGCGCGTCGATGAACTTCAGCCCCGCGGAGGCGAGGACTTCCCCATCGAAGACCTCCCCCTCCGCGGGCGCCCTTGACGTAGAAGCCCACGGGAGTTGGATGAAGACCCCGTTTCCGGCCTCCAAGTAGGCGCCAGTTCCGGCCGCGGCAGCGGCAGGGTCGGCGGTCGGCGCAGCGTCAAACGCTCATGTGGCCTCGGGGCCGTCAGTGCGACCGCCGGTCCCCTCCCCAGCTGCCGCGTCGGCGTCCCTGGTTGCCTCTTCGACGGCGGGCTCCTCGGTGCCGATCGCCTCCTCGGTGGCCGCGGCGCCACCAGTGTTGCCGCGCGCGGCCTCCTCGGTGGCGGCCTCCGTCTCCATAGGCTCTGGAGCGGACGAGTCTGAAGGCAAGAAAAAAAAGAAGAATGGTCAAGCAAATATCCAAAAAGAAAAATTCAAGAGAGGAAAAGTTCAAGGGTTACCTGCGCGGGCCTCTTCATCGACGGGGTCCCTTGCCGGGGAGTTCTCCCTCGGCGGCGTGGTGGTGGCCCCCGCCGGCGGAGGGCCGCTGGCGCCTTCCCTTGGCGGGGTGCTCGCCCTTGGCGGAGTTCCTGTCCTTGGCGGGGTGCTCGCCCTTGGCGGAGTTCCCATCCTTGGCGGAGTATTCTCCCTCGCCGGGGAGCTCCTCCTTGGCGGGGAGATTGAGACACGCCGCTCGTCGGGAGCAGTCTCCTGCCGCTGAATCAGACTGAGGTGGGGGCTGCTCCAGTGCCTGCCGCCCGGGGTGGCAATGTGCGCAGGGTGATCAGACTGATCGAATGTGATGGGGGTCTTGGACCATTTCAAAAACGTGGTGGTCGCCGGGGCAACCATGTTGACTTCTCTATTGATGACTTTCAGTCGAGTTTTGCTCTCGACGTCTGCGAAGATCACCAAAGTGGAGTTAATTTGGGGGTATCCTCCATCCCCTTCCTTGTCTTCGGACTCCTTTGATTTCTTTTCCTTCTCAGCCGACTGATCTTTCTGGAAATTCTGGATCAGGAGCCGACACTGTCGAGTGGTGTGCTTGGGATATACCAAGTTTCCCTCTTCATCTTTCTTCGTGTGAATGGGACACGGCTGGTCGAGTACATCATTCTCAGCTTGATCTTTCACTTTCTTGGGGGCCCAGGGCCCCTTCGGCTTTCCTTTGCCCTTTCCTTGATTGACCACTGCAGCTTCACCCTGAGCAGCCGGCTCGGCCTTGCGCTTGTTCTTCCGATTGGAATTCTGATCATCATGCCCGATTGGTTTCTTGCCACTGTGGAGCCGATCGGCCTCTTCGCCATTGGTGTACCGACTGTCAATCTCCATCATCCGAGCCAGGGACATATCACCTGTTCGACCAAACTTCAGATTCAGCTCTCGGTTACGCACACCCTCTGTCGGGGAAACTGATCGCCCACGAACACCTATGGGACCGGAGCCCCTTTTCGGTACGGCAAGGGAGCGGAGGGTGCACGAAGAGCAGATCAAGGCGAGCACGCGAGCAGTTTACCCAGGTTCGGGCCGCACGGATGCGTAAAACCCTACTCCTGCTTTGGTTTGTATTGTGTTCTTGGCTCGGGAGCAAGAAGAGCTACAGTGCTGGTTGCTAACTACACCGAGCGTGAGAGTGATCGAAAATCGGAACCCCTTCTACGTTGCGCATGGGCCTCCTTTTATAGGTCAAGGGGTCACCGACAGGTGGCAACGTAGGTGAGGGTAAAAACGTAAAAGTGGTGGTAGTTGGAACAGTGTATGCATAGTGCTCTATACCTAACCCTGACGGCAGGGGACAAGGGCATTAAAAGCCCATCGCCGTCGCCCTGAACAGTGTAAAAAGCGTCCGTCAGGGCGTCTCCGTTCGCCACGATGGTGGCCTCGTCATCGTGGCTTGCCACCGTGTACCCCAGGCTGCACAGCCTTCCGTCACGTGCCCCTGGGAGGGCCCCAGGGCGACGCGTGGCCGGATGAGCTGGAGCGCGGGCACACAGTGGAAGCTTGCCGCGGCAAGTGCCTTGCCGCGGTTGCTACCTTGCCGTGCCCGGAAGCTTGTCGCTTTCTGGGCTTCGCCGGGGCGCGCGATGCGCCACGGCAAGTCTCTTGAAATGCCATGTTTTGGCCTTCCTGGCAAGCTCCTCTTGCCAGGGTCTTGTGCTAAATGGGTGGTTTCGAGCCTGGAGTTCTCCTGAGGCTGCGGCCCCGCTTCTGTACAAGCAAAACGTTAATGAAGATAAGAAGCCCACGCGCGCCCGACAAGTAAAAAGCGAACATAAAACTTACGCTGGGGGCTGCTCTGCGGGGCAGCTGGCTGGTCCGGCCAGCCTGTCGCGGGCGCATCCCCTGCTGCTGCGACGGGCTCGTACTCGAGGTCGACCATCAGGATCTTGGCCCTCTTCGCCACCCTTTGGGCCAGGGTCCTGAAAAACAGACATCAAACAGAATCAGACAAAGAAGATTCAAGACAAGAACAACAAATTGAAGAAAACAAGAGTTGCTTTACTTACTCTTCCTCCTCCTCGTCGGAACTGAGAACGGAGAAGTCGAAATCCGCCTCGCGCGTCCCGGCGCGAGGAGCTGGAGGAGTAGGTTCCCTCGGGCGCATGGCGGGCGCTGGAGCGGTGGTCTGCGAAGACCCCGCTCCGGTCGTCGCCGAGGCCCGAGGGGCGGAAGGAGCGGTGGAGCCGGCGCGGGAAGACCCTCCTCCGGCCTCTGCAGAGGCGTGGGGCGCTCCCTTGACGGCCTTACCCGCCGCGGTGCCGCGCGGCGGGCGGCGCTGCGGCCGCGGGGCCGCCGGACGCTCCGCCACAATTGTAGCTTTGCGGGGGCACCTCCTCGCTGGAGCTGGAGGACTTGCCGGTGGCGGTGAACTTCCCGAGGATGAAGAAGAGTCAAGGTTCAGAGACCCGCCCGAGTCTTCGGCAGAATCGCTCGATTCAGCGCCCTGCTCGGCGGGCTCGCTCGACTCTGTTCCTTGCCCGGTGGCCTCACTCGTCTCGGCGGGTTGCCCGACAGGGTTTAACAGTTTGAGGATCTCTTCCTCCTCGGCCCGACTCACCACCTCCGCTGCATCTGCCTCCTCCAAGGTATACCCAAACTCGCCCGCGGCCTCGGCTGCGGCTGCCTCCTCCAATCTGGTGGCTATATAAGCCATCTCCCGATCGGTGGTGTCACGGGCGAGGCCTTTCTTCTCGTCGGGATCAATGGGCAGCTCCACCAAGTTGTCAAAGAATGTTTGCATGGCTTCATCAGAAGGCGCCAGCCAAGTGGGATCAATCCCATGGGAGTCGCACAACGGCATTGCCGCGCGGATAGC
The DNA here is from genome assembly GCA_902687465.1 of Secale cereale. Lineage (NCBI taxonomy): Eukaryota > Viridiplantae > Streptophyta > Magnoliopsida > Poales > Poaceae > Secale > Secale cereale. The sequence continues at coordinate 9,645,792 of LR738714.1, read as the reverse complement.
ACTGAGCGACGAATTATTGCATAGTGGAACTACCCCCCGCGGCAAGGTGAACCACTCCGGGTGCTTGGCGTCGTGCTTGAATAGCTCACGGAGGATCCCTTTGAGCTCTAGGACAGTGAAATTATAGTTGAGGCCTGGGCGCAACCTCATACAGTCTGCCGCGTTGCCGAAATCCCAAGCAGGCCTCTTCCTCTCCTGCAAGGGAGCAATGCGGCGGCGAAGGAAATCTGCTCCGACGGCCCCTACAGTGAGTTTGGCTTGCCGGAGGCGGAGGATCCTAGTGATGGCTATCTTCAGCTTGTCGTCCTCAGGGGCCAAATCACTCCAGTCGTTGCCGCGCACTATTGCAGCTCGGCGCGGGGAAGTGAACTGCTCTGGGGCGTCCTCCATGATCCAGCACCAATTAGCCCTCCACTCCTCCCACTTGCCGCGGAGTTTTCCAGTCAAGTACGCCTCTTTCTTATGAAGCCTAAATATCCAAGAGATCCCGCCGGACAAAGGAGACCCAGACTCTACTCGAGGCGTGAAATAGTGGCGGAAAAGAGCTACGTTGGGATGAACCCTGACAAAGTTCTCGCACAAATGTGCGAAAACGGCCATAGTCAAGACATCGTTTGGGGTGAAATCAAGAAGATGAAACCCGTAGGTGTTCATAACATCGCAGAAGAATTCGGAGTATGGAGGGCAGAGTCCGCAATGGAAGAACAGAGCGAAATAGGCGTACCCTCCCGGAAACATGTCGCAGGCCTCGGCGGGGAGTACCCTGGTGCGCGGGTGCGCCTTAGTCTCCCTCGACCAGAAGAGGTAGAAGAAGTCCTTCAGCTCCCTCGCGCCGAGCCTCGGCGGGAAGACCACCATCTTCTTCCGCATTGCCGCTAGCTTCAGCGCCCGGTCAGTCTTCGCGGCTTTCGCCTTGTCGCCCTTCGGGGCCATGGCGGGGACGGCGAGGGAAGTCGATGGCGCTGGGGAGGCTGGCGGCGGCGGAGGAAGGGCGGAGCACTGCTCTCTTTCAGCCTTCGGGGAAGGAGGAGAGCGGCGGAGGTTTCTGGAGGTTGAAGAAGCAATGAGCGAATGGGGAGGAACTGCCCCTGTTTCCCCTGCTTTTAAGGGGGAGAGGGGGACGTTCCGCATTTTATCCATTAAAGAAACAGGCCACGATCTCTCCCACGACGCCGCAATCGACGCGTGCCGTTAGGGAGGGATGCGGCGGATACGGAGTGGGATGCGGCGCGCCGTGGGCCGCGTGTGCCCATGCACTGTTTTGGGCCTGGCCCAACAGCGCTCAGCACCATGTGTGGCCCAGGCCCGGGGGCTCCTGTCGGTGTACTAAAGATGGGGTACTTTAGTATCCCAACTTGTGCACGGGCAGTAGCAGCGTCCCATGGCAGGGCTTGCCACGCGCCCGCCAAGACCCACTATGGTTCCTTTGGAGCCATTCAAGAACAAAGTATTCAAGTTAAAGAAACAAGGCCCCGGCAAGCGGAGCTTGCCGAGAAGGCCGCTCCAGGCTCGAAACCACCCATTTAGCACAAGACCCTGGCAAGAGGAGCTTGCCAGGAAGGCCAAAACATGGCATTTCAAGAGACTTGCCGTGGCGCATCGCGCGCCCCGGCGAAGCCCAGAAAGCGACAAGCTTCCGGGCACGGCAAGGTAGCAACCGCGGCAAGGCACTTGCCGCGGCAAGCTTCCACTGTGTGCCCGCGCTCCAGCTCATCCGGCCACGCGTCGCCCTGGGGCCCTCCCAGGGGCACGTGATGGAAGGCTGTGCAGCCTGGGGTACACGGTGGCAAGCCACGATGACGAGGCCACCATCGTGGCGAACGGAGACGCCCTGACGGACGCTTTTTACACTGTTCAGGGCGACGGCGATGGGCTTTTAATGCCCTTGTCCCCTGCCGTCAGGGTTAGGTATAGAGCACTATGCATACACTGTTCCAACTACCACCACTTTTACGTTTTTACCCTCACCTACGTTGCCACCTGTCGGTGACCCCTTGACCTATAAAAGGAGGCCCATGCGCAACGTAGAAGGGGTTCCGATTTTCGATCACTCTCACGCTCGGTGTAGTTAGCAACCAGCACTGTAGCTCTTCTTGCTCCCGAGCCAAGAACACAATACAAACCAAAGCAGGAGTAGGGTTTTACGCATCCGTGCGGCCCGAACCTGGGTAAACTGCTCGCGTGCTTGCCTTGATCTGCTCTTCGTGCACCCTCCGCTCCCTTGCCGTACCGAAAAGGGGCTCCGGTCCCATAGGTGTTCGTGGGCGATCAGTTTCCCCGACAGAGGGTGTGCGTAACCGAGAGCTGAATCTGAAGTTTGGTCGAACAGGTGATATGTCCCTGGCTCGGATGATGGAGATTGACAGTCGGTACACCAATGGCGAAGAGGCCGATCGGCTCCACAGTGGCAAGAAACCAATCGGGCATGATGATCAGAATTCCAATCGGAAGAACAAGCGCAAGGCCGAGCCGGCTGCTCAGGGTGAAGCTGCAGTGGTCAATCAAGGAAAGGGCAAAGGAAAGCCGAAGGGGCCCTGGGCCCCCAAGAAAGTGAAAGATCAAGCTGAGAATGATGTACTCGACCAGCCGTGTCCCATTCACACGAAGAAAGATGAAGAGGGAAACTTGGTATATCCCAAGCACACCACTCGACAGTGTCGGCTCCTGATCCAGAATTTCCAGAAAGATCAGTCGGCTGAGAAGGAAAAGAAATCAAAGGAGTCCGAAGACAAGGAAGGGGATGGAGGATACCCCCAAATTAACTCCACTTTGGTGATCTTCGCAGACGTCGAGAGCAAAACTCGACTGAAAGTCATCAATAGAGAAGTCAACATGGTTTCCCCGGCGACCACCACGTTTTTGAAATGGTCCAAGACCCCCATCACATTCGATCAGTCTGATCACCCTGCGCACATTGCCACCCCGGGCGGCAGGCACTGGTGGTCGACCCAGTGGTCGCGGGCACGCGTCTGACCCGAGTCCTGATGGATGGAGGCAGTGGCTTGAATATTTTGTATGCAGCAACCCTCCGGGATATGGGCATTCCAATGTCCAAGCTGAGCGAAAGTAACATGAGGTTCCACGGGGTCATCCCCGGGAAGAAGGCCGACTCACTTGGCAAAATCACGCTCGACATCGTCTTTGGCGAGTCGAAGAATTATAGCAAAGAGAAGCTGACGTTCGAAGTGGTGGACTTCAACAGCGCTTATCACGCCATTCTGGGTAGGCCCGCCTACGCCAGGTTCATGGCTCGACCGTGTTATGTTTACCTCAAGCTGAAGATGCCGGGACCCAACGGCGTTATAACCGTCACTGGGAACCGTCAGAAAGTGGAAGAGTGCTTCGAGAAAGGCTCGAAGATCGCTGACGAGCAGATGGCAGCAGTAGAGATGGAGGAGTACCAGAAGAGCGTGGATCCGAGTGATCTGCTGAGGGCAAAGAAGCCGGCTTCCGAGTCAGCTTTCCAGTCGGCCGAGGAGATAAAACCCGTACACATCCACCCCAGCGACCCCAATGCAGCACCGACCCACATTTCCACTACACTCGACAGCAAATAGAAAGAAGCGCTCATCCGGTTCCTCCGTGAGAACTGCGACATCTTCGCATGGAACCATCAGACATGCCGGGTGTGCCCAGGGGACTGGCTGAGCACCATTTGCGAGTCGACCCAAAAGTGAAGCCTGTGAAGGAACATCTCCATCGGTCCCCTGCGGAGAAGAGAAATGCAATTGGCGAGGAAGTGGCTCGGCTCCTGGCAGGTGAGTTTATTCACGAGATCTACCACTCCGAGTGGCTCGCCAATGTCGTCATGGTCCCCAAGAAAGACAAGTCTCTCCGCATGTGCATCGATTTCAAGCACATCAATCGGGCCTGCCCGAAAGATCATTTTCCTCTCCCCCGCATCGATCAGATAGTTGACTCGGCTGCGGGGTGCGAGCATTTGTCCTTTCTGGACGCGTATTCCGGGTACCATCAGATCCGTCTGTTCGGACCCGTTGAAATCAAGACAACTTTCATCACCCCCTTCGGGTGTTTCTGTTACGTCACCATGCCTTTCGGTCTCAAAAATGCTGGCGCTACCTTCATGCGCATGATCCAGAAGTGCTTGATAAAGCAAATCAGTCGGAACGTCGAGGCATACATGGGTGACATTGTGGTCAAGTCATGGAAAGGTTCCGACCTGCTGACCAACCTCGTTGAGACATTCACAAACTTAAGAAGCTATGATATCAAGCTCAATCTATCGATGTGTACATTAGGAGTTCCTGGCGGCAAGTTGCTCGGTTTTCCCATTTCCGAACGGGGAATCGACGCCAATCCAGAGAAGGTCAGCACCATCCTCCGAATGAAACGCCCCGAGCGTATACACGACGTCTAGAAGCTTACTGGTTGCTTGGCCGCATCGAGTCGATTCATTTCTCGTCTCGGTGAGAAGGCATTGCCTCTCTACCGACTCATGAAGAAATCAGACAAGTTCGAGTGGAATTCCGAAGCCGAAGCAGCGTTTGAAGAGCTCAAAGCCCTGCTGTCCACCCAGCCAGTGCTTGCTGCCCCAGTCAGCAAAGAGCCTCTCCTACTATACATTGCAGCCACCGGACAAGTTGTCAGCACTGTACTCACGGTCGAGCGGGAAGAAGAGGGCAAGGCATACAAGGTCCAGCGCCTGATCTACTACATATCCGAAGTTTGAATCCCTCCAAGCAAAGGTACCCGCATTACCAGAAGCTCGTGTACGGGATTTACTTGACTGCAAAAAAGGTTGCCCATTACCTCTCGGACCATACAATCCAAGTCGTCAGCGACGCCCCGCTGTCAGAGATCCTGAACAACCGAGACGCAACCGGTCGAGTGGCAAAATGGCCGATTGAACTTCTTCCGTTAGATATCAAGTTTGAAGCGAAGAAAGCCATCAAGTCTCAGGCTATAGCAGATTTTGTGGCTGAGTGGATAGAACAAGAGCTGCCGACTCAAGTTCAGTCGGATCACTAGACTATGTTCTTCGATGGATCCAAGACGCTGAACGGATCCGGCGCAGGCGTGGTCCTGGTATCTCCCAGGGGCGACAAGCTCAGTTACGTCCTTCAGATCCACTTTGACTCATCGAACAACGAAGCTGAGTACGAAGCACTTTTGTACGGGTTGCACATGGCCATCTCACTCGGCGTCCGTCGCCTGATGGTTTATGGCGACTCAGACTTAGTGGTAAACCAAGTGATGAAGGAATGGGACGTCAGGAGCCCGGCAATGAATAGTTATTGCAGTGCAGTACGGAAGCTTGAAAAGAAGTTTGAAGGTTTAGAGCTCCATCACGTGCCCAGAGCCAAGAATCAGCTTGCTGATGACCTCACAAAACTGGGGTCAACTCGGAAGCCTATACCCAAGAATGTGTTTCTGGAGCATCTGCACACCACTTCTGTCAAAGATGACCCCTTCACGGAAGAACCCCCGCAGCCAGTCAGTGCGTCAGATCCGACTGAAGTCGAAGTGCCTGCAGTGGTCGACCTGATCATGGAGGTTTTAGTGATTACGCCGGACTGGACTGTGCCATACATATCATATCTGCTCAGGCAAGAACTCCCGGAAGATGAGGAAGAAGCGCGCCAGGTCGTCCATCGATCCAAGGCGTTCACTGTCATTCAGGGTCAACTCTACAGAGAAAGCGTCACCGGAGTCGCTCAGCGCTGCATCACCCCAGAGGAAGGTCGATTGATCCTGGATGAGATTCACTCGGGAACTTGTGGCCACCACACTTCCTCTCGGACTATAGTGGCCAAAGCGTACCGAGCCGGATTTTATTGGCCCCGTGCCAACGAGATGGCCAAAGATATTGTGGACAAGTGCGTAGGTTGCCAGTTCTACTCCAACATGTCCCACAAGCCGGCGTCTGCTTTGAAGACCATTCCACTAGTCTGGCCCTTTGCCGTTTGGGCTTGGACATGGTCGGCCCCTTCAGAACGGGCAGAAGCGGATTCACTCACCTTCTCGTGGCAGTCGATAAATTCACCAAATGGATTGAGGCAAAGCCCATCAAGAACCTCGAGTCGAGCACCGCCATCAGCTTCATCAGGGAATTGATATTCAGAGATGGAGTTCCCCACAGCATCATCACGGACAACGGCTCCAACTTTGACTCGGATGAATTCAGAGCTTTCTATGCTTCTCAAGGAACACGAGTCGACTATGCCTCCGTGGCACATCCACAGTCGAATGGACAGGCAAAAAGAGCAAATGGTTTGATTCTCCAACGCCTAAAGCCACGGCTCATGCGTGATCTTAAGCATGCCGCCGGGGCTTGGGTAACCGAACTACCGTCCGTCCTATGGGGTCTGAGGACAACTCCAAACCGGTCGACTGGCCGTACCCCTTTCTTCATGGTCTATGGAGCCGAAGCTGTGTTGCCAAGCGACTTGTTGCATAACGCCCCCAGAGTGGAACTCTTCTCCGAAGCTGAGGCAGAGCAGGCTCGTCAGGATGCAGTCGACCTTTTGGAGGAGGAACGAGAGAGGGCCTTGATCCGGTCGACCATCAACAAGACCTGCGTCGATTCCATGCTCGCAACGTCCGAAGCCGGGCATTTCAGGAAGGAGACCTGGTCCTTCGAGTGCATCATAAACAACCGCACAAGCTCGCCTCGGCCTGGGAAGGCCCATTCATCATCACCAAGGTGCTGAACAACGGAGCGTACCACCTTTACATCGTCTCCAAGAAGAAATACGAACCTCGTTCGTGGAACGCGGACCTGCTCTGACGCTTCTACAGTTGAGACACTCGACAGTTGAGTTGTAATAAAGATTTTACGATTTATTTCAAAGACAAGTTTGCAGCGATCCTTTAATGATTGTTGTTTTCTAAAATGCTGGTCTTCAAAATCCCCTAGTGGGTGCTTAGCCGCGAACCCGATTCGCCTAAGTTTCAAACACCCACACCGAGTGAAGAGCAACCCTCTCACTCGGGGGCTTAGCCGCGAACCCGATTCACCTAAGTTACAAAAATTACTCCGAGTGAAGAGCAACCCTCTCACTCGGGGGCTTAGCTGCGGTCCTCCGAGCTGCGTTACAAGTATAATGTGGCTCTGTCTTCCGAGCTCCGCCACAAATACAACATAGCTTGGAATCGCCTAAGTTACAAAAACCACTCCGAGTGAAGAGCAATCCTCTCACTCGGAGGCTTAGCTGCAGTCCTCCGAGCTGCGTCATAAGTATAATGTGGCTCTGTCTTCCGAGCTCCGCCACAAATACAACGTAGCTTGGAATTGCCTAATTTACAAAAATCACTCAGAGTGAAGAGCAATCCTCTCACTCGGGGGCTTAGCTGCGACCCCGTGACTCGCGTAAGTTACAAACATCCACTCCGAGTGAAGAGCAATCCTCTCACTCGGGGGCTTAGCTGCG
>LR738714.1:9533005-9638261 GCA_902687465.1 Secale cereale | reverse complement strand
CGAAAACCACTCCGAGTGAAGAGCAACCCTCTCACTCGGGGGCTTAGCTGCTACCCCGTGACTCGCCTAAGTTACAAAAACCACTCCGAGTGAAGAGCAATCCTCTCACTCGGGGGCTTTGCCGCGGTCCTCCGAGCTGCGCCATAAGTATAATGTGGCTCTGTCTTCCGAGCTCCGCCACAAATACAACGTAGCTTGGAATCGCCTAAGTTACAAAAAACCACTCCGAGTGAAGAGCAATCCTCTCACTCGGGGGCTTAGCTGCGAGCCCGTGACTCGCCTAAGTTACAAACACCCACTCCGAGTGAAGAGCAATCCTCTCACTCGGTGGCTTAGCTGCGGTCCTCCGAGCTGCGCCATAAGTATAATGTGGCTCTGTCTTCCGAGCTCCGCCACAAATACAACGTAGCTTGGAATCGCCTAAGTTACAAAAACCACTCTGAGTGAAGAGCAATCCTCTCACTTGGGGGCTTAGCTACGACCTCGTGACTCGCCTAAGTTACAAACGCCCACTCCGAGTGAAGAGCGATCCTCTCACTCGGGGGCTTAGCTGCGGTCCTCCGAGCTGCGTCATAAGTATAATGTGGCTCTGTCTTCCGAGCTCCGCCACAAATACAATGTAGCTTCGAATCGCCTAAGTTACAAAAACTACTCCGAGTGAAGAGCAATCCTCTCACTCGGGGGCTTAGCTGCGACCCCGTGACTCGCCTAAGTTACAAAAACCACTCCGAGTGAAGAGCAATCCTCTCACTCGGAGGCTCAGCCACGGTCCTCCAAGCTCCGCCACAAGCACAACGTCACCATCAAGGCGTCGACTCAAAATCCAAGTAATAAAAAAGAGTCACAAACAAAGGAATCAAATCCAGATAAAGTCCCGCAAGATTCAGGCAAGAGTACCTGGGCCACGGTCCCACCAGAGTTTAACGATTACAAGATCACTCAGCATTCCGAGGTAAATTGAATTAAAGTATCAAGGTTCACTCACTCCTCAGGGGGAAGCGGGCTTGCAGGTGCAACAAACTGGTCCAGGTCGATCCCATCAGCGATGCGGGTGGCGGCTTCCAAGAAAGTCTCCATGAACGACTGGAACTGGAGCTCCTTCGTATTGACGACCTTGAGCGCCGCGAGCCTTCTCTCCTTCACCTCCTTGCAGTGCACACGGACCAAGGATAGCGCCACGTCGGCTCCACTCCGGGCGGACGACTTCTTCCACTCCTGCACTCGACCGGGGATCTCATTGAGTTGAGTCATCGGAGACTCCAGGTCGTTCTCCCGCATGACCCCCCTCCAGAGCGCAGTATCGATCCGAGCCATCACTGCTTTCAGCCGTCCCAGGTAGTCCGTGGCAGCAGTAAGACGGGATTCCAGCCTCAAGATATTCATGGAAGCTTTGTCCTTGACAATAGAATTGGCTGGGTCCAGGCCGGGCTTGACCCGCCCAGTCTCTTCGTTGAAGTTGCGGCAGAATTCTACACCACAAGACACAAGTCGAGTCAGCAAGCAAAATACGGGTCGACCGATCCAACTTAGCCTGAGCCAAAGGGACATACCTTCGAGCGCGAGGTACCACTTCTTGGTAAGTTCGCCCGAATAAGCGTCCAGATCAATCCTCTTCTGGAAGAGGGCCTCATATTTGTCATTCAGAACACTCTTGGCATTCTTCAGCCGAGTCACCTCTTGGTTAGCTGCGTTGAGTGAACCCTTCAGCCTGGTGATCTCCGCCTCAAGCGCGCCTACGGAAGCCAGCTTCTGCGCTGCCAGTTCTGCCTTCTCTTGAGCCGCCTGCTGCGCCGCCACCAAGTCGATGTCTTTCTGCTCCAAGGCCGCTTTCAGTTGACCTACAAAAGACATCACTGGACAGATGAACATGAGGAGACACAGAGCATACTTATCAAAGGCCAGTCGACGAATTGCTCGCGTCAGTTAACAGCTGCGTCGTCCTGCGTCTTCTTCAGGTGGTCCCGAGCCAGTTGCAAGTCAAGATTGAGCTGGATTTGCTTCTTCTCAAGATCCGCAAATTTAGCTCCGAACTCGCAAGATTTCTGCATCAACACAACAAAACAGAATTCTAAGACTGCAGTCGAGTCAAACACACAACCGCAGTCTCGGGGACTACACCCAGTGGGTGCACTGAGCGTGCCCCCACTGGTTCTCACTCGGCCAAGATCAGTCTGGCTCGAGCTAAAAAACAACAAGGAGGAAAGTTCTATCATCAGACCATGGCCGACTACCAGCAGTCGACCACGATCTCGGGGACTACACCCAGTGGGTGCACTGAGCGTGCCCCCACCGATTCTCACTCGGCCAAGATCAGTCTGGCTCGAGCTCAAGGGAAGTTGAAAGCAAATGCTAAAAGACTACACATCAAGACTCTCAACCAGTGGGCATGACATCATCTTACGAACAAAGCAGTAGATTTTTTCAAAACGAAGACTATTCCAGCGCAGCAAGCCAATCAGTTGGAGAAAACAAACCTGGACATTGGTCCGAAGGGCAGAACTAGCGTCGTAAGCAGCCATGCTGGCCTCGTACGCCGCCTTCATCTTCTCCATCATCAACCCCGCCTGACGAATGGCTTCTTGAGCCGCGCCCACGGGATCCTCCGGGAGGCGATAGGAGGAGAAGAGAACGGACGACGGAGCAGGCGCTGGGTCGACGGCCGGAGCAGGCACTGGGTCGACAGCTGGGACAGGCGCTGGGTCGACGGCCCCTCCAGCTGACGAAGCAGGGCGTTCGGTCGACACGGGGACGGCGAAAGAGACCGTGGCTCGGACCGCGTCTTCTGTTGCTAGGCCTTCGGGCCAGAAGGCACCTTCCGGCCCTTCTTCCCTGTGCGTCGTCGAGCCCCTCCCAAGCGCTCCTCATCAACATCATCATCGTCTGGGAGCTCTATGCCGTGGTGCGGAACTTCAAAACAAACAATTGTGAGGTTCAGTCGACCGTCAACCCTAACCGATGAAAAGTAAGACACGATTTACAACTCGCACCTGCGCGGGATGTTGCGACATCTGCGGTCTCCTCGTCGTCTCGGCCCTTGTCGATGTCCATCGAGGTCGTGGAGGCAGCAACACTGAAGAATTCCCTTGAAGATGAGTCGACGAAGACATAGTCGACCTCCGAAAGGTAGAAAAGAACAAAGCTGAATAGCACTTACGCGGAGGCGATGGGAACATCCACCTTAATCTTGGGCAGGGCCTTCCGGGGCTTGGCGGTGATAACCTTGGGGTGCTTGGGTGCCTTCTCAATTGGATCAGGAGTGGCCGTGCGAGCTCGCTTGGGCACTTGGGAGCTGGAGGGACCCGTCCGAGGGCGCACAACCCCTGGGTCGTGCTTCCCCTTGGACCGCTTCTCATCACGGGAAGGTGACTCGACCTCCTCCCCGCTGCTATAATCCTCGCTCTCCTCTTCGGTCTCCTCCCCCGACTTCCACTCGGAGACGTCGCCCACGCCCTCTTCGCCTTCCTAGACCAGATCCCCATTGGGCAGCGAGTACATTTCAGTATAGATCTGCAGAAAAGGAAGATTAGACAAATGTCAGTCGGACTCGTCAAGACAATTACAATCCCACAACAGGAACACCACTCGGGAGCCGAGGACAGACCTTGTCAGGAAGATGGTCAGCGTCGAATGGGAGGACCCTCTCGGACCCCCTGGGGTTGTCTTTGTTCCCCGTGATGCACTTCAGGCACTGCGCCACGTACTTCACGTCGGCCGCCTCCGGGTGGACTCGCGATGTGTCGTCGGTGCCGGAGTACATCAACATCGGGTGGTCCCGAGCCTGGAGCGGCTGGATCCTCTGCATGAGGTACACCTCGAGCAGGTCCAACCCTCTTACCCCTCGCGGACCAACTGGATGACCCGTTCCACCAACATGTTCACTTCAGACCTCTCGGTTCGACCCACGATCATTGAAGGAGGCTGGCTGGCTCGACCAAGAGAGAAAGGGGGGAGTCCGGTAGACTGACCAGGAGTCGGACTGTCCTTGTAATAGAACCAAGTCGACTGCTAGCCCCGAATCGACTCCGGAAGAATCATGGGGGGAAAAGCGCTCCTATTCCTAAGTTGGATGCCGAGCCCGCCGCACGCCTGGAGGACGTGCGTCTTCTCATCACTCTGGTTCGCCTTCTTGACGGTTTGCGAGCGGCAAGTAAAGATGTGTTTGAACAAACCCCAGTGCGGTCGGCAGCCGAGGAAGTTCTCGCACATGGAGACGAACGCGGCAAGGAAAGCGATGGAATTGGGCGTGAAGTAATGCAGCTGGGCGCCGAAGAATATCAAGAAAGCACGAAAAAAGGGGTGCAGAGGCATGGAGAAACCTCGGTCGACGTGGGTCGCGAGAAGGACGCACTCGCCCTCCCGTGGCCGGGGCTCGAGCTCGCCCTCCGGCACCCGCCAGGAGCCGTGAGCGACCAGTCCCTCCTCCTCCAACTCCTCCAAATCCTCCGCCGTGATGGTGGACCGGATCCAATCCCCCTGGATCCGACCAGGAGGGAGCCCGGACCTCGACGACGATCCGCTACGGCCAGACCGCCTCCCCTTCCCCGTCGCCGCCTTCTTCGGACGCTCCTCGCCGCGGTCTTGTCCTTGCCCATGGCACGCAAGCCGACGGTTGCTGTGGAGAAAGTGAGAGGGAGCAGATGCACGGCGGAGAGGCAGGGGCGAAAGAGCAGGGAATGGACACATAGTGCCCCGCTTCGGGCTCGGCGCACACTTATAGCACCCGGTCGAGTGGCTGACCGGTGGCCCCGAGCGATCTTATCAAATCCCGCAACAGGCGCGGACGCGATACGTGGCGAAAAAGGTGGCACGAGGATCGAGGCATCCTGAGCGTATCCGTCCGATTGATGCGGCACGTCCCGCGCGCTTCCCCAAATTTCGAAACCCAGTGGAATCCGGCGACCAAAGAGCAACCAACCCCGCCGAAAAATACGCATGCCAATGGCACCTGACGCCTAGCGCAAAGTTCAGTCGACGGAGGACGCAACCAACGCACTCGACGGTTCTAGAATCAATCAAGGCGACCAAGACAAGATTGATGAGGACAACCTAGTCCGCGAGCTCAGAGAAGACTACCCCAAGGGCGTCGAGACAGAACCGGAGCTTTCCTCAGCACTCTCTCCTGCTCAAGCCTCAATCCATTCGGGGGACTACTGACGAGGTTACAGACCTAGGGTAGGGTCACAAGCCTGACCAAGGTACCCCACCCAAGGTCGCTACCCCAGAAGATCAAAAGACAAAACCTACGTGACGAAGACAGTCGACTGAGACGGCCCAAGAGGACATCCCACTCGACTGGACATCACCTACAAGACGACTCAACTCCGCTCGACCAATCCAAGGCACTCGACCCCCGAAGGTCAAAGGTCCCTTAGGACAATAACGGTCTGGTATTTACTCGCCATAGTGAATGCCTTTATTACTCTTTACTGTAGACGTTATCAGTAACGTCTGCCTTAATGTACATTGAACCCTTGGTAACGTGGAGCATGGCTGGGGTCCTGGCACACTATATAAGCCACCCCCTCCTCCTGTACAAGGGTTCGCATCCCTGTAACTCACATCTATACACACATCAGTCGACCGCCTCCGGGCACCGAGATGTAGGGCTGTTACTTCCTCCGAGAAGGGCCTGAACTCGTAAAACACCTCGTGTACAACTCCACCATAGCTAGGGCATTGCCTCCTCATTCGTACCCCCTACTCGTACTGTCAGGCTTAGAACCACGACAGGCGCCCCCTTCCTTCTCCCTCTCTCCCTCTCCTTCCTCCCCCCTCTCCCTCTTGGTGGACTCCTACTAGGAATATGATTCCTATTCCTAGTAGGATTGGCTCTCCTTGGGCGCACCATAGGGGCCGGCCGGCCACCCCTTGCTCCTTTATATATTGGGGCAAGGGGGCACCCTAGGACACACAAGTAAACATCAGCTTTAGCCATGTGCGGTGCCCCCCTCCATAGATACACACCTCGGTCATATCGTTGCAGTGCTTAGGTGAAGCCCTGCGCCGATAACTTCATCATCACTGTCACCACGCCGTCATGCTGACGAAACTCTCCCGTGACGCTCAACTAGACCAAGAGCTCGTGGGACGTCATCGAGCTGAACCCGAAGGTGTCGTATGTTCGGTGCTTGGATCGGTTGGATCACGAAGACGTTCGACTACATCAACCGCATCACTAGACGCTTCCGCTTTCGGTGTAAGAGGGTACGTAGACACACTCTCCCCACTCGTTGCTATGCTTCTCCTAGATAGATCTTGCGTGATCTTAGGATTTTTTTTGAAATACTACGTTCCCCAACAGTGGCATCATGAGCCAGGTCTATGCGTAGATGATAGGCACAAGTAGAACACAATGAGTTGTGGGCGATAATAGTCATACTGATTACCAACATGTCATACTTTGATTCGGCAGTATTGTGAGATGAAGCATCCCGGACCAACATTACGCGTATGTTTACGCGATACTAGTTTCACCGTTACGAGCACTCGTTGCTTAAAGGTAACCGGCGGGTGTCTGTCTCTCACACTTTAGTTGAATCGAGTGTGGCTACGCCCGGTCCTTGTGAAGGTTAAAACAACACACTTGACAAAAAATCGTTGTGGTTTTTTTGTATGCATAGGTAAGAACGGTTCTTGCTAAGCCCATACAACCACGTAAAACTCGCGACAACAAATTAGAGGACGTCTAACTTGTTTTTGCAGGGCATGTTGTGATGTGATATGGTCAAGACGTGATGAGTTATACGTTATTGTATGAGATGATCATGTTTTGTAAATTATCGGCAACCGGCAGGAGCCTTATGGTTGTCTTTTTATTGTATGAATTGTGAAGGCCATGTAATTGCCTTACTTTATCACTATGAGTTAACGATAGTAGTAGTAGCAATAGTTGGCGAGACGACCACGAAGCTACGATTAATATCATGGTGTCTAGCCGGTGACGATGGAGATCATGACGATGCTTTGGAGATGGAGATCAAAAGCACAAGATGATGATGGCCATATCATGTCACATATTTTGATTGCATGTGATGTTTATCTTATTATGCTTCTTATTTTTCTTAGTACGGCAGTAGCATTATAAGATGATCCCTTATAAAATTTCAAGGTACAAGTGTTCTCCCTGAGTATGCACCGTTGCGAAAGTTCGTCGTGCCGAGACACCACGTGATGATCTGGTGTGATAAGCTCTATGTTCAAATACAACGGGTGTAAGATAGTTTTGCACATGCATAATTTTTGGGTTAAACTTGATGAGCCTAGCATGTACTGACATGGCCTCGGAACACTGGAGACCGAAAGGTCGAGCGTGAATCATATTGTAGATATGATCAACATAAGATGTTCACCACTGAAAACTACTCCATCTCACGTGATGATCGGACATGGTTTAGTTGATTTGGATCACGTGATCATTTATATGACTAGAGGGATGTCTATCTAAGTGGGAGTTCTTTAGTAATATGATTAATTGAACTTTAATTTATCATGAACTTAGTCCTGATAGTTTTTTCATATCTATGTTGTTGTAGATCAATGGCCCATGCTACCATTCCCTTGAATTTTAATGCGCTCCTAGAGAAAGCTAAGTTGAAAGATGATGGTAGCAACTACACAGACTGGGTCCATAACTTGAGGATTATCTTCATTGCTGAATAGAAGAATTATGTCCTTGAAGCACCGCTAGGTGACAAGCCCCCTCCCACTAATGTACACACTTTGAACATCTGGCAGACGCGGTCTGATGACTACTCGATAGTTCTGTGTGCCATGCTTTAGGGCTTAGAATCAGGACTTCAACGACGTTTTGAACGTCATGGAGCATATGAGATGTTCCAAGAGTTCAAGTTAATATTTGAAGCAAATGCCCAAATTGAGAGATATGAAGTCTCCAATAAGTTCTATAGCTGCAAGATGGAGGAGAACAGTTCTATTAGTGAACACTTGCTCAGAATGTCTTGGTACTACAATCATATGACTCAACTTGGTTGCAAAGTTGACGAAGATAGTGTTATTGATAAAGGTCTTCAATCACTACCACAAGCTATAAAGGCTTTGTGATGAACTATAATATGCAAGGGATGCAGAAGACAATTCCCGAGCTCTTCGCTATGCTCAAAGCTGCGGAGGTAGAAATCAAAAAGGAGCATCAAGTGTTGATGGTTAACAAGACCACTAGTTTCAAGAAAAAGGGCAAGGGAAAGAAGGGGAACTTCAAGAAGAATAGCAAGACAGTTGCTACTCCCACGAAGAAACCCAAGTCTGGAGCCAAGCCTGAAACTTAGTGCTTCTACTGCAAAGGGACTGGATTCTAGAAGCGAAACTGCCCCAAGTATTTGGCGGATAAGAAGGATGGCAAAGTGAACAAAGGTATATTTCATATACATGTTATTGATCTGTACCTTACTAATGCTCGTAGTAGCACCTGGGTATTGATACTGGTTCGGTTGCTAATATTTGTAACTCAAAACAGGGGCTACAGATTAAACAAAGATTAGCTAAGGACGAGGTGACGATGCGCGTGGAAAATGGTTTCAAAGTCGATGTGATCGCTGTCGGCACGCTACCTCTACATCTACCTTCGAGATTAGTTTTAGACCTAAATAATTGTTATTTGGTGCCAGCGTTGAGCATGTACATTATATCTGGATCTTGTTTGTTGAGATATGGTTATTCATTTAAATCAGAGAATAATGGTTGTTCTATTTTTATGAGTAATATCTTTTATGGTTATGCACACTTAAAGAGTGGTCTATTCTTGTTGGATCTCGATCCTAGTGATACACATATTCATAATATTGAGGCCAAAAGATGCAAGGTTGATAATGATAGTGCAACTTATTTGTGGCACTGCCATTTAGGTCATATTCGTGTAAAGCGCATGAAGAAACTCCATGCAGATGGACTTTTCGAATCACTTGATTATGAATCACTTGGTGCTTGCGAACCATGCCTCATGGGCAAGATGACTAAAACTCCGTTCTCCGGAACAATGGAGCGAGCAACTGATTTGTTGGAAATCATACTTATTGATGTATGTGGACCGATGAGTGTTGAGGCTCGCGGCGGGTATCGTTATTTTCTGACCTTCACTAATGATTTGAGCAGATATGGTATATCTACTTGATGAAGCACAAGTCCGAAACATTTGAAAAGTTCGAAGAATTTTAGAGTGAAGTAGAGAATAATCGTAATAAGAAAATAAAGTTTCTACGATCTGATCGCGGAGGCGAATATTTGAGTTACGAGTTTGGTCTTTATTTAAAACAATGTGGAATAGTTTCACAGCTCACGCCACCCGGAACAGCACAGCGTAATGGTGTGTCTGAACGTCGTAACCGTAGTTTATTAGATATGGTGCGATCTATGATGTCTCTTACCGATTTACCACTATCATTTTGGGGTTATGCTTTAGAGACAGCTGCATTCATGTTAAATAGGGCACCATCTAAGTGTGTTGAGACAACGCCTTATGAACTGTGGTTTGGCAAGAAACCAAAGTTGTCGTTTCTTAAAGTTTAGGGCTGCGATGCTGATAACCCACAAGTGTAGGGGATCAGTTGTAGCATCTTTCTATAAGTAAGAGTGTCGAACCCAGCGAGGAGCCAAAGGTAGAACAAATATTCCCTCAAGTTCTATCGAGCACCGATACAACTCTGCGCACGCTTAACGTTTACTTTACCTAGAACAAGTATGAAACTAGAAGTACTTTGTAGGTGTAACTGAAGGAAATATGCCCTAGAGGCAATAATAAAGATGTTATTTGTATTTCCTTATATCATGATAAATGTCTTTTATTCATGCTAGAATTGTATTAACCGGAAACTTAGTACATGTGTGGATACATAGACAAAACAGTATGTCCCTAGTATGCCTCTACTAGACTAGCTCATTGATCAAAGATGGTTATGTTTCCTAGCCATAGACATGAGTTGTCATTTGATCAACGGGATCACATCATTAGGAGAATGATGTGATGGACTAGACCCATCCGTTAGCTTAGCACTATGATCGTTTAGTTTTACTGCTATTGCTTTCTTCATGACTTATACATGTTCCTATGACTATGAGATTATGCAACTCCCGAATACCGTAGGAACACCTTGTGTGCTATCAAACGTCACAACGTAACTGGGTGATCATAAAGATGCTCTACAGGTGTCTCCGAAAGTATTCGTGGTGTTGGCATAGATCAAGACTAGGATTTGTCACTCCGAGTGTCGGAGAGGTATCTCTGGGCCCACTCGGTAATGCACATCACTATAAGCCTTGCAAGCATTGCAACTAATGAGTTAGTTGCGGGATGATGTATTACGGAACGAGTAAAGAGACTTGCCGGTAACGAGATTGAACTAGGTATTGAGATACCGACGATCGAATCTCGGGCAAGTAACATACCGATGACAAAGGGAACAACGTATGTTGTTATGCGGTTTGACCGATAAAGATCTTCGTAGAATATGTGGGAGCCAATATGAGCATCCAGGTTCCGCTATTGGTTATTCACCGGAGACGTGTCTCGGTCATGTCTACATAGTTCTCGAACCCGTAGGGTCCGCACGCTTAAGGTTTCGATGACAGTTTTATTATGAGTTTATGAGTTTTGATGTACCGAAGGAGTTCGAAGTCCCGGATGAGATCGGGGACATGACGAGGAGTCTCGAAATGTTCGAGACGTAAAAATCGATATATTAGACGACTATATTCGGACATCGGAAAGGTTCCGAGTGATTCGGGTATTTTCGGAGTATCGGGGAGTTACGGGAATAGAGGAGAGAGGCCAAAAGGAAGGAGGCGCGCGCCCCCCTTCTGGTCCGAATTGGACAAGGGGTGCAGCCCCCTTTTCCTTCTCCCTCTCCCCCTCTTTCCTTCTCTCCTACTCCGGAAAGGAAAGGGGAATCCTACTAGGACTTGGGAGTCCTAGTAGGACTCCCCACACTTGGCGCGCCCCCTATAGGGCCGGCCTCTCCCTCCCTCCTTTATATACGGGGGTAGGGGGCACCTCTAGACACAACAATTGATCTCTTGATCTCTTAGCCGTGTGCGGTGCCCCCCTCCACCATAGTTCTCCTCGATAATATTGTAGCGGTGCTTAGGCGAAGCCCTGCGACGGTAGAACATCAAGATCGTCACCACGCCGTCGTGCTGACGGAACTCTCCCTCGACACTCAGCTGGATCGGAGTTCGAGGGACGTCATCGAGCTGAACGTGTGCTAGAACTCGGAGGTGCCGTAGTTTCGGTGCTTGATCGGTCGGGCCGTGAAGACGTACGACTACATCAACCGCGTTGTTCTAACGCTTCCGCTTCCGGTCTACGAGGGTACGTAGACACACTCTCCCCTCTCGTTGCTATGCATCTAGTAGATAGATCTTGCGTGATCGTAGGAAATTTTTTAAAATACTACGTTCCCCAACAGTGGCATCATGAGCCAGGTCTATGCGTAGATGATTTGCACGAGTAGAACACAATGAGTTGTGGGCGATACTAGTCATACTGCTTACCAGCATGTCATACTTTGCTTCGGCGGTATTGTGAGATGAAGCGGCCCGGACCGACATTACGCGTACGCTCACGCGAGACTGGTTTCACCGTTAAGAGCACTCGTTGCTTAAAGGTGACTGGCGGGTGTCTGTCTCTCTCACTTTAGCTGAATCAAGTGTGGCTACGCCCGGTCCTTGTGAAGGTTAAAACAGCACATACTTGACGAAACATCGTTGTGGTTTTGTATGCGTAGGTAAGAACGGTTCTTGCTAAGCCCGTAGCAGCCACGTAAAACTTGCAACAACAAAGTAGAGGACGTCTAACTTGTTTTTGCAGGGCATGTTGTGATGTGATATGGTCAAGACATGATGAGTTATACGGTTTTGTATGAGATGATCATGTTTTGTAATGTTATCGGCAACTGGCAGGAGCCATATGGTTGTCGCTTTATTGTATGAAATGCAATCGCCATGTAATTGCTTTACTTTATCACTAAGCGGTAGCAATAGTCGTAGAAGCAATAGTTGGCGAGACAACAACGATACTACGATGGAGATCAAGGTGTCGCGCCGGTGACGAAGGTGATCATGACGGTGCTTTGGAGATGGAGATCAAAAGCACAAGATGATGATGGCCATATCATGTCACATATTTTGATTGCATGTGATGTTTATCTTATTATGCTTCTTATTTTGCTTAGAACGACGGTAGCATTATAAGATGATCCCTTACTAAATTTCAAGGTATAAGTGTTCTCCCTGAGTATACACCGTTGCGAAAGTTCGTCGTGCCGAGACACCACGTGATGATCGGGTGTGATAAGCTCTACGTTCAAATACAACGGGTGTAAGCCAGTTTTGCACACGCAGAATACTCGGGTTAAACTTGACGAGCCTAGCATATGCGGATATGGCCTCGGAACACTGGAGACCGAAAGGTCGAGCGTGAATCATATAGTAGATATGATCAACATAAGATGTTCACCATTGAAACTACTCCATCTCACGTGATGATCGGACATGGTTTAGTTGATTTGGATCACGTGATCATTTGGATGACCGGAGGGATGTCTATCTAAGTGGGAGTTCTTTAATTAATATGATTAAATTGAACTTTAATTTATCATGAACTTAGTCCTCGTAGTATTAGCATATCTATGTTGTAGATCAATAGCTCACAATGTTGCTCCCCGTTTATTTTTTATATGTTCCTAGAGAAAACTAAGTTGAAAGATGTTAGTAGCAATGATGCGGAATTGTTCCGTGATCTGAGGATTATCCTCATTGCTGCACAGAGAAATATGTCCTTGATGCACCGCTAGGTGACAGACCTATTGCAGGAGCAGATGTAGACGTTATGAACGTTTTGACAAAAGCTCGGTATGATGACTACTTGATAGTTTAGTGCACCATGCTTTACGGCTTATAACCGGGACTTCAAAAACCGTTTTGAACGCCACGGAGCATATGAGATGTTCCAAGAGTTGAAATTAGTATTTCATACTCATGCCCGTGTCGAGAGGTATAAGACTTTTGACAGTACTTTGCCTACAATATGGAGGAGAATAGCTCAACCAGTGAGCATGTGCTCAGATTGTCTGGGTACTACAATTACTTGAATCAAGTGGGAGTTAATCTTCCAGATAAGATAGTAATTGACAAAGTTCTCTAGTCACTATCACCAAGTTAGTATAACTTCGTGATGAACTATAATATGCAAGGGATGACGAAGGTAATTCCCGAGCTCTTCGCAATGCTGAAATCGGCGAAGGTAGAAATCAAGAAAGAACATCAAGTGTTGATGGTTAATAAGACCACTTGTTTCAAGTAAAGGGCAAAGGGATAGAAGGGGAACTTCAAGAAGAATGACAAGCAAGTTGTCACTCCCATGAAGAAACCCAAAGCTAAACTCAAGCCTGAAACTAAGTGCTTCTACTGCAAAGGAAATGGTCACCGGAAGTGGAACTGCCCTAGATACTTGGCGGATAAGAAGGATGGCAAAGTGAACAAAGGTATATTTGATATACAGGTTATTGATGTGTATTTTACTAGTGTTCATAGCAACCCCTCGGTATTTGATACTGGTTCAGTTGCTAAAGAGTAGTAACTCGAAATGGGAGTTGCATAATGAACAAAAACTAGTTAAAGGATGAAGTGACGATGTGTATTGGAAGCAGTTCCAAGATTGATATGATCATCATCGCACACTCCCTATACTTTCGGGATTAGTGTTGAACCTAAATAAGTGTTATTTGGTGTTTGTGTTGAGCATGAATATGATTTGATCATGTTTATTGCAATACGGTTATTCATGTAAGTTAGAGAATAATTGTTGTTCTGTTTACATGAATAAAACCTTCTATGGTCATACACCCAATGAAAATAGTTTGTTGGATCTCGATCGTGTGATACACATATTCATAATATTGAAGCCAAAAGATGCAAGGTTAATAATGATAGTGCAACTTATTTGTGGCACTGCCGTTTAGGTCATATTGGTGTAAAGCGCATGAAGAAACTCCATAGTGATGGACTTTTTGGAATCACTTGGTGCTTGCGAACCATGCCTCATGGGCAAGATGACTAAAACTCCGTTCTCCGGAACTGTGGAGCGAGCAACAGAGTTGTTGGAAATCATACATACTGATGTATGCAGACCAATGAGTGTTGAAACTCGCGGCGGGTATCATTATTTTCTGACCTTCACTGATGATTTGAGCAGATATGGGTATATCTACTTAATGAAGCACAAGTCTGAACCATTTGAAAAATTCAAAGAATTTTAGAGTGAAGTGGAGAATCATCGTAACAAGAAAATAAGAGTTTCTACGATATGATCGTAGAGGTAAAATATTTGAGTTAGCAAGTTTGGCCTTCAGTAAAAACAATGTGAAATAGTTTCACTACTCACGCCACCTGGAACACCACAATGTAATGGTGTGTCCGAACGTCATAACCGTATTTATTAGATATGGTGCGATCGATGATGTCTCTTACCGATCTACCACTATCGCTTTTGGGGTTATGCATTAGAGACAGCTACATTCACGTTAAATAGGGCACCATCTAAATCCGTGGAGATGACACCGTATGAACTGTGGTTTGACGAGAAACCTAAGCTGTCATTTCTTTAAGTTTGGGACTGCGATGCTTATGTGAAAAGTTTTAACATGATAAGCTCGAACCCAAATCGGAGAAGTAAATCTTCATAGGATACCCAAAAGAAACTGTTGGGTACACCTTCCATCACAGATCCGAAGGCAAGGTCTTTGTTGCTAAGAATGGATCCTTTCTAGAGAAGGAGTTTCTCTCGAAAGAAGTGAGTGGGAGGAAAGTAGAACTTGATGAGGTAATTGTACCTTCTCCCGAATTGAAAGTGGAACATCACAGAAACTAGTTCTAGTGATTCCTACACCAATTAGTGAGGAAGCTAATGATGATGATCATGAAACTTCATATCAAGTTTCTGCTGAACTTCGTAGATCAACCAGAGTTTGTTCCGCACCAGGGTGGTACGACAACCCGGTTCTGGAAGTCATGTTACTGGAACATGATGAACCTACGAACTATGAGGAAGCGATGATGAGCCCAGATTCCGCAAAATGGCTTGAGGCCATGAAATCTGAGATGGGATCCATGTATGAGAACAAAGTATGGACTTTGGTTGACTTGCCCGATGGTCGGCAAGCCATTGAAAATAAATGGATCTTTAAGAGGAAGACCGACGCAGATGGTAATGTTACTGTTTACAAAGCTCGACTTGTTGCGAAAGGGTTTCGACAAGTTCAAGGAGTTGACTACGATGAGACTTTCTCACCTGTAGCGATGCTTAAGTCTGTCCGAATCATGTTAGCAATTGCCGCATTTTATGATTATGAAATCTAGCAAATGGATGTCAAAATTGCATTCCTGAATGGATATCTCAAAGAAGAGTTGTATATGATGCAACTAGAAGGTTTTGTCGATCCAAAAGGTGCTAACAAAATGTGCAAGCTCCAGCGATCCATCTATGGACTGGTGCAAGCATCTCGGAGTTGGAATATACGCTTTGATAAGTTGATCAAAGCATATAGATTTATACAGACTTGCGGTGAAGCCTGTATTTACAAGAAGTGAGTGGGAGCACTACAACCTTTCTGATAAGTATATGTGAATGACATATTGTCGATCGGAAATGATGTAGAATTTTCTGGAAAGCATAAAGGAGTGTTTGAAAGGAGTTTTTCAAAGAAAGACCTTGGTGAAGCTGCTTACATATTGGGCATCAAGATCTATAGAGATAGATCAAGACGCTTGATAATACTTTCGATGAGTACATACCTTGATAAGATTTTGAAGTAGTTCAAAATGGATCAGTCAAAGAAGGAGTTCTTGCCTGACTTGTAAGGTGTGAAGTTGAGTAAGACTCAAAGCCAGACCACGGCAGAAAAATATAGAGAGAATGAAAGTCATTCCCTATGCCTCAGCCATAGGTTCTATAAAGTATGCCATGCTGTGTACAAAACACGTTGTGTACCTTGCCATGAGTTTGACAGGGAGGTACAATAGTGATCCAGGAGTAGATCACTGTACAGCGGTCAAAATTATCCTTAGTAATTGGATGACTAAGGAAATATTTCTCGATTATGGAGGTGATAAAGAGTTCGTCGTAAAGGGTTACGCTGATGCAAGCTTTGACACTAAATCCAGATGACTCTAAGTATCAATCTGGATGCGTATTGAAAGTGGGAGCAATTAGCTAGAGTAGCTCTATGCAGAGCATTGTAGACATAGAAATTTGCGAAATACATACGGATCTGAATGTTACAGACCCGTTGACTAAACTTCTCTCACAAGCAAAACATGATCACACCTTTTTACTCTTGGGTATTAATCACATAGCGATGTGAACTAGATTATTGACTCTAGTAAACCCTTTGGGTGTTGGTCACATGGCGATGTGAACTATGGGTGTTATTCACATAACGATGTGAACTATCGGTATTAAATCACATGGCGATGTGAGCTAGATTATTGACTCTAGTGCAAGTGGGAGACTGAAGGAAATATGCCCTAGAGGCAATAATAAAGATGTTATTTGTATTTCCTTATATCATGATAAATGTCTTTTATTCATGCTAGAATTGTATTAACCGGAAACTTAGTACATGTGTGGATACATAGACAAAACAGTATGTCCCTAGTATGCCTCTACTAGACTAGCTCATTGATCAAAGATGGTTATGTTTCCTAGCCATAGACATGAGTTGTCATTTGATCAACGGGATCACATCATTAGGAGAATGATGTGATGGACTAGACCCATCCATTAGCTTAGCACTATGATCGTTTAGTTTTACTGCTATTGCTTTCTTCATGACTTATACATGTTCCTATGACTATGAGATTATGCAACTCCCGAATACCGTAGGAACACCTTGTGTGCTATCAAACATCACAACGTAACTGGGTGATCATAAAGATGCTCTACAGGTGTCTCCGAAAGTATTCGTGGTGTTGGCATAGATCAAGACTAGGATTTGTCACTCCGAGTGTCGGAGAGGTATCTCTGGGCCCACTCGGTAATGCACATCACTGTAAGCCTTGCAAGCATTGCAACTAATGAGTTAGTTGCGGGATGATGTATTACGGAACGAGTAAAGAGACTTGCCGGTAACGAGATTGAACTAGGTATTGAGATACCGACGATCGAATCTCGGGCAAGTAACATACCGATGACAAAGGGAACAACGTATGTTGTTATGCGGTTTGACCGATAAAGATCTTCGTAGAATATGTGGGAGCCAATATGAGCATCCAGGTTCCGCTATTGGTTATTGACCGGAGACGTGTCTCGGTCATGTCTACATAGTTCTCGAACCCGTAGGGTCCGCACGCTTAAGGTTTCGATGACAGTTTTATTATGAGTTTATGAGTTTTGATGTACCGAAGGAGTTTGGAGTCCCGGATGAGATCGGGGACATGACGAGGAGTCTCGAAATGTTCGAGACGTAAAAATCGATATATTGGACGACTATATTCGGACATCGGAAAGGTTCCGAGTGATTCGGGTATTTTCGGAGTACCGGGGAGTTACGGGAATAGAGGAGAGAGGCCAAAAGGAAGGAGGCGCGCGCCCCCCTTCTGGTCCGAATTGGACAAGGGGTGCAGCCCCCTTTTCCTTCTCCCTCTCCCCCTCTTTCCTTCTCTCCTACTCCGGAAAGGAAAGGGGAATCCTACTAGGACTTGGGAGTCCTAGTAGGACTCCCCACACTTGGCGCGCCCCCTATAGGGCCGGCCTCTCCCTCCCTCCTTTATATACGGGGGTAGGGGGGCACCTCTAGACACAACAATTGATCTCTTGATCTCTTAGCCGTGTGCGGTGCCCCCCTCCACCATAGTTCTCCTCGATAATATTGTAGCGGTGCTTAGGCGAAGCCCTGCGACGGTAGAACATCAAGATCGTCACCACGCCGTCGTGCTGACGGAACTCTCCCTCGACACTCAGCTGGATCGGAGTTCGAGGGACGTCATCGAGCTGAACGTGTGCTAGAACTCGGAGGTGCCGTAGTTTCGGTGCTTGATCGGTCGGGCCGTGAAGACGTACGACTACATCAACCGCGTTGTTCTAATGCTTCCGCTTCCGGTCTACGAGGGTACGTAGACACACTCTCCCCTCTCGTTGCTATGCATCTAGTAGATAGATCTTGCGTGATCGTAGGAAATTTTTTAAAATACTACGTTCCCCAACAGTAACGGGATAGGTTTGCAAGAATATAAAGAGCACGTAAATAAAAACTATGGGCTGTTTAGGTAAAGAAGCAATAAAGTTAGTATAGCGAGTGTTGAAAAGTGGTGGTAGGAGTTGCGAAATTGTCCCTAAGCAATTGACTACGTTACTAGAATGATAGCAAGTTTTATGTGGGAGAGGCCACTGCTAGCATGTCATCCCTGACTTGGAATTCTATGCACTTATGATTGGAACTATTAGCAAGCATCCGCAACTACTAATGTTCATTAAGGTAAAACACAACCATAGCATTAAGATATATTGGTCCCCCTTCAATCCCGTATGCATCAATTTCTACGCTAGGTTGAAGCTTCTATCAATCTTGCCCTCCAATACGTAGTCCTATCAACATACAACTAACCCTATGGTGTGATCCACGCGCGCGCTCATATGATGGGCACCAAAGGACATCAACATAACCACATGCAAATTAAATCAATCATAGCAATTCACCAATCACCGATAGGACAATGAAAATCTACTCAGACATCATAGGATGGCAACACATCATTGGATAATGATATGAAGCATAAAGCACCATGTTCAAGTAGAGGGTACAGCGCGTTGCGGGAGAGTGGACCGTTGTAGATAGATGGGGGAAGGTGATGAAGATGTTGGTGAAGATGACAAAGGTGTTGGTGTAGATCGCCGTCACACGATGATGGCCTCGACGGCGTTCCGGCGCCACCGGGAGAGAGGGGGAGAGAGCCCCCCTTCTTCTTCTTCTTCCTTGACCTTCTCCCTAGATGGGAGAAGGGTTTCCCCTCTGGTCCATGGCCTCCATGGCATGGGAGGGGCGAGAGCCCCTCCGATATTGGATCTATCTATATGTCTCTCTCTGTTTCTGCGTTCCCAGATTCTGGCCTTTCACCGTTTCTTATATTCCCGAAGATCTGTAACTCCGATTGGGCTATCAGACATATCATAAAAATTCAAGGAATCAAACATATCATAAAAATTACTTGGGGTGCCTTGGGCATCCCCAAGCTTGAGCTCTTGCCTCTCATCCTTATTCTCACATCGAGACCTCCTCGATGTTCGAACACTTCATCCACACAAAACTTAACCGAACTTTTAGTGGCGGGGTTAGTGCATATGATCAATGAAATCCCATCATGTACTGCTCTAAAATTATTTTATAATTATGAACAAACATTACCCACTGTATTCTATCATAATTCTATGGCCCCAAGTCAAGGAGGCTTCAACAAGAATTCAAACATATGCAAATAATGAAGCTATAACAACAATATGTGAAAACAGGAGAGTCTGTAGTAATCTGAACATTAACCATACTTCTGTAACTCTAATAATTCGGGAAAAATTAGTAAAAAACAACAATTTGTATATCAAGACTTTGCAAAAAGTTTCAGATCCTTTCGACGTTCCAGTAAAAAATGTAAAATCGCACACTATAGCCTAAGTTTCTGTTTTTGCACCCCACAAACCAACAAGCAGTTTAATCATCCTAAAGGAAACTCTTGGCACATTATTTTTACAATACAATGGAATTGTACAAGGGGATAAATATTTTTGTTGAAAAGTTTTTGTAATTCAAGATTTGCAAAGTTTCCATGGGCATGAACAAAGTTCAAGGAGCTCCCCCATTTCAACGGTGCTCGTCCTTCTTACTTTCACTTTTCTTTTTGAAAAAGTTTTAGGTTCCCCTCTTTATATTTTTTGTTTTTAACCTTCATAAAAGCACACAACAGAAATAAATGACTCTCTAAAACTTCCGGGTTGTCTCCCAGGCAGCGTTTTCTTTAAAGCTATTAAGCTAGGCAAATAGTGCTCAACTAATGGATCCACCCGGATCCCAAGGTATATCAAAGCCAATTTTAATTAACAATGATTTGGCATTTAGTACTGAGCACAAAGTGATATGTGTCACGCAAAAACAAAGTTTAACTCGCTTCCTATGCATAGGCATGTCATACAAGAACAATTCATGCACATCAAGTAAAGACCAATGCATAGTATAAGCAGTTTCTTGCAATTTTATCGTGTTGGAAACATAGAGAGGCGGAGATGTAGTTCCTCTCTCATAATAATTGCAAGTAGGAGCAGCAAGCACATGCATATTATATTCATCAAAATCATCATGTGTAACGGAAAAAGGCAACCCATCAATATAATCCTTAATAAGTGCAAACTTCTCCGATATAGTGTAGTTTGGAGATTTCAAAAAGATAATAGGACTATCATGTGTGGGTGCAATAGCAACTATCTCATGTTTAACATAAGGAAATATAACAAGTTCATCTCCATAAGCATAATTCATATTGGCATCTTGGCCACAAGCATAGCAAGCATCATCAAAAAGGGATATTTCAAAAGAATCACGTGATCATAACAATCATCATAGCATTCATCCTTCAATAAGCATGAAGGGAAATTAAACAATGTATGGGCTAAAGAGTTACTCTCATTAGAAGGTGGGCACGGGTAATCATCATGATCGTTTAGTTTTACTGCTATTGCTTTCTTCATGACATATACATGTTCCTATGACTATGAGATTATGCAACTCCCGAATACCGGAGGAACACCTTGTGTGCTATCAAACATCACAACGTAACTGGGTGATTATAAAGATGCTCTACATGTGTCTCCGAAGGTGTTTGTGGTGTTGGCATAGATCGAGAATAGGATTTGTCACTCCGAGTGCCGGAGAGGTATCTCTGGGCCCTCTCGGTAATACACATCATAATTAGCCTTGCAAGCAAATGACTAATGAGTTAGTCATGGGATGATATATTACGGAATGAGTAAAGAGACTTGCCGGTGACGAGATTGAGCTAGGTATGATGATACCGACGATCGAATCTCAGGCAAGTAACATACCGATGACAAAGGGAACAACGTATGTTGTTATGCGGTTTGACTGATAAAGATCTTCATAGAATATATAGGAACCAATATGAGCATCCAGGTTCCGCTATTGGTTATTGACCGGAGATGAGTCTCGGTCATGTCTACATAGTTCTCGAACCCGTAGGGTCCGCACGCTTAATGTTCGATGACGATCAGTAATATGAGTTTATGTGTTTTGATGCACCGAAGGTAGTTCGGGGTCCTGGATGTGATCACGGACATGATGAGGAGTCTTGAAATGGTCGAGACGTAAAGATTGATATATTGGATGACTATATTCGGACACCAGAAGTGTTCCAGATGAGTTTCAGATTAAACCGAAGTGCCGGAGGGGTATAGGTACCCCCCAGGGGAACTAATGGGCCACTTGGGCCTTTAGTGGAGAGAGAGAGGGACGGCCAGGGCTAGGCCGTGCCCCCTCCCCCTTGGTCCGAATTGGACAAGGAAAGGGGGGGGGCGTCCCCTTCCTTCTCCCTCTCTCCCTCTCCTTCCTCCCCCCTCTCCCTCTTGGTGGACTCCTACTAGGAATATGATTCCTATTCCTAGTAGGAGTGGCTCTCCTTGGGTACGCCATAGGGGCCAGCCGGCCTCCCCTTGCTCCTTTATATACGGGGGCAACGGGGCACCTTAGGACACACAAGCAAACATCAGTTTTAGCCGTGTGCGATGCTCCCTCCACAGATACACACCTTGGTCATATTGTTGCAGTGCTTAGGCGAAGCCTTGTGTTGGTAACTTCATCATCACCGTCACCACACCGTTGTCGGTGTACAAAAAGAGGGGTACACTTTTTGTACCCCTATGACTGTGCACGAGCAGTCTGAGCCACGGGCACCACCACACCAAGCATAGCAGGGGAGGTGAGCCAGGGTAAGACCGAAGCTCGATGGAACTGGAGCAACACCAAGAACAAGACCACAAAGAGCAAAGCGGACGAAGCGGGATCCCCCGGCAAGATCCTTGCCGGGAGCGGGTTCTAGCAGCCCCGGCAAGATCCTTGCCGGGGCCAGCCTTAGCAACCCCGGCAATACCCTCGTCGCGACAACTCGCCCCACGCCTACGGAGCGGGTCACCCTTGAGTCCACTGCCCCCATGGGGCAAGGTTTCGGGAGGCATCCCCGTAGTGGCATGCAGATCTTTGTGAAGACATTCAAGATCAGATACGCGCTAAGAAGACGACGACCCTTGGCGGGATCCCAGCCAAGGAAGACCACAAGACCTCCGGCAAGCGCCTTGCTGGGGACGACAGCAGGCGCCGCGACAAGACCCTTGCCGGGGCCCCGGCAAGGCCCTTGCCAAGGACACCCGCGGGGCCACCATCAGGCCCGCACCAACTACGCATCCACTGCCCCATGTAGCTGCCGCCCCAACCAGCTGGGCAGGCACCTGCGTGGCAACATGCAGATCTTCGTAAAGACCCACCATTGCGCCACCTCAGCTGCCTGCCTGCCTACATGGCATCTCAGGCACCACTGGCCAGGGCGCGTGTCAACACAAGGAGGAGCGGCGACGGACAAGACGGACGTCTCCCTCGTCCCCGATAAAGCAAGGACACCTAAGCTAAGCGCATTAAATGCGCCTTGTCAAGTAATGCGAGGGATAACCTCGCATCACTGTACCCTTTCCACCTCCTGTGTGCCACTGTGGCAACACCTTTTCCCTATAAAAGGAGGGCCGAGGTGACCAGGAGAAGGATTCGGCTTTTTAGAACTCCTCACGACTCGGCCTTTGGAGCTCCTCACTAGCTGAGGAACACAAACATATAATCCACCAAAGCAGGAGTAGGGTTTTATGCATCCTTGCGGCCCGAACCTGGGTAAAGGAACCGCGTGCTAACTGTTGGATCCGCTCTTCTCTCAACCCCGCGCCCCGCAACCGTAGTAGGGATTCTTGTGATCCCATAGGCGTCGTTCCAAATACACCGACATCTTTGGCGCGCCAGGTAGGGGGCGCAGTTGTGAGAATCGGCTTTAGCAGTTAGTTCGACGCTCCTTCATCATCATGGCACCCAAGAAGAAGACGACGGTGGCGGTTGGCCAGTCGGAAGCCGGACAGCCCGTCCCAACGCGGGCGAGCAGTGGACCGGTCGCGGAAAGGACCCGGGGCGCTGCTCGCTAACACCAACGCCGCCCCAGCCGCCGGAGTTTGGGAGGTGGCGATGTTTGTGCGCCTGGTAACGGGCCAGGCACCGCCAGTTCCAAAGATGGAGCCAGGCTCTCCGCGAGTGGCGCGGGGCCTTTCAAGGTCGCTGCCGCATCACCCGAAGGCGACGCAAGGGCCTCCAGAAATCCCACGCCGGCGCCAACAGCGCGCTCCTCTCAAGCAGCACGCGACGAACGGCGATTCACCCCGAAGATCCCGGGCGTCGCCATGGGAAGAGCCCCGAGCGCCACTCCCGGGACGCAGAAGACCTGCCCGCCCGCCGGAGCACTAGTGGAGACGGTATGCGACCGCGGGATCGCGATGGAGCTCCTCCTGACACGGTCAGGGGTCAAAGCGCGTCGGGATCCGTGCAGGTTTCGCTACCGTTAACCCCAGCCGAAGCCCTGGCGCGCGCAGTTGCACCTCGACTTTCCTCCCGTTACGGGGAAACTCGACGAATGGAGAGCCACCATCCGAAGCCTTGTCGCAGTCGCCAACAAGGATGAACCAAATCCAGTGGAGCTCCCAGGTCGACGCTCCGATGGAATCCCACGCACCGGTGGCGGGAGGGCCGGCAGCGTCGTGGCTATGGTGCATTCGCCTCCCCCTCGCCCGGTACCACGTGTGTCGACTCGTCGGGACGTCGCGGGCGACACCATCTCCATAGCATCGTCCGACCCACGGACCCATGGCGACCAGCGTCAAGTTCTTCACGAGCGAGCTCATGAAGACACTCGAACAAACATCGAGCGCCGGCGTGGAGCGCGCCACCAGGTAGACAGACGAGCGGGGCCTGCTGTGGACCGCCTAGCACCGGAGAGCCATGGAGGTCTACCTTACGAGGTAGGCTGTCCGGCTTTTACCCGTGAGCTGCGGCAGTTCCGGTGGCCCTCTCACCGCACCTTCAAGCCTGACGTTGGCGAGAAGTACAACGGCAAGACCCACCCATCGGAGTTCCTCAGCATCTACACCATCGTGATGCAAGCTGCCGAAGCTCGCGACGATAAGGTGCTTGCGAATTACTTTCCGTTGGCTCTTAAACCCAACGCCATGTCATGGTTGATGCACTTGCCGGTAGACTCTATTTCCTCCTGGTCGGATTTGTGCCATGAGTTTGTTGGCGCCTTTACTGGAGGTCACCAAGCTCATGGCCAAGCAAGTGACCTTCACGTCATACCCCAGAAGGAAGGCGAGAGTCTGCGCAAGTACATACCGAGGTTCAGCCGGGTACAGTATAATATCCCCGATGTTCACCCTGCCGCCATCATCAGCGCGTTCCATCAGAACGTGCATAACCGCAAGATGCGTGAAGAACTGGCGATGACCAAGGTGAAAGATGTGGCGGAACTCTATGTTCTTGCTGACAGATGTGCCCGGGCTGAAGAAGGAAGGAAGTACCCCGGCGAAGACGCCGGTGCGGAAACCGACTCTTCAGACAAGGATATTGCCGCCCCAGCGAAGAAGGGTCGGCACCGCAACAGGAAGCGCAAAGATAAAGCCGTGCTTGCCGTCGAGGGATCTGATGACGCCGGCTCCGCCAAGAAAACCAGGGCGGGTGACCCTGGCAAGGAAATTGTCGGGTGTGTCGCCTGCCGGGCCTTGGCGGCTGCCGAGAAGCCAGGAAACTCCGGCAAGCGATACTGCAAGATCCATCGCACAAAGGGCCATGATCTCCAGGACTGCCGATAGGTTGAGCTCCTTGCTGAGAAGCGGAGGGCTGAATATGACAGGCGGGACAAGGAGAAGGGCCAGGATGGTGCTGAAGGGTCCGGCAAGAAGCGTGACGACCAAGCAGGCCGTCGCGGCAAGGATAAATAGCAGGAGAGGCCTGCCCGGGGCCGTGACAGAAGGCCCGAAGACGACGATCACGAGTAGGACGACGAGTCTGGCGACCAAGAATTTCATAAGGCTACGGAGGCCATGTGCGTCGATGGCGGCGCCTCGTTGCATACTTCTCACCGCCAACTTAAACAGTGGGCGCGTGAGATTACAGCGGCAGAGCCGTCGTTCAGTGCCCAAAAGCCGCTGAAATGGTCCAGCACACCTATCATCTTTGATGCCGAGGATCACCCTGATCGCACTACTGCGGTCGGGTGCTTGCCATTGTTGGTTTCGCCGACAATACGCAACCTCAAGGTGACAAAGATGCTAGTCGATGGCGGGGCCGGTTTGAACCTACTCTCGCCCACCGTGATCGAGAAGCTGCAAGTTCCTGATGGAGACCTCGAAGAGACGGGCACGTTTCAGGGGGTCAACCCGGGGAGAAGTCAACCAAAGGGGAAAGTCACGCTGCCCATGACCTTTGTAAGTGATCTGAACTACAGGACAAAGAGGATCGTGTTCGATGTTGCCAAGATCCCCTTGCCTTACAACGGGATCCTTGGCCGCCCAGCACTGGCCAAGTTCATCGCAGCGTCACACTATGCCTACAACACCCTGAAGATGCCAGGACCTGTGACGATCATTACCATCCCCTCCGATAAGAAAGATGCGCTGATTTGCGCTGACCAACTATACCAGCAAGCGGTTGCAGTAGCAACCGCCACGAGAGCACTTGCTCCTGCCGCTGGAGCCCCGGGAGGGAAGAAGAAGAAGACCGGTGAGACCTCGGGTACCCACTCCGGCAAGCGCACCTCTTCGGAGTGCTGTGCTCCCGTCGAGGACGTGCCAGAGAGCCCCACCGGAAAGAAGAAGACCGGTGAGACCTCGGACACCCACTCCAGCAAGCGCACCTCTTCGGAGTGTCGCGCTCCCGTCGAGGACGTGCCAGAGAGCTCCACCGGCAGAAACAAGAGGTCCAGGGCCACACCGCCGGGAACCAAGAAGGTTTCCGTCAAGGAGGGCGGCACGGGAGGGGCTTTCACCATAAGCTCCACCCTTGACGACAAATAGGAAGACGCGCTCGTCACCTTCCTGCGAGCGAATGTCGACGTGTTTGCATGGCAAGCATCCGACATCCCCGGCGTTCCCAGGGAGGTGATTGAGCACCACCTTGCTGTCTGTCCTCATGCACGACCCATCAAGCAAAAGGTCAGGAAGCAAGCTTTGGAATGACACGAGTTAATCACAGAGGAGATCCGGAAATTGGAAGCAGCGGGTTTGGTAAGAGGAGTGCTCCATCCAACGTGGTTGGCCAATCCAGTGGTAGTGCGCAAGGCAAATGGGAGGTGGAGGCTGTGTATTGATTACACATATATCAATAAAGCTTGTCCCAAGGACCCCTTCCCGTTGCCGCGCATCGACCAGATTGTTGACTCCACGGCTGTGTGTGACTTGTTGTCATTCCTCGATGCCTACTCCGGCTACCATCAGATCTTCATGGCAAGAGAAGACGAAGAGAAGACAACATTCATCACCCCATGTGGTACGTACTGTTTCGTATGAATGCCTTTCGAGTTGAAGAGTGCTGGCTCGACGTTTGCAAGGGCAGTCCAGATTGGTTTTGAACCTCAGCTCCATAGAAATATGGAGGCTTATATGGATGATATAGTGGTCAAAACCAAAGACAGGGCAACCCTTATACCGGATTTACAAGAAACATTTGTAAACCAACGCAAGATCGACCTCAAGCTGAACCCTGAGAAGTGCGTCTTCGGCGTCCCGTCCGGCAAGCTTCTCGGTTTCTTTGTGTCACAGCGCGGGATAGAAGCCAATCCGGACAAGATCAAGGCTATAGAACAGATTGAAGCTCCCAAACGGGTCAAGGATGTGCGTCGGCTTGAAGGCTGCGTTGCCGCCATGAGCAGATTCATCTCCAAGTCTGCCGAGCGCGCCCTTCCCTTTTTCAAGATTTTGAAGAAGGCGGGCCTAATGGAATGGACGCCAGAAGCCGAAGCAGCATTGCAAGACTTGAAGAGGTATCTTTCCTCCACGCCGATACTAGTTGCGCCTAGGCCACAAGAACCGTTGCTGCTGTATTTGGCGGCAACAAACCAGGTGGTCAGCGCCGCACTAGTGGCGCAGAGAGAAATTGATGATGAGGTGATAGCAGCGACAGAGCCGGATGCCACTGGTGCAGAGACGACACGGTCGGTTGGAGTGCAGCCAAGGAAGAAGATGATGCAGCACCCGGTCTACTTTGTTAGCTCCCTCTTGCAGGGGGCTAGATCAAGGTACTCCGGTGTGCAGAAATTGCTCTTCGGCCTTCTTATGGCCTCGAGGAAGCTGCGGCACTACTTCCAGGCGCACGAGATCACTGTCGTCACTCGCCTCCCTCTACAACGGATATTGCACAATCCAGATGCAACGGGAAGGATTGTAGAGTGGGCACTGGAGCTGTCCAGCTTTGGCCTCAAGTTTGAAAGTACCTCGACGATTCAAAGCCGAGTCCTGGCGGACTTCGTTGCAGAATGGACCGCGACGCCTGACGAAGAAATCCAGGAAACTGCTCTCCCCGGCAAAGAGGCGAGTTGCAACTGGATCATGTACTTTGATGGAGCTTTCTCCTTACAAGGCGCCGAGGCTGGTGTGCTGCTGGTCGTGCCCACTGGAGAGCACCTCAAGTACGTGGTCCAGATGCACTTCCCCAAGGAGGTATCGACGAACAACACTGCTGAGTATGAGGGGCTGCTTGCTGGTCTTAGGATCGCGGCAGACCTCGGGATCAATAAGCTCATTGTCAGGGGCGACTCGCAGCTTGTCGTCAAACAAGTCAACAAAGATTACTAGAGCCCGTTGATGAAGGCCTACGTCGATGAAGTGAGGAAGCTGGAAGAGCGCTTTGATGGTATACAGGCAGAGCACGTTCCTCGAGCAGAGAACGACATCGCCGATTACCTGTCAAAGCGCGCTGCCCTGAAGCTACCTGTGGAACCAGGTACCTTTGTGCTTCAGCTTTCTCGGCCATCCGTTGATCCATCAACAGAGCAGAACAAGAGGAGGAAATCAGGGCCCGACAAGTACTTTCCCGCCGAGCTCCTCGGAGCTGTCGGCAAGGATGTTGCCGGAGACACTGAGCCCGCCACAGGACGGCTAGCTCCGGCGGAGCGTCAAGCTCTTGCCATCGAGACAGCCGCTCCCATGGCAAAGGAAATGCCTTTGGTCCTAGCCGTCGAGCCCCAGGCTCTAGTGTGGGCACAGCATACCGTCCGATTCCTCCAGACTAGGGAACTTCCTGAGGAGCAGGAAGAAGCAGAAAAAGTAGCCCGTCGGTCTGCTATGTACCAGTTCGTCGATGACGTCCTGTACAGAAAGAGACCGAATGGCATGAAATTGAAGTGCATCCCTCGAGAGGAAGGACTGGAGATGTTGGCGGAGATACATGGAGGCATATGTGGATCCCATGTAGGGTCAAGAGCCCTTGCCGACAAGGCATTCCGGCAAGGCTTCTCCTGGACCACTGCCCTCCAGGATGCGACGGCACTGGTCACCAGGTGTGAAGCGTGCCAGTTTCATTCAAAGAAACTTCATCAACCAGCTCAAGCCCTTCAAACCATTCCTCTCTCCTGGCCCTTCTCGGTCTGGGGGCTCGACATACTGGGCCCTTTCCCCCGCGCTGTCGGGGGCTTTGAGTACTTGTACGTTGCAATCGACAAGTTCACAAAGTGGCCGGAGGTGGAGGCAGTGAGGAAGGTCACAGCTCTGTCAGCCCTCAAGTTCTTCAAGGGACTAGTGTGCCGTTTTGGTGTACCCAACAGGGTCATCACAGACAACGGCACGTAGTTCACAAGCAGCACCTTCATGCAATATACCCAAGACCTCGGCAGCAAAGTCTGTTTCACTTCCGTTGCTCACCCCCGAAGCAATGGTCAAGCTGAGAGGGCAAACGCTGAAGTGCTGCGAGGCCTACGGACAAAGACCTTTGACAGGCTGCACAAGAGTGGAAGGCGCTGGATTGATGAGTTGCCGGTGGTTCTTTGGTCGATCAGAACGACGCCAAATCGAGCCACCGGCCAGACACCCTTTGCCCTGGTATACCGGGCAGAAGCAGTTCTCCCGACTGAACTCACATATGGGTCACCTCGAGTGCTCGCTTATGATGAGCTTGAGCAAGAGCAACTGCGGCAAGAGGACGCAACGCTCCTTGAGGAAGCTTCGGGCGGCTGTGAGAGGAGCACGCTACCAGCAAGCCTTGCGCCGCTACCATAGCCGCAAGGTCCATGCCCGAAGCTTTGAGGAAGGCGACCTTGTTCTTCGGCGCGTTCAATCGGCCAAGAATACAAACAAGTTGACGCCGAAGTGGGAAGGCCCTTATCGGGTAATACGAGTCACCAGGCCTGGCGCAGTCCGCCTGGAGACCGAAAATGCCGTTCCGGTGAGCAATTCCTGGAATATTGAGCATCTTCGCAAGTTTTACCCATAAGGCGCGGCTTGCCGGGCCCCCCGGCAAGCCACCCTTTTGTACAAGCCTTGCCGGCAAGGCATGTAACCCTTTGTTCAAAGCCAGGCACTGACCCTGAGCATAAATAAATGAAGCGCTGGCGCCCTAAGTTATAGCATGCATGCTGAGTCGAGTCTCGTCCTTGGTTAGGGTTGATAGTGCTTAGCGGCGGCTAACCCCTAGCTTAGATGTCGAGTTTGCATCTCTTTGTCTTTCCTCTGTCTCCTTTGGTTCACAGGACGCACAGATATCCTTGCCGAAGCCACTTGGGGAGAAGAAAAGGGAATAGACTAGCGCCTAAGCCCCGGCAAGCCAGTGTTGCCGGGGGCTACAAGAGCAAAGATTCACCCACGGTAAACCAGGGTTGCCGGGGGCTGCAACTTCAGACAAGTTCTTCATCCCTTATCATGCATTCCATTATGGACTGAGGTATGTGAAACCTCGTTCTTTTCCTTAAGCTACCGTGCTCCCATAACTCTAGGCCCTAGGGCTCGTTCCTGGGACTAAGTTTGGTTGTAGTCGCGGCGGCGAAAGGATGAAACGAGGAGCCTGAGCCCACTTCATCCCTGCCTCCGCCAGAGGCGTGAGAAAGGTCGAGCGAAGTGGGGAGACGGCAAGGCCTGTTGCCGGGCGAGAAAATGTTTGCCTTAAAGATATCAAGGATTTATTCCTTGTTGTGGGTCGCACCCACAAGCAAATGACCCGGCAAACATCCCTTTTTCATTAAAAACATTCCATTCAGGTACAATCCATAGGGAATGAAAAACATGAACAAGGGGATTACAATTTCTAAATTTAACAGATGCCCGAAGGCTTACAAACTAAAAAGAGATAAGATGCCCGTAATGCCTTTCTTGTCCCTCTCCTCAGGAGGCAGGTCAAGGAGGCGAGAAGGGCAAAAGGAGAGCCTAGGCGAGCCACGGGTGGCAGAAGACACCAAGAAGACATCTTGGTGTCCGCTTAAGGGCTGGATGGTGATGGCGGCACCGGAAGCAGAGCTCGAAGACGAGGCGGCAGGACGTCAGTACGCGTCGAAGGCGTCGGTGCCCGCGTACTCCGACATGACGACCTTGCCGCCCGCCTTCTTCCTCTTCCTCTTCCGCAGCCTCCCTACGCCAGCCGCCAAGGGGACGGCCCCGAGAAGTTCAAGGAGCCAGCGACGCGGATGATGGGGTCGCCGGTGCCACCAGGAGCGGCGCCCGACACCTAGTCGGACCCGTCATCCTGCCGTCCACCGCCCTCATCGCCGCTGCCGCTGTCCTCCTCGTCACCCTCGTTCGAGGAGGAGTCTTCGTCATCGGAGGAGCTCTCCACGCAGCACCTTGCACAGGTCCCGAAGTGGCCGAAGACCTTGACGGAGAGATGGCCATCCTCCATCAATTTGAAATGGAGAGTGAGCCCATCCGTCAGGCTGTGGATACGAGCAAACGTTTTCCATCCTTGGTGAAGATACATCACGTGAGGAGCAGGGAAGTCGACACGGACCCGCGTGCCACTGATCCCGCAGCCCCTCATGTGCAGCCGCAGCGACTCCGGCGGATCCAGCTCCATCTCCCGCGCAAAAGGAGTCGGGAAACGAAGGCGACGGTGCGGCGGCCGCCGCAACTTGACGAAGAACTCGCAAGGGTCATCTCCAATATGGCCCTCCACTTGAGGAGGAGCTGCTGGCGGGGGCGAGGCCGGCGGGTCGCCCCGTCCTCCTCTTCCCCGAGCGCCCCGACCTCGCCCCCTCCCCCTTCCCCTCGTGGCCGGCTCTGCCACTGCGGGTGCAGGAGAAGGAGGGACGCGTTGTCGAGCGGCGACCCTCGCCGCCACCGTTACCGAGATTTCCTCTCTCCATGGCAAACGGAAGAGAGTAGCAGAAGCTGAAGGAGAAAGAAGATGGGAGAGTGCGGGGCGCCGTCCCTCCCCTCCCGCTCTTTATAAAGGGGCGGGGCTGGGGCTCGACCGCCCCGCTCGGCCAATCAAGACGTAGAAAGCGCAGGGAGCCGGGACCGACCCGCTGCGCCATCCAGCGACGGCTTGGTTTCCCGCCTCCACCGTTTGCCACCCCAAGCGCATGGGAGGCACGTGGCAGACGTGCAGACCGAGGGGACGGGTGAGGCGACCTCTCCCCACCCCATGATCGTGGGGAGTGGACGCCTTGAGGACCGCGCCTCGGCCCCATTCAGTAAATGGGCCACGTCTCCACGCCTCCCCCCGGTTATGGGGAAGGCACGAAGCCGCCTCCTTTCGCATTTACTGCGACGTGACGCATGCCTGCGGAAACCGCCCCGCGCATGCCGCCCACGTCACGCACGCCCCTCCACCCCGCGCCGCGCGCGCGGATCTTGGGAGGCGAAGTGCGTGGAGAATCTTACCACGGTGAAAACCGCCCCGCCTGCCCGCGCACCGTTCTGGGCCAGGCCCAACAATGTGTCGCGCTTATGTGTGGCCCAGGCCCGGGGGCTCCTGTCGGTGTACAAAAAGAGGGGTACACTTTTTGTACCCCTATGACTGTGCACGGGCAGTCTGAGCTACGGGCACCACCACACCAAGCATAGCAGGGGAGGTGAGCCAGGGTAAGACTGAAGCTCGATGGAACTGGAGCAACACCAAGAACAAGACCACAAAGAGCAAAGGGGACGAAGCGGGATCCCCTGGCAAGATCCTTGCCGGGGCCAGCCTTAGCAACCCCGGCAAGACCCTCGCCGTGGCAACTCGCCCCACGTCTACGGAGCGGGTCACCCTTGAGTCCACTGCCCCCATGGGGCAAGGATTCGGGAGGCATCCCAATAGTGGCATGCAGATCTTTGTGAAGACATTCAAGATCAGATACGCGCTAAGAAGACGACGACCCTTGGCGGGATCCCAGCCAAGGAAGACCACAAGACCTCTGGCAAGCGCCTTGCCGGGGACGACAGCAGGCGCCGCGGCAAGACCCTTGCCGGGGCCCCGGCAAGGCCCTTGCCGAGGACACCCGCGGGGCCACCATCAGGCCCACACCAACTACGCATCCACTGCCCCATGCAGCTGCCAACCCAACCAGCTGGGCAGGCACCTGCGTGGCAACATCCAGATCTTCGTAAAGACCCACCATTGCGCCACCTCAGCTGCCTACCTGCCTACATGGCATCTCAGGCACCGCTGGCCAGGGCGAGTGTCAACACAAGGAGGAGCGG
This sequence comes from Secale cereale, assembly GCA_902687465.1. Lineage (NCBI taxonomy): Eukaryota > Viridiplantae > Streptophyta > Magnoliopsida > Poales > Poaceae > Secale > Secale cereale. The sequence goes on along the minus strand of LR738714.1, from coordinate 9,605,515 downwards.
CGACGGACAAGACGGCCATCTCCCCCATCCCCGATAAAGCAAGGACACCTAAGCTAAGCGCATTTAATGCGCCTTGTCATGTAATGCGAGGGATAACCTTGCATCACTGTACCCTTTCCACCTCCTGTGTGCCACTGTGGCAACCCCTTTTCCCTATAAAAGGAGGCCCGAGGTGACCAGGAGAAGGATTCGGCTTTTTAGAACTCCTCATGACTCGGCCTTTGGAGCTCCTCACTAGCTGAAGAACACAAACATATAATCCACCAAAGCAGGAGTAGGGTTTTACGCATCCTTGCTGCCCGAACCTGGGTAAAGGAACCGCGTGCTAACTGTTGGATCCGCTCTTCTCTCAACCCTGCGTCCCGCAACCGTAGTAGGGATTCTTGTGATCCCATAGGTGTCGTTCCAAATACACCGACAGCCGTCGTGCTGACGAAACTCTCCCGTGACGCTCAACTGGATCAAGAGCTCGTGGGACGTCATCGAGCTGAACGTGTGCTGAACGCGGAGGTGATGTACGTTCGGTTCTTGGATCGGTTGGATCACGAAGACGTTTGACTACATCAACCGCGTCACTAGACGCTTCCGCATTCGGTCTACGAGGGCACGTAGACACACTCTCCCCACTCGTTGCTATGCTTCTCCTAGATAGATCTCGCGTGATCGTAGGATTTTGTTTTTTGAAATACTACGTTCCCCAACATATTCATAGATAAACTTGATCATAAATCCACAATTCATCCAATCTCAACAAACACACCGCAAAACAAAATTACATCGAATAGATCTCCAAGAACATCAAGGAGAACTTTGTATTGAGAATCAAAGAGAGAGAAGAAGCCATCTAGCTAATAACTATGGACCCGAAGGTCTATGGTAAACTACTCACACATCATCGGAGAGGCTATGGGGTTGATGTAGAAGCCCTCCGTGATCAATTTTCTTTATTGTGGCATGAATGTTCAGATCCGAAAGATTCAAGACAAAATTTTAATATTGACATCAAAATAATAATACTTCAAGCATACTAAGAAAGCAATTATGTCTTCTCAAAATAACATAGCCAAAGAAAGCTCATCCCTACAAAATCATATAGTTTGGCTATGCTCCATCTTCATCACACAAAATATTCAAATCATGCACAACCTCGGTTTCAGCCAAGCAATTGTTTCATACTTTAGTATTCTCAAAATTTTCAACTTTCGCGCAATATATGAGCGTGAGCCATGAACATAGCATATAGGTGGAATAGAATGCTGGTTGTGGAGAAGACAAAAATAGGAAGATGGTCTCACATCAACTAGGCATATTAATGGGCTATATGGAGATGCCCATCAATAGACATCAATGTGAGTGAGTAGGGATTGCCATGCAACAGATGCACTAGAGCTATAAATGTATGAAAGCTCAACAAAAGAAACGAAGTGGGTGTGCATCCAACTTGCTTGCTCATGAAGACCTAGGGAATTTGAGGAAGCCCATCGTTGGAATATACAAGCCAAGTTCTATAATGAAAAAATCCCACTATTAATATGAAAGTGACAACATAGGCGACTCTCTATCATGAAAAGCATGGTTCTATTATGAAGCACAAGTGTGGAAAAAGATAGTAACATTGTCCCTTCTCTCTTTTTCTCTCATTTTTATATTTCCCCCTTTTTGGGCTCTTTGGCCTCTTTTTTTTTTGTTGGACTTCTTTGGCCTTTTTTTATTTGGGCTTCATTGGCCTTTTTTATTTTTGATAACCTCACATGGGACAATTTTCTAATAATGATGATCATCACACTTCTATTTACTTACAACTCGATACTACAACTTGATACTACAACAAAGATATGACTCTATATGAATGCCTCCGGCGGTGTACCGAGATGTGCAATGAATCGAGAGTGACATGTATTAAAAAATTATGAGTGGTGGCCTTGCCACAAATACGATGTCAACTACATGATCATGCAAGGCAACATGACAATGATGGAACGTGTCATATTAAACGGAATGGTGGAAAGTTGCATGGAAATATATCTCGGAATGGCTATGGAAATGCCATAATAGGTAGGTATGGTGGCTTTTTTGAGGAAGGTATATGTTGGGTGTATGGTACCGGCGAAAGTTGCACGATACTAGAGAGGCTAGCAATGGCGCTATTGCAAAAATCTACAAGTCATCAAAACCATGCACTACGCGCATGCTCCTAGGGGAAGGGTAGGTAGGAGTTAACCATCGCGCGATCCCGACCTCCACACAAAGAAAGACAATCAAAGAAACACCTCATGCTTCAAATTTGTTACACAACGGTTACCATACGTGCATGCTACGGGACTTGCAAACCTCAACACAAGTATTTCTCAAATTCAAAATTACTCTACTAGCATGACTCTAATATCACCATCCTCATATCTCAAAACAATCATCTAGCATCAAACTTCTCATAGTATTCAACACACTTATATGAAAGTTTTTTATTATACCTATCTTGGATGCCCATCATATTATGACTTATTTTATAGCCGAAGCAAATTACCATGCTGTTCTAAAAGACTCTCAAAATAATATAAGTAAAGCATGAGAGATCAATAATTTCTAGAAAATAAAACCACCACCGTGCTCTAAAAAGATATAAGTGAAGCACTAGAGCAAAATTATCTAGCTCAAAAGATATAAGTGAAGCATATAGAGTATTCTAATAAATTTTGATTCATGTGTGTCTCTCCCAAAAGGTGTGTACAGCAAGGATGATTGTGGTAGACTCAAATCATACAAGACGCTCCAAGAAAAACACATATCATACGGTGAATAAAAATATAGCCTCAAGTAAAGTTACCGATAGACGAACACGAAAGAGGGGATGGCTTCCCGGGGCATCCCAAGCATAGGCTTTTGGTTGTCCTTGAATTTTACCTTGGGGTTCCTTGTGCATCGCCAAGCTTAGGCTCTTGCCACTCTTTATTCCATAGTCCATCAAATCCTTACCCCAAAACTTGAAAACTTCACAACACAAAACTTAACAGAAAATCTCGTGAGCTCCGTTAGTATAAGGAAAAAAACCACCACTTTAAGGTACTGTAATGAACTCATTCTTTATTTATATTAGTGTTAAACCTACTGTATTCCAACTTATCTATGGTTCATACCCCCTGATACTACTCATAGATTCATCAAAATAAGCAAACAACACACGAAAAACAGAATTTGTCAAAAACAGAACAATCTGTAGCAATATGTAACTTTCGAGCACTTCTGTAACTCTAAAAATTCTGAAATAAATTGGTGGACGTGAGGAATTTATCTATTAATCATATTAAAAAAGAATCAACCTAAAAGCACTCTCCAGTAAAATATGGCAGCTAATCTCGTGAGCGCAAAAGATGTTGTTTTTTACAGCAAGATCACAAAGACTTCACCCAAGTCTTCCCAAAGGTTCTACTTGGAACAAACACTAATTAAAACATAAAACCACATCTAAACAGAAGCTATATGAATTATTTATTACGAAAAAGAAGCAAAAAAGCAAAGAAAATAAAATTGGGTTGCCTCCCAACAAGCGCTATCCTTTAACGCCCCTAGCTAGGCATAAGAACACAAATAGACCTAGGTATTATCATCTTTGGTATGCAATTCTTCAATTGAACACACATAACCCTTAGGAGGTTCTTTGGTTTTGTTAAAGATCAAACTCCTAGGCAAGAAATCAAGAAATTCTTTTGTAGCAAAAGGTTCCTTAATGATATCGAGAAAGTTGGGGTGAACACTTATTGATTTGAGGTCTTCATTTTCCTTACTAGAAGATTCACCCTTATTTTTAGGAACATTGATAAACTTGGCAACTTTGATAGGAGGAGGATTTGAGGTATTTTTAACGGCAGAAAAAGCGGACCCCAAGTTGGTAATAATATCTTCGAGTTTATCAATTCTAGTGGAAACTTGATCTATCTTCTCATTAACTATGGGTTCCTTCTCCCTAAGATTTTTCAGAGTAACTCCTAACTTAGATCCATATTGGGTAATTCGGTTGTGGATCTTTTTATCCAAATTTTCGATTAACTCTAAAGTGGAAGTTTTATTTTCAATAATATCATGCCTTTGCATCACATGTTCCAAGGTTAAAATAGTTCCATTGACCATAAGAGGTGGTGGGCCTAACAAATCTATCATAGCATTATAATAGTCAAAAGTATGGCTTCCCAAGAAATTCCCTCCGGTAATGGTGTCAAGAACATATCTATTCCAAGGAGTGATGCCTACGTAAAAATTGCGAAGAAGAACAGAAGTGGATTGCTTTCTAGTAGATCTATTTTGAGCATTGAAAATTCTATGCCAAGCATCTTTTAGATTTTCTCCCTCCCTTTGTTTAAAATTGAGAACTTCATTATCGGGAGTATTAACAATGATAAGAGGACTAGCCATGAAGGCGAAACAAATGATCTAACACACGGACGCACAAGAAGCAAGCGAAAAGAGGCGAACGGAAGAGGGGCGAAGAAAAAGGAAAAAAAATTCGAAAATCGTTTTAGAAGTGGGGGAGAGGAAAACGAGAGGCGAATGGCAAATAATGTAATGCGAGGGAGAAGAGTTTGTGATGGGTACTTGATATGTCTTGACTTGAGTAGATCTCCCAGGCAACGGCGCCAGGAATCCTTCTTGCTACCTCTTGAGCATGCGTTAGTTTTCCCTTGAAGAGGAAAGGGTGATGCAGCAAAGAAGCGTAAGTATTTCCCTCAGTTTTTGAGAACCAAGGTATCAATCCAGTAGGAGATAGCACGCAAGTCACCTAGTACCTACACAAACAATCAAGAACCTTGCAACCAACGCAATAAAGGGGTTGTCAATCCCTTCACGGTCACTCACAAAAGTGAGATCTGATAAAGATAATAAGATAAATAGTTTTGGTATTTTTGTTGTATAGATTGGAAAGTAAAGACTGCAAAATAAAATAAATAGGAAACTAGACTTGTAGATCAGAAACTTATATGATAGAAAATAGACCCGGGGGCCATAGGTTTCACTAGTGGCTTCTCTCAAGATAGCATAAATTAGGGTGGGTGAACAAATTACTACCGAGCAATTGATAGAAAAGCGCATAGTTATGAGAATATCTAGGCAATGATCATGAATATAGGCATCACGTCGTGTCAAGTAGACCGAAATGATTCTGCATCTACTACTATTACTCCACACATCGACCGCTATCCAGCATGCATCTAGAGTATTAAGTTCAGAAGAACAGAGTAACACATTAAGCAAGATGACATGATGTAGAGGGATAAACTCAAGCAATATGATATAAACCCCATATTTTTATCCTCGATGGCAACAATACAATACGTACCTTTCTGTCCCTGTTCTTACTTGGAAAAGACACCGCAAGATTGAATCCAAATCTAAGCACTTCTCCCATTGCAAGAAAAATCAATCTAGTAGGCCAAACTAAACTGATAATTCGAAGAGACTTGCAAAGATATCAAATCATGCATATAAGAATTCAGAGAAGAACGAAATATTATTCATAGATAAATGCGACCTCTTGAGCTTGCGTTGTATTCCCTCGAAGAGGAAAGGGAGATGCAGCACAGTAGCGTAAGTATTTCCCTCAGTTTTTGAGAACCAAGGTATCAATCCAGTATGAGACCACGCGACAGTCCCTCGCACCTGCACAAACAAATAAGAACTTCGTAGCCAATGTGGTAAGGGGTTGTCAATCCCTTTACGGTCACTTACAATAGTGAGATCTGATAGAGATGATAATTATATTTTTGGTATTTTTGGTATAGAAACAGAAAGTAAATAAAGCAACGGCTACAGAAATTGGCTAGTTGACAAGGAAGTAATATGATAAAGATCGACCCTGCGGCCATAGTTTTCTCTAGTGGCTTCTCTCATGATAGCGATATTCTACGGCGGGTAAACAAAATACTGTCGAGCAATTGATAGAAAAGCGAATAATTATGAGACTATCTTGGCATGATCATTGTATATAGGCATCACGTCCGAGACAAGTAGACCGACTTCTGCCTGCATCTACTACTATTACTCCACACATCGACCGCTATCCAGCATGCATCTAGTGTATTGAGTTCATACGAATAGAGTAACGCCTTAAGCAAGATGACATGATGTAGAGGGATAAACTCAAGCAATATGATGAAAACCCCATCTTTTAGCCACTATGGCAACAATACAATACTTGCCTTGCTGCCCATACTGTCACTGGGAAAGGACACCGCAAGATTGAACCCAAAGACAAGCACTTCTCCCATTGCAAAAACTATAGATCTAGTAGGCCAAACCAAACCAATAATTCGAAGAGACTTGCAAGGATATTATGAGCACACATAAAAAGTTCAGAGAAGAACCAACTATCTTTCATAGATAACCTTGATCATAAACTCACAATTCATTGGATCTCGACAAACACACCGCAAAAAGAGATTACATCGATAGATCTCCTCGAAGACCGAAGAGAACTTTGTATTGAGATACGGAGAGAGAGAAGAAGCCATCTAGATACTAGCTATGGACCCGAAGGTCTGTGGTAAACTACTCACAACTCATGGTGAGGGCGATGAAGATGATGATGAAGGCCGCCGTGATGGACCCCCCCCTCCCGGAACAGGCTCCAAGATGGGATCTCCATGGGAACAGCAGCTACAACGGTGGAATTAGGGTTTTCTCTCTGCGTATGGAGTTTTTGGGGTACGTAAGCATATATAGGAGGAAGAGGGGCATCAGGGGCCACCGGGCCTGCCCTCAAGGCAGGGGGCGCGCCCTGGGATGGGTGGCGCGCCCCCCACCCTCGAGGGTGGGCCCCCTGTCCTCTGGCTTGGCCACGAAGTTTATCTCGCATGATTTTCTCCAAAAATATCTCCTGCGAAAGTTTCATTCCGTTTGGACTCCGTTTGATATTCCTTTTCTACAAAACCCTGAAATAGGCAAAAACAACAATCTGGACTGGGCCTTTGGGTTAGTAGGTTAGTCCCAAAAATGATATAAAAGTGAATGATAAAGCCCATTAAACATCTAAGACTTCATAAATAATAGCATGGAACAATAAAAAATTATAGATACGTTGGAGACGTATCAAGCATCCCCAAGCTTAATTCCTGCTCGTCCTCGAGTAGGTAAATGATAAAGAAATAATTTTTGATGTGGAATGCTAACCAATATAGTTTTTCAATGTAATTCTCTTAATTGTGGCATGAATGTTCAGATCTGAAAGATTCAAGATAAAATTCTATATTGACATAAGAAATAACAATACTTCAAGCAATACTAACAAAGCAATCACGTCTTCTCAAAATACTATGGCTAAAGAAAGTTATCCCTACAAAATCATATAGTGTTGGCTATGCTCCCTTGCTATCACACAAAATATTCATATCATGCACAACCCCGATTTCAGCCAAGCATTTGTTTTCATGCTCTATCTTTTCAAACCTTCCGACTTTCACGCAATACATGAGCGTGAGCCATGGACATAGCACTATGGGTGGAATAGAGGTGGTTGTGGAGAAGACAAAAAGAGGGAGATAGTATCACATCGACTAGGCGTATCAACAGGCTATGGAGATGCCCATCAATAGATATCAATGTGAGTGAGTAGGGATTGCCATGCAATGGATGCACTAGAGCTAGTATGAATGAAAGCTCAACAAAAGAAACTAGTGGGTGTGCATCCAACTTGCTTGCTCACGAAGACCTAGGGAATTTGAGGAAGCCCATCGTTGGAATATACAAGCCAAGTTCTATGACGAAAATTCCCACTAGTATATGAAAGTGACTAAGCATGAGGCTCTCTACAATGAAGAACATGGTGCTACTTTGAAGCACAAGTGTGGAAAAAGATAGTAGCAATTGTCCCCTTTTTCTTTTTTTTCTTTTTTTGGGCCTTTCTTTTTTTCTTTGGCCTTTCTTCCTTTTTTTCTTTTTTCTCTTTTTTTTCTTTTTTTTGCGGAGGGGCTTTATAGATTCAGCCTTTCCTCCCATGGGACAATGCTCTATAAATGATGATCATCACACTTTCATTACAACACAAGATTGCAACTCAATACTAGAACAACAAAGTATGACTCTATATGAATGCCTCCAGCGGTGTACCGGTATGTGCAATGAAACAAGAGTGACATGTATAAAAATTATGCATGGTGGCTTTGCCACAAATACGATGTCAACTACATGATCATGGAATGGCAATATGACAATATGATGCGTGCCATATGAACGGAACGGTGGAAAGTTACATGGAAATATATCTCGGAATGGCTATGGAAATGCCATGATAGGTAGGTATGGTGGCTGTTTTGAGGAACAATATGGTGGCTGTCTTGAGGAAGGATATATAGTGGGTTTATGGCACCGGCAAAAGTTGCGCGGTACAAGAGAGGCTAGCAATGGTGGAAGGGTGAGAGTGCATATAATCCATGGACTCAACATTAGTCATAAGAACTCATATACTTATTGCAAAAATCTACGAGTCATCAAAACAAAGCAATCAACGCATGCCCCTAGGGGGGAGGTTGGTAGGAGTTAACCATCGTGTGCCCCGACCTCCACACAAAGGTTGACACTCTACAAATACCTCATGCTTTAACTTAGTCACACAACGGTTCACCATACATGCATGCTATGGGAATCACCAACCTTAACACAAATATTTCTCAATTTCATAATTACACCACTAGCATGACTCTAATATCACTATCCTCATGTCTCAAAACAATTATCAAGCATCCAACATCTCTTTCTACTCAATGCACTTGGTGTGATTTTTTTACTACATTGACATTGGATGTTTATCATGTGAAGACTACTTTCTTTAGCCTAAACACTTTACCATTCTGTTTTTATAGACTCTCAAATATATCTAAGTGAAGCATGAGAGTTCAACAAATTTCTACAAAATATTACCACCACCGTGCTCTAAAAGATATAAGTGAAGCACTAGAGCAAAAACTATTCAACTCAAAAGATATAAGTGAAGCATATAGAGTGTTCTAACAATTTCTAGGGCATATTTAACTCTCTCAAATAGGTGTGTCCAGCAAGGATGATTGTGGCAAACTAACAAGCAATGACTCAAATTATACAAGACGCTCCAAGCAAAACACATAACATGTTGCAAATAAAAATATAGCTCCAAGTATAGTTACCGATGGATGAAGACGAAAGAGGGGATGCCTTCCCGGGGCATCCCCAAGCTTAGGCTTTTGATTATCTTGAATTTACTTGGGGTGCCATGGGCATCCCCAAGCTTAGGCCTTTTCTACTCCTTGTTCCATAGTCCATCAAAGCAATACTCAAAACTTGAAAACTTCACAACACAAAACTTAGACAAAAATTCTCGTGAGCTCCGTTAGTAAGAGAAAGAAAACCACCACTCAAAGGTACAGCAAGGAATTCATTAATTGTTTATATTGTTGTTAAACCTACTTTACTCCAAGTTCTCTATGGTTCATATCCTCCAATACTAGTCATAGATGCATCGGAATAAGCAAACAACACACGAAAAACAGAATCTGTCAAAAATAGAACAGTCTGTAGTAATCTGCTGGGTTCGCCTACTTATGGAACTCCAAAAAATCCAAACTAAATTGTTAAATTTGTGCAATTTGTCTACCAATCAGCAGCAAAAACAATCAACTAAAAATCACACTCCAGTAAAATCTGAAGACTACTTTAGCGAGCGCTAACGATTCTGTTTTTCACAGCAAGATCAAATAAACTTCACACAAGTCTTACCAAAGGTTCTACTTGGCACAAACACTAAAAAAACATGAAAACACATCTAATCAGAGGCTAGATGCAATATTTATTCCCTAACAGCAACAAAAACAAAAAAACAAAAAATTGGGTTGCCTCCCAACAAGCGCTATCGTTTTACGCCCCTAGGTAAGCACGATACAAGATAGATCTAGGTATTGCCATCTTTGATCTTTGCTCTTTTAATGGTGTCAAGCTCGAATCTGGGAGGTTATTTGCGTTTCCCTTCATATTCATAAATCTTAAGATCTAAAGCATCCAGCTGCTTATTGCAAAGAGTAATCAACATATTCATGCGGTGGAGATTCCCACTAACACTCTTAAGAGGTTCAAGAGATTTTTGTAATATTTTTGTCACTTCCCAAATTTTCTCAAAAACTTGCGTCCCTTCCGGGGTTGAGTTTGACTCCTTTTGGGGAGGTAGTGTTCCCACTATTCCCTCTATGATTTCATGCGCGAAACTAGGATCAACTTCGATAAAATTTCCTTTGGCAACGCAATCCAAGAGTTGTCTATGAGACATATTCAATCCAACATAAAAATTGTGAAGCAAGATTCTAAAATTCACTTCTAGGGTGCACTTACGATAAGATTCCATCGTCCTAAACCAAGCATCTTTTAAGTTTTCTCCTTGCCTTTGCTTGAAGTGAAGTACTTCAAACTCGGGAGACAAAGGAGCGGATAAGGGGCTAGCCATAACGACAAGCAAGCAAGCAACACACACAAGCAAACAAGAAGCAAGCGAACGAGAAACACACGGCAGAAAAAAGGGCGAATAAAACGACAAAGGTGAAGTGGGGGAGAGGAAAACGAGAGGCAAATAAATGTAATGCGAAGGATAAGGGTTTGTGATAGGTACTTGGTATATGACTTTTGCGTAAGCCTCCCCGACAACGGCGCCAGAAATTCTTCTTGCTACCTCTTGAGCTTGCGTTGTATTCCCCCGAAGAGGAAAGGGAGATGCAGCACAGTAGCGTAAGTATTTCCCTTAGTTTTTGAGAACCAACGTAGCAATCCAGTAGGAGACCACGCGCCAGTCCCTCGCACCTGCACAAACAAATAAGAACTTCGCAGCCAACGCGATAAGGGGTTGTCAATCCCTTTACGGTCACTTACGATAGTGAGATCTGATAGAGATGATGATTATATTTTTGGTATTTTTGGTATAGAAACAGAAAGTAAAGAAAGCAATGGCTACAGAAATTGGCTAGTTGACAAGAAAGTAATATGATAAAGATAGACCCTGGGGCCATAGTTTTCTGTAGTGGCTTCTCTCATTATAGAGATATTCTACGACGTGTAAAGAAATTACTGTCGAGCAATTGATAGAAAAGCGAATAATTATGAGACTATCTAGGCATGATCATTGTATATAGGCATCACGTCCGAGACAAGTAGACCAACTCCTGCCTGCATCTACTACTATTACTCCACACATCGACCGCTATCCAGCATGCATCTAGTGTATTGAGTTCATACGAACAGAGTAACGCCTTAAGCAAGATGACATGATGTAGAGGGATAAACTCAAGAAATATGATGAAAACCCCATCTTTTTATCCTCGATGGCAACAATACAATACGTGCCTTGCTGCCCCTACTGTCACTGGGAAAGGACACCGCAAGATTGAACCCAAAGCCAAGCACTTCTCCCATTGCAAGAACTATAGATCTAGTAGGCCAAACCAAACCAATAATTCGAAGAGACTTGCAAGGATATTATGAGCACACATAAAAAGTTCAGAGAAGAATCAAATATCTTTCATAGATAACCTTGATCATAAACTCACAATTCATCGGATCTCGACAAACACACCGCAAAAAGAGATTACATCGATAGATCTCCTCGAAGACCGAGGAGAACTTTGTATTGAGATCCAGAGAGAGAGAGAAGAAGCCATCTAGATACTAGCTATGGACCCGAAGGTCTGTGGTAAACTACTCACAACTCATGGTGAGGGCGATGAAGATGATGATGAAGGCCTCCATGATGGATCCCCCTCCTGGAACAGGCTCCAAGATGGGATCTCCACGAGAACAACAACTACGGCGGTGGAATTAGGGTTTTCTCTCTGTGTATGGAGTTTCTGGGGTACATAGGCATATATAGGAGGAAGAGGGGCATCAGGGGCCATCGGGCCTGCCCTCGAGGCAGGGGGGCGCGCCCTGGGAAGGGGGGGCGCGCCCCCCACCCTCGAGGGTGGGCCCCCCTGCCCTCTGGCTTGGCCCCGAAGTTTATCTCGCGTGATTTCCTCCAAAAATATCTCGTGCGAAGGTTTCATTCCGTTTGGACTCCGTTTGATATTCCTTTTCTGCAAAACCCTGAAATAGGAAAAAAAACAGCAATCTAGACTGGGCCTTTGGGTTAGTAGGTTAGTCCCAAAAATGATATAAAATTGAATGATAAAGCCCATTAAACATCTAAGACTTCATAAATAATAGCATGGAACAATAAAAAATTATAGATACGTTGGAGACGTATCAATAAACTTGATCATAAATCCACAATTCATCGGATATCGGCAAACACACCACAAAAGAATATTACATCGAATAGATCTCCAAGAACATTGAGGAGAACTTTGTATTGAGAATCAAAGAGAGAGAAGAAGCCATCTAGCTAATAACTATGGACCCAAAGGTCTGTGGTAAACTACTCACACATCATCTAAGAGGCTATGGTGTTGATGTAGAAGCCCTTCGTGATCGATTCCCCCTCCGGCGGAGCGCCGGAAAAGGCCCCACGATGGGATCTCACGGGTACAGAAGGTTGCGGCGATAGAAGAGTGGTTTCGTGGCTCTCCCTGATGGTTCTAGGGTATAAGAGTATATATAGGCGAAAGAAGTACGTTGGTGGAGCTACATGTGGCCCATGAGGGTGGGGGCGCGCCTACCCCCCTGGACGCGCCATCCTGCCTCGTGGCCGCCTCGTGGCATTCCAGACTTCAACTCCAAGTCTCCTGGTTTGCTTTCGGTCCAAGAAATATCCTCCCAAAGGTTTCGTTCCGTTTGGTATTCCGTTTCTGCAAAACACTGAAATAGGCAAAAAACAGGAATTGGCACTAGGCCTTCGATTAATAGGTTAGTCCCAAAAATAATATAAAAGAGCATATTAAAGCCTATTAAACATCCAAAACAAATAATATAATATTATGGAACAATAAAAAATTATAGATACGTTGGAGATGTATCAACGATTAGCTTGTTACCTCAGCGACGATCTTGTACCCTTGGGAGGGTCTTGTAGATAGTCAGGCTCTAAAGCCTTCTTCCTTTTCAGATGTCTGTACCCAGACATGTTTATGCTTCCGTTGCCTGTATGCTCTGTATGTTGGGTCATGTGACCCCTGTTTGTAATAAATGCTATGACAACTCTTCTGGGCCTTTATCTATATGAGTTGTTGAGGTATGTTGTGATGCCATGTTGTATCTACGCATATCGTGCATGTTATGCGTACGTGTAATGTGTATTAGTATGTGTGGGATCCGACACCTAGTTGTTTATTCTTGGTAGCCTTCCTTATGGGGAAATGCCACCTAGTGCTTCCACTGAGCCTTGGTAGCTTGCTACTGCTCCGGAACACATGGATTGACCGGCATGTGTCCTTCTTTTCTCCTGTGTCTGTCCCTTCCGGGGAAATGTCACACGGTGTATACCGGAGTCCTGTTAGCTTGCTACAGCCCGGCAAAACTCACTGCTGACCGACACGTGCATCGCTGGGTCATGTATGCCTGTCCCAGTAAGTTTGTGCCACCTTGGGTTTATGACTAGTCATGTCGGACTGGGTTCTCTGTCATATGGATGCTAGCGACACTATCATATACGTGAGTCAAAATATGCAAATGGTCCCGGGCTAGGTAAGGTGGCACCCGTGGGCATACCGTACGTGAGGCGGCAAAGTGATATGATGTATTACATGCTAGACCGGTGTGACTTAGGATCGGGGTCCCGACAACGACGCCAAAAGTTCTTCCTGCTACTTGTGAGGTGCGTTGGGATTTCCTCAAAGAGGAGAGGTTGATGAAGTACAGTAGAGATAAGTACCCTCAACTAAGAATCAAGGTTATCAATCCCGTAGGAGAACCACGCAAGACCTCATGAACAACACCCAATGCGATTGTGTGTAGGTGTATATAAATTACAGAAAGACCACGCAAGACCCAACACCTAGTTATCAATCCAAAAATATCTTTATCATATATACGTGTACCCAATGCGATCAAGTGCATTGTAATTGCAAGGATCAAGTCTGATAATGGTAGATAGACGAACTAAAACACAAAATGAAAGAACGGTCAATAAATTACATAAAGTTATTTTTGGATTTTATATATGATAAAGATAGACCCGGGGCCATAGTTTACACTTGAGTCTTCTCTCTGGAACAAAATAACATACGAGGGTATTTTTTTTACTGTTGGGCAATTGATAGAAAAGCGCATAGTTATGACGACATCCAAGGCAATATCATGTATATAGAAATCACGTCTGAGACAAGTAGACCAACTCCTGCCTGCATCAACTACTATTACTCCACACATCGACCACTGTCCAGCATACATCTAGAGTATTAAGTTCATAGAGAACGGATTAACGCCTTAAGCAAGATGACATGATGTAGAAAAACTAAATCCAATCATCAATATGAATAAACACCATCACTTTCCTCTTAATGGCAACAATACAAATACGTGTCTTGTCCCTTTCTGTCACTGGGATATAGAGCATCGCAAGATTGAGCTCATTACAAAGCACCTCTCCCATTGCTAGATAAGTGAATCTAGTGGGCTAAACCAAACAGATAGTCATAGAGAAATACAAAGCTATAATAATCATGCATATAAGAATTTAGAAACAACTCAAATAACATTCATAGATAATCTGATCGTAAAATCACAGTTTATCGGATGCCAACAAAGACACCGCAAATGAATATTACATCGAATTGATCTTCAAGAACATCAAGGAGAACATTGTATTGTAGATCAAAGAGAGAGAAGAAGCCATCTAGCTACTAGGTATGAACATGTAGGTCTATGGTAAACTACTCACACATCATCGGAAGGGCATCAATGTTGATGTAGAAGCCCTTCATGATCGATTGCCCCTCTGGCAGAGTACCGAAAAATGCCCCAAGATGGATCTCGTGAGAAGAAAAACTTACAGCATCGGAAAAAGTATTTTTGATGGCTCTCTGTTGGTTTCCTAATTTTAGTGAATTTATACAGTTGGAATTAGGTCAAACGGAGCCACGTGTGACCTATAAGGAACATGGGCGCGCCTACCCCCTGGGCGCGCCCTAGTGCCTTGTGGCCTTATCTTTGCACGTCTGATCTCCTCCCGAAGCTTCTAGGGCCTCTCTTGTCCAGAAAACAAATCATCAAAAAGTTTCATGGCATTTGGACTTCGTTTGGTACACAATTTTTTAAAACCAAAAACAGGTAAAAAAACAACAACCGACACTTGGCACTAAGTTATTAGGTTAGTCCCAAAAATGATATATAATTGCATATCAAGCATCAAAGTTTAATACAATAGTAGCATGGAACAATCTAAAATTATAGATACGTTGGAGACGTATCACAACTAACGCAAGATCAATTGCTTCATCTTGTCGTCACTTGCATATGATTCTTGTGTTTGCATTCTCGTGCTTATACATATGTTGTTTGCTGCACGGCGTGGCGGCCACTTTGGATCTTATTGAATGGCAAGCCCAAGTGGACAAAACTTGTGGCCGATCTCAAGGCCGACAAGAAGAGTAATGATGGCTCAAGATCCCACTAATCAATTGTGTTGGGCGATGAAGAGAACAATATTTTCTTGACGAATGGAAGAGCCACCATGCCAAAGGATAACCGGCAAGTCATGGGAAAAAGTGGGAGAAGGCAAGGGCCTCCCATGACGCCGCGACTACAAAATGTTGTCCGCATGGACAAGCATTGTTTCGGCAAGGAAGAACAAGAAAGAGTAGAGGTACAATCTCATGTTGGATGTGCAAAAGGAGAGGATGTAGTGGGACCAGCAGAGAGCAGAGAAGAAGCTAGAAATTGATAGGGAGAAGATCGAGTTGGAGAAGCAACATGTGGCGATCAAATGGGAACTCGAGAAGACCAAGACATTTGGAGAGATTGAGCTTGAGAAGGAGAGGATACAACTCACATGGGACGCGGAGGATGCGAAGATCATGTTCACGGATGAAACCCTCTTGGATGAGCATGCAAAGAAGTGGCTTGCGGATAAAAAGAAGGAGATCAACGACCGTTGGGAGTACGAGGTGGCGAAGCTAGCTGCGCCAGCGCCAGTAGATCTTGCGGCAAGGATGCAGGCAGAGCAGGACGCAGTCCGCCTGGGCTCAGAGCAGGCGCCATGGATGGCGCCCAGCCAGTGATCTGACAAGCGCGCCATCCATCACGCTCGGACATTGATTTCATTTTGGTATGTCCGGTTTGTTGAATTATGATATGCTTTGCTTTGTTTCAAACTGTTGAATTCAGACAATTTATATCGTATGATCGATGTGCATGGATTGCATGGATTTAAGGATCGACATTTGGGGTATATGGATTTGAGGAGCAATATATGAGGGGCCCGCAGGCGTATAGGAGGCCGGATTTTTCAAGTCCGGTAATATTATCTCAGAGGAATAAAATCACAAAAAATCACATTGTATTCGCAACAAAATAAAACAATGAGGCAAACCCTGCGGCTGCGTGGCGGGAGGCAGCAGGTTCCCTTGACGCAAGATCAGACGAGTCGAGGAAAAAGATCGATAGCATCATGAGGTTTTCAATATGTGCATGCTGCTTGCTGCAACCCATCATCGTGGTGCAACCTTGTAAGGGAAAGGTTGGGGAACACTCGATCTACTATGATCTCTCATTGGTTTGAGATACATGCTTCAATTACGTAGGAATTTGATTACAAGAACAGAGGGAAACAAGGTAGGGGGAGAATAGAGGGAAGGGAAGGAGGTAGCCGCCGCCGGTTTGTTCTTTGATCCACTGGATGCCCTCTTCGTTGTCTCTCTCGGGTTACTTGTAGTCATGGGGGTTGTTGGACGGGCCAGGCCCATGTGCGGGTCCAAGTACATGCCTGCTAGGGGGGCTCCTAACATCCCTCCCTCCTTGAAGCTCGGCTTGACCACAAGCCGACGCCATCCAGAACCACCTGGGTCCCATAGCGCTCGACGTTCCTTAATTTGGTCGGAGTCGCGATGGCAGTCGAAGTTGAGGTAGACTTCAATTAGGTAGTAGTAGTGATGGCTGATAGAGACCCCATCCGAAGAGCTGGTGATGTGGTGGCCGTTGTCGGCACCATTGTGGTCGAAGTTGAGGTTGTGCTCGTGGTTGATGGAGCCTTTCGTGAAAATGGCAACGACAAGGATGTCGCCCCTCCCTCCTTGAAAATGTTCTTGATCGGAGCATGTAAGGGATGACACACCTCTCGTGGCCCACATTCCCTGGATGATGAGCATCGACATATGAATCTTCGAGGTTTGTAGATGGAAAGCTGGCATGTTGTCAGCCCCGGGATCCCATGACTTGCACACATAAATTGTAGCTTGTATGTCTTCATGCTCGTATATGTCCTCATCGGGTACATGAGGTGTCAATTGTTGCACTCACAATTGAATGGAGATGCCCATTGTAGAGATTGGCTCTGCCTTGGCAGCCATTCCATCTAGTTTAGAAACATCATGTGATGGGCATCTCACTACTATTAGTATGATATCCAACATGCCTCTTTCTACGCATCAATTTCTCAAGGAATGAAGAGGAAATAACATAGAAGATTCACCATCATGAAACCCAGTAACCACAAACCAAATTAGTGTCCAATAGATTGTTTTGGCATATATATCTTCAGTGATGGTCCACTTGCTTGTAAAGGACGGCATGTCATGAGTGTTGTCACCAAACGTTGTTGCGCCAAGTGGGGAATAATCATTGAAAGTGACCAGTGAAGTAAATTGAACTTTAGCTCTTGAACCGGCAAGCTGAATATATGTGTTGTTGAGGAAATACATGCATGAGAAATCCTGTGTTAACGACTGAATTTGTTCACCACTGGGTGCATGAAGGAAGCTGAAAGTGAAATTAACACCATACATTGTATCATCTTGCAAAGTGATTCCCATCAGTTTGCTCTTGATCCAAGTGTCAAAAATGCAGTAGTACCAAGCTTCACACGCATAATTATTTCTGAATAGTAGCTTCTGTGGCCAAAAATTGAAACTTGATTGTTGTTCACCTAGTGCAAACCCATGTGTATATGTAGGTAGTCACCATATAGTTACAGTTGCACGTATTGCAAAAAATTGAAGTGCTCTTCCATGGAAACCCGCTCACAACCATCAGGGAAGTTCCTCCCCATCCCAACATTCAAGGTATGTTATTTCCAGAACATGCTAGCAGTGCCAAAGTGAGTGGCATGAACAATGCCAGGATAACCTGAAATGTTGCTCCTGTAAATACCAAGCAATGACTGCCTCACGCGGAAAGTCCTTGACTGCAGTCCCACTGTTATCACCTCTATTTTCAGCATCTGTGAAGCCTTAAGAGTGGATTGAGCAGCGTTGAGATCTTGCAAGACAAGAACAAACATATGCACACACCCCATAACAAGACAAGAATGATGTTGTTTGGAAGTGATGGTAAGCTTGACATGCTTAGTAAAATCAGAATAATCACTATCGTGTTTCAAGGACCACAAATGCAAGAACTGGTTGGTGAGTATCCCTCTGAAGCATCCGCTGGAATCGTACTGCCGTTGCCATGATTTGTACACCAAATCTCCTGTTGTAGTAGATTGTTACGAGCAGAGAGTAATTCCATCAATAAGATGCATATACAATAACCCAAATTGATGTAGCTGAAGACAAACCCTGTTACAAGTGACATATTGTTGAATAGTGGATGTATTCACACTATCAACTAGAGGTAATGTCCAGCTCCAGATTCTTTTAGCAAAGGTAATTGAACACATTGCTAGATTTGCGATCCTTTGAATACCGGGATCGCAGGACAGCCATGAAGGATCATTTCTTGGATCAATACGAACACGTAACTGGCCAACTTGTCGTGGCATGCCTTGTGTCAACTCATTTTGTAGAATAAATGATTGATGGCCAGACGGGAGTACACCGCACCCACAAATATCACTAAATAGCACCACAGAATTAGACCAAGCAACCCTATTTAGTGGTTTCAGTTCATACATTTTTTAGTTGAACCCGGGGTTCCAAACACCACCGCGGTAATCTGGAACTCCACATGGCTGCTCCCTATAAAGTCTTCTTGACACCAAAATTGGCAATGCACTGACATGACCATAATTAGCAGTTGTGTTCTCAGAAATGAGTGGCCATGCGACTCCCCATAAGATTGTTTTGAGAAATTAGGGAAAACAGATGGAGTGATGATTTCCATTCTCTTCCATCGTTGCTAAGTGGAAACCCAGAAATTAAGCTGCCCATAATGCTCTGGTTGTCGCTCGATGGATGAGTGAGTTGAAAATTTCTAGAAGGCCATGGTTGTGATACATCTATGTCGTATCTACTTTTCCTAACGCTTTTCCTATTGTTTTGGACTCTAATTTGCATGATTTGAAAGAAATTAACCCGGACTAACGCTGTTTTCAGCAGAACTACCATGGTGTTGTTTCTGTGCAGAAATAAAAGTTCTCAGAATGGAACAAAACTTTTTGGAGATTTATCCCAGAATAAAAGAAAAACACAGGAGCCAAGATCCACTGAAGGCCCCCCTGGGTGAGCAAAACCCACCAGGGCGCCCCCCTTCCAGGTGCGCCCAGGTGGGTTGTGCCCACCTGGTGGCCCCGCTGACCCTGACCCGGACTCCTTAAATACCTAATTAGGAGAGAGAAAATCAAGGAGAAAGAATTACCTCGTTTAATGTTGATGTTGTTATGAGATTGATGTTGTTATGACTTTGCCATGCTTAATGCTTGACACTATGGGCCCGGGTGCCATGATTTCAGATCTGAACCATTTATGTTATTACCATTATATCTATGTTCTAGATCCGATCTTGCAAGTCATATTCACCTACTATGTGTTATGATCCGTAAACCCAGTGTGATAGTATTCGGGATACTTTTCGATGATGACCATAGTTTGAGGAGTTCATGTAGTAACTATGTGTTAATGCTTTGTTCCGGTTCTCTATTAAGAGGATGACTTAATATCCCTTAGTTTCCTTATGGACCCCGCTGCCACGGGAGGGTAGGACAAACGATGTCATGCAAGATCTTTCCATAAGAACGTACGACTATTTACAGAATACATGCCTGCATTATATTTATGAACTGAAGCTAGTTTTGTATCGCCCTAGGTTATGACTGTTATATGATGAATATTATCCAACGAATCATCCGATCCAATGCCTATGAATTTCCTACATATTTCTTTTGCTAAGTTACTACTGCTGCTGTTACTGTTACAACTGATACAAAATCATTGCTATCACTGTTACCGTTACTATTGATGTTACCATTACTATCAAAACCATCATATTACTGTGCTACTGATCACTTTGCTACAGATAATTAATCATCAGGTGTGGCTGAATTGATAACTCAGTTGCTAATACTTGCAAATATTCTTTGGCTCCCGTTGTGTCGAATCTATAAATATGGGTCAAATACTCTACCCTTAAAAACTGTTGCGATCCCCTATACTTGTGGGTTATCAAGACCTTTTTCTGGCGCTGTTGCCAGGGAGCATAGCTATATTGGTTGAGTAACTTGGGATTATTATCTATTTATCAATATGAGGAATATGAGGATGATATAACTAAGATCTTTCCCTCAACAACGATGGGAGGTAAGGAATTTCCATCACACCTTGCACTTGATTCTCCTTCAGTTATTGATACGTCTCCAACGTATCTATAATTTTTGATTGTTCCATGCTATTATATATATATATTATATTTTGGATGTTTAATGGACTTAATTATACACTTTTATATTATTTTTGGGACTAACTTACTAACCCAAGGCCCAGTGTAGATTAATGTTTTTTTGCCTATTTCAGGGTTTCGCAGAAAAGGAATATCAAACGGAGTCCAAACGGAACGAAACCTTGACGAGAGTTATTTTTGGAACGATATCAACATAGAATACTTGGAGTACACGCGAGGGAACGAAGGAAGCGGCCACGAGGATCCAGGGCGCGCCCCCTCCTACAGGGCGCGCCCCACCCTCGTGGGCCCCCTCTGGCTCCCCGATGCCCTCCTTCCTCCTATATATACCCATATACCCTGAAAACATAGAGGCAACAGAGAAAACCCTAATTCCACCGCCGCAACCTTCTGTTCCCGTGAGATCCCATCTTGGGGCCTGTTCCGGAGCTCCACCAGAGGGGGGGTCTTCCACGGAGTGCTTCTACATCAACACCATTGCCTCACCATGAGTTGTGAGTAGTTTACCACAGACCTTTGGGTCCATAGTTATTAGCTAGATGGCTTCTTCTCTCTTTTTGGATCTCAATACCAAGTTCTCCTCAGTCTTCGAGGAGATCTATTCGATGTAATCTTTTGCGGTGTGTTTGTCAAGATGCGATGAATTGTGGGTTTATGATCAAGATTATATACGAGAAATATTTGGTTCTTTTCTGAATTCTTTTATGTATGATTATAATATCCTTGCAAGTCTCTTCGAATTATCGGTTTGGTTTGGCCTACTAGATCTATAGTTCTTGCAATGGGAGAAGTGCTTGGCTTTGGGTTCAATCTTGTGGTGTCCTTTCCCAGTGACAGCAGGGGCAGCAAGGCACGTATTGTATTGTTGCCATCGAGGATAAAAAGATGGGGTTTATATCATATTGCTTGAGTTTACCCCTCTACATCATGTCATCTTGCTTAAAGCATTACTCTGTTCTTATGAACTTAATACTCTAGATGCATGCTGGATAGCAGTCGATGTGTGGAGTAATAGTAGTAGATGTAGAATCGTTTCGGTCTACTTGTCACGGACGTGATGCCTATATATAATGATCATGCCTAGATATTCTCATAACTATGCGCTTTTCTATCAATTGCTCGACAGTAATTTGTTCACCCACCGTAGAATTCTGCTATCATGAGAGAAGCCACTAGTGAAACCTATGGCCCCCGGGTCTATTCTCAACATATTAATCTGCTATCTACTTTACTTTGTGTTATTTACTTTCTGTTCTTATATCCAAAAATAACAAAAATATCACACTATCCTATCTATCAGATCTCACTTTTGTAAGTGACCGTAAAGGGATTGACAACCCCTTATCGCGTTGGCTGCGAAGTTCTTATTTGTTTGTGCAGGTGCGAGGGACTCGCGCGTGGTCTCCTACTGGATTGATACCTTGGTTCTCAAAAACTAAGGGAAATACTTACGCTACTGTGCTGCATCACCCTTTCCTCTTCGAGGGAATACAACGCAAGCTCGAGAAGTAGCAAGAAGAATTTATGGCGCCATTGCTGGGAGACTTACGCAAAAGTCATATACCAAGTACCGTTCACAAACCCTTATCCTTCGCATTACATTTTTTGCCTCTCGTTTTCCTCTCCCCCACTTCACCCTTGCCGTTTTATTTGCCCTTCTTTTTGCCGCGTGTTTACTGTTCGCTTTGCCTTGCCTTCATGGCTAGCACACCTATCATTATCAATACTCCCGAGAGCGAGGTTCTTAATTTTAAACAAATTGAGGAGGAAAATCTAAAAGATGCCTGGTATAGAATTTGCAATGCTCAAAATAGATCTACTAGGAAGCTTTCCACTTCCGTGCTTCTTCGCAATTTTTATGTTGGCATAACTCCGTGGAATAGATATATTCTTGATACCATTACCGGAGGGAATTTCTTGGGTAGCCATACTTTTGATTCTTATAATGCTATGACTGAATTATTTGGGTCACCACCTCTTCTGGTTAATGGAACTGTTTTAACTCTGGAACATGTTATGCAAAGGTTTGAAATTATTGAAAACAAAGTTGCTACTGTAGAGTTGGTTGAGAGGTTGGATAGGAAGATCCACAACCAAATTACCCAATATGGATCCAAGGTAGGAGTTATTCTGATTTTTTTAAAGAAAATGAACCCATAGTTAAAGAGAAAATAGATCAAGATTCCACTAGAATCGATAAACTTGAGGATATTATTACTAATGTAGGGTCTGCTCTTTCTGCTATGAAAACTACTTCGAATCCTTCTACCACTAAATTGGCCAAGTTTATATATGTTCCTAAAAATAAGGGTGAATCATCTAGTAAGGAAATTGTGGATCTTAAATCTATAAGTGTTCATCCCAACTTTCTCACTTTCGCAAGAGAACCTTTTGATACAAATGAATTTCTTGATTTCTTGCCTAGAAATTTGATTATCAATAGGAATAAATAAGTTCCTAAGAATTATAAGTGCTTAATTGAAGAATTTCCTACCAAAGATGGTAATACCTAGATCTATCCTTGTATCGTGCCTAGCTAGTGGCGTTAAACAATAGCGCTTGTTGGGAGGCAACCCAATTTTATTTTCTTTGTTTTTGCTTCTGTTTAGGAATAAATATTGCATCTAGCTTCTGTTTGGATGTGGTTTTGTGTTTTAATTAGTGTTTGTGCCAAGTAGAACCTTTGGGAAGAATTGTGTGAAGTTTATGTGATCATGCTGTAAAAAACAGAAACTTTAGCGCTCACGAGATTAGTCACCAGATTTTACTGGAGAGCGCTATTTAGTTGATTCTTTTTGCAGATGATTAATAGACAAATTCCTCACGTTTACCAATTTATTTCAATTTTTTTGGAGTTACAGAAGTATTCGAAAGTTACAGATTACTACAGACTGTTCTGTTTTTGACATATTCTGTTTTTCGTGTGTTGTTTGCTTATTTTGATGCATCTATGAGTAGTATTGGAGGATATGAATCATAGAGAAGTTGGAATACAGTAGGTTTAACACCAATATAAACAAAGAATGAGTTCATTACAGTACCTTAGAGTGGTGGTTTGTTTTCTTATACTAACGGAGTTCACGAGATTTTTGGCTAAGTTTTGTGTTTTGAAGTTTTCAAGTTTTGAGTATGGCTTTGATGGACTATGGAACAAGGAGTGGCAAGAGCCTAAGCTTGGGGATGCCCAAGGCACCCCAAGGTAAAATTCAAGGACAACCAAAAGCCTAAGCTTGGGGATGCCCCGGGAAGGCATCCCCTCTTCCGTCTTCATCTATCGGTAACTATACTCGGGACTATATTTTTATTCACCACATGATATGTGTTTTGCTTGGAGCGTCATGTATGATTTGAGTCTTTGCTTGTTAGTTTGCCACAATCATCCTTGCTGGACACATCTTTTGATAGAGATAAATATGGTTTAGAATTTGTAAGAATACTCTATGTGCTTCACTTATATCTTTTGAGCTAGATAGTTTTGCTCTAGTGCTTCACTTATATCTTTTGGGCTAGATAGTTTTGCTCTAGTGCTTCACTTATATATTTTAGAGCACGGTGGTGGTTTTATTTTGCAGAAATTGTTGATCTCTCATGCTTCACTTATATCCTTTTGAGAGTCCTTGAGAACAGCATGGTAATGTGCTTTGGTTATAAAACTAGTCCTAATATGATAGGCATCCAAGATGAATGTAGTAAAAACTTTCATATAAAGTGCATTGAATATGATGAGAAGTTTGATACTTGATGATTGTTTTGAGATATGAGGATGGTGATATTAGAGTCATGCTAGTGGAGTAATTATGAATTTGATAAATACTTGTGTTAAAGTTTGTGATTCCCGTAGCATGCACGTATGGTGAACCGCTATGTGAAGAAGTTAGGGCATGATGTATTTATTGAGTGTCATCCTTTGTGTGGAGGTCGGGGATGCGCGATGGTTAACTCCTACCAACCTCCCCCCTAGGAGTATGCGTTGATTACTTTGTTTTGATGACTCGTAATTTTTTGCAATAAGTATATGAGTTATTTATGACTAATATTGAGTCCATGGATTATACGCACTCTCACCCTTCCACAATTGCTAGCCTCTCTTGTACCGCGCAACTCTCGCCAGTACCATATACCCACCATATACCTTCCTCAAAAAAGCCACCATACCTACCTATCATGGCATTTCCGTAGCCATTCCGAGATATATTGCCGTGCAACTTTCCACCATTCTGTTCTTATGACATGCTTCATATTGTCATATTGCCATGCATGATCATGTAGTTGACATCGTATTTGTGGCAAAGCCACCATTCACAATTCATCATACATGTCACTCTTGATTCATTGCACATCCCGGTACACCGCCGGAGGCATTCATGTAGAGTCATACTTTGTTCTAGTATCGAGTTGTAATCTTTGAGTTGTAAGTCAATAAAAGTGTGATGATCTTCACTTTTAGAGCATTGTCCCATGTGCGGGAAGGCCAAAAAAAAGAGATGGCCCAAAAAAAAGATATAGAGAGGGGCTAAAAAAAGAGAAAGCCCCTCCAAAAAAATGAGAGAAGAGAGAGAAGGGACAATGCTACTATCCTTTTCCACACTTGTGCTTCAAAGTATCACCATGATCTTCATGATAGAGAGTCTCTTGTTTTTTCACTTTCATATACTAGTGGGAATTTTCATTATAGAACTTGGCTTGTATATTCCAACGATGGGCTTCCTAAAACGCCCTAGGTCTTCATGAGCAAGCAAGTTGGATGCACACCCGCTTAGTTTCTTTTGATGAGCTTTCATACACTTATAGCTCTAGTGCATCCGTTGCATGGCAATCCCTACTCACTCACATTGATATCTATTGATGGGCATCTCCATAGCCCATTGATACGCCTAGTCGATGTGAGACTATCTTCCTCTTTTTTGTCTTCTCCAAAACCACCACTCTATTCCACCTATAGTGCTATATCCATGGCTCACGCTCATCTATTGCGTGAAAGGTGAAAGGTTTGAATTTTTTTAGTATGTAAACAATTGCTTGGCTGAAACCGGGGTTGTGCATGATATAAATATTTTGTGTGATGAAGAGGGAGCATAGCCAGACTATATGATTTTGTAGGGATAACTTTCTTTGGCCATGTTATTTTGAGAAGACATGATTGCTTTGTTAGTATGCTTGAAGTATTATTATTCTTGTGTCAATATAGACTTTTGTCTTGAATCTTTTGGATCTGAACATTCATGCCACAATAAAGAGAATTACATTGAAAATTATGTTGGTTAGCATTCCACATCAAAAATTCTATTTTTATCATTTACCTACTCGAGGATGAGCAGGAATTAAGCTTGGGGATGCTTGATACGTCTCCAACGTATCTATAATTTTTATTGTTCCATGATATTATATATTATGTTTTGGATGTTTAATGGGCTTAATTATAAACTTTTATATTATTTTTGGGACTAACCTACTAACCCAAGACCCAGTGCAGATTGCTGTTTTTTTTGCCTATTTCAGGGTTTCACAGAAAAGGAATATCAAACGGAGTCCAAACGGAATGAAACCTTCGCGAGAGTTATTTTTGGAACGATATCAACACAGAAGACTTGGAGTACACGCGAGGGAATGAAGGAGGCGGCCAGGAGGGTCCAGGGCGCGCCCCCTCCTACAGGGCACGCCCCCACCCTCGTGGGCCCCCTCTGGCTCCCCCGATGCCCTCCTTCCTCCTATATATACCCATATACCCTGAAAACATCGAGGTAACAAAGAAAACCCTAATTCCACCGCCGCAACCTTCTGTTCCCGAGAGATCCCATCTTAGGACCTGTTCCGGAGCTCCGCCAGAGGGGGGATCTTCCACGGAGTGCTTCTACATCAACACCATTGCCTCACAATGAGTTGTGAGTAGTTTACCACAGACCTTCGGGTCCATAGTTATTAGCTAGATGGCTTCTCCTCTCTTTTTGGATCTCAATACCAAGTTCTCCTTGGTCTTCGAGGAGATCTATTCGATGTAATCTTTTGCGGTGTGTTTGTCGAGATTCAATGAATTGTGGGTTTATGATCAAGATTATCTACGAGAAATTTTTGGTTCTTTTCTGAATTCTTTTATGTATGATTATAATATCCTTGCAAGTATCTTCGAATTATCGGTTTGGTTTGGCCTACTAGATCTATAGTTCTTGCAATGGGAGAAGTGCTTGGCTTTGGGTTCAATCTTGCGGTGTCCTTTCCCCAGTGACAGTAGGGGCAGCAAGGCACGTATTGTATTGTTGCCATCGAGGATAAAAAGATGGGGTTTATATCATATTGCTTGAGTTTATCCCTCTACATCATGTCATCTTGCTTAAAGCATTACTCTGTTCTTATGAACTTAATACTCTAGATGCATGCTGGATAGCGGTCGATGTGTGGAGTAATAGTAGTAGATGCAGAATCGTTTTGGTCTACTTGTCACGGATGTGATGCCTATATATAATGATCATGCCTAGATATTCTCATTACTATGCGCTGTTCTATCAATTGCTCGACAGTAATTTGTTCACCCACCGTAGAATTCTGCTATCATGGCAGATGCCACCGGTGAAACCTATGGCCCTTGGGTCTATTCTCAACATATTAATCTCCTATCTACTTCACTTTGTGTTATTTACTTTCTGTTCTTATATCCAAAAATACCAAAAATATCACACTATCCTATCCATCAGATCTCACTTTCGTAAGTGACCGTAAAGGGATTGACAACCCCTTATCGTGTTGGCTGTGAAGTTCTTATTTGTTTGTGCAGGTGCGAGGGACTCGCACGTGGTCTCCTACTGCATTGATACCTTGGTTCTCAAGAACTGGGGGAAATACTTACGCTACTGTGCTGCATCACCCTTTCCTCTTCAAGGGAATACAACACAAGGTCGAGAAGTAGCAGTTATAAGTAAGCTTGCAAGACCATAATATACTATTAATCCTGATATGTCACAAGTTATTGATGATGCTACTTCTTCAATGAATGATGCTTATGATGATGCTAGTACCTTGCTTGATAAGACTCTGCCATTTGGTGAATTTCTTGATGAACAACTTGTTAGAGCTAATGATATTGAGAATGCTGGAACTAATGAAATACTGGAAACTGAAAATTTTGAAACACCTATTAGATGTAGCCATCCTAGATATTAATTGCCTAAAGTACCCGAAGGATATGTTATGGATGAGCAGACAACTAGAGACTTTCTTGCTTGCAATGATAGAGATGACCTTAACAAATTATTATGCAAACTGAAAGAATAATCCTTGAATGCTAGAATGAAATGTCATCCTAAGTTTGCTACTTCACCTATCTGTGTTACTCATAAGGATTATGAATTCTCTGTCGACCCAGAGTTAATTACTTTGGTAGAATCTGATCCTTTCCATGGCTATGAAACTGAACCGTAGTGGCACATCTTACTACACTGAATGATATAGCCACCCTTTTGGCTCATGATGAGAAAATTCGCTACCATTATATCCTCAAATTATTTCCGTTCTCATTAAAGGGTGATACTAAAGCTTGGTACAATACACCTGCTCTTGGTTGTGTGCGTAGTCTCCAGGATATGATTTATTACTTCTTTGAAAAATATTTTCCTGCTCATAAGAAACAAGCTACCTTGCAGGAAATATTGAACTTTGTGAAAATTGAAGAAGAGAGTCTCGCACAAGCTTGGGGGAGGCTTCTCCAATTGCTTAATTATTTGCCTGATGATCCACTTAAGAAAAATGAAATATTTGATATCTTCTATAATGGACTAACCGATGCTTCTAGGGATTTCCTAGATAGTTGTGCTGGTTGTGTTTTCAGGAAATGAACTGTTGAACAAGCTGAGGAATTATTGAATAATATTTGATGATTGGACTCGTCCCGAACCACTGCCTAAACCCACTCCGAAGAAGAGGGGTATCTTATTCCTCAGTCCAGAAGATATGCAGGAGGCAAAGAAAAGTATGAAGGAAAAGGTATTAAAGTAGATGATGTTGAAAATTTACCATCTATTGAAGAAATCCATGGACTTGACACACCACCACCAAAGGTGGTAGAGGTAAATTCTTTAATGAAATTTGATGAAGGTGATATCCCTTACAATAAACATCCTAGTCAATGCCTTTATGAGTTTGATAACTACATTAGAAAACAAGATCACTTCAATGCCAATGTCAGGAAACTATTGAAATACAACTCTGATATGATTGCTCGCTTGAGTGACTTGTTATTTAGAAACTCCAATGATGTTAGAGATGTAGGAAAACATGCCTCTATGGTTCAAACTCAGTTAGAACAAGTTGCTCATTCCCATAAAGAATTGCTAAATGAAATGAATAATAATATAAATGATTTTGCTGTTAGAGTAGCAACTAGAGGAGGTAAAATGACTTCGAAACCACTTTATCCTGAGGGACACCCTAAAAGGATTGAACAAGATTCACAAAGACTTAACACTAGTGCACTTAGTCCTTCTAGAAAGAAAAAGAAGAATAAAAATGACATGACTTTGCATACCTCTAGTGAACCTAAAGTAGAGAAACCTCGTGAAAATAATAATGATGTCTCTATCTCTGATGCTGAAACTCAATCTGGTAATGAACATCTATCTAGTGATAATGATAATGAAAATGATGATGTTCATAAAGACACTCGACTAAACAATGATAAACAACTAGATAATGATGTTGAGATAGAACCTGATGTTGATCTTGATAACCCACAAACTAAAAATAAAAGGTATGATAAAAATACTTTGTTGCTAGGAAACATGGTAAAGAAAGAGAACCATGGGTACAAAAACTCATGCCATTTCCACCTAAGTTAACTAACAAAAAAGATGATGAAGAATTTCAACACTTTGCTGAAATGCCTAGGCTAGGCTTTTTGCGCACTCGCTTGACTGATATTTTAAAAATGGCTCCTTATGCAAAGTACATGAAAGACATCATCACTAATAAAAGAAACATACCGGAAGCTGAAATCTCCACCATGATTGCTAACTATTCTTTTAAGGATGGAGCACCTAAAAAACTTGGAGATCCAGGAATACCATATATACCTTGCTCCATGAAAAGAAACTATGTCAAAACTGCTTTATGTGATTTAGGAGGTAGTGTTAGTGTTATGCGTTTCTCTTCATATAAAAGACTTTATTTGAATAAACTCACGCCTACTAAAATACCTTTGAAAATGGTTGACAAATCAATTATTATACCTCTCGGTATTTGTGAGGATGCGTTCGTTGTAATTGCAAACGTTACTATCTTAACTGACTTTGTTATACTTGAGATGCTCGAGGACGACAACATGTCGATTATCCTTGGAAGACCCTAACTGAATACTGCAAGGGCTGTTATTGATTGCAATAAAATCAAGGTCACTTTTCATAGCAATGGCAATGAGCATACAGTGCACTTTCCTAAGAAATAATTCCAAGTGAATGGTATTTATGTTATTGAAAATTCTCCGACACTCACTATTGGAAGAATTCAAATCCCTCTATCTACTGCGAAAAAGAAATATGAAATACTTATTGTTGGGGACATACATATACCCATTGAGGTAACTTAGTGTTTTGCGAAAGTTCTTTGGTTTCATGCTAATTGAAAGTGGTTGTTAATAAGACTTGATCAACCTTATTAATGGATTATTTTCGAGAGGTATTGAGTTGATGAATTTAGTAGGCACTACCTTCTGACCCTATCTTTTGTTTACTGTTTTTCTTAGTTAAATAAAATAAAATGCCATGTTTATCCCATTTTCTGTTTTTCGCGTGCAATAAAAAAATGACCCAAAAATAAAAGTGCCCAGAATGCCTTGAAAATTTAACACGATTTTATTCTACATATTTCTGAATTTTTAGTGCAGATAACATGAGAGGGGGGTGCACCAGGTGGGCACAACCTACCTGGGCGAGCCAACAGCCCTAGGCGCGCCCTGGTGGGTTGTGGTCCCCATGTGCCCCCCTCACTTATCCCTTTAGCCCATTCCATCTCCTACCTGCAGAAAAAAATCACCATTGCTCTCTCTCTCTCTCTCTCTCTCTCTCACTCTCTTGATCTTGCTCTCAAACCCGTGGATTTCGATCTCTTTGCTCAAAGCTCCGTTTCCAAAACTGTTTTGGGGGATTGCTACTTGGTATGTGACTCCTCCATTGCTTCAATTAGTTTTTGCTTTAGCGGGTTGTATTTTGAATAATTAGCTACTCTGGGTGCTGCTGTAGTGAGCTTGCATGTTGAATTCTTTGAGTTCTAAGTAGTTTGAATGATCATTATGGCCTATATGCATGCTTATGAGTAGTTGCTATCAATCTTGTGAAGTTTTGTTGACAAAATTTTGTGGACAAAAATTTGCAGAATTTTATCTATAGGAATAAGATGAGTTTCTTTAGGAAGTTTGCTTCAAAGAAAAATTCCAAGGGAATCGTCGGACAATGACCTCCGTACTCGAATAAGGGCGGAGGTGCGACCGTGCGAATGTCCGCATACTCCCTTCATGGAGGGGGCCGAGATTCATCAAGACTTCGTTCAATTCGCTGCAAACGTCGGGCTAACCGACTTCATCGCAGCTGAGTGTGAACAATACCATCTCCTTACAAATTCGTTTGTGCAAAATTTTCATTTTCTAAGTAGGAATAATCCCCCTCAGGTGCAGTTTAACTTATATTCTGAAACCCGTCAGATACCACTCACTGACTTTTGTGACATATGCTTGATTCCTTTTGACGGGGAAATAAGAGAACCTAGACCTGCAGAGTTGGAGGACTTTTATCGTACTCTATCTGTGGGAGATGAGAGAGGGGTATCGAGTGTCACTGCCACTGGCTTGCAGTTTCCTTCTATGCATTATTTTGCTCTATTCATTGTGAAGTGTTTACTTGCTAGAGAGAAGGTTGGTGCACTTACTACCCCTGATTTCACTGTCTTACGCCGTGCACTATACGACAATAGGACCTTTATCCTAGGGGCTATTATTGCATGTCGTTTACACCTTAACGGGACTAAGGGTAAAATTCATGGTGGCATTTATGCTACTCGCTTAGCGAGTCACTTCAATGTTCATATACGCCAGCATGATCATTGCTTACCCAAGGTTTATTTAGATCATAATGCGATGGAGGATCACCAGTTCACTGATATTGATAACTCTATTCATAATATTCCTAATAACCTGGTTTTCAGTGTGGATACCCATGATATTATTCCATTGCCCGCACCTGCTTTGTATGATTCTATTGCTAAGGGCAGATACAAGATCATGCCAGATGATATCATTGCCTACCGGAACGGCCACGCAATTGTAGAGGAGGAGCCTCAGGAGTGAGATGATCAGGTTCCGCCGCCACAACACTTTGACATGGGACCAGATGACTACTACGGATGGTGATTGCCAAGCTAGGCCAAAAGCCTAAGCTTGGGGGAGTACGTGTTTCTCACCGACATTATATTCACGCTCACACATTTCTTTCCAATTGTTGGTGTTTACACTTTTTCATTGTATTATCCATGCTAGATTTATTTTTCTCGCTTTCTTCTTGAGTTTTTGAAAAAACTGTAAGAAAACCCAAAAATATTTCTAGATTCTCTTCTTTGTTTATTGGGAGCTTTCCCGTGTAAATACTTTTTTCTCGTTTTTGTTTTCTTTCTTTATTTTGCCTTCTTCAAGAAAAACTAAAAACTCCAAAAAAAAAATGACTGAGCTTTTCTAAATTTCTTTTTTGGTTTTCGAGTCATACCAAGATGAAAATGTTCAGTGGTTCTCATGTGCATTTTCATTTATCTAACAAAGAGCCCAACTTGCCTTGTCTTCTCCTTTTTGAATAAAATGTTTGCAGATTCCAGCTTAGTCCACGACACTCTTGCGCTATTATTTTTCTTATATCATTTGGCCGTGCAACTGAAAGGCAACAATGACGATATTTGATGAACTGGCTGAGGCAAAGAGACACGGGTATAACTCAACTTGTTCTGTTTTTGTAAATATTTTTAACCTAGTATCCATGATTCGGCATATTATGATCAAACATATTTGCAATGACAATTAGAGATTATAGTTTCTCATACCATGCTTAAGTAGCTAGGAGGGGATAATGATTTATCTTGGATTTCAACGTGCGTCAAAATGATCGTGATGTGGTATGATGATATGGTATCATTCTCTGAATGTTTCAAGTGGCTTGACTTGGCACATGTCCGTGCATGTAGTTGAATCAAAACCAACATAGCCTATATGATATTTATGTTCATGGTGTCCATATCCTACTCATGCTAGTATTCAATGTTTATTATGCATAATGCATGTTCACGACCGTTTTTGCTCTCTAGCTGGCCGCTTCTCAACCTATTTGCTAGCCTTCACCTGTACTAAGCGGAAATACTGCTTGTGCATCAAAATTCTTAAACTAAAGTTATTCCAGATGAGTCCACCATATCTACCTATATGCGGTATTACCCTGCCGTTCTAAGTAAATTTGCATGTGCCACCTCTAAATTTCAAATGAACATCTATTTTTTGTGTGCTTGGATTGTTCACAGAGCGACAGTGGGTAGTCGGTATCTTCCATGCTAAGCGGGTTATTCTCATGATGAGTGTTTATTCACTTGTCCTTGCACAAGAGGGGTGGTAATAGGGATTCCCAGCCCCGAAATAAAAGTAATTTTTTTACAAATAAACAAACAAAACTCCCACGGAGTAAACCTTTACTTTATCGCTTGGGAACCGCCACTAATGTGTTTAGCATGGAAGGTACTGATAACTTTCGGTCGCGGCGTAAACAGGAAGGGTGCATTTCCCAAAATTTCATTTACCTCTGGTTATAGATTCGAGCTCTGGCACGGCTACAAATCATTGCTTCCCTCTGCGAAGGGACTATCTATTTATTTTTATGTTGAGTCATCACCTTTTGAACCAAGCGCCTAGATCTGAGAGCACTATTGTCATCCCCATGCATTGTGTGTAGTTAATATTGGGAGTTAGCATGAGCGAATCTTTTCTACCATGAATTACAATGTTTAGTCGCTGCTTGAACTTTGGAGGCGCTCTGCATTTATGTTTTGCGGTCTCAGAAAGGGCTAGCGAGATATCACTGTTGTCATATTATATCATGGTTGTTTTGACAAAGTGTTGTCATTTGAGATATCTTATTATTGCTCTCTAATTGTTTATGTTATTAATATGCGTTAGTATAATTTTTAAGAGTTATTGTTGACATGGTTAGTCATGATCTTTGCTGAAAACCTGGGTGCTACTTAAGGTTATTTATGTAAACAAGAGCAAAAGAGTTCGTAAAAGTTTTTCTTTTTGACTTTCAGTTTGTCAACTGAATTGCTTGAGGACAAACAAAGGTTTAAGCTTGGGTGAGTTGATACATCTCCGTCGTATCTACTTTTCCTAACATTTTCCTCTTGTTTTGGACTCTAATTTGCATGATTTGAATGAAACTAACCCGGACTAACGCTATTTTCGGCACAACTACCATGGTGTTGTTTTTGTGTGCAGAAATAAAAATTCTCGGAATGGAATGAAACTTTTTGGAGATTTATTTCAGAATAAACGAAAAATACTGGAGCCAAGTCCACCAGAGGGGGCCCCCAACCCACCAGGGCACGCCCCCCTGCAGGCGTGCCCAGGTGGGTTGTGCCCACCTGGTAGCCTCGCTGACCCTTCCGACTCCTTAAATACCAAAAATTTGGAGAAAAAAAATAAAGGATAAAGAATTACCTCATTTCGCGATATAGAGCCGCCACCACCTCCTATTCTTCATCTGGAAGCCAAATCTGGAGTCTGTTTGGGGCTTCGGAGAGGGGAATCTTCGGTCTTCGTCATCACCAACCCTCCTTCATCACCAATTCCATGATGCTCCCCACCGGGAGTGAGTAATTCCTTCGTAGGCTCACTGGTCGGTGAGTAGTTGGATGAGATTCATCATGTAATCGAGTTAGTTTTGTTAGGGTTTGATCCCTAGTATCCACTATGTTCTGAGATTGATGTTGTTATGACTTTGTCATTCTTAATGCTTGACACTTTGGGCACGGGTGCCATGATTTCAGATCTGAAACATTTATGTTATCACCATTATATTTATGTTCTAGATCCAATCTTGCAAGTCATATTCACCTACTATGTGTTATGATCCGTAAACCACGGAGTGGCAGTATTCGGGATACTTTCCGGTGATGACCGTAGTTTGAGGAGTTCATGTATTAACTATGTGTTATTGCTTCGTTCTGGTTCTCTATTAAAAGGAGGCCCTAATATCCCTTAGTTTCCTTATGGACCCCACTGCCACGGGAGGGTAGGACAAAAGATGTCATGCACGTTCTTTCCATAAGCACATATGGCTATTTACGGAATACATGCCTACATTATATTTATGGGCTGGAGCTAGTTTTGTATCGCCCTAGGTTATGACTGTTATATGATGAATATCATCAAACGAATCATTCGATCCAATGCCTACGAATTTCCTACATATTGCTTTTGCTAAGTTACTACTACTGCTGTTATTGTTACAACTGATACAAAATCATTGCTATCACTTTTACCGTTATTATTGCTGTTAGCACTACTATCAAAACCATCATATTACTGCGCTACTAATCACTTTGCTGCAGATAATTAATCTACAGGTGTGGCTGAATTGTCAACTCAGTTGCTAATACTTGCAAATATTCTTTGGCTCCCCTTGTATCGAATCTATAAATTTGGGTCGAATAGTCTACCCTCGAAAACTATTGCGATCCCCTATACTTGTGGGTTATCTGGTTGCAACTGCACTGAAGTAACAATTGGAGTCTGCAACTTAGCATGAATCCTCCTTGGCTGGTGATCAGGTGCCCACCATACACAACCAGAGTCACTAGTGAAAAATCCGCAAGCGATGCCATGGAACAGAACAATGTGCTCCTCTGCAAACTGCACTGGGGGCGGCCACTGTTGCGGCTTAGTTCCTTTCCGCAATGGTGGCAGCAGCAAGCATGTGCACTCACCCACGAGATGAACGCCATGTGGGCGACGCTCTATGCGTGCAGTTGGCTGCACCTGGTCGTCGCCATGGACAATGTAATCGGTCGAACACATGGCCATCATCGGTACAGAGAAGTCGCTGGGGATGATGAGGACGACGCCATGGTTCACCTTGCTCATCACTTGCATGGAGGTGTTGACAGAGAGGGCATCGAGCTCCTACACGCCAGCCTTAGGGTCGACGTCGGTGGTGGTTGTCATGGGAGAAACGACCTCTGCACTATAGGTCGTTGCCTGACCCGGAATGAGCTGCTAGACTGCTTGGCGGATGGGGTCGACTATGGGCTCGAGGTGGACAGCGGTGGCGGCACCATGGACCTCGTCGACGCTGTCGATGGTGTCGACCTGGGTCGAGCACTCCATCGAACAGGTGACGGGCACCATCGCGATGCAGACCGAGGGTGCATCATGGGAGATCATGGGGACCTCTTGGGCCTTGGTGGTGGAGCAGGAGACGTCGGGGACGGCCGACGACGCGTCCGTCGTAATCTCCGACGAAGTGGTCGGCTGTACTGGATTATGGACGATAGCGGTGTGGGAGGACCTCTTCTCCAGGTCTGGCCGCCAGGCAACGACCAGAGCATCCACTTTCTCAATGAGGGTCCTGGTGACGTCGCTGTAGGCATCGAGCATGGCATCCAGCTGCTCGAGATACGCCTGCATCCATGGATCCATGACTGCTCGATGCTGACGAACTTGACGAAACATAAGGGAAGGAGTGGTGTCTGGTCTCTGATACCAGATGTAAGGGAAAGTTGAGGAACACTCGATCTACTACGATCTCTCGCTGGTTTGAAATACAAGATTCGATTATGTAGGAATTTGATTACAAGAATAGAGGGAAACAAGGTAGGGGAAGAACAGAGGGAAGGGAAGGAGGTAGCCGCCGCCGATTCGTTCGGTGATCCACTGGATGCCCTCTTCATTCCCTCCCCGGGTTACTTTTTATGAGACGACTCCGGGTTACTTGTAGTCATGGGGGTTGCTGGACGGGCCAGGACCAGCGGGTCCAAAGTACAGGCCTGCTAGGGGGGCTCCTAACAAACCTGCCGGCCGAGGACCCAAAGCGAAACACGGGCTCAATCTTAAGCGCCGTGCGCGCACAGCTAGCCCTGGCACTAGCATCACGAAGTTTGGTCGGGTGCACGGCCGCACACACGCATCACGTAGCTCTCTCTCTAACTCGAATCCTCCGTCTCTCGACCGCTGTCCAGGCCCGTTTCGG
The DNA here is from genome assembly GCA_902687465.1 of Secale cereale. Classification (NCBI taxonomy): domain Eukaryota; kingdom Viridiplantae; phylum Streptophyta; class Magnoliopsida; order Poales; family Poaceae; genus Secale; species Secale cereale. Next base: position 9,568,565 of record LR738714.1, on the reverse strand, counting down.
AAACGCGAAACCTGCATCCAGCAAACCAGCATCAATCCATTGCTACAAAAAGATAGCACATGTTCAGACGACGGCGGGGTCTGGGGAGCACAAAGCCGTTTCTGGCCTGCGAATCAACCTGTGGTTGAGATGGTTAGGTGGACAGTGGTATCCCCAACCCACCAGGGTTCAAATCCTGGTGCTCGCATTATTCCTGGATTTATTTCAGGATTTCCGGCGATGCGCTTTCAGTGGGAGAAGACGTTCCCGTCGACGACGAGGCGCTTACGGTGACTTCGTAAATCTCAAGATGATATGCCGGCTCAGTCTCTCGGAGGTGCTCATAGAGGTAGGTTGTGCGTGTGTGCGTTCATAGGGATGAGTGTATGTGCGTGTATATGAGCGCTTGCGTCTGTACTGATTCTCAAAAAAAAAAAAACCGTTTCTGGCCTTGCACGTAACATGGCAACGTCCAAGTAACAAGTGCCATCATTGCCTCGATGAACCGCTCCATGATTGCCCGTATAGGGTACTCTCATGGATTATAGTTTTTGTTTTATTATATAGAGTGATTTCATGTTTGTGTGTATCTTTTGATACAGGGTTAAACATTCTTTTTTTGATACAGGGTTAAACGCAGAGAAAAGCATACACAAATCGAATGACTCCACTTTGGCTCTCTTGATCGCAGCTGCAAAGCAGGTTTGCCGGCCCAGCACATGACAGTCCCTTGTGTGCAAGAGATGCTTATCCGGAAACGGCACTTGCTATTATGCTTGTTAAACAGAATTCTATTTTGGTACGGATTGGTTAACAGACCTCTTCCGGCATAGCTAAAAAGAAGAACACTTCCTTGTGTCCAGGGGAATGCTTATCTAGAAATGTCACTGGCGGTTGCACTTGCTATTGCTAGATAGACATAATTTTCTTTTGGTGTGCATTAGAGCATCTCTAACCGACTCCTTATAATTTCGGCCTATATAGCCTCGTATCCTTTAACTTCTTACATTTGCTCATTTAAAGAAAATGTGGTTTCTAACCGAACTCATCAAACTTATCTCCTTCAATTTATTTTACACAAATTCATTTACGTTTGGGCCATCGAGTTAAACTTCACTACTCAATTACTTCATCAAATGACATGTTGGTCACATACTTCATCATTTCTTTGCTAAGAGAACTAACCCAAAGAAAACTACACACTTCAATAGAAACACCACTTCCTTGACTGCTCCTACTAGCCTGATCAATACTTCCTTCATCTCATGTTCATTGCCTACGTTGTTACTCTTTTCCGTTGGCTTCTCGAGCTTGCACACTTGTATCTTCTCTTTAGTCTCCATCTCAAACTTGGACATTGCGTCCTCTGTAGTCTATCTCTAACAACCAGGGCACCAACATCTAATAGATTTGTCTTTATCAATAGATCAATGTACTCTTATTTATAATACCATCACTTGCATCCTTTCTACATGAAATTTTTAGCAAACAATGACTTTAAAATTATGACGAATCCGAAGAACAACCGTACAAAATTGCACTACAACCAGAAGAGGACTTTCGCCAGGGATTATCCCAGAGAAACTGACTAACCTAGGCACGTCAAAACACCAGACACACTTCCTGCTGGCTGCCGGTTGACATCCTCAGCTTATAAATACCCAATTTTTCGGAGGCAACCCTCACTACAACCCAGCACTGCACAGACTCCACTGCAACCCAGCTCGATATCCCCATTGATCCATCTCTCCAGACTCCACGACGCGTGAATGGCACTACCCTCCGTGGAGGTGGTGGCCATACTCGCGCCGATCATCGTGTACTGGGTCGCCGCCGGTGTGTACACGGTGCTCGGCCGTGTACTGGCTGACCACAGGCTCCACTCGAGGGAGGAGGAGGAGCTCAGGAACCTCGTCCCCAAGCGGGTCGTCATCCTCTCCGTCCTCCTCCAGCACCTTCTCCAGGCGGCGATCGCCTTCGCCGTCTTCAGTGTAAGCGCCACTGCGTTTATCGATGCTAGCTACTCAGGTGTCCGTGCAAGTGCAACTGATACTGAACTCAAGTTATTACTGAACGCAGGTGAAGCGAGAGGATCGCCGGGTTGCCGAGGCTGGCACCAGCGCCGCCGCTCCTGCCATGGCCGTCGTCTGCTGCCAGTTCATGGTCGCCATGGTGGTCCTCGACACGTGGCAGTATGGGTGGCATCGTCTTATGCACAGCAGCAGCTTGCTGTACCGCCATGTCCACTCCTGGCACCACCGGCTGGTGGCGCCGTACGCCTACGCCGCCCAGTACAGCCACCCGCTGGAGGGCCTCATACTGGACACGGCCGGCGGCGCGCTGGCGCTGGCCGTGACGGGGATGGCGCCCCTGACGGCCGCCGCCTTCTTCTCGTTCGCGACTCTCAAGGCCGTCGACGACCACTCCGGCGTGCTTGTCCCGGGCAACCCTCTGCATCTCCTGTTCCGCAACAACACGGCCTACCACGACGTCCACCACCAGATTCGTGGTGGCCGCTGCAACTACGCTCAGCTGTTCTTCGTGGCGTGGGACAAGCTGATGGGCACGTACGTCCCTTACAAGGTCGTCAGAGCTCAGCACGGCGGACTGGAGGCCGTGCCGTTGAAGAAGAAGAAGATGATGACCTGACGGTGCCAGGACATGATGTTCGTCAGGGGAGCTGCGTCCCTTTGCTGGAGCGTCAGTAGCAAGGATCATGTCAAGTTTGTCAACGTCTGTGTAGTAACTAGCAAGTGCTCGTGAATCGTGACCCGGACCGGTTTGTAACAACGATTACTTTGTCTGTCTCTGGGGAGTACTCCAGTTGTGATGTGGTGCCGGGCGTCGATCGCGACCGTGTGTACTAAAACATGTTTGTCATGGCAGCCAATTAGTGTTTATTATTGTCTAAAAAAATCGGAAATGTAAATCCCGAACGATGGGATTTGCCATGACAAATCGAACATTTTTACGACAATTTTAGTTGACGCGATGATGACAAGTTTAGTTGACAAACACGGCAATTCCCTAGAAAAAACAAACAGAGGGCGAAATTACCATGCTAACCAATTAAACTTGCCATCCCTCGCTGTTAACAACCCAGTGTATATCTCTCGATCTATTGTAATATCTCACGAATCTGGTGGCAATTAGGATTACAATCACTGGATACACGATTTGGGGAAGAAGGGAAAGGGAAAGAGAGCCGCCGCCGGGTTCACCGTGATCCACTGGATAACCACTTCCCCTGTGTGTGTGACCCTAAGTAGCTGGTGCCCCAGGTTAGGTCACACCCACTCTGGTCCTTGGTTCCGCGGGTTGGGCTTCCTTTGCCTCGCATCTTGGGACGAGGCTTGCCCCCAAGCCTCAGCCGCCGGAAAACGTGCTTGCAGCTCTTTTTTGTCTTCCCAGGTGTCGTCGATCTTGGTGCGATCATACCAGCGCACTAGCACTTTCTCGACCATAGTTCCTTGCTTGCGCTTGCAGCGAGTGTCGAGGATGGCTTGTGGTACTGCTGGCACATCAGAGAGAACAGGAAGTAGTGGCTCAACTGGCGTACCTGGGAGTATCGCGCGACGCAAGATGGAGACATGAAAGATAGGATGAATTGTGGCTTGTTGAGGCAGTTCCAATTTATATGCCACCTCTTTGATCTTGCTGGTGATGGGAAAAGGACCATAGAACCGAAACGAGAGCTTGTGATTGGCTCATTTCGCCACGGACGTCTGAACATAAGGTTGCAGTTTCAGGAACAGCATGTCACCGACCTCCAAACTGCGTTCAGACCGCTTCCAATCAGCTTGTTGCTTCATGCAGAGCCGCGCACGCTGAAGATGTTGTTGTAGTAGGTCCTGAATCACGGCGTGCTCGTTCAACCAAGAATGTAGAGACGACACCGAACATGCTGAAGTGGTGGTGATGCCCCAATGGCGGGGTTCATGCCCAAACATGGCTTTGAAGGGAGTCATGCCGATGGAAAAATGAGGGGAAGAATTGTACCAAAACTGAGCGAGGGGAAGCCAATGACTCCAACGCTTAGGGAAAGCATGAGTAAAACAACGGAGAAAAGTTTCGAGGCATTGGTCAACTCATTCAAATTGCCCGGCCGTCTAGGGATGGTTGGCAGTGCTCATGCACAATTCGGTGCCTGCATGGCGAAATAGCTCTTGCCAAAAGTGGCTAGTGAAAATTGGGTCCCGGTCAGAAACAACGGCCTTTGGGAACCCATGGATCGGGTAGTTGTGCTGCATGAATAGAAGAGCAACTCGAGAAGCGGTGTATGGGTGAGCAAGAGGCAGGAAATGAGCAAATTGTGTCATCCGATCAACCAAAACCCATATGCAGTTTTGCTGACCTGACTGAGGTAACCCATCGATGAAGTCCATCGTGATCATGTCCCACGAGGCTTACGGTACTCGAAGAGGCTGCAGCAGCCCTAGCGATGCCACCCTTTCCGGTTTGGCCTGTTGGCATATCTACATCATTTGACATATTGCTCAATGTGAGTCTTCATCTTAGGCCAAGCAAACAGCATGCGGATACGCTTATAGGTCACTGGAAACCCCGAATGCCCCCCTACTCGACTGTCAAGGAAAGCTGCCATGATTTTCTGTTGTAACTCTGTGCTGCCCCCAAGCCATATGCGATCACGGAAACGGATGATGCCCTGTGCGAGAGTGACCATCTTTTTGGATCAGGTCTGATCGCCAACTGCTCCAGGAGCTTCTGGGCGTGCGGGTTGCAGTTATAGCTTGTGAGCACATCTTCAAGCCACGTCGGCTGACAAGAGAAGATCCCAAACATGGTTTCTGTTTTGGGTAGCCGAGAGAGAGCATCAGCGGCCCCATTTTCAGACCCTTTGTTGTAGACAATGCGATACTGTAACTCGAGAAGTTTAGTGAAGGCCCGTTGTTGCGAGGGAGTGACCAGCCGCTGTTCTTGCAAGTGCACCAAGCTGCGTTGATCCGTCTTGATCACAAATTCTGTGGATTACAGATATGGGCGCCATTGATTGATTGCCACAATGATTGCGAGGTACTCCTTCTCATACGTGGACAACCCTCGATATTTCTGACAGAGTGATTTGCTCATGAAGGCAATGGGGTGCCCGTCTTGCTGCAAGATGGCTCCGATGCCCACGTCACTTGCATCTGTTTCGACTGTGAATTGTTTCTGGAAGTTGGGTAAAGCTAGCACCGGGGCCGAGATTAATCCTTGCTTGAGCACCTGGAAACTCTGTTCAGTGCTGTCAGTCCAAACGAACGGTGATCCTTTCTTCAACAGATTGAACAAAGGTCGAGCCAGCACCCCAAATTGTCGCACAAATCGCCGACAGTAACCTGCCAGACCCAAAAACTGACGAACTTCCTAGACATCTATTGGAGTTGGCCAATCGCGGACAACCTGAATCTTGCCAGGGTCCGTGGCAACCCCCTGTGTGCTAATAACATGCGCCAGATAAGATATGCGCTGCTGACCAGAGGCACACTTACTCATCTTCACCTTCCATTGATCCCACGGGAGTAAGCTGAACACTTGTCGCAGATGCTGGACATGGTCTTATAGAGTCTTGCTGAAGACAAGGATGTCATCGAAAAAGTCAGCACACAAACTCTAATGAGAGGGTGTAGAGTGTCAGTCATGCCCCCATCACTACTAGAAAAAAGGCCGTTAGTGGCGCACCTGTTTTTGCCATTAATGGCGCACTATAGGTGCGCCACTATTACCACGCCAATAGTAATTGTTAGTAATGGCGCACATTTGGTGCGCCATTACTATCATAGTGCGCCATTACTATGTCTAGAAGTGCGCCATTACTATCTGACTTAGTAATGGCGCACCACATAGAAGTTCCCGATCTGGTCCAGGCGGGACCAGATCCACCAATCCCTCGAACCAAACACGCCCCGCAGCCCGGATCCCTCCGTCCTGCTCCGATCCATCCCGAGTTGACTTTTTCGGAGGGGTATATTTCACTAAGTCCTTGGATCCGTTAATTTTCATGCCTACTTCATCATGTGGTAACTTTGTGCTCGGTGCTTCAAAATGTTCGTCTCGAAGTGCTCTACATGTTAGCATCAGTTTCATGCATGTTAGAGTTCATCTTGATGTCTTAATCTTCGTTGCAAGACTGCTTCGTGATGTTACTGTTTCAGCACTAGTTGTTTGTTAACATTTTGTTGGCATGTTCGTGAGGTCACAACTTGGTGCATGTTGGTCCAAATGGAGTGTATGCTATGTAAAACTGTTCGTCTTGTGATGCTCTTCATGATGGATGCATTTGCATACATGTTAGGTTGCATTATGCCATGTTTAACCCTATTGCAAAAGTGCATGTGGCTGATAAGTTTCTGAAATTGTTATGAGATGATGTTTTGTCTTCTTCGTGTGAATTAATCCATATGTCATATGAGCTAAGTGTCAACATGAGTTTTGCTCATTGGAATGTGCTCTACATGATAGATTTATTTTCATGCCATGATATGTCTTGAGTTGAGTGCAACAAGCTTGTTAATATGCCATCATGATGTTAAATTTCTGCTAAGGCTGAATCTATTAATTTTTATGCCATGTTTCCATGAGGCTACTGTCATTGTTGTGCATGGTTAGAGTTGTCCAGTGGGTGTTCCTCGAAGTATATGTTATGCTCTAGCTATCCATGCTCTTGTTTGCCGTGATGCCTTGCTGTAGCTTGTTGTTTTCATGCTCTCAAGTTGCTATAAAATGTTTCTGTCAGCCTGTTATTAGCAAGTTCACTTTTGCCATGTGAATAGCTAGTGTTCTATGCATCCTATGACCATGTTCTTGCCATGAGTAGCTTCACAAACATGTCTTCTTGCAGCTGGTTATATTCACATGCCATGGTATGCTTTGAGATGAGTTGCACAAGCTTGCAAACATGCTTACTTGTCGTTGTTGCTGTCATGCCTTGTAATTTTCACTAAGTCTGAGAAATCTGTGTTCCAGCAAGTTTTTGGGTGTACTCTAACTTCATGCTAGTTAAGAATCATGTATATTTCACATCCATGCCTTTTGTCTTCATGTTTGGGTGCTGTAGCATAATTATATCTTGCTCCAAAGATGCCATGTTGCTGTTAACTGCAGTTTCGCATTGCATCTTGTTTTGCTTGCCATTTGCAAACCGTGCATCCGTTTCCCATGATCTTTATATCGATTTCGACCGAAATCTTTCAATCTATCCAGTGGCTTGCTTGGTTGCCCAAGATGAAGCCATTTCCATCATCTTCTCCCTTAGGTTCGAGAGCATCCTCATGCATACGCACATCATGACTTGCATTCCATGACATGTCTTGCATCATGTTGTTTGCGCATTGCACCGTGATTGATCTTGTACCGTTGTTGTGCTCTTGTGTTGGGTAGAGCCGGAAGCCGATACCGAGTTCGAGGATCTTGTCGAGACTGAGTTTGAGGAGTCGTCTTACCATCCCACCGACGACTTACCAGGCAAGATGACCGTTCCCCGATATCACCTTTATCTTTGCCTTGCTAGTTGTCTCGCTCTATAGTTATGCCTTGATGCATATTCCTATTTTGTCAGCCTCATATGTTCCCATGAAACACTATAACCGCCTTCCTAGCAAACCGTTGATTGGCTAAGTACGCTTTTGCTCAGCCCCTTTTATAGCGTTGTTAGTTGCAGGTGAAGTTTGAAGTTTGCTCCATGTCCGGACTTGTTTTTTGGGATAACACAATATATATATATATATATATATATATATATATATATATATATATATATATATATATATATATATATATATATGAAGTACATTAATGCACATATATATTGGTAATGGGTGGAAGGCTTGGCCTTCTGCTTGGTGTTTTGTTCCACTCATGCCACCTTAGGACCCGATAAACCGGTGCTATGTTCCTTGATTTTGCGTTCCTAACACGGTTGGGGTTTATGGACCCCCTTGATAATTCGCTCCGCTTAAAGCTTTTCCAGCAAGACCCAACATTGGTACTATATTTTCCTAACAACTAAAATTTGCATAGGGAGTTATAAAGCCGAGTTCTTAATCAACAACCCGGGCAAGTGCTCCTCATGAGTGTTGGTCCAAATTGGGCGGACTGCGGGGCCACCACGAGGAAACTCGAGGATTAGTATATACCTGTAGGATGTCCCATCCGGTCATGGCCTGAGACGAGATACGCGCGGCTACTATCAGGGTGTCTGCACGCCGGGAGGTCTTGCTGGATTAGTTTTACCTTTGTCGAAATATCTTGAGCACGGGATTCCGAGAATACTCGGGTCTTCCCAATTTGGAGTTGCACCTCCGCAGATCATGAGCTTGTGATGGGCTAAGTTGGGACAACCTTGCAGGGTTTTGAACTTTCGAAATCCGTGCCCGCGGTTATGTGGCAGATGGGAATTTATTAATATCCGGTTGCAGATAACTTGACACCATATCCTTAAGAATACACTACCCGTGTGAGTACCGTGATGGTCTCTTTTCGAAGGGGTTTCGGAAAGTGAACACGGTGGGGTTATGCTTGAACGTGAGTAGCTAGGATCACTTCTTGATCAACTTTGGCGACCGTTGGCTCATATTCTCATCTCGCTTTGAATCCGTAAGCTAGTTGCTTAGTGCTTGCTGCAAACACTTTATTACCTCTCCACACCTAAAGGGTTTGTTAGTTTTGATACCCGGGAATGGGATTGCTGAGTCCTTGTGACTCATAGATTACAACACACATCAGATGCAGGTACAATCGAGTACGATGCAGGAGTTAGATCACAACTTCACTGGGAGTTCGATGAAGAGCGTGGTCATTACTATGTATCGTATCTCGACGATCAGTAGTGGTTCCTACTAGGGGCGATCAGGACTTGTGTTTGTGGTATCTTTTCTCGTTTGGATTTCGTCCGTAGTCGGACCCTGTGTTATTTGGATGAATGTATGCTATTGTTTTCATTGTGTGACGTGGCGAGTGTAAGCCAACTATTTTACTCTTTCATCCATGTACTTTTACATGAGTTGTGCAAAGATACCATGTTTGCACTCCATGGTTAAACTTCCCAGAACGTCACTCATCCCCACACTACTCCATCCCAAGCACGCTTAACTTTTGAGTTCTATCCAACCCCAGCACCAGTTCATTTAACGGGCACTTGTTGATATATCTATCATATCAATCATATTAAACATTGTTGATGTCTAAGACTTTGTTCATGTTCATGAGTGTGATGAAATTTTGAAAAAATATTTCAAACTTCCCGGTCATATTACGTATCATATTTTGAACATTTTTTTTCCAAAAATAAAACCGAAACCAATTTTTTTCTTCTGTTACTAGTGGCGCACCTAGCAAATGGTGCGCCATTAGTAAGTTTGATTTTTTTTTTCATTTTCCCCCCTCTTGATCTTAAAAGTCCCGTATCTTTCATTCTGTTAGGTTTTTGGGGATTCTAAAAATCTTCAACAGGGTTCCCCCAATTGAATTCGGATGTAACATTTTGAGTAGATGATTTTTCATATAAAAAACTTTTTAATCCGAGTTCGTATGCAAAAGTTATGCCCATTTTACTAAATTCCAGAAAGATTTTGCAAATAAAGTCGAAATTAATATTTGTAAATTTTCCCAACAACTAGACCACATATCACATGGGAAACTTATTTTTTTTTGACATTTCCATTATTTTCTTTTATTTTATTTTAAACTGAAAAGGTGGTCCACGGGAGGGAGGGGGGTGCATTTGGTGAAATTTGGACATAGTAATGGCGCACCTTTACAAAATGCGCCATTACTATGTGTATGACCTGGTCAAACCTTGGTCAATGTTAGTAATGACGCACTTTGTATATGTGCGACATTACTAAGTTTGACATAGTAATGGCGCACCTGGTGTGCGGTGCGCCATTACTAGTTTTGAAAAAAAATCGAAAAAAATGTTAGTAGTGGCGCACCGTGGGTGCGATGCGACATTACTAGTTAAACTAGTCTGGGAAGGGATGTGGGGCCAGGACAAAACTATTAATGGCGCACCACACGTCAGGTGCGCCATTAGTAATATGGCCATTAATGGAGCACCTATATCTGGTGCGCCACTGCTATATAGCAGTGGCGCACCACATATATGGTGTGCCATTAATGTCCATATTAGCTATAGCCATTTTTCTAGTAGTGCATTGAAGGTGCCCGGAGCACCAGCCAAGCCAAAAGAAACGACTCGAAACTCAAAGTCACCGAAATGGGTTTGAAAAGTTGTCTTGAACTCCTCTCCCTCTGCCAGCCGAATCTGATGGTAGCCTACACGTAGATCGAGCTTAGAGAACCATTGCGCACCATGCAATTCATCCAGTAACTCTTCGATCACTGTCACTGGGTACTTGCCAACCACTGTCATTGCGTTCAAGCGGCGGTAATCGATGCATAATCGCCAAGTTCCATCCTTCTTTTTGACTAGAATCACGGGTGAAGAGAAAGGACTGTGACTTTTCTGAATGAGGCCTGCAGCCAATAGCTCATTGACTTGTTTTTCAATCTCTGACTTGTGCTCGGGTTTGCAACAGTAGGGTCTCAGATACACAGGTTGCGCCCTGGCCATGAGCGGAATGCGGTGATCGCACGTGCGCCTTGGTGGTAAGCCTTTGGGTTCTTCAAAGATGTCCTTGAACTAATCGATTACTGCCTGAATGTTGCCTGGAGTAAGGGTGAAGATCTCATCTGACCCACAGACTTGACACAACTGTACTACCTGAGCCACGACCCCCTGACGTTGAAGACGCTGCAGTTGTAGGCTGTTAATTTCCGCATAGCCCGTAGCTTCCTCCATCTGGCCCTGAAGATGCACGGTCCCCGCCGGCGTGGTGATCAAAAGGTGCTTGCCGCGCCAATCCACATTCATTGGGCCATGCTCCTCAAGCCAGTCCATGCCTAAAATTGCGTCGTAAGCGACCGGCGGAAGGATCTTCATGTCAGTGATGAACTCCTACTCTTGAATAGACCAGCGGCACTTGGGTATGTGCGACACGCAACAAAGTTCACCCCCATCGGCGACCTTGACTCGGGCAGGGTCTGGAGAGAGCTGTCGCCCCGGATAGTGAGTTGGCCAATTGTGCATCGATGAAGGATGTCGAACTGCCAGAATCCACCAAGAGTAGAATGGCATGGCCTTGGAGCCACACTTGGAGTTTAATGGCCTTTGGTGGAGTGTCTCTAATGAGAGCTTGACGTGAAATTGCCATTGTTGTTTCCAGTGGGGCATACTGACGCACCTCGCCCCCTCCATGCCGAAGAGCTCTACCAGCTCCTCGATGACGTGTAGCTGCACGCTGGTGGGGCATGTGTGGTCCTGCCCCCCGCGCTCGCCGCACTTGAAGCAAAGCCCACGAGCAACCGATATTCGCGCAACGCCTTGATCTTGGAGTTGCCGCCGCGGGAAGTGTTGCCGGCGCGGCGCTCGGGCGCAGTCGATGACGTAGGAGGCCGCCCTGGTGGAGGTGGAGGCGGGAGTGGCAGGGGAATGCCCGCGTGCGCCCGCATCGCTAGGTCCGCGGTGGGTTGTCGATGCCGCTCTAGGTTACCACCATCTGCCACCTCCTCTTGCAGCAGTGCTAGCGCACACGCCTTGTCTAGGTCAGGCGGTCGCTGCACCGGCACAATCGCCCATATGTCCATTGGGAGCCCCTCCACAAAACGAGTGATATAATAATAAGGATGGATGGAATCAGAATAAGCATACAAATGACTGATGATTTGTTCAAATCGTTCAATGTAATCTGCCACAGTTGTTGTTTGTGCAAGCGTGTAAAATTGGCGGATGAGCAACTGATGGCGATCTTGACCAAAACGGGTGCATAACAAGGAAGAGAAAGATTCCCAATCGAATTCAGAGAGTCTCCTCTGAATCGGCTGCAGCCACACCGAGGCCGTGCTTGAGAAATTGAGCGTGGCCATGGGAACCCACAAATTCTCTTGAGTTGCAAACATATGAAAATATTGCTCGCATAATGTCTTCCAGAGGCGTGGGTTCTCGCCGGAGAATTGGGGAAAATCAATCGACGGGTGTGTCTGGCCGATCCCCGCGAGTAGCTAGCTCGCATGCGCATAAGGAGATGGCAGATCAATGGGTGACATCGAAGCGGACTCACCGTTGGCCGGGATGGACACCAACGCGAACGCCGGTGCCAAACCCCGAGGCAGGACGTCGATGCCGCGGCCGGTTGGCCCTGTTGCATCGACGCCCTCCGGGACCTTGCTGTTGCCCGGTGGGTCGCATAGAGGAGCGTAAATTGGAGCAGCCTTGATCAACCTTGAATCTTTCCAACTCTCTTCATTTGGATGACGTCTTGAAAGTAAACATGAATGATCACACACTCTTCTTCTTCAAGACATGCTTGCTATAAGCTCAACACTCATATGACCAATCTTTGGATAATTCCTTAATAGCACCTTCATCACAAACTCTCCTTGAAAACAACAAATGGACTCCAAGAAAAGCTTATGGACAAACCCTTCAAATATAACTCAAGGCAACCATTAGTCTATAGAGATTATCATCAATTACCAAAACCAAACATGGGGGCACCGCATGTTCTTTCATCATAGTTTGTAGTTGTCCCAGTTGTTAGTTCATCATCAACTCGCAATTCAACTCGTAGTTCTCCCAGTTGCAAGCTTATCCTTGACTCGCAACTAGGCTTGTACTTTGTTTTTTCAGTACACAATTTGCCACAACCCCTATCTAGTTCCATGTCTAACCCCAACTTGTAAACCCACCCGACCCTGTTGCATGTCCAAGCCATACATGTAACTCATGCCCGACATAGTTGCATGTTCACTCTCGGCACACAACTCTTTCCCAACCCAATACTGCTATGTAGTTGTATTATTTTTTGCAAATACAAGTCTAATTTTGTAATACACATTGTATTTTTCCTGTATACGCGGGATTTTTTTTAACATACATTGAACTTTCTTAAAAATACATAATTGTTTTTTTTTCATATATAGGCTTGAGGATTTGTTTACAATACATGGTAAACATTTTTCAAATTCATACCGATCAATTTTCTAAATGGTATGCTTTAAAAAAAACAATAACGAACATTTTTTACATTGCATAAACATTTTTGTATAAAAAATATAAATTTTTAAACTTTTTATATATTTTGATAATACATGATCATTTTTTCTTTAAATATATGCTTTGAAGTCTTTTTTCCCATACAGATTGTACATTTTTTATATACAACAGGAGCATTTTCTTTATACTCATTTAATATTTTTTCAAATACATGATTAACATTTTCTAATATCTATTTTCATGTTTATTTCTCATACAAATTGTGCATTTTTCATATACATAAGAAACATTTTTCTTAAACATACATATTTTAACATCTTTAAATGCATGATTAAAATTTTTTAAGATATGTTTTGATATCCATTGTTTTCATACATATTATACGTTTATTGTACACCGATGAAACATTTTTCTTGTAGAGCATGTTATAAGAAATCAATAAGTCAGTTGAATATTCAGGAGCACTAATTTAATCTTTCAAATTGTCGGTTAACAACTTTCAAGTACATGATTAATATATTTTTAATATATGTTTTGATGTCTATATTTTTCATACAGATGATACATTTTGTATACATATGGGACGTTTTTATACACATTTAACATTTCCAAATACATGATACAATTTTTCATACACATTGTACATTTTTTAGCACACCTATTCTTTATACACGTTAAACATTTTTTAAATATATAATTAATATTTGTTTAACAGTATGGTTATTTTTCAATGGTTGAACATTTTTTGGATATATTTCAATACATATAAGGAAAAAGGTAAAAAAAGAAGAAAAAATAAAAATTAAAAGGATGGTGACAGGGACACGACACGGACATCGCTCTCAGTCGGCGCGCCGCTTCAATGCCGATGTCATGAGAGGTTGAATCCGCTCTGATTCGACATGAATACGGTGTTAACTCTTTGGAGCGACATTGATCGGCATGAATATGTGACAACTGCTTTGTGCGGGAGAGACTGCTGGCGCGAAAGAGGTTTTTAAGTGCGTCCGGATGTGTACGTGCCAGCGTTCCCAATGCTCGCAAACCTTAGATTTGCGTCTGTTTGCGGGAAGTCAGGCAAGCAGGCTGGTCCGTAGGATGTGTGCTTAGCTTGCACGAAATAAAATTGTAAAATGCATAATCTATTATATATAAAAAGTGCTTGACGGGTTAACCGGAGAAAAGAGAAATACACTAGAAATTACCACAAAATTTAGAAATATCCAACCGTTAATTTAATATAATTTGAACTAAAACCACCGCACTTCCTGGGTGTCTGCTTTTGGCTTGGAATGTTCTAGAAGGGCCTAAAGCACTAGACCCGTTGCAGGGCAGCTTCCCTCCGTCCGTTCAAGGATGGACGGGCACGATTGACGCGCGGGGCCTGACCTAGAACCTCACTAAAGCCCAGGAGACCCCTCCCTCGGCAGCGCCTCGCCGAGCACCACCGCCAGCGCCATGGCCGCCTCCTCCTCCCCCCTCGCCGCCGGCGACAGCGCGTACCGGCGGCAGTGGAGGTACACGTGGGAGACCCTGGCGCACCTACCCCTCCTGCGTCTATACCTCTCCCACCCGGCCCTCTCCGCCGCGGCGCCCTCCGGTCTCCACGCCGACCTCCGCCTCGAGGCCGACCTCCTCCTCCTCTCCTTCTCCCTTGCGTCGGACCCCGTCTCGCTCAGGGTCCCCGTGCCGAGGGTGCTCGTGGACCCCTCCGCCCCGCCCGAGTGCCGCGCCGCGGGGGACCACATCGAGGTCCGCCTCACCCTCGTCCTCCCCGTCGACCACCCCGTCGTCGCCGCCGCCTTCCCCGGCGCCGACCCTCCCGCGCCCCTCTCCCTCCGCGATGGTGAGCTTTTGGTTAACTTCCGTTCCCCTCTGAGATTAAGCGAGGTGTAGTTAGTTTCCCAATTGCCTCCTCAACTGAAATTGAATCAGTATTCAGTAATCACCCAGAGATGATCATAGCCCCTGATATGTTAGTGAAGACTATAATCTGAATTGTACTTTCAAATGACAGTGAAGTGTTCATAGGTAGGTTTCCTCCTTTTGAATCCCCATGTTTCAGATCAATTTTGAGACATTTTCGTTGGTTCTTTTTCATGGCAGATTTGAAGAGTCTATCTTCTGGAGATGTTCATTTGTATTGCAAAACATGCTCAGCAAGATTGACAAAACAGCCACTAAGGTAGACATTTTGGAACCTGTGGCTGGGGCTTACACTTTATGTGCAGTGTTTACTCTTCAGTTACACGTCGAAAAATGCATGGAAATTAAACCTACTCAAACCAAATTGCTGGCACTCAGTACTTCATACTCCCTCCGTCCGAAAAAAATTCTCCCAAGCTTGTTCCTCAATGGATGTATCTAGCACTAACTTGATGCTAGATACATCCATTTGAGGGACAAGCTTTTCGGGACGGAGGGAGTACTTAGCAACGTCCAAAGTCATGATAGTGTGCTATGTAAGAATGAAGAATCACGATCTTAATTAAGTTGCATCTCTTTGTGAAAACTGGAAAGATGTTAATATCTAGTGGAAAGTGCAAGAAGGGTTTTCAACTTTTCATGATCAAGTTAAACATTTTATCATTGATCATTTCTCCTACACAACCTGTTCTTTTTCACATTTTATCAATAAGTTATTCAGAGATGCCTTGCACTTTCATATCATCTCCATTGGCTTTAAATTGGAGAGAACTTACTATTGGTTGATGGATCTGCTCATCAATCATTGCATCGTATTGGTTTATGAAGTTCTGTTGGAATGTGAATGTTCTAAAGAAGCATTAGGAGTGGCTGAATTTGTCTGAGGAGCAACATGGGAAGTGGCAAGGAAACGCTTGTTTTTTATGGAGTAGTCTTATGCTCTGGTCCCACTTGGAAGATGTACTTTTGGTTCAGTAGATAATTTCTAGATAAGTTCTAATAATAGCTGCGATCTACAGATCATTAACCTAAAGAAAATCTTATTGCATTTAAGCATTAGGTAATTACTCACATATCATCAGCCTGCTCATGAGCTTGTGCTATCTACAGCTCATGGGTGCTCATAGTTTGTACTGGACGTGAAAAGTAGGTGCAGAAGTTATGTTTCAATATTATAATGGTCCAAAAGCTCCATATGAACCTTATCTCGTTGGCGAGTCTCATGTTTAATATAACCACTTTTCAGGGACATTGTGGAAATGCCATCTTTAAATTGGGAGGACGTGGCTGACAATTGGTTTGGTGGATGTTGCACATCATTCGGAGGGGCAAGTGAGAAGTTAATATCACACTATATCAATGCATATGGTCGCCTGCAGAGAACAACTCTACTAGATGCTACCTCCATTATTATAGAGAAGGATTATCTTGAGACTGATATAGTGTCCAGAGTAGATACTTCAGTGCCCAGTGTTGATTTTGTTGCACTAGAAGAAGCTATGTCTAATGTTACTCTAGAAAGCGATCCTACTGCCGAGAAGATAAAATTGAAAAATCCAGAAGAGGAGGTGTGCCATGAAAAGAAAATTGGTTCTAATCACATGCGACCTCCAGTTCTTTTGGAAGAGGGTCCTTGTATTGATAATACTGAAAAAAATGGAGGCACTCCTTGGACTGATCAATGTGGTACTATCCAGCTGAATAGTGGTGGCGATGTGAACTCTGAGAAGTCTACAAGTGACTGTTTTATTGAAAACATGGAGCAAACTTCTCAGGAGGCTGATTTGAATCTGGTAGATCCACACAGTTGCTGCTGTGACAGTGGAGATAGTGGAAAAGCTGGACTGGAGAACCAACGAGATTACAAGTTAACAAAAAGTATATCTCTTGGAAGTAGCTTTATTGTTAAAGAGTCAAACCTTGTGAAAGATGTTAACTGGGTTGAACTTCTATGTTCTCATTGCTCGTCATCTCTTGGGTCATACCCATCGCAATATTCAGATGCTCCATCGGATGGACGGGTACGGCTGTTCAAGTGTTACACATCCTCAGACATTCCTGTTGGGGGTTCTCGTGATGTGTTCAGGTTAGTATATGTGCTTCTCACTAGCTTTGAGATAAGTGGTATACCACTCCCAAAGATTGAAAAAAAAAAGTTAAATCACAACTCTTATACATAGTTTGTCAGTTAGAGCTGTTGCTCCTTGCAACTCTCTGAATGGATATTCTGCATTAGCTTGGTGTTCATAGGTTGATTTCATCACTGACATGAGGCATGTGTTATCTATGTGCAGGGGACACACATTGGAAAAGCTGTTTGTTAATTTGTTGCTTGAAATTGCTGAAGATGAAATATCTTTTCGTACAGTAGTGAGAGATTTGAAAACCAAAAGGCCCATGCTGCAAATAGTCCTCCTTAGTTCAAAAGCATGGATGTTTTCTGGTTACTGCTATGAAAATGAAATGGATGGTTCACATGTGACAGCACATCTGCAGCCTACTGTTAAGCTCCTGTTTTCTAACTGCAGTAGTGCCTCAGAAGCAGACTTAAGGTATGGTATATGCTACCTACACCTAGTGTTTTTTTGTTGGTGGGAAGTATACTGATGTTTACATACCTACCATACTGTCTAAAGCATTAATTGTACCTCAATACCAATTTTGGACAGATGATTGTATTTCCTGCAAGTCTGTTATGTGCAAAGTCACAAGGGCAGTAACCTGTGTTTATTTCCTTCTGTTTTGCCGTCATCTTGTCGCATCTTATATGGTTTCCAATATGCAGGACAGTAGAGGAGTGGTCATCCAAATATCGGGCTGAGCAGTTATACATGATGGCGCGGCAGATAAATGAACTTACTGAATGCCTTTGCCCAGCTATGGACAAGTTTCCGCTTTCTTGCTCGTCTCTTGAAGGAATGTGTCTTTCGTCTCTGGAGCGTTGATTCGAGTTTAAGATAATAGTAGCTTATTCATGATGCCCCAAGCCCCTGACTGATCATTGTATCATGCATCTCTGGTGGAGACCCTAATCATATATACCAAGCAGCGTTCCTTACTATCTCAGTTTAGTAGTCGTTCGGCGAGCTGGTTATCTCATCTATACGCTGCAAGATTTCTGGACTCCCTCCTGCTGGCACAAGGCTGAGTGACAGACGAAGTTCTTATTCAGCTGGCTTTTGGCGATAGGGGATTCAGCCTTCTCGTCATCTACTCTAAGCAGTATTTGGCACTTTGTTGTAGCTCTAGAGACTTAATGATCAACCCAGTAACCTGCATGTATTCTGTATTCTGGTACGTTGCTAGATTTTTATCTTTGAAATGCATTTATGGAGTGATCTGTGATGCTTTATATTTCTTCGACTCTTCTGGTCAGAGATATTTCTTCAACCCTTAGAGCCTTTTGCGAATGAAGTATCCTTGTAACATAAATGACTCCTAGGAAACTGCAGATTAATCATAGGCTCTGTTGATGTCTGAAACCCAAATACAACCATATTATATATTGAAATTAAGAATGCTGCTTGCAACTTGCAAGATTTGTGGTGCCTGGTTACATTTATCAGATATAGCCTGAGATACTGGAGCAACTAGCGAGCACAAAAATATGAATGGTTTTGTTATAGTCAATAAAGGAAACAGTGCTGGGGTCTTGCATTGGTGCAAGAGTACAACCATTGTCCCCTGTGATAGGAGGGCACTTGGCTTGCCCCCTTCTGTAACATAACATCAGCCCTTTAGATTCCTCCACCCAGATTGTCACATGCATTGATGCATGGATGTGTACATATGTTCCTTTTTTCCTAAAAGAGCAATTTCATCTTAACTGCATTTGACTGTATGATTTGGTGTGAAAAATATACAGTACTCCGTACCGCATTTGTTCATATCCGTTAATAATTTTTGCGCAAACTGTCCACTATTTTGCCCTATTGATCACATGGTATGTCATCAAACTCCTAGAATTTTTTATTTGTATATGATAATTACATGGGTAGATAAAAATAACCAAACCCAGCCTGTGATAAATGAAATGACTGTACATGCAAACTCATGGATCTCTAGATGTGCATGTCCATGTTTTGTCCACTTCAATGTGTTTTGGAACAACGTGCATGCTCCACAGCACAGCATCAGACATGATTTGCATAGACCTTTCTCCAGAACCATGAAAGTGGCGTGGAAAGGGCTCATGATTTATCCAGTGTTGTTACAGAAATGGTAAAGCACAGTAGGGGCCGTGCATGGGAGGGTGAGCAATGGCCTACCTGTGAAAGACATGTCATATTCTCTTAACTAGCTGGAAGGAAAAGACCACACTGAATGTTGCATTGGGTCCTGATGAATGCACCCCCCTTGATGATGAGGGATGCAAAAGGAGGTATTATTACACATGAACTTAGGTATAGGCATGATATTAATGTCATGTTGGATAATCATGATGATAAGCGCAATGATCAGAGTGAATTTAGGAATGAACCCAAAACAAAGAGACACCAGCTTGTCCTAGGCCTACCAGTGAAGTATTGATAGAGCAAAGCTTAGGTACTAAGCCTTCCTAGACCATTGTATAATGCTCACATGCAACGGGGACTGAGCCTTTAAAAAACAATAATTATGCCCATCACATTCGGCCAACTCATGCATGTATTTCAACAATGCTTGGTTTTTGTCTTTGTCGTTTTCATTGAGCATGTTACACAGTACTTCCTCTGTAAACTAATATAAGAGCGTTTAGATCACTACTTTAGTGATCTATACACTCTTATATTAGTTTACGGAGGGAGTACTAATTAAGATGCAATGTTTGAGATGATGTGCATCTTAATCTGGTGCTCATCAACCTCTCCTTATCCTCTCATTTACGGCATCCAATCCAATAATTAGATCACCATTTTAGTAGATCAGTCACGACAAACATTGGTGTCTAGTTACATCAACATATACATACACTAGATGGTACTGTTTCTTGTTGTGTAGTTAAAGAAAAGACACAGTGGGCCAATAGATTATACATGTAAGCTCTATAATGGCAGACATAATGAAGTGGGGCTAGTCCCCCTAATCATCTCCAGTACCCTTAACTGGAGCTTTCATCATTTGGACACATACCCAAATCAAGGCCGTGATCCCAATTGAATAACCAACCCTAGCTTTATCGGCAAGAGGATCTCAAATCGCATTTTTTTACCTTCAAGATCTGATTGAGTAACTACTTCCCCTTAATCTTTGGCTTGATGCTCTTCTACACGCTCATCTTAGTTCTTGGACATGTATGTGCATGAACAATTGCTTCTGTGCTCCGCTGAAAGTAAAAGAGAAGATGATACTCTGTTGATCTGTCATAATTAAGAATGATAATAGTGACCAAAGGTTTGATCAATATGATACTGCCTTTTTCACTGCATCAGGAAATGACTTGCATAATACATTTCCAAAGTGACTTTCCAAAGAATGTATCATTTTCCTTTACCAATCGTGCAAACATAAGATCAGACGAAAATACACTAGTAGTACAAGAACTTTACAAGAGTAAATAGTATACTGCTTTTTCACTGTGCAGAGGTCAAAGCAGGGGAAGCGGGAAGGAACTTGCCTTTGAGCAATGTGGTGTCCCAGGCATTAGAGGGATCCAAGGGAGAAAGGATAGCGGTGAGCCACTGACCAAGTCCTAGTGGAGCCGTTACACTAGTATCTGAATTTTATATTGGCTGGCCATGTGATCCATCCATCTATTTGCTCTGATCATCAAACTGTGGCTGCATCCATGCAGCAGCATCTGAGACCAGGTATTTAAAGGAATAGAACATTCTACCATAGGTGAAGCTATCCTACACCACTCCACATGATTACTGGTGTTGATCTGATCTTCAAGGTTAGTGATGAGTATATTAGGGAAGAAGTTGGTAAGCTTATATGAGCATCCATATGTTTGTTGTGTTGACTTCTGCATTTTTTTGGGTGGCCTTTTGAGCGTCTGGGATCTGGTGTATGGTTTTAGTTAGTTGGTAAAAACTCGATACAACAATCGAGGGATACGCGCATCCTCCTGTAGTATGAAGAACCTGTTATAAATTAAATGGTGGGGAAAAACATGCTTATATTTATTGTTTGAAAAAGCCGGCATGAATCATTGCTCTTTTTCTCGAATTAATCAATTTTGCAGGTACAAAAGGAGTAGGTCACTCTTTTTTGTAGAACATGCAAAAGAATCAGCAACTTGATCTTGTTTAATTCAATCAGTACTTGAAATTGGGATCCTACCAAAACATTATTTCCCCCCCCCTGGAAGCTCGAGAAAGCAAAACACTTTAGAGAAAAACCTACTGGGTATACTATTATCAACTAAAGCGACGCAGGTTTTCTGGGATTTAATTGATCTTCTGTTTGGAACTGGGTGTTTCAAATTTTGGCGGGCTTAGAGGTTGGCCGCTGTGTTCAAGTACGGATAGCCGTGTGCATAAAAATGCTAGTGTTTTTATTGGACGTGCTAGCGTCGGTAGGGCGGCCGTTGCGGGAAATCGGCAGCCTCCTGCCTTCAGTCTTGGTTAAACGATGCTTCTGTCCAATCACAGTAACAAAAGCAACTAATGCAAGTGCAACATTTTTCGTGGGTATATAACTTTCTCATGATCTGCCAGAGAACATGAGAAAAATGTTGCAATGTTTTCAAACACACGCATACATATTTTTATATGTAGTATATATGTTTCTATTTGTTGCAGTATTGTCATTGAGAAAATTGTTGGCAAGAAAATATATAGTGGAAACCAAGGCACAGTGAGCATTAGTGTGATGCAAGTAAAAATTACTCCCTGTTTTAAGGTTTCTAAAAATTCTGGAAAAAAAATATGTTGGGGAGGTGATGTTGTACAAATATATATAAAATTCCAAGTTCAAAATCAAATTCAACTGGGAGGTATGAAATAACCAAATGCATCCACCCGCCATCTTCTCGAGCTCGGAGGCGCGCTGAATTTTCATTCTAAGATCTGACACGAGATCTGTAAGCCATGCTAATGAGCTCTCTTAGCTCCATCCGGGGTTAAGGAGTGGCGAGAAAAAGAATTTTGGGGAGAAAGGATGGTTGAAGGAGGAGCGAACAAGCGGAGAAGATGATCGACGGGGCGATGGCGATTGGGAATACTTTCCCAGATACATATAGAGGTTTGTGATTTTCTTGAGATTTTCCATAGCAAGTGTTGAACCAAAGTCTAAACACTTGATGGATTTTAGCTAGTTCAACGATCAGCGTTTAAACTTCGTTTGAAATAAATTACTCTAGCTGACAACAGTCTCGGAACACATAATGTCCATATTATTACTGTGTGGAAAATATGTAGACACTATCAAGAGAAAATTAAATAAAGATGTGGGTGTCTTCCATTTTCTCCAGCAAATACTAACAAAGACAGATCGAATCATCAGTACCAGTAATACAAATTGCATTCCTCGACCTCGATTAATGTACACTGAAAGAGCAGCACTACTAATTCACTACTGTAGTCAGATAAATCCATTGCATCGACAATGCCAAATTTTTACAGCTGCATTATTGGATCATCTCCTCTGTTCCTCTGTTCCTGTCTTTGAAACCGGACTTGATCGCCGGCACGCACGAGAGAGCCACTCAGTTGGCCTCGGCGACCCGGCTGACGGCGAACACGGAGTCCAGGTCCGCCGGCACGCGGAAGTACTCCGTCGCCTCGCCGTCGTCGTCGCGGTTGCACCGGCGGTCGCCGAAGATCGCCACCGCCGTCCTCGCCTTCTTGGGCGCCGGCGGGCACGTCGCCGCCTCCCAGGGTATCCTGCACCCTTCCCCTCTCGGCGTCGTCACCTCCTCCTCCTCTTCCTCTTCCTTCTCCTCCACCTCCCCTGTCTCGCCGCTGCTGTCGCCGTGTCTTGGGCGGCCGACCTTGACGGGCCTGAGCGGCACTGCGATCCAGACCGCCGTCGCCTTCTTCCTCCTCCCGCCGCCCGCTGCCTGGTCGTTGTCAACGGCGGTGGCGTGGGCTTCCACTCGCATGCCGCCATGGCGGTGCAGCTGCAGCTTCGCCATCTCCTGCAACCCCATGAGCGCAATAAATGCAGCTGGCTACCTTGTGTTTGAGTGTGGTGGGCAAATTGAGCTGCTGAGAAGACAGCAGTGGAGTGGAGAAATAGCAGCAGAAGAAAGCTTTGGCAGCTAATAGAAAATGAGGGAGAGAGGCCTTTGTGAAAGCGAGGAGGGGCTGCTTGATGAAATATATAATGGAGACAGGGGAGGGTGAAGGCTCTGGGCAGGGGTGGTTGGGCTGGGAGGGCGATTAGCTGGGGCAGAGACAATCTTGGACTCTTTCTGACTGACTGTACACCGGGATGGGGGGCAATGCAGCACGTGAAAAAGATTTATCAGGCATGTGGTAAGGAAAAATATGGTTCAAGCACTGGATTTTTCTTTACCAGAGTAAGCAAACTGCATACCATTTACTAGTTGATAGACACCGGCCACCAGCAGGTTAACATGACGATTTAGTTGAAACCTTTGCGCTTGGCCTCTGACTCTGCGTGTTGCTTCCTGGGGTGGAACCACCAAGCTCCCAAGAACTGCCGCAGAGGTAGGTGCGGCATCGTATGGTGATGGCATGTTTGGTTTAGGGGCAGCGCAGCATCAGTCGAGTCGGTGGTGATTGCGACTTGCGACATGGTAATGGAACACGGGGATGATCGCATCGGACGCAACAATGTTTCAGTCGTCAGGTTTGGACCGGGCTTAATTTGGATTCATATACTAGACCTTCTTTTGCATTCGTCGTAGGAGTAACTGACAATGGGTGCTTCAGGGCCAGGTGAAAAACTGGGAGACAAATCTGCAGTGGACAATGCTTTGGCACAGGGTCCTTTGTACAGTATTTCACATGAAATGGTGCTAGTACGATTCAAACCACACGCACGTGCGTGCTGTTCGCTGCACTCTCACGGCCAACGGCCATTCTTGAATATTAGGTCAATGGCTATCTGTCTCTGAATTGTCCAAATCATAGCGTAAAAGCGCAGAGAGTCGTAAAAAATCACTGATGCAGTATAATTGGCCACACTCTGTTTTGCTGCAGATTAAGAAATGAAAGAAAAAAAAACGATGGCCCTTGCAGTTGAGCCGGATGGATTGAGATCATTCGTGATGCTTGCCTTGATGGAAAGCCTCAAGAATAAGCACGAAATAGCCAGCTTCGATGATAAGTTTATACTGGTGTAACTAGTGTTTCCCACGCTCGCCCACCGTAGATTCGCCGGCGTACACGATCATATATGTTGTGTCTCGTCTGAACACATTATTTATGTTTTTTTACCGGAAAACAGTAGGAATGAATCCTACTATGTAATTATACTGATAAAAATATTTACAAGGGAGTATATACAGAAGAGGGAAGGGGAAAGATTACAAACAACTCCATCCGTGCCAAAATAAGTGTCACTGATTTAGTAGGAGTACAAGTTTAGGTACTACATTCTAGCCAAGAAAGAAAATTATCCGAGTGTTTTCTCTTTACTCCATGGACAACCAGAGTAAGATCTTGGCTGAAACTTCTAGGCTATCTTCCCAGAGAGGGCCTCTTAGTTCTGAATTTTTCTCATTCCTGATCTTCCATATATCCCAACAGCATGGAATGACTATGTCCATGCTAAATGTAGCGTCAATGGCTATTCTTGCACGCTTAATTTCTTCAAAGGTGGAGATCCCTATGAGCTTGTGAGGTAGAAAAACCATCCTGCATGCCTGAGAAAAACTGCAGTCCTAGAAGAGATGAAGCTGAGTTTCTTCAGGTTGTTCACGGAAAAGGGCACAACTATAAGAGGGATGGCAAAATGTTTTCCTCTGCACCAGATTTCTGGTGTTAACTCTGTCATAAAGGAGCAGCCAACATTTTTGTTTGTTTGTTTGAGTTGACAAGCACTCTTCCAAAGCCAGATAAAATGTGCACAAGCTTGAAAGTCACCATAAGAATATTGTACATCTTCTTGGAGGAGTAAGTGGCAGAGTTCCATGAATAGTTCCATTGATCAGTATCTCCCTGAGCCAGAAGTGCAGTAATATTCTCTTGCAATTGGATGAACTGAGAGTGAGCCGGAGCAGAAATAGGTCTATAAAACCTGTCTGCTAGTGGATATGCAGTTGCAAAGCTGGACTCAAAGGATGAAGTTGGTGGCATAGGAGCAAAGCTCAGGATAAAGTTGTTTTAAAGGTTAGTCAGACCAATTATCCAGTCAAAGCAGCAAAGAATCACTAGAGCCTGGTTTACATGTTGCCACTCTTTTAAGTAGGGGAATCAGTTTAAATGTGTCTTCCACCAACATGGTAACAGTTAAGTAAGCGCACAAGAAGTATTTATCTGTTCTCGTGAACCATGATATCACAACAAAATGGTCAGACCAATGCAAGGCGCGACATGGAAGCGGACAAATCGGACCGTGCTTTTGCACAAAATCCTCGTAATTTACATCATGGTAGTACAACCGAGACTGCACAACAATACGCTTCACGGCGTGCACAATCTTCTTGACATCTTACTTGCCGGGGACAAAGTTGGTTGCGAACGCCCATGCGTTGTTGCTGACAGGGTCAGCGATGTGGTCGGCGAGGTTCTCAAGTGGGCCCTTGCCCGTGACGATAGCTTGGACAAAGAAGCCGAACATTGAGAACATGGCGAGGCGACCGTTCTTGATCTCCTTCACCTTGAGCTCGGCGAATGCCTCAGGGTCTTCAGCCAAGCCAAGAGGGTCGAAGCTGCCGCCTGGGTAGAGTGGGTCGACGATCTCACCGAGTGGGCCGCCGGCAACGCGGTACCCCTCGACTGCACCCATGAGCACGACCTGGCATGCCCAAATAGCAAGGATGCTTTGTGCGTGGACGAGACTGGGGTTGCCGAGGTAGTCGAGACCACCCTCACTAAAGATCTGGGAGCCGGCCTTGAACCAAACAGCCTCGCCGAACTTGACGCCGTTGCGGGCGAGCAACTCAGGGAAGACGCAACCAAGTGCACCAAGCATGGCCCAACGACAGTGGATCACCTCCAACTCCCGGTTCTTGGAGAAGGTCTCAGGGTCAGCCGAAAGTCCGGCTGTGTCCCACCCATAGTCACCTGGGAACTCACCGGTCAAGTAGCTCGGAGGCTCACCGGAGAGTGGGCCGAGGTAGAGCACACGGTCAGCACCGTACCATGGGCTGCTAGAGGAAACCTGCTTCGCCTTCGCTGCGGTCTTGCGCATGGTGACGCGGGCCTCACCAAAGAGGGCCAAAGATGGTACGTTCTTCACGGCCTTGCCGGCAAAGGTCGAGGAGGAGAGGGACATGGTGGCTGCCGCCATTGGAAAGCTAAGAAAAGTGTCCGCTGTGCTGTATGGGTTCTCAAAGAGATGAGTGAGTGTGGAGATGATTTGATAGTAGAGGGGGAGGTGGCCGGCTACTTAAGGTACCAGGAGGTGTCGTAGGAAATCCGTCTGGTGTGCAATCTGACAAGATAGACAAGGATAGAGAGAAAAATCTTGAGCTTTGCTGCCATTGGTGCTGCAATGATCTCTTGCTCTCAGAACACTTGGCGCAGTAAGAGCCAGGACAAATGAGTGTTGTTATGAACTTGTGGCCAGGAGTGGCTGTGACTGGATTTTTGTGGAGACAGCTGATTGGATCAAGTGTGCGAGTGAGGCGTTCGCATGCACGAGGAAGCATCGAGCGGCATCACACCGTTCACATGCACCGTTGCGCTCACGGTCTTTTAGATTTCAGAAAATCAATATAGGATGGACCATCTGCTCCTGGTAAAAGATCACATTATTGAGGCCAAATTCCATACATAAAGCTAGATATATCCATTTGTTTATCGTAATGAAAAATGTAGGTCCATCTTAATTTGCCATTCAACTGAAAAATACAATCCATTTATTCCAATTTACATCTGAATATCCTATATATTTTAGTTTAATAAAGTAGGGACTACTTATACCGCTAATGAAATAAAACAAATTATTTTTGGTTAAATAAAAACAAGACTACTAGTTTAACCTTAAAAGAAAATGTTCGTCCATTCGTAGTAAATATATGAACAAAAAAGGCAGCGCCCATTGATACAGTTCATAAAGATGAACAAGGAAAGTTCAGTTCCACTGAGCTGATGACTAGTATTGGCAAACACTCTAGCGTCCTTTTGCTGCGGTAGACACCAGGAGGTTAACATGACCATTCATTTGAAACCTTTGCGCTTTGGCCTTTGGGAGTTGCTTCCTGTAATAAAACCACTAATCTTCCAAGAACTGCTGCAGAATAAGTGCCAGAACTGCTCCTCTATATGAACTCAGCCTGCATCTCGGACCGGAGTTGGATATTGTGAAAAGCGTCCCACAGGTGCACGAATCAGAAATAAAAAAAAAGCTAGGAACTTGGTATTCTTAGTTGATAGACATCTTCTGAAATAAATTTAAACTAACTTAGAGGTAGGTGCGGCATTGTAGCATGTTTGGTTTAGGGGCAGCACAACATCAGTCGAGTCGGTGGCGATCGCGACATGGTAATGGAGCATGAGGATAATCGCATAAGACGCAACGATGGTTCTGTCGTCAGGTTTGGATTGGGCTTAATTTGGATTCATATACTAAAACTTCTTTTGCATTCGTCGTAGGAGTAACTAACAATGGGAGCTTCAGGCCAGTTGTGAAAAATTGGGAGCAGGGAGGCAAATCTGCAGCAGACAATGCTTTTGCAGTGTCGTTCTTTGTACTGTACTTAACATGAATGGTACTAGTACAATTCAAACCACACGCACGTTCGTGCTGTTCACTGCAGTCTAATAGCCAACGGCCATTTCTGAATATTAGATCAATGCCTATCTGTCTCTGAATTGTCCAAATCATAACGTAAAAATGCATAGGGACCTGAAAAATCACTGATGCGATATAATTAGCCACACTCTATTTTGTTGCAGATTAAGAAATGAAAGGAAACCATGGCCCTTGCAGTCGTGCCGGATGGATTGAGATCATTCGTGATGGTTGCCTTAATGGAAAGCCTGAAGAATGACTACCTCCATGCTAAATGGAGTGTTAATGGCTATTCTTGCAAGCCTATAAAAACATTCCAGCATGCCTGAGAAAAACTGCAGTCCTAGAAGAGATGAATCTGAGTTTTTTCAGTCTGTTCATGCCAAAGGACGCAACTGTAAGAGGGAAGACAAACTATTTTCCTCGGCACCAGATTTCTGGTGTTATTTCTGTCATAAAGGAGCCGCAAACAATTTTTTGTTAATTTGAGTTGACAGGCACTCTGCCAAAGCCAGCTAAAATGTGCACAGGCATGAAAGTCACCATAAGAATATTGTACATCTTCTTGGGGGAGTAAGTGGCAGAATTCTATGAATAGTTCCATTGATCAGCATCTCCCTGAGCCCGAAGTGCAGTAATGTTCTCTTGCAATTGGATGAACTGAGAGTGAGCCTGAGCAGAGATAAGTCTAGTAAATTTGTCTGCTAGATCATGCAGTTGCAAAGCTGCACTCAAAGGATATTCAAGTTGGTGGCATAGGAGCAAAGCTCAGGATGAAGTTGTTTTAAAGGTTGGTAAGATCAATTATCCAGTCAAAGCAGCAAAGAATCACTAGAGCCTGGTTTACATGTTGCCACTCTTTTAAGTAGGGGAATCAGTTTAAATGTGTCTTCCACCAACATGGTAACAGTTAAGTAAGCGCACAAGAAGTATTTATCTGTTCTCGTGAACCATGATATCACAACAAAATGGTCAGACCAATGCAAGGCGCGACATGGAAGCGGACAAATCGAACCGTGCTTTTGCACAAAATCCTCGTAATTTACATCATGGTAGTACAACCGAGACTGCACAACAATACGCTTCACGGCGTGCACAATCTTCTTGACATCTTACTTGCCGGGGACAAAGTTGGTTGCGAACGCCCATGCGTTGTTGCTGACAGGGTCAGCGATGTGGTCGGCGAGGTTCTCAAGTGGGCCCTTGCCCGTGACGATAGCTTGGACAAAGAAGCCGAACATTGAGAACATGGCGAGGCGACCGTTCTTGATCTCCTTCACCTTGAGCTCGGCGAATGCCTCAGGGTCTTCAGCCAAGCCAAGAGGGTCGAAGCTGCCGCCTGGGTAGAGTGGGTCGACGATCTCACCGAGTGGGCCGCCGGCAACGCGGTACCCCTCGACTGCACCCATGAGCACGACCTGGCATGCCCAAATAGCAAGGATGCTTTGTGCGTGGACGAGACTGGGGTTGCCGAGGTAGTCGAGACCACCCTCACTAAAGATCTGGGAGCCGGCCTTGAACCAAACAGCCTCGCCGAACTTGACGCCGTTGCGGGCGAGCAACTCAGGGAAGACGCAACCAAGTGCACCAAGCATGGCCCAACGACAGTGGATCACCTCCAACTCCCGGTTCTTGGAGAAGGTCTCAGGGTCAGCCGAAAGTCCGGCTGTGTCCCACCCATAGTCACCTGGGAACTCACCGGTCAAGTAGCTCGGAGGCTCACCGGAGAGTGGGCCGAGGTAGAGCACACGGTCAGCACCGTACCATGGGCTGCTAGAGGAAACCTGCTTCGCCTTCGCTGCGGTCTTGCGCATGGTGACGCGGGCCTCACCAAAGAGGGCCAAAGATGGTACGTTCTTCACGGCCTTGCCGGCAAAGGTCGAGGAGGAGAGGGACATGGTGGCTGCCGCCATTGGAAAGCTAAGAAAAGTGTCCGCTGTGCTGTATGGGTTCTCAAAGAGATGAGTGAGTGTGGAGATGATTTGATAGTAGAGGGGGAGGTGGCCGGCTACTTAAGGTACCAGGAGGTGTCGTAGGAAATCCGTCTGGTGTGCAATCTGACAAGATAGACAAGGATAGAGAGAAAAATCTTGAGCTTTGCTGCCATTGGTGCTGCAATGATCTCTTGCTCTCAGAACACTTGGCGCAGTAAGAGCCAGGACAAATGAGTGTTGTTATGAACTTGTGGCCAGGAGTGGCTGTGACTGGATTTTTGTGGAGACAGCTGATTGGATCAAGTGTGCGAGTGAGGCGTTCGCATGCACGAGGAAGCATCGAGCGGCATCACACCGTTCACATGCACCGTTGCGCTCACGGTCTTTTAGATTTCAGAAAATCAATATAGGATGGACCATCTGCTCCTGGTAAAAGATCACATTATTGAGGCCAAATTCCATACATAAAGCTAGATATATCCATTTGTTTATCGTAATGAAAAATGTAGGTCCATCTTAATTTGCCATTCAACTGAAAAATACAATCCATTTATTCCAATTTACATCTGAATATCCTATATATTTTAGTTTAATAAAGTAGGGACTACTTATACCGCTAATGAAATAAAACAAATTATTTTTGGTTAAATAAAAACAAGACTACTAGTTTAACCTTAAAAGAAAATGTTCGTCCATTCGTAGTAAATATATGAACAAAAAAGGCAGCGCCCATTGATACAGTTCATAAAGATGAACAAGGAAAGTTCAGTTCCACTGAGCTGATGACTAGTATTGGCAAACACTCTAGCGTCCTTTTGCTGCGGTAGACACCAGGAGGTTAACATGACCATTCATTTGAAACCTTTGCGCTTTGGCCTTTGGGAGTTGCTTCCTGTAATAAAACCACTAATCTTCCAAGAACTGCTGCAGAATAAGTGCCAGAACTGCTCCTCTATATGAACTCAGCCTGCATCTCGGACCGGAGTTGGATATTGTGAAAAGCGTCCCACAGGTGCACGAATCAGAAATAAAAAAAAAGCTAGGAACTTGGTATTCTTAGTTGATAGACATCTTCTGAAATAAATTTAAACTAACTTAGAGGTAGGTGCGGCATTGTAGCATGTTTGGTTTAGGGGCAGCACAACATCAGTCGAGTCGGTGGCGATCGCGACATGGTAATGGAGCATGAGGATAATCGCATAAGACGCAACGATGGTTCTGTCGTCAGGTTTGGATTGGGCTTAATTTGGATTCATATACTAAAACTTCTTTTGCATTCGTCGTAGGAGTAACTAACAATGGGAGCTTCAGGCCAGTTGTGAAAAATTGGGAGCAGGGAGGCAAATCTGCAGCAGACAATGCTTTTGCAGTGTCGTTCTTTGTACTGTACTTAACATGAATGGTACTAGTACAATTCAAACCACACGCACGTTCGTGCTGTTCACTGCAGTCTAATAGCCAACGGCCATTTCTGAATATTAGATCAATGCCTATCTGTCTCTGAATTGTCCAAATCATAACGTAAAAATGCATAGGGACCTGAAAAATCACTGATGCGATATAATTAGCCACACTCTATTTTGTTGCAGATTAAGAAATGAAAGGAAACCATGGCCCTTGCAGTCGTGCCGGATGGATTGAGATCATTCGTGATGGTTGCCTTAATGGAAAGCCTGAAGAATGACTACCTCCATGCTAAATGGAGTGTTAATGGCTATTCTTGCAAGCCTATAAAAACATTCCAGCATGCCTGAGAAAAACTGCAGTCCTAGAAGAGATGAATCTGAGTTTTTTCAGTCTGTTCATGCCAAAGGACGCAACTGTAAGAGGGAAGACAAACTATTTTCCTCGGCACCAGATTTCTGGTGTTATTTCTGTCATAAAGGAGCCGCAAACAATTTTTTGTTAATTTGAGTTGACAGGCACTCTGCCAAAGCCAGCTAAAATGTGCACAGGCATGAAAGTCACCATAAGAATATTGTACATCTTCTTGGGGGAGTAAGTGGCAGAATTCTATGAATAGTTCCATTGATCAGCATCTCCCTGAGCCCGAAGTGCAGTAATGTTCTCTTGCAATTGGATGAACTGAGAGTGAGCCTGAGCAGAGATAAGTCTAGTAAATTTGTCTGCTAGATCATGCAGTTGCAAAGCTGCACTCAAAGGATATTCAAGTTGGTGGCATAGGAGCAAAGCTCAGGATGAAGTTGTTTTAAAGGTTGGTAAGATCAATTATCCAGTCAAAGCAGCAAAGAATCACTAGAGCCTGGTTTACATGTTGCCACTCTTTTAAGTAGGGGAATCAGTTTAAATGTGTCTTCCACCAACATGGTAACAGTTAAGTAAGCGCACAAGAAGTATTTATCTGTTCTCGTGAACCATGATATCACAACAAAATGGTCAGACCAATGCAAGGCGCGACATGGAAGCGGACAAATCGAACCGTGCTTTTGCACAAAATCCTCGTAATTTACATCATGGTAGTACAACCGAGACTGCACAACAATACGCTTCACGGCGTGCACAATCTTCTTGACATCTTACTTGCCGGGGACAAAGTTGGTTGCGAACGCCCATGCGTTGTTGCTGACAGGGTCAGCGATGTGGTCGGCGAGGTTCTCAAGTGGGCCCTTGCCCGTGACGATAGCTTGGACAAAGAAGCCGAACATTGAGAACATGGCGAGGCGACCGTTCTTGATCTCCTTCACCTTGAGCTCGGCGAATGCCTCAGGGTCTTCAGCCAAGCCAAGAGGGTCGAAGCTGCCGCCTGGGTAGAGTGGGTCGACGATCTC
Organism: Secale cereale; assembly: GCA_902687465.1. NCBI lineage: Eukaryota > Viridiplantae > Streptophyta > Magnoliopsida > Poales > Poaceae > Secale > Secale cereale. The sequence goes on along the minus strand of LR738714.1, from coordinate 9,536,091 downwards.
ACCGAGTGGGCCGCCGGCAACGCGGTACCCCTCGACTGCACCCATGAGCACGATCTGGCATGCCCAAATAGCAAGGATGCTTTGTGCGTGGACGAGACTGGGGTTGCCGAGGTAGTCGAGACCACCCTCACTAAAGATCTGGGAGCCGGCCTTGAACCAAACAGCCTCGCCGAACTTGACGCCGTTGCGGGCGAGCAACTCAGGGAAGACGCAACCAAGTGCACCAAGCATGGCCCAACGACAGTGGATCACCTCCAACTCCCGGTTCTTGGAGAAGGTCTCAGGGTCAGCCGAAAGTCCGGCTGTGTCCCACCCATAGTCACCTGGGAACTCACCGGTCAAGTAGCTCGGAGGCTCACCGGAGAGTGGGCCGAGGTAGAGCACACGGTCAGCACCGTACCATGGGCTGCTAGAGGAAACCTGCTTCGCCTTCGCTGCGGTCTTGCGCATGGTGACGCGGGCCTCACCAAAGAGGGCCAAAGATGGTACGTTCTTCACGGCCTTGCCGGCAAAGGTCGAGGAGGAGAGGGACATGGTGGCTGCCGCCATTGGAAAGCTAAGAAAAGTGTCCGCTGTGCTGTATGGGTTCTCAAAGAGATGAGTGAGTGTGGAGATGATTTGATAGTAGAGGGGGAGGTGGCCGGCTACTTAAGGTACCAGGAGGTGTCGTAGGAAATCCGTCTGGTGTGCAATCTGACAAGATAGACAAGGATAGAGAGAAAAATCTTGAGCTTTGCTGCCATTGGTGCTGCAATGATCTCTTGCTCTCAGAACACTTGGCGCAGTAAGAGCCAGGAGAAATGAGTGTTGTTATGAACTTGTGGCCAGGAGTGGCTGTGACTGGATTTTTTTGGAGACAGCTGATTGGATCTAAGTGCATGTGTGAGTGAGACCTGCATGGTTCGCATGCACTAGAAAGCATCGCGAGCCGTTGCGCTCATGTATCTTTTAAAATTCAGAAAATCAAAATAGGATGTACCATCTCCTCTTGGTAAAATATCACATTATTGAGCCAAATGCCATACATAAAGCTAGATATATCCATTTTTTATGGAAGGTATATCCATTTTTTCACCATAATGAAAAATGTAGGTCCTTCTTAATTTGCCATTCAATTGACAAATAAAATCAATTATTCCAGTTTACATCTTAATATTCTATATATTTTAGTTTAACATAGACTCATTATACTGCTACTGAAATAAAACAAGTTATGCTTGGTAAAAAAAGATTAGTAATTTAACCTTAAAAAATGTGCATCCATTTGTAGCAAATATTGAACAAAAAAAATTCAAAGTGTGTAACATTACCACATAAATTGGGGAAAATGATGGAGAAGGTTATTTCTACATGAATAGCAAATTTTGAAAAATTAGTAAACCATTTTTTTGTGATAAACGTTTTGAATTGTTTACTAACATGCAAATAAGTTCCGTGATGGGAAAACATCCGTGGAAGCCTGGACAAAAATACCAGCATTCCAAAGTGCTTAAAAAACTGCCCTTTTTGGAATATCATTATTGTATTTTTCAGACCTCATGAATGTTTTTCAGCACTAAATTTTTCATATTGGTAAACACATTCAACAATCTTTGTCTAAAAAAATTCAGATTCCTGTTAAAATTGTTTCCTATTTTTTTTTCCAAATTTACTGTTTAGCCTGTGGTGCATATGCACCCAAGTGTTTTTTTTTTAGAAAAGGAGCTTGGGCTCCGGCCTCTGCATCAAAATGATGCATATAAGTTGTTATTTCCCATTCTAGGATAATGTATGCTTTTATACCTTTGTTTTTATTTGAGCCTGGATGACTGTATAAATTGCATGTGTGATCGCACATAATATTATTGTTTCACTATATTGCAATATATATGCACATACTCGCTTCGTCTCAAAATAAGTGTCTCAAGCTTAGTACAATTTTATACTAAAGTTAGTACAAAGTTAAGACACTTATTTTGCACGAACGGAGTACTTTGAAACATCAATGTTAAGTCAAATTCATCTACGTGCTTATAATTTTCACTTATAATTATGTATGTTTGATTTGTATATGTGTAGCTATTAAATTAGGGCAGGAATCTCATAATAAAATATAAGTTCAAAGATCTCGAGAAAGAAAATCTTAGCACGTGCTCCCCATCTCTCTAACGTCATTGATTCTCATGTCACCCATCACCCTATCTTTTGTGTTTCGGTGATGATCATGTACACCAATTATATTGTGCAATAAACCTTAGTTATTTACAGTATTTTAATAGCTATTGTTTGTAAAAGTATATTTTATTGTCTATCTACGCTTATATGCTTTAAGAAGAATAACAATAATTTTATTTGGTTTATAATGAAAATGACACAAAACAGAGACAAGTGTTGCCCATCCATCTCCGCCTCCAGTTCTTTGCCACCCACTGCAATATCAGCGTCAGCGACCGCCTCCCGCACCCCTCCTCGACTAAATGACTATTTCCCGACGGTTACATTGCCTTCTCACTTTAGACAATAACGCCCTAGACCCCTAGTGGTAAACCAAACCACTTGCTTGGGCTGGGAGGGAGATTTGAAAAATAACTAATGAGGTATAATTCGCCACACTGTCTTTGCTGGGAATTAAGAAATGAAAGCAAGACATGCCCCTTGCAATTGAATTGAGATCATTCCTTATTGTTGTTTTGATGGAAGCTTCCCAGGAAGTGTATATTAGTGTTTCCTTTGCTCTGACCCCACAAATTCACCAGTGTCAACAGCCTATGCAATCATATGAGCCGCCGTTGATCAGAGCACATAATAATAATGGTTAACTAAGCGCGAGCCGAAATATTTACCAGTTCTCGTAGACTTTGATCACAACAATCATATCAGTGCAAGTCACAACATTCAAGACGGACAAATCTTGCATTGCTTTTGCCAAAAATTCTCGTAATTTACATCATGGTAGTACAACCGAGACTGCACAACAATACGCTTCGCGGCGTGCACAATCTTCTTGACATCTTACTTGCCGGGGACAAAGTTGGTTGCGAACGCCCATGCGTTGTTGCTGACAGGGTCAGCGATGTGGTCGGCGAGGTTCTCAAGTGGGCCCTTGC
>LR738714.1:9508775-9532790 GCA_902687465.1 Secale cereale | reverse complement strand
CGTGACGATAGCTTGGACAAAGAAGCCGAACATTGAGAACATGGCGAGGCGCCCGTTCTTGATCTCCTTCACTTTGAGCTCGGCGAACGCCTCAGGGTCTTCTGCCAAGCCAAGAGGGTCGAAGCTGCCGCCTGGGTAGAGTGGGTCGACAATCTCACCGAGTGGGCCGCCGGCAACGCGGTACCCCTCGACGGCACCCATGAGCACGACCTGGCATGCCCAAATAGCAAGGATGCTTTGTGCATGGACGAGGCTGGGGTTGCCAAGGTAGTCGAGACCACCCTCACTAAAGATCTGGGAGCCGGCCTTGAACCAAACAGCCTCGCCGAACTTGACGCCGTTGCGGGCGAGCAACTCAGGGAAGACACAACCAAGTGCACCAAGCATGGCCCAACGACAGTGGATCACCTCTAACTCCCGGTTCTTGGAGAAGGTCTCAGGGTCAGCTGAAAGTCCGGCAGTGTCCCAACCATAGTCGCCAGGGAACTCACCGGTCAAGTAGCTCGGGGGCTCACCGGAGAGTGGGCCGAGGTAGAGCACACGGTCAGCGCCGTACCATGGGCTGCCAGAGGAAACCTGCTTCGCCTTCGTTGCGGTCTTGCGCATGGTGACTCGGGCCTCGCCAAAGAGAGCCAAAGATGGTACATTCTTCACTGCCTTGCCGGCAAAGGTCGAGGAGGAGAGGGACATGGTGGCTGCTGCCATTGGAAAGCTTAGAGAAGTGTCCGCTGTGCTGTATGGGTTCTCAAAGAGATGAGTGAGCGGGGAGATGATTTGATAGTAGAGGGGGAGGTGGCTACTTAAGGCAGCAGGAGGTGTCATAGGGAATCCATTTGGTGTGCAATCTGACAAGATAAACAAGGATAGAGATAAAAATCTTGAGCTTTGCTGCCATTGGTGCTGCATAGATCTCTTGCTCTCACAACACTTGGCGCAGTGAGAGCGAGGAGAAATGAGTATTGTTGTGAACATGTGGCCAGGAGTGGCTGTGACTAGATTTCGTTGGAGACAGCTGATTGGATCAAGTGTGTGAGTGAGACGTTCGCATGCACCGTTGCGCTCACGTATCTTTTCTCTACTACTATTAAACAAGCAAACATATTCACCGCTACGTGCACCCAGCCGAAGATACACATAACAACAAATACCAATTACAGCCGCACGATCAGGATCGCTTAAATTGATCTAACCATTAAGATTACACAAACCCATCAGGCAAAAGTGCGTCTAGCAAATCCCCAAGGCGGACGAAAACTCTGCCCACGTGTGTGCCCTTCGTCCACGCACATCAATCACCCGTGCATCACGGTCGATCAGGTCAACCCCTTCCCTCACCTCCCGCTCATCTCTCCCGATGGAGCGCCACCGCCGCGTCCCCATCTCACCCGCAGGCCTGGCTCGCCGGCCTCACCTGGTCACTGCCAATCGCACCTCACCTCGGTCATCGACGGCCTCCCCCTCTACTACATCGGCTTGCCCCCAACGCTCGCCTCCTCTTCTGCCCCAGATGAGATTCGAACAATGGGTGGGATGCACGAGTGCGGCTGCGGCTTGGCGGCCACGACGCGGCTTGCACGGTGGCGTGCGGCGCTTGTGCAGCAGCCCGCGAACGCCGACGTCTCGGCACGGGCGGGGATGGGTTGCAGGGATGCGATGCTGGCGCTCGTGCGGCACATGGCGCGGCTCTAACAGGCAGGGAGCAGGGCTCGACATAGTGCATAAATTCAGCGCGTCGACGCGCGCATGACAGCCGGGATAGCGGGGCAACAATGTACGCGGAGGTGGTGATTCACCCGGTGTGATGCGGTGGCAACAGAGGCTCGCCACCAGGGGCTAGCCGCGACGGCTCTCTGCGCCGCCGAGGAGCGACCCTCAACGCGTCCCTATCTGCTACTGCTAGCTGTGGTGCCTCTCTCCACCGCCTGGCCAGCAGCCGCCCTCCATGTGCCGTCCCCGTCTGCTAGCCCTGGCACCTGTCTCCGTGCCCAGCCACCCTCAATCCGCCCAAAGGCAATCCTCCTTCAAACGGACATGAGGGAATCCTTTCATTGGTAATGAGGCCTCCACGATCACTTCAGTGTTTTAGTAATTTTATCCGGCTTACTTAAGATTGATCTAATATGCCTTGAGGATATTCACATGATGTTTGCACGGAACTGCAGCTTCACATCTTTGTCCTGAGTCATAATGAGTATATTTTCTCGCCATTGATCTGCACGTATGGCATGCCTAGATTTACATGTTCACCTGGCTTATGGTGCATCTCAAATTCTCAATCATGTCTTCACAAAGTTTAATGGACGACAAAATGTCAAAATCTTAGCTTATAGACACTCTACTAATGTGGATAACAATTTCAGAAGATGAAAGTTCAATAAAATGTCAAGGCAAAAGTATATTGATCGCTGTCTTCTATCCTTTTCCTGAAATCATGATGCTGATCTTTTCTTTCGATTTCTAGGCTTTTGTTTTAGTTGTGTAATCGCGAGCTGTAGGTTCAACTGGTTTGTGGCAGCCAGGTCTTACTTATCATTTCCAACAACCTTTTGATTTGTCTCTTGAGCCACATTTTCTAATTGTTGTCTCTTCATTGTGAGAATACCAGACACAAAACTTGGAAACTGGTAGTGAAAAACATCTAAAAGCAAAGGACCGAGGCCAACTTTATACTCGCTAGGCAACATAACAACAACAGTAATCATCCGACGTGGCCGAGCTCGATGTTGTGTCTGTGCGGCTTTACCTCGGTTCCGCTGTCGTCCATTGTATAATTTTTCGCCTTGCGCCAAGTTTTGAATTAAGTACTTAAGGCCAGTTTTCATTAATGGATGAACTGTATTCTGTAGTTTGTGCCTTCATTGTCGATTTCGTATGAGGTAGCACTTTTTCCCCCTGCGCGAAGATGATCTGATTCTGCTATATCCAGATCGGACTGTTTACAACCTACTGTTTAAATTTGTAGATTACACCCAGGTCATTTAAGGAGACTAGGAGAGGGACGTACGGGTAGATAATGCATGCAAGAGTGTATTTCTCTTACTGTCAGAAAATGTGTATTTCTCTTAACATGATAATGAAATTGAAACTTTTTCCCTTTCTAAATGTAAACTAAGTCGTTGATGCTGCATTGATCTTTGGGTCTGATTTTGTCACAAACTAATAACATCATAGATGATACATGTAGACAAATGAGTGAACATTATAAAGCATGTTAGCACCGATTTTGTATTTAATATGTCATTGCAAGTTGATGTTTTGCATCAATTGTTGACTCGCAGCTGCCTATGACAGCTTCTCAAGTAATGGGTTTCGTACTCCATTTCAGGATCTAATGAACAACGACAATTCAGGTAAATATATCACCAATTTTGCGTACATCATGCTTCGACATTCTAACGATGTCATCTGCAGCGCAAGGGCGGATTCGAAAGAATTAAAGAGACAAAGGGAAAGGGAGTGGTATGCACGAAATAGAGATGAGATGTAAAAAATGCGGCATAAAGTCTCAAATCATAAGTAAGTTGCAACTGCATTTTACAATTGAAAGGAAACTCCGTCTAACACACCAGTAGCCATGTCACCAGGTACGTCCATTTTTTCGGTCCCCACCAGATATGATGCACCAAAAATTATTATGATATTGACGCCATTCACACGTCTGATGCATTCTTCAGAAGGTTTGATATTGATTTTGTGATGTTAATACATACTTACTTATTACCTCGAGCAAGGATACTACATTCATTTACATCATATTTTGAGTACATGGGTTGCTCATGATTTTGAACTGATGAAGCTCTTGCCTTTTCTCTAATATGCTGATAGAAATCCAAAAGAAAGTATACTAATCTTATACTCTTCAGTTTATTTTTTTACTAACATTTTTCTTATGGTTTGCAGTTTATGTTGATGGAGACATATGCCTTAGATATCATACAGAATCGGTGCAGTCCAACCTATGATGTAGCTACTATCATTACATCCATCTAGGCAGAGGCGGATTTAGGCCCCAGGTAGCCCGGGCTGCTGCCTGGGGCGTGGCGACGATTTCCTTCGTTGAATATAGCCACAGTGCAGCACTGTAGCTACAGTACTTGAAGATGGCCTGGGGCGGCCTGGAGCTTGCCGTATTCCTAGGTCCGCCACCGCATCTAGGTACAAGAAGTAAGCAGCTCAAATTTTTTACACATCAATATTTTCTTGTTTGTAATTACGAGATCATATAAGTTAAAATTCAAGACGTGCTTTCAAGTTTGGAGTCTCTGAACATGTTTTAACATGGGACATATTTTGGTAGCCCTTTAGCGCATATCATTATCAAAGTCTTGACTTAGGAAAAAATTGTTGTTTTTTTATCGATGTGACCCTGTCGTCCATTCTGCTATGTTAAATTACAACACTCTTTTCTACTTCCCGGTCTAATATGTTGTAAATTAACCTCACACCTACATGTTTAAGATTTTCCTCTTATCTTATGTCCTATTTGGGGTGATGTATAGCATTTGCACAGAACTTCTTAGTACTGGAACTATTGCTTTGCACTATGTGGACACAGTATAAAATCAAGCTCTACATCATCCAACAATTTGTCTTCATGCTCCTCTTCTACCACGATCCATTCATCTCTGCTTTTCTCGATGTCATTTCTAGCTAGGCTAGCATATTCGTTGGTGTGGACATACGTTGGGTAGCTCATGAGGTTTCATATATACATGTTGCTGACAATGTAGATGTAAGGTTTATGTGTTATGTTGCTTCTATGTATTGTACTATTGTTATGTCAATAATGCACAAGTATCAATGTGTTATCTGTTGGAATATTACTTGTGTATTTGGTCAAAGGAAAATGATTACCTCGACCAAGAATGAGCACATGCATGTCATACAATGAGGAAATTCTTTCGATTACACGTGCGTTGCACGTGCACTGTTACTAGTAGATTTCAGAAAATCAAAATAGGATGTAACATCTGCCCGTGGTAAAAAATCACATTATTGCATCTAAAAGAAAGATCAAATTACTGCACCAAATTCCATACATAAAGGTAGATATATCCATTTTTTTTAACATAATGAAAAATGCAGGTCCAACTTAATTTACCATCCAAGTGAAAAATAATTAAACTTATTCCAATTTACATTTGAATATTATATATATTTTAGTTTAAATAAAGTAGAGACTCATTATACTGCTACTGAAATAAAACAAGCTCTGTTTGGTAACAAAAAACAAGTCTATTTATTTAACCTTAAAACAATATTCCTCCATTTGTAGTAAATCTTGAACAACAACAAAAAAATTTGTAATATTACCACATAAATTGGGATAAAATGATGGAGACGTTACTTCTACATGAAAGAAATGTTAGTTTAAGCGGAGGTGTTCGCTCTGAGCTCCTGGGTGCATATGCACCAGGTGAATAGTAAATTTTAAAAGAATAGTAACAAATTTAAAATATTTTCTTTGTGATAAGCATTGTTGAACATTTTACTAACATGCAAATAAGTTTCCAGTTCTTTGCCACCCACTGCAATATCAGCGTCAGCGACCGCCTCCCGCACCCCTCCTCGACTAAATGACTATTTCCGGACGGTTACATTGCCTTCTCACTTTAGAGAATAACGCCCTAGACCCCTAGTGGTAAACCAAACCACTTGCTTGGGCTGGGAGGGAGATTCGAAAAATAACTAATGAGGTATAATTGGCCACACTGTCTTTGCTGGGAATTAAGAAATGAAAGCAAGACATGCCCCTTGCAATTGAATTGAGATCATTCCTTATTGTTGTTCTGATGGAAGCTTCGCAGGAAGTGTATATTAGTGTTTCCTTTGCTCTGACCCCACAAATTCACCAGTGTCAACAGCCAATACAATCATATGAGTCGCTGTTGATCAGAGCACATAATGATAATGGTTAACTAAGCGCGAGCCGAAATATTTACCAGTTCTCGTGGACTTTGATCACAACGATCATATCGATGCAAGTCACAAACATTCAAGACGGAAAAATCTTGCATTGCTTTTGCCAAAAATTCTCGTAATTTACATCATGATAGTACAACCCAGACTGCACAACAATACGCTTCGCGGCGTGCACAATCTTCTAGACATCTTACTTGCCGGGGACAAAGTTGGTTGCGAACGCCCATGCGTTGTTGCTGACAGGGTCAGCGATGTGGTCAGCGAGGTTCTCAAGTGGGCCCTTGCCCGTGACGATAGCTTGGACAAAGAAGCCGAACATTGAGAACATGGCGAGGCGACCGTTCTTGATCTCCTTCACCTTGAGCTCGGCGAATGCCTCAGGGTCTTCAGCCAAGCCAAGAGGGTCGAAGCTGCCGCCTGGGTAGAGTGGGTCGACGATCTCACCGAGTGGGCCGCCGGCAACGCGGTACCCCTCGACGGCACCCATGAGCACGACCTGGCATGCCCAAATAGCTAGGATGCTTTGCGCGTGCACAAGGCTGGGGTTGCCGAGGTAGTCGAGACCACCCTCACTAAAGATCTGGGAGCCGGCCTTGAACCAAACAGCCTCGCCGAACTTGACGCCGTTGCGGGCGAGCAACTCAGGGAAGACGCAACCAAGTGCACCAAGCATGGCCCAACGACAGTGGATCACCTCCAACTCCCGGTTCTTGGAGAAGGTCTCAGGGTCAGCCGAAAGTCCGGCTGTGTCCCACCCATAGTCACCTGGGAACTCACCGGTCAAGTAGCTCGGAGGCTCACCGGAGAGTGGGCCGAGGTAGAGCACACGGTCAGCACCGTACCATGGGCTGCTAGAGGAAACCTGCTTCACCTTCGCTGCGGTCTTGCGCATGGTGACGCGGGCCTCACCAAAGAGGGCCAAAGATGGTACGTTCTTCACCGCCTTGCCGGCAAAGGTCGAGGATGAGAGGGACATGGTGGTTGCCGCCATTGGAAAGCTAAGAAAAGTGTCCGCTGTGCTGTATGGGTTGTCAAAGAGATGAGTGAGTGTGGAGATGATTTGATAGTAGAGGGGGAGGTGGCCGGCTACTTAAGGCAGCAGGAGGTGTCATAGGGAATCCATTTGGTGTGCAATCTGACAAGATAAACAAGGATAGAGATAAAAATCTTGAGCTTTGCTGCCATTGGTGCTGCACAGATCTCTTGCTCTCACAACACTTGGCGCAGTGAGAGCCAGGAGAAATGAGTATTGTTGTGAACATGTGGCCAGGAGTGGCTGTGACTAGATTTCGTTGGAGACAGCTAATTGGATCTAAGTGCATGTGTGAGTGAGACCTGCACTAGAAAGCATCGCGAGCCGTTGCGCTCATGTATCTTTTAAAATTCAGAAAATCAAAATAGGATGTACCATCTCCTCTTGGTAAAATATCACATTATTGAGCCAAATGCCATACATAAAGCTAGATATATCCATTTTTTATGGAAGGTATATCCATTTTTTCACCATAATGAAAAATGTAGGTCCTTCTTAATTTGCCATTCAATTGACAAATAAAATCAATTATTCCAGTTTACATCTTAATATTCTATATATTTTAGTTTAACGTAGACTCATTATACTGCTACTGAAATAAAACAAGTTATGCTTGGTAAAAAAAGATTAGTAATTTAACCTTAAAAAATGTGCATCCATTTGTAGCAAATATTGAACAAAAAAAATTCAAAGTGTGTAACATTACCACATAAATTGGGGAAAATGATGGAGAAGGTTATTTCTACATGAATAGCAAATTTTGAAAAATTAGTAAACCATTTTTTTGTGATAAACGTTTTGAATTGTTTACTAACATGCAAATAAGTTCCGTGATGGGAAAACATCCGTGGAAGCCTGGACAAAAATACCAGCATTCCAAAGTGCTTAAAAAACTGCCCTTTTTGGAATATCATTATTGTATTTTTCAGACCTCATGAATGTTTTTCAGCACTAAATTTTTCATATTGGTAAACACATTCAACAATCTTTGTCTAAAAAAATTCAGATTCCTGTTAAAATTGTTTCCTATTTTTTTTTCCAAATTTACTGTTTAGCCTGTGGTGCATATGCACCCAAGTGTTTTTTTTTTAGAAAAGGAGCTTGGGCTCCGGCCTCTGCATCAAAATGATGCATATAAGTTGTTATTTCCCATTCTAGGATAATGTATGCTTTTATACCTTTGTTTTTATTTGAGCCTGGATGACTGTATAAATTGCATGTGTGATCGCACATAATATTATTGTTTCACTATATTGCAATATATATGCACATACTCGCTTCGTCTCAAAATAAGTGTCTCAAGCTTAGTACAATTTTATACTAAAGTTAGTACAAAGTTAAGACACTTATTTTGCACGAACGGAGTACTTTGAAACATCAATGTTAAGTCAAATTCATCTACGTGCTTATAATTTTCACTTATAATTATGTATGTTTGATTTGTATATGTGTAGCTATTAAATTAGGGCAGGAATCTCATAATAAAATATAAGTTCAAAGATCTCGAGAAAGAAAATCTTAGCACGTGCTCCCCATCTCTCTAACGTCATTGATTCTCATGTCACCCATCACCCTATCTTTTGTGTTTCGGTGATGATCATGTACACCAATTATATTGTGCAATAAACCTTAGTTATTTACAGTATTTTAATAGCTATTGTTTGTAAAAGTATATTTTATTGTCTATCTACGCTTATATGCTTTAAGAAGAATAACAATAATTTTATTTGGTTTATAATGAAAATGACACAAAACAGAGACAAGTGTTGCCCATCCATCTCCGCCTCCAGTTCTTTGCCACCCACTGCAATATCAGCGTCAGCGACCGCCTCCCGCACCCCTCCTCGACTAAATGACTATTTCCCGACGGTTACATTGCCTTCTCACTTTAGACAATAACGCCCTAGACCCCTAGTGGTAAACCAAACCACTTGCTTGGGCTGGGAGGGAGATTTGAAAAATAACTAATGAGGTATAATTCGCCACACTGTCTTTGCTGGGAATTAAGAAATGAAAGCAAGACATGCCCCTTGCAATTGAATTGAGATCATTCCTTATTGTTGTTTTGATGGAAGCTTCCCAGGAAGTGTATATTAGTGTTTCCTTTGCTCTGACCCCACAAATTCACCAGTGTCAACAGCCTATGCAATCATATGAGCCGCCGTTGATCAGAGCACATAATAATAATGGTTAACTAAGCGCGAGCCGAAATATTTACCAGTTCTCGTAGACTTTGATCACAACAATCATATCAGTGCAAGTCACAACATTCAAGACGGACAAATCTTGCATTGCTTTTGCCAAAAATTCTCGTAATTTACATCATGGTAGTACAACCGAGACTGCACAACAATACGCTTCGCGGCGTGCACAATCTTCTTGACATCTTACTTGCCGGGGACAAAGTTGGTTGCGAACGCCCATGCGTTGTTGCTGACAGGGTCAGCGATGTGGTCGGCGAGGTTCTCAAGTGGGCCCTTGCCCGTGACGATAGCTTGGACAAAGAAGCCGAACATTGAGAACATGGCGAGGCGCCCGTTCTTGATCTCCTTCACTTTGAGCTCGGCGAACGCCTCAGGGTCTTCTGCCAAGCCAAGAGGGTCGAAGCTGCCGCCTGGGTAGAGTGGGTCGACAATCTCACCGAGTGGGCCGCCGGCAACGCGGTACCCCTCGACGGCACCCATGAGCACGACCTGGCATGCCCAAATAGCAAGGATGCTTTGTGCATGGACGAGGCTGGGGTTGCCAAGGTAGTCGAGACCACCCTCACTAAAGATCTGGGAGCCGGCCTTGAACCAAACAGCCTCGCCGAACTTGACGCCGTTGCGGGCGAGCAACTCAGGGAAGACACAACCAAGTGCACCAAGCATGGCCCAACGACAGTGGATCACCTCTAACTCCCGGTTCTTGGAGAAGGTCTCAGGGTCAGCTGAAAGTCCGGCAGTGTCCCAACCATAGTCGCCAGGGAACTCACCGGTCAAGTAGCTCGGGGGCTCACCGGAGAGTGGGCCGAGGTAGAGCACACGGTCAGCGCCGTACCATGGGCTGCCAGAGGAAACCTGCTTCGCCTTCGTTGCGGTCTTGCGCATGGTGACTCGGGCCTCGCCAAAGAGAGCCAAAGATGGTACATTCTTCACTGCCTTGCCGGCAAAGGTCGAGGAGGAGAGGGACATGGTGGCTGCTGCCATTGGAAAGCTTAGAGAAGTGTCCGCTGTGCTGTATGGGTTCTCAAAGAGATGAGTGAGCGGGGAGATGATTTGATAGTAGAGGGGGAGGTGGCTACTTAAGGCAGCAGGAGGTGTCATAGGGAATCCATTTGGTGTGCAATCTGACAAGATAAACAAGGATAGAGATAAAAATCTTGAGCTTTGCTGCCATTGGTGCTGCATAGATCTCTTGCTCTCACAACACTTGGCGCAGTGAGAGCGAGGAGAAATGAGTATTGTTGTGAACATGTGGCCAGGAGTGGCTGTGACTAGATTTCGTTGGAGACAGCTGATTGGATCAAGTGTGTGAGTGAGACGTTCGCATGCACCGTTGCGCTCACGTATCTTTTCTCTACTACTATTAAACAAGCAAACATATTCACCGCTACGTGCACCCAGCCGAAGATACACATAACAACAAATACCAATTACAGCCGCACGATCAGGATCGCTTAAATTGATCTAACCATTAAGATTACACAAACCCATCAGGCAAAAGTGCGTCTAGCAAATCCCCAAGGCGGACGAAAACTCTGCCCACGTGTGTGCCCTTCGTCCACGCACATCAATCACCCGTGCATCACGGTCGATCAGGTCAACCCCTTCCCTCACCTCCCGCTCATCTCTCCCGATGGAGCGCCACCGCCGCGTCCCCATCTCACCCGCAGGCCTGGCTCGCCGGCCTCACCTGGTCACTGCCAATCGCACCTCACCTCGGTCATCGACGGCCTCCCCCTCTACTACATCGGCTTGCCCCCAACGCTCGCCTCCTCTTCTGCCCCAGATGAGATTCGAACAATGGGTGGGATGCACGAGTGCGGCTGCGGCTTGGCGGCCACGACGCGGCTTGCACGGTGGCGTGCGGCGCTTGTGCAGCAGCCCGCGAACGCCGACGTCTCGGCACGGGCGGGGATGGGTTGCAGGGATGCGATGCTGGCGCTCGTGCGGCACATGGCGCGGCTCTAACAGGCAGGGAGCAGGGCTCGACATAGTGCATAAATTCAGCGCGTCGACGCGCGCATGACAGCCGGGATAGCGGGGCAACAATGTACGCGGAGGTGGTGATTCACCCGGTGTGATGCGGTGGCAACAGAGGCTCGCCACCAGGGGCTAGCCGCGACGGCTCTCTGCGCCGCCGAGGAGCGACCCTCAACGCGTCCCTATCTGCTACTGCTAGCTGTGGTGCCTCTCTCCACCGCCTGGCCAGCAGCCGCCCTCCATGTGCCGTCCCCGTCTGCTAGCCCTGGCACCTGTCTCCGTGCCCAGCCACCCTCAATCCGCCCAAAGGCAATCCTCCTTCAAACGGACATGAGGGAATCCTTTCATTGGTAATGAGGCCTCCACGATCACTTCAGTGTTTTAGTAATTTTATCCGGCTTACTTAAGATTGATCTAATATGCCTTGAGGATATTCACATGATGTTTGCACGGAACTGCAGCTTCACATCTTTGTCCTGAGTCATAATGAGTATATTTTCTCGCCATTGATCTGCACGTATGGCATGCCTAGATTTACATGTTCACCTGGCTTATGGTGCATCTCAAATTCTCAATCATGTCTTCACAAAGTTTAATGGACGACAAAATGTCAAAATCTTAGCTTATAGACACTCTACTAATGTGGATAACAATTTCAGAAGATGAAAGTTCAATAAAATGTCAAGGCAAAAGTATATTGATCGCTGTCTTCTATCCTTTTCCTGAAATCATGATGCTGATCTTTTCTTTCGATTTCTAGGCTTTTGTTTTAGTTGTGTAATCGCGAGCTGTAGGTTCAACTGGTTTGTGGCAGCCAGGTCTTACTTATCATTTCCAACAACCTTTTGATTTGTCTCTTGAGCCACATTTTCTAATTGTTGTCTCTTCATTGTGAGAATACCAGACACAAAACTTGGAAACTGGTAGTGAAAAACATCTAAAAGCAAAGGACCGAGGCCAACTTTATACTCGCTAGGCAACATAACAACAACAGTAATCATCCGACGTGGCCGAGCTCGATGTTGTGTCTGTGCGGCTTTACCTCGGTTCCGCTGTCGTCCATTGTATAATTTTTCGCCTTGCGCCAAGTTTTGAATTAAGTACTTAAGGCCAGTTTTCATTAATGGATGAACTGTATTCTGTAGTTTGTGCCTTCATTGTCGATTTCGTATGAGGTAGCACTTTTTCCCCCTGCGCGAAGATGATCTGATTCTGCTATATCCAGATCGGACTGTTTACAACCTACTGTTTAAATTTGTAGATTACACCCAGGTCATTTAAGGAGACTAGGAGAGGGACGTACGGGTAGATAATGCATGCAAGAGTGTATTTCTCTTACTGTCAGAAAATGTGTATTTCTCTTAACATGATAATGAAATTGAAACTTTTTCCCTTTCTAAATGTAAACTAAGTCGTTGATGCTGCATTGATCTTTGGGTCTGATTTTGTCACAAACTAATAACATCATAGATGATACATGTAGACAAATGAGTGAACATTATAAAGCATGTTAGCACCGATTTTGTATTTAATATGTCATTGCAAGTTGATGTTTTGCATCAATTGTTGACTCGCAGCTGCCTATGACAGCTTCTCAAGTAATGGGTTTCGTACTCCATTTCAGGATCTAATGAACAACGACAATTCAGGTAAATATATCACCAATTTTGCGTACATCATGCTTCGACATTCTAACGATGTCATCTGCAGCGCAAGGGCGGATTCGAAAGAATTAAAGAGACAAAGGGAAAGGGAGTGGTATGCACGAAATAGAGATGAGATGTAAAAAATGCGGCATAAAGTCTCAAATCATAAGTAAGTTGCAACTGCATTTTACAATTGAAAGGAAACTCCGTCTAACACACCAGTAGCCATGTCACCAGGTACGTCCATTTTTTCGGTCCCCACCAGATATGATGCACCAAAAATTATTATGATATTGACGCCATTCACACGTCTGATGCATTCTTCAGAAGGTTTGATATTGATTTTGTGATGTTAATACATACTTACTTATTACCTCGAGCAAGGATACTACATTCATTTACATCATATTTTGAGTACATGGGTTGCTCATGATTTTGAACTGATGAAGCTCTTGCCTTTTCTCTAATATGCTGATAGAAATCCAAAAGAAAGTATACTAATCTTATACTCTTCAGTTTATTTTTTTACTAACATTTTTCTTATGGTTTGCAGTTTATGTTGATGGAGACATATGCCTTAGATATCATACAGAATCGGTGCAGTCCAACCTATGATGTAGCTACTATCATTACATCCATCTAGGCAGAGGCGGATTTAGGCCCCAGGTAGCCCGGGCTGCTGCCTGGGGCGTGGCGACGATTTCCTTCGTTGAATATAGCCACAGTGCAGCACTGTAGCTACAGTACTTGAAGATGGCCTGGGGCGGCCTGGAGCTTGCCGTATTCCTAGGTCCGCCACCGCATCTAGGTACAAGAAGTAAGCAGCTCAAATTTTTTACACATCAATATTTTCTTGTTTGTAATTACGAGATCATATAACTTAAAATTCAAGACGTGCTTTCAAGTTTGGAGTCTCTGAACATGTTTTAACATGGGACATATTTTGGTAGCCCTTTAGCGCATATCATTATCAAAGTCTTGACTTAGGAAAAATTTGTTGTTTTTTTATCGATGTGACCCTGTCGTCCATTCTGCTATGTTAAATTACAACACTCTTTTCTACTTCCCGGTCTAATATGTTGTAAATTAACCTCACACCTACATGTTTAAGATTTTCCTCTTATCTTATGTCCTATTTGGGGTGATGTATAGCATTTGCACAGAACTTCTTAGTACTGGAACTATTGCTTTGCACTATGTGGACACAGTATAAAATCAAGCTCTACATCATCCAACAATTTGTCTTCATGCTCCTCTTCTACCACGATCCATTCATCTCTGCTTTTCTCGATGTCATTTCTAGCTAGGCTAGCATATTCGTTGGTGTGGACATACGTTGGGTAGCTCATGAGGTTTCATATATACATGTTGCTGACAATGTAGATGTAAGGTTTATGTGTTATGTTGCTTCTATGTATTGTACTATTGTTATGTCAATAATGCACAAGTATCAATGTGTTATCTGTTGGAATATTACTTGTGTATTTGGTCAAAGGAAAATGATTACCTCGACCAAGAATGAGCACATGCATGTCATACAATGAGGAAATTCTTTCGATTACACGTGCGTTGCACGTGCACTGTTACTAGTAGATTTCAGAAAATCAAAATAGGATGTAACATCTGCCCGTGGTAAAAAATCACATTATTGCATCTAAAAGAAAGATCAAATTACTGCACCAAATTCCATACATAAAGGTAGATATATCCATTTTTTTTAACATAATGAAAAATGCAGGTCCAACTTAATTTACCATCCAAGTGAAAAATAATTAAACTTATTCCAATTTACATTTGAATATTATATATATTTTAGTTTAAATAAAGTAGAGACTCATTATACTGCTACTGAAATAAAACAAGCTCTGTTTGGTAACAAAAAACAAGTCTATTTATTTAACCTTAAAACAATATTCCTCCATTTGTAGTAAATCTTGAACAACAACAAAAAAATTTGTAATATTACCACATAAATTGGGATAAAATGATGGAGACGTTACTTCTACATGAAAGAAATGTTAGTTTAAGCGGAGGTGTTCGCTCTGAGCTCCTGGGTGCATATGCACCAGGTGAATAGTAAATTTTAAAAGAATAGTAACAAATTTAAAATATTTTCTTTGTGATAAGCATTGTTGAACATTTTACTAACATGCAAATAAGTTTCCAGTTCTTTGCCACCCACTGCAATATCAGCGTCAGCGACCGCCTCCCGCACCCCTCCTCGACTAAATGACTATTTCCGGACGGTTACATTGCCTTCTCACTTTAGAGAATAACGCCCTAGACCCCTAGTGGTAAACCAAACCACTTGCTTGGGCTGGGAGGGAGATTCGAAAAATAACTAATGAGGTATAATTGGCCACACTGTCTTTGCTGGGAATTAAGAAATGAAAGCAAGACATGCCCCTTGCAATTGAATTGAGATCATTCCTTATTGTTGTTCTGATGGAAGCTTCGCAGGAAGTGTATATTAGTGTTTCCTTTGCTCTGACCCCACAAATTCACCAGTGTCAACAGCCAATACAATCATATGAGTCGCTGTTGATCAGAGCACATAATGATAATGGTTAACTAAGCGCGAGCCGAAATATTTACCAGTTCTCGTGGACTTTGATCACAACGATCATATCGATGCAAGTCACAAACATTCAAGACGGAAAAATCTTGCATTGCTTTTGCCAAAAATTCTCGTAATTTACATCATGATAGTACAACCCAGACTGCACAACAATACGCTTCGCGGCGTGCACAATCTTCTAGACATCTTACTTGCCGGGGACAAAGTTGGTTGCGAACGCCCATGCGTTGTTGTTGACAGGGTCAGCGATGTGGTCAGCGAGGTTCTCAAGTGGGCCCTTGCCCGTGACGATAGCTTGGAAAAAGAAGCCGAACATTGAGAACATGGCGAGGCGACCGTTCTTGATCTCCTTCACTTTGAGCTCGGCGAACGCTTCAGGGTCTTCTGCCAAGCCAAGAGGGTCGAAGCTGCCACCTGGGTAGAGTGGGTCGACGATCTCACCGAGTGGGCCGCCGGCAATGCGGTATCCCTCGACGGCACCCATGAGCACGACCTGGCATGCCCAAATAGCTAGGATGCTTTGCGCGTGCACAAGGCTGGGGTTGCCGAGGTAGTCGAGACCACCCTCACTAAAGATCTGGGAGCCGGCCTTGAACCAAACAGCCTCGCCGAACTTGACGCCGTTGCGGGCGAGCAACTCAGGGAAGACACAACCAAGTGCACCAAGCATGGCCCAACGACAGTGGATCACTTCCAACTCCCGGTTCTTGGAGAAGGTCTCAGGGTCAGCCGAAAGTCCGGCTGTGTCCCACCCATAGTCACCTGGGAACTCACCGGTCAAGTAGCTCGGAGGCTCACCGGAGAGTGGGCCGAGGTAGAGCACACGGTCAGCACCGTACCATGGGCTGCTAGAGGAAACCTGCTTCGCCTTCGCTGCGGTCTTGCGCATGGTGACACGGGCCTCACCAAAGAGAGCCAAAGTTGGTACGTTCTTCACGGCCTTGCCGGCAAAGGTCGAGGAGGAGAGGGACATGGTGGCTGCGGCCATTGGAAAGCTAAGAAAAGTGTCCGCTGTGTTGTATGGGTTCTCAAAGAGATGAGTGAGTGTGGAGATGATTTGATAGTAGAGGGGGAGGTGGCTACTTAAGGCAGCAGGACGTGTCATAGGGGATCCATTTGGTGTGCAATCTGACAAGATAAACAAGGATAGAGAGAAAAATCTTGAGCTTTGCTGCCATTGGTGCTTCATAGATTTCTTGCTCTCACAACACTTGGCGCAGTGAGAGCTAGGAGAAATGAGTATTGTTGTGAACATGTGGCCAGGAGTGGGTGTGACTAGATTTCGTTGGAGACAGCTGATTGGATCAAGTGTGTGTGAGTGAGACGTTCGCATGCACCGTTGCGCTCACGTATCTTTTAGATTTCAGAAAATCAAAATAGGATGTAACATCTGTCGTGGTAAAAAATCACATTATTGCATCTAAAAAAAGATCACACTTTTGCGCCAAATTCCATACATACATCTAGAGATATCCATTTTTTTAACATAATGAAAAATGCAGGTCCAACTTAATTTGCCATTCAATTGACAAATTAAATCAATTTATTCCAATTTACATATGAATTTCTATTTATTTTAGTTTAACGTAGAGACTCATTATACTGCTACTGAAATAAAACAAGTTATGGTTGGTACAAAAAAGGTTAGTAATTTTATCTTACAAAAATGTGCCTCCATTCGTAGCAAATTTTGAACAAAAAATATTCAAAGTGTGTAACATTACCACATATATTGGGAAAAAATGATGGAGAAGGTTATTTCTACATGAAAAAAATGTCAGTTTCAGCAGAAGTGTTCACTTTTCTCCTGGGTGCGTATGCACCTAGGATGAATACCAAATTTTCAAAAACTAGTAAACAATTTTCTTGTGATAAACATTCTTGATGGAAAAACATCGGTGGAGGCCTGGACAAAAATATCAGCTTTCCAAAGTGCTTACAAAATGCGCCTTTTGGATTATCATTATTTTTCAGACCTCAAAAATGTTTTTCAGCACTAAATTTTTCATACTGGTAAACACATTGAACAATCTTTGTCTAATTTGTTTTTCAGATTTTTGTTGAAATTGTTTCCTATTTTTCTCTTTCCAAATTTACTTTTTAGCCTGGTGCATATACACCCAAGCACAGGACGGAGGACCGGTAGGGCGAGGTTGTGCGCTCGCCCTACCTTGATTTCTGCAGATTTTTCACTAGGTATATACGTATACGATAAAAGTCCAGTAGATCGCTAGAAATTCCGGTGAAACATTTTAGTGGGCCGTGAATCCTGTACTTCTTGTTGGGCCCACTACTAGAAAAAGGACTATAGATGGGATTGACATCATTAGAGTTGAAATTACTAGTCAACTAGTAATGGCGCACCTGTCGGAAAGTGCGCCACTACTGTTGTTTTTTTATTATATATAAATTTCTTTTTGCAAAACTACTAATGGCGCACTGTTCCACATACCAAATTATCAAAGTACCGAACGCGAATCAGATGATCGTGATGAAAACTAGCTTGATGATAATTCCCATGTGTCCTCGGGAGCGCTTTCCTTTATATAAGAGTTTGTCCAGGCTTGTCCTTTGCTACAAAAAGGATTGGGCCACCTTGCTGCACCTTATTTACTTTTACCTTTTGTCACTTGCTACCAATTACCCTATCACAAAACTATCTGTTACCTATAATTTCAGTGCTTGCAGAAAATACCTTACTGAAAACTACCTATCATTTCCTTCTGCTCCTCGTTGGGTTCGACACTCTTACTTATCGAAAGGGCTATGATAGATCCCCTACACTTGTGGGTCTTCAGCTCTGAAACGTCAAAACGGGCCTTCCACACATCCTCCTCCCCCGCGTCGTCTCCTCCGAGGCGACTCGGGGGCAAACCCTAGCCGCCGCCACCTCCCCCACCGCCCCCTCCCTCCCTCCGCCGCCGCCAGAGGTGGCCACCGGCGCGGCCGGTCGACACCCGTGAAGGTGGCGGCGGGGACCTCGGCAGCTCCGCCCTGCGCGGAGAGCCTCGGCTTCCGGGGCGGCGGTCCCGGGCGGCGGCCAACGGCGTGGCCTGTGCGGCGGGCGGCGGCGTAGGGTGCAGGTGGGCCGCCTCCCTGGTCGCGCGGGCGGCACGGAGGCGGCGGGCGTCGGCGGCTGCAGCGCCCCCCGCAGGTTGGCTGTCCCTTGGAGAATCGCCGTCCTCAGTCTCGATCTACTCCGATCCACGCCGCCCCCTGTCCCTGGTGGCTCCGGTCGCCGTTCCGGTTGGCGGATGTGCGGATCTGGTGGTTGGGTGCGGATCCGGGGGAAACCCCTAGCTGGCGCGGCAGCCACATCGAAGACGTCGCCTTTGGGCTCCGTTCCCCTTGTTGAAGGCTTCGGTGAGCTTCCGGTACCTCCCACCCCACCCAGTAGCTCAGGTGAAAGCCTCAGTTCCTCAGTTCATGGCGACGATGGCACCTTGGTGGCGTGATCCTTCCTGAAGGCGTCGTCAGGGGAGTGCTCAAGTGGTGGTGGAGCAGTTTGTGGTTCGTCGGCGAATTGTATTGGTCAGATCTCATCTCCGGCAGCCTGCTCGGGCCCAGGTGTGGATGTCTCCAGCCGCTGGTGCGAGGGGATTGGGGTCCCTCTCTCGGTGCCAGTGTGGGCTTTGGAGACTCCTATCCTTGTCCGATGCATGGTGCTGCATTCTCTTGGCCTTCTCCGGGTTTTCAGCGCCTTCGTTTCGACAACTCTCGTCTGGTGCTTTGCCTTGCTGCGGCCGGCGACGGTGCTTCGGCGATCGGCTCTCCGTTTCATGTGGGTTTGTTCCCGGTGCCTCTCCTTTGGCAGCTTGGGATCTTTGATCTGGGTTGTAGGGTGGACCGCTCTGTCGGCCGCCGGTGTGGCACCCGTCGAGCCCGGGTGAAAGGGTAGGGAGCCTTTGCGGCGGCGAAGCCAGATCATGTGGTGCCCATGTCTCCCTCGGATGTCTATCAGGGACACAAAACATGCACGATGGTGCCTTCCTCCCGTAGCCTTAGTAGGTTTGCTAGTTAGGCGTAGCGGCGTTCGATGGCACTGTTCTTTGCCTTCGAGTTGTTCTACTGAGCACATTGTATCTTTTTTCCGCTTTCTGTTTTCTTGTTGCAAGTGGCAGTCCTGTAATCCTGGCCGGTTGATGGCTTTGTTAATTCAAAGCCGGGCTCTTCTTGAGCCTTCGTTCCAAAAAAAACGTCAAAACGTAACCAGGTGATTATAAATATGCTCTCCAAGTGTTTTCGAAGGTGTTTGTGGTGTGGAACAGTGCGCCATTAGTATGTTTTTTTTTTGCAAAACTACTAATGGCGCACCACCAGAAGGTGCGCCATTAGTAACCTGGATTACTAATGGCGCATTTTGAGTTGGTGCGCCATTAGTAAGTGGGCACCAACAAGATATTTTGGACAGCCACTCCTACCCACACTCACTTTCTCCCCACTTCATTCTCTCCACCTCCTCCTTGTCTCAGGTGCCTCCTCTTTTTCACCTCATTTCCACCATAGATTCATTCAAATTAAGTGGTTAAATTACCTTGTTTTGATAGGTAAGTAAGGGGGGAAACTATATTTATGTTGTTCTCCCTACAACAATGTGCACATGCACTTTTTATGGCCTAGCTAGATCTATGTATGTTCGTGGTGTTGCATATGTTCGTGGTGTTGCATATGTGTTTGTGTTTGGAGATGTACGGTATTTGAAATGCGATAGTTGCCAATATTTTCCCGAAATGTTGATTCATTTCCGTTTCGGCGAGAATTTTGGCATTAAGCATTCTTTTTGGTCCTATTTTTAGGGAAAGTCATGCCAAATTTTTTCTTGGTTCATATCGTTTTTCTCTACCCCGCAGGCGACCATGGTCCGCACGATGACCGAAGGCATCGTGAATAGGTTTTTGAGGTCCGCGAAGGCCGAGATGCTTCAAAAGAACGAGACGGAGATAAGATGTCCGTGTCGAAGATGCAAGCTGAAGAGCCTTATTGCGGACCCGGATTCCGGGCAGGTGCAGGACCACCTGCTCTTGCGTGGTTTCATGGATGGCTATCGGTGGCAAGGTGATGAAGATGACTACGAAGTCGTCCATGGGGGCCGGCCAAGAAATGAGGAAGGGCAGCAAGACAGCCACCGCGGCTCGGGCGGGCGAGAAGACGAAGAATCCCCAAGAGATAATCACGACGGTGATACTGTACACAGTCATCATGTAGAAGATGCAGGACATGATGATGAGGAAGATGCCAGAGCAGACGACGGGCATGATCATGAAGATGATGATGCCGGCGGAGCAGACGACGCTGGACCATCGATGGGCTGGGTGCAGGACCCTCATATTCAATAGCTGCTTCTCAAGCAGACGGATAACGCAAGAGCTGCAGCCCGAGAGAAAGCCAAGATGGATCAACTTGAGTTAGACGCGGTTACTCCATTGTATGAAGGATGCAGTCCCGAGGATACCCGCCTGAAAGTAACGCTCATGGCTCTGGAGATGAAGGTAAAACACAAAATGACCGACGCATGCTTCGACGAGAACATGTCATTCTGGCACGAACGTCTTCCCAAGGGGAACAAGTGCCCGACCAGTTTCGAGGAGGCGAAGAAAATCGTGTGTCCTCTGGATTTACCGCACGTGAAATACCATGTGTGCATGAACAATTGCATCATTTATCGGGACGAGCACGCGGAGTCTACCATATGTCCGGTGTGCGGCGTCACTCGATACAAGAAGAGGAAGAAAGCTCCTCGAAAAGTGGTGTGGTACTTTCCGATCACTCCTCGTCTGCAGCGGTATTTCGCGGACCCTAAGGTAGCAAAGCTCCTGCGTTGGCACGCGGATAGGGAGGAGAAGAAGCAAGATTACGCAAATGATCCGGAGGTAGATAAAAAAGACAAGATGCTGAGTCACCCTAAGGATGCGAGCCAGTGGTAAGCGTTGAACTTCGAAGACCTAGAATTTGGGGACGATCCAAGGAACATCGTGCTGGGCGCGAGCACCGATGGAGTCAATCCGTTTGGCAGCCAGAGAAGCACACATAGCACCTGGCCTGTGTTTGTGTGGATGCACAACCTTCCCCCTGGCTATGCATGAAGAGGAAGTACATTCACATGAGTATGCTAATTGAAGGACCGAAACAACCAGGGAACGACATCAATCTGTATCTGGGGCTGCTGAAAGAGGAGCTTGACACGCTGTGGAAAACGCCAGCCAATACGTGGGACGCCACAGAGAAAGAATATTTCCCTATGAGAGCTGCGCTGCTCACGACGGTGCACGACTATCTCGGTTACGGATATGTCGCGGGGCAGGTGGTCCACGGATTTTCTGGATGCGTCAGGTGCATGGATGACACAACGTATCGCCAGCTAGATAGAGATCCCGGGTCTTCGAAAACCGTGTTCATGGGACATCGAAGCTGGTTTCGCGATGATGACCTGTGGAGAAAACGCAAGGATCTGTTCGATGGTGAAACCGAACCCCGAGGACGCCCGCGTACGAGGAGCGGCGAGGAAATAGACGAGCTGTTGAAAAATTGGAAAGATTGCCCACTGCCGGGAAAGAAGCAAAAGGCGCCAGAGCCGGGAAAGAAGCGAAAGGCGCCAGAGCCGCTGCTGAAGGTATGGAAAATGAGGTCTGTTTTGTGGGACTTGCCGTACTAGAAGATCCACCGTGTGCCTCACAACCTTGATGTAATGCATATCACGAAGAACGTGTGCGAGAGTCTGCTTGGTACCCTGCTCAACATGACAGAGAGGACCAAAGATGGGCCGAAAGCAAGGGCGGACTTGAAATCAATGGGCATCAGGCAGGAGTTTCACGCTATATATGATGATGATGATGATGATGATGATGATGATGATGAGGCGAAGCAGGACATGGAAAGTCATCGCAAAGGCAAAAAGGCCAAGAAGACCGGAAATGACTACCCTCCCGCGTGCTTCACTCTAAGTCAGGAGGAGATCGAGCAGTTTTTCACCTGCCTCGTAGGAGTAAAACTTCCTTACGGTTACGCGGGGAAGATAAGCAGATACCTAGACCCAGCGAAGCTGAAGTTCAGCGGGATGAAATCTCATGACTGTCACGTGCTGATGACACAGATACTTCTAGTTGCAATCCGTGGGATCATGGACGCGCACGTCCGTGAAACCCTATTTGGCCTATGCAACTTTTTCGACGTCATCTCTCGGAAGTCGGTTGGCGTGAGGCAACTCAGAAGACTACAGGAAGAGATCGTGGTGATACTATGCCAGCTTGAGATGTACTTCCCGCCCGCATTCTTCGACGTTATGGTGCATCTGCTGGTCCATATCATGGACGATATCATCCAACTCGGGCCGACGTTCCTGCACAGCATGATGCCGTTCGAAAGGATGAATGGTGTCATCAAAGGATACGTTCGCAACATGTCACATCCAGAGGGAAGCATAGCCAGGGGCTTTCTGACCGAAGAGTGCATCTCCTACTGCACGAATTATCTAGGCATCAAGAACCCGGTTGGTCTGCCCGTCAACAGGCATCTCGGCAGGCTCGCTGGATGGGGTCACCTTGAGGGTCGCCGCGAAATGCATGTCGACTTCGAGGGTCGACTCGCCGACTTTGAAAGAGCGAACCTAGTCGCGCTACAACACATAGACGTGGTCGATCCTTGGGTGGTAGAGCACAAAATCTTTATCGTACAATGACTGAGGCCAACAGAGGACGGACGGAGATATAATCAAAGAGCACAACTCATGTTTCACGCGTTGGTTCAAGCAGAAGCTTCTGTCGTACCCTTTACATGAGGATTCTTCCGCGGAAGAACAACTCATATTCGCCTTGTCACAGCGCGCCGAGCACAACATGATGACCTATGAGGCGTACGATATCAACGGCTACACATTCTACACCGAGGCCAAGGACATGAAGAGCGATGGTTATCAGAACTCCGGGGTAACGATGGAATCCTACACCGGTAATGACAAGGACAGATACTACGGAAGGATCGAGGAGATCTGGGAGCTGAGCTACGCTGGAGAGAAGGTCCCGATGTTCCGTGTCAGATGGGCCAAGAGCGTCCTAAAAGAAGACCGGTATTTCACCACCATGGTTATACCCGAAGCCAAATCCAAGACCGCGGGCGCAAACGTCACCGCGAAAAATGAGCCATGGGTACTGGCTTCCCAAGTTGACCAATGCTTCTTCATTACCGACCCGTCAAAGCCCAGTCGTGTTGTCGTGAGGAGAGGTAAAAGGAAGATCATCGGAATGGATGGAGTAGCCAATGAGCAAGACTTTGACAAGTACGGCGACCCGAGGATCGAACATCACGACGATGATGAAGTAGCAGCATACACCACAAGAAGAAGCAGGACCACCCTACTTAAAGGACGTCTGTTCCACAGAAGAACTCCATTTGCGAAAAAGAAGGGCAAAAAGATTGTGAACAGATAGCTAGCTAAGATCGATTGTATTTAAATCGTAGCCTTCATTTCTCGATTGTATTTCATGGGCACTTTTTGAACTATCATGAATATTTTTATATTTCATGGACACTCGATCTCGATCCCCCTCCATCTCGATCGCTATCCCACCTCGCCAGATCCGGCCCCCTCACCGCCGAGAACCCCCCGGTCCACCGGCCGCCGCCGCCGACCCCCCGCACCCTCCCCTAATCAACCGC
>LR738714.1:9470546-9508765 GCA_902687465.1 Secale cereale | reverse complement strand
GCCGCCGACCCCCCGCACCCTCCCCCGCTCCACCGGCCGCCGCCGCCGACCCATGAACTCATGATATTTTCAAATAATAAATTTGATGATATTTTTCATATTCATAAATATATTCAAATAGCAAATTTGATGATATTTTTTAAAAAAATATTACTGTTTTATAAAAAAATATTACTGTTATGATTTAAACAAGTTTGAACATATTTAAACACAAATAAGTATCAAACAACATTTTAAATGCATAAAAAAAATTGTGGAGCCTGGGAATCGAACCCAGGACCTCCTGGTGTGAGAACTGGGTGCCGACCAATCGAGCTAGTAGAGGGGATTTGATGTGGATGAGGTTTGGTGGAAGATAACCTGTTGGCTCGAACAGAAATAAAAAAAAATACTAATGGCGCACCAGGGGGAGGTGCGCCATTAGTATTGTGCCCACATCCATATTTCGTCCCCGGCCCACTCCACCTATTCCCTCTCTCTCCCTCGATCCCCGTCCCCTCTCCTCTCCCGACGCCGCTGCCCCAACGCCGCCGCCCCCGCGCCCCCGACGCCGCTGCCCCCGCGCCCCCGACGTCGCCGCCCCCATGCCCCCGCGCCCCCGCGCCCCCGACGCCACTGCCCCTGCGCCCCCGACGCCGCCGCCCCCGCGCCCCCTACGGCAGCGGCGCCCGCGCCGGCCACGACAGCAACGGCGTCTCCCTGCTCGGCCGCACCGCGAGATCTCCCTCCCCTGCGGTAATTCTGCTCCCCCGGATCTCCCGCGGGTCCCTGCTTCGGATTCGGCTGTTTTGAGCTCGAGCTATGGGCAAATTTAGTCATGGCTGGTGATCTCCCGCTGGTCCCTGCTTCAGATGCGTCATTAGTTGAATTTGCGAATGAAGCTAGTTCCCATTGTCTAATGCCATGCGTATTTCTAGTCCCTTTTCATCGGGAGTGTTCGGCCTACAGGCTAAAACAAAAACAGTTAGATAAAATTACCTTATGATAAATTGAAACAATAAAAGAATCTGCCCAGTCAGCTAGTTCCATGAAATGGTATCGCCGTAGTGCTAGTAGATGTCCACAAAGATCAAAACCCTCCTCAAGCAACTTCATTGTGAAGCTGCTAACATATTTATATCTTTTAAAGTTAAGGAACAACGGGTAGAAAGAAAAGTACTGGCCAACAACTTCAGTGGTTTAAGCTTCAGAATTATAAGCCTGGATCAGATATTTTTCCTTTTCACCAACAAGATGATATTTTGCTTGTAAAAGAAGTTGATGAACCTAATACATGACAGATGGACTAAATTAGACAACAAAGGCATTTAAAGGACAAGTACATCACAAATTAGCGTTCCTGAAATAGTCTATGATGTTATGCTGACAGTAATAGTAGAATGAAGAAGAGGCATTATGATCAATCTAACATTATGAACTGCAACGTACAAGCATATACAATTAAGGATACTGAAGCAGAACTTCTTGTATAATGCACTTGTCAATAGCTATATCAAGTGGCATATCAGATGATGAACTACTATCTCTAGCTATCTTTTCTGTAGATTTGGCAGTATATTCTAACAATTTCTCCCATAACATTGTAGAGCCGTCTCCTACAGTCCGCTCAGCATCAGCCGGGAGGACAGCCGCCATTGCATCATGGCTGTGGAGTCCCCAGTGGAGCGCCCTCGACAGAAAAGGTACATGCAGTAACATACCCCCCGATCTGCAGAATGTACACATGTATGCTAGAGCTCTACATAATGAACGCATGATACTAGTGTGCGTCCGAGCAATAGTGAGTGAATTTTACTTCCTGCGCCACTTATTAGAATAAGTGGTGATACTAGCTTACTGAATTAATCAACTCTTCCTATGGGCTTAATTTGACTGGATTTGTCATTAGGTCTTTTTACAGGTCGTAGTTATTGAAATTCTGGTATGGCCAATGTTTATTTAATATTACCCAGCATGATGATGTATCAATGTAGCATTAGCATATGATCCAAGTGCTAGTACTGGTAGTAAATAGCTAATACAGTTAATGAAGAAGAAAAAAACTGCTAGTACAATTAATGAAGAAGAAAAAAAACTGCTAGTACTGCTAGTAAATAGCATCAGACTGAATGTCTTTTATATATGGCCAATACAGTCTGATGGCCAATACAGTTAATGAAGAAGAAAAAAAACTGCTAGTACTGCTAGTAAATAGCATGAGACTGAATGTCTTTTATATATGGTACTACTAGTAAATAGCTTCTTCTATATACTAATTTGCATCAAAGTGTAGAACAAAGCATCAGACTGAATGTCTTTTTTTTTTCAAAAACTGAAGCCCTAATGCAAGTTTTGTTGTACCTCAGATTCAGAAGCAAAATCTTTCTAACAAATCGACCTTATTCAGTCTTCAAGTTGTTTCTCTTATATATGTGTTGTTATTAACAGTGGGTAATTAACCTAACTATTCATTTTTCCTTAGGTTAATATAAAAATGTCCAGCGTATATATATTTGAAAATGATTGCTGCTAGATGTTAATTTGCTGGTACTAGCTAGAATTTGGCACTGAAAAGCAAAAGCAAAAGCTAATTAACTGCTGGGTAATAGCACTGGTACTAGGTAGCTAAAATATGTGTTCTGAAACACTGAGAGCAGAAACACTTACTACATACATATGCTCAAGAAACACTTACTAACCAGAAAAGGTTTTGACTTGAAATGTTAATAGCACAGAGAGCACCACAAGTTAAACACCTCAATCTGTTAGTATTTGTCTGCATTTGCTCACATTCTTCTTGTATCTGATCCAGTATTGCTTGTAGTGGTTTGTCCAAAATGTTGAATGATACTGCTTGGAGATGCATATATTGTTTCACCTCTTCACATGCCAATGTATTTTCCATGTTGTGATGAAGGCCTTTTTTTAACACTGGGCTTTGCCACCTGTTGTTTGTCTTGTAAATAGCATTGGACAGAGATTTAAGCAAGTAGCACATTGCCTTGTCCACCTGGGATAATGATTTTGCCTTGTCCACCCGAGAGGCCCTTGAGTTTGCTGGAATGTCGATTAACTTCCGTTCCGGCAAATTCGGGTACTCCATATGTCCTATTTTCAGCAAAGGTCATGCTGAAATTTTCCGTGAATTTTAGCATGACTTTGATAAAAATAGGACATATGGGGTACTTGTGACTAATGCATGGACCGGGGTATCTTAGTAGTTAATTAAGTAGGATCAAGTGCCCCTTTATTCTAGCTGCATTAAACCATAGGCGGCAATAGAGCCAAGTGATTAGGCCCAACTTAGAATTCTCCTTCCCAGCTTAGCTTTTAGGATGCCTCGGTGTCGACAAACCATAAATTATAAAACCTTGGCTTTTAGGGTGCCTCGGTGTCGATAAAAACCGAAATGATGAAAGCTTAGGCTTTTAGGGTGCCTCGGCGTCGAAAAACCCTCAATGATAAAAGCTTAGCTTTTAGGATGCCTCGGTGTCGACAAACCCTAAATGATGAGACCATGATCTTGTTCCTTGACAATAACCAACTTTTTGACCAAACTTTTTTCCTATTTAGAGAGAAACATGGCCAACAACGATGAGGCCGGGGGTTCGGGCGGCAAGGCATTCTGGGAGCTGTCCCAGGAGATGGACGAACAACCTCACTTGTATGAGGACGCCGCCTTCCCCACCGATCCTGAGACCACTGATGGTACCACCGAGGATGACCCCACTGATGTCGGGGGAAACTGTCCGCCACGAACACCTATGGGACCGGAGCCCCTTGTCTGTGCGGTACGAGGGCGGAGGGAGCACGAAGAGCAGATCGTAGCGAGCACGCGGGCAGTTTTACCCAGGTTCGGGCCGCGGTAGACGCGTAAAACCCTACTCCTGCTTAGTTATGTATTGAGTTGGAGTGCTCGGGAGCTTGAAGAAGCAGCTACACCGAGCGTATGAGTGATCTAGGTTTCGTACCCCCTCCACGTTGTGCATGGGCCTCCTTTTATAGTGCAAGGGGTCACCGACAGGTGTCAACGTAGGAGAAAGGAGTAAAAACGTAAAAGAGGTGGTAGTTGTAACAGTGCGGGAACAGTGGAGCTATAGTGCGCGAACAGTGGTCGCTACCTACTTTGACAGTGGGGGACAAGGGCATTTAATGCCCGTCGCCGTCGACCCCAAAAGCTCCCGCCCTTGCGTCTCCGTCTGCCACGGCGATGGATCCACCACCGTGGAGTGCCACCGTGTCCCCCAGGCTGCACAGCCATCCGCCACGCGTCCCTGGATAGGCCCCAGGGCGACGCGTGGGCCGATGAGCTGGAGCGCGGGCACACAGCGCAACTCTTCCGGCAAGCACCTTGCCGGGGCCTTGATCTTGCCGGGCCCGGGAGCTTGCCGCTCCCCGGGCCCTCGCCGGGGCGCATATAGCGCCGAGGCGTGTCTTCTAGTCTTCCTGGCAAGCTCCTCTTGCCAGGGCCTTGTGCTAGTGATGTAACCTTGAGCCTGATAGGGCCTTCCCGGCAAGCTCCACTTGCCGGGGACTCGATCTTCTGTCTTGTATACTTTGTTTTTGAATGGTTTAAATATAGAGGAGGAAGGTCTCCGGCGAGCGTGTGGTAAACCCTGCCGCGGGAAGCTGCAACAGCCCGTGCACAAGTTGGGGTACTGAGGTACCCCTACCTTAGTACACCGACAGGAGCCCCCGGGCCTGGGCCACACACGGTGCCGAGCGCTGTTGGGCCAGGCCCAAAACAGTGCACGGGCACACGCGGCCCACGGCGCGCCGAATCCACTTCCGTATCCGCCGCATCCCCCCGTAACGGCACGCGTCGATTGCGGCGTCGTGGGATGGGACGTGCCCACGTTCCATCAATGAAAAAGGGCGAAACGCCCCCCCACTTCCCCATAAAAGCAGAGGAAGCAGGAGCGGTTCCCCTCCTTGCGCCTTCATTGCATCTTCTTCTTCCTCCAGAAACCCTCTTTGCGCTCCGCCTCCACACCTCCGCCGCCGCCGTTCTCCACTTCCTTCGCCGCCTCCGCCATGGCCCCGAAGACCGAGAAGGCGAAGGCGGAGAAAGCCAAGAGGGAGAAGTCGGAGCAAGCAGCGAAGCTTACCGCGTACCGGAAGCGGAACCTCGTCTTCCCGCCGAGGCTCGGCGCGCGGGAGCTCTGGAACAAGTACTACTTGTTCTGGGCCAAGGAAACCAAGGCGCACCCCCGCACTCGAGCTTATCCGGCCGCCGCCAAGGACAACTACCCCGGCGGGTACTACTTCTTCGCAGCCTTCTTTCACTGCGGTCTTTGCCCTCCTTTCTCTGATTTCTTCTGCGACGTCATGCACACCTATGGCCTCCACCTTCTTGACTTCACCCCCAACGCCATCCTCACAATGGCGGTTTTCGCACACATGTGCGAAAACTTCATAGGGATACACCCAAACGTAGCGCTGTTTAGGCACTTCTTCACTCCTAGAGCAGAGACCGGCGCCCCCCTCTCCGGGGGAATTTCTTGGGTATTTCGTCTGAACAAGAAGGAGTCGTACTTGCCGGGGGAGCTCCGCGGCAAGTGGGAGGAGTGGCGTGCAGATTGGTGCTGGATCGTTGAGGATGAGCCGCAGCCCTTCACCGCGCCGCGCACAACGCCCATCGCGCGCGGCAGGGATTGGAGCGAGCTGGATTCGGACGACATCAAGCTCGACGTCGCCCTCGTCTGGATTCTTCGTCTTCGGGTAGCTAGGTTGTCCGTTGCAGAGGTGGGCGCAGACTTCCTCTGCCGCCGCATCGCCCCTCTCCAAGACAGGAAAAGGCCGGCCTGGGAGTACGGCAACCCAGCGGACATAATGAGGCTGCGCCCCGGGCTGAACTTCAACTTCACGACGCTGGAGCTGAAGGGGATGGTCCAGGAACTCTTCAAATATGACCCGGCACACCCTGAGTGGTTC
This sequence comes from Secale cereale, assembly GCA_902687465.1. Classification (NCBI taxonomy): domain Eukaryota; kingdom Viridiplantae; phylum Streptophyta; class Magnoliopsida; order Poales; family Poaceae; genus Secale; species Secale cereale. Next base: position 9,502,852 of record LR738714.1, on the reverse strand, counting down.
AGGCCTCCCCGGGGAGTGGTGCCCCTCTGCAACAGCACAGTCCGAGACTGTCTCTGCGCCATGATGCCCGCGTGCGATTCGCACGGCGTGGACCGCACGTGGATTCCGCCCAAGCCCATAGACGTCCTCAGCTTCTTCGACAACCTCGTGGAGGTGGCGAAGAACAAGAATGACATCAAGGAGCACACGCGGGACACCACCGAGCAGGAGCTTGCTTACATAGCTTCTCGGGCTGAAGAGGCCGCTGCAGCCGCAGCGGCAGGAGATTTTGGGTATACGCCTGAAGAGGCGGAGGCTGCGGATGCGTCCAGCCAGGCGGAGGAGGCGGAGATCCGCAGACTGCTGCAACTTCCTCCCGACGCGCTCGCCGGGGTCCCCTCTCTGAGGCACTCCGGGATCCACGGGATCGTGGCCGAGGCCGCGGCAAGGGAGGGCGCTGTCGGAGGGAACAGAGGCGCCGCGGGGAGCGGAGGCGCCGGAGGGAGCGGAGGCGCCAAAGGAAAAGAGGCCGCAGCGCAGGGCGCTGGGCCCAGCGAGCCAGCCGGGGAGGAGGAGGAGGAGGAGGCCGAGGACTCCGACGGATCTACGGAGCTCTATGCCGACGACCTCTCCTCGTCGGAGACCTCCCCGCCCCCGGCAAGCCCAAGGCGGTCTCCACCGAAGCGTCTTCGCAAGACGGCGACGGGAGAGAGGGCGCAGGCGCCCCGGCAACAACCAGCTCGCCGGGCAGCTCCCCGGGGGAGCCAAGCTGCGCCGGAGGCGACCGGCGCACCAGCCACAGCGGAGGCGGCCCGCGCGCGGGCCACGACGGAGGCGCCTCGCAAGCAGGCGTCGAGCCGACAGGGGTCTTCTCGGAGCGGAGCAGCAGCTCCGCCCGCTCCTCGGGCTCCGGCTACCACAGGGGCTGGGTCTTCGCAGCCCCCAGCCCCCGGGACCGCCAAGCGCCCGAGGGAATCTTCGTCTTCCGCTCCTCGCGCAGACGCGCCCCAGGTGGAGTATGATTTCTCCGCCTTGAGCGAGGACGACGAGGAGGATCAGGAGTAAGAATCTGAAATCTTACACCTTCTCAAGTTTCGTCTTGATTATTGTCGATGCTAATTTTGTTTGTTGCTTTGATTTCAGGACCTTGGTTCAGCGCGTGGCGAAGAAAGCCAAGGCGCCTGTGGTCGAGGTCGCGGAAGGCTCGGCCACTGCGGCAACTGGGGACGTGCCGGAGCCAAGCCTGCCGGACCCGAGCGCTGCTCCGAGGAGCAGCCCCCAGCGCAGCCCCCAGCGTAAGTCTGGGTTCCATCTTTCCGCTCGTCGGGACGTGCTTGGGGATTTTATCTTGTTTCAATATCTTGATGTCTTTGTCTTGACTTGTGCAGAGGTGGAGCCACCGCCGCAGGAGCGCCCGGAGGCCGCCCCCGAGGAGCTGCAGGCCCCGCCGTCCCCGCCAAGGCCGAACTCCCCGGCAAGGGAGAGCGCTCCGCCAAGGGCGGGTACTCCGCTAAGGGCGAGTACCCCGCCCAGGGCGAGCAGCCCGGCGAGGGTGGCTACTCCGCCAAGGCAGAGCTCCCCGACGAGGGAGCCCGCCGCTGACGACGTCCGCCAAGGTAGGTCTTGTGACTTTGTCTTCTTGGCATTGTCTCTTTTTGGATTTTTGCTTGAACTTCTTTTTCTTCTTCTTCTTTTTAGATCCTCCTCCTCCCGAGCCGATGGAGACGGAAGTCATCAACATCGAGGATGAGGAGGGCGCGCAGGGCGGCGGCGGCGACGTCCCTGTCGCCGAGGACACGGCGAGAGCCGCCGAGCCAGCCGCGCAGGAGACCGCTCCGGCTGCGGACGCAGCGGCCGGGGAGGGGGACGGCGACCGCACCGCCGACCCGGAGGCGGCGGGAGCATCAAGTGCTGCGCCGGCCGCCGATCCCTCCGCCGGCAAGGAGCAGGGATATTACCTCGAAGCCCCCAACGGCGTCTTCATCCAGGTGCCGTGGGGTTCTTCGTCGCGAGCTCCCGCGGAGGGCGAGGCATTTGACGGGGAGGTCCTCGCCTCCGCGGGCTTGAAGATTGTCGAGGCGCCCGGCGGGAGCAAAGGGCCCGAGGAGGAGAAGCTGCTTCACCAGCTCCTGGCCCTTTACCGGGCCAGGCAGGCGAAGCTTGCTTCCCGGGAAGCCCTTGCCGCCAAGGCCGCCGCGGAGATGGAGAAGCGCGCGGCGGAACTCAGCGCCGCCAACCAGGCGGCCCTCCGCGAGGTGGCGGAGGAGCGCGAGCGACTCGCCGGCGAATACCAGGAGTGGGTGCCGGAGAAGGCCGAGGCCGAGGAACAGCAGCGGCTCGCCGGGGTGGAGCTGTCCCGGCGAGAAGGAGAACTCGCCCAGCGTAAGGTTCAGCTCGACTCCCATGAGGAGGACCTTGCCGCTCGGGAGGAGGCCCTTGGTGGGGAACTGAAGGAGGCGAAAGCCGCCGCGGTTGCCGCGGAGACCGCCAAGAAGGAGCTCGCCGCCAAGGTCGCGCAGCTGGAGAAGTCGCTGAAGGTGAGCGCAGAGAAGGTCGCCGCGCTCATCACGGAGCACGAGAAGGACGCCCACACCAATTCAGAACTCCAGGTGCGTCTTTCTGAGAGGGGCGACGAGTTGAAGGCCGCCAAGGACTCCATCGAGGACTTGGAGTTGAAGGTCTCGACACTGAAGGATTCACTCGACGCTGCCCGGGCTCGGGAGACCAAGTTGAAGGAGGAGCTCCGCAAGGAGCGGACCTTGGTGGACAGCGCCAACAAAGCGGCTGAGCTCTTCCGCAAAACCGTTGAGGTATGGACCGAGGACTTAGTATCTTGCGCGTCCAACATCGACCAGGAGCTGCTGGCGTTGAAGCTGGAGCACCTCATCTACTCCCCGGATCCAAACCTCCCACACAGCGCCAAGCTCAGCCTCTTCTTCAGGGGAATCGCGCCGGCCCTTGCAGATCTGCGGAAGAAGATCCCCACGCAACTGGCCGAGGAGACGCGCCTACTCTGTACGGGAACTCTGGAGCGTGTGCTGACGAAGATCGTATACCGCAATCCGGGTATAAATCTCACCAACGTTCTTCGCAGCTTGCCGGCTGACGCGGACATGGAGGCTCTGAAGGAGCAGGTCGCCCACATCATTGCCAAGGTGGCTAAGATCTCCAGGATCGAGGGCGACCGCGTAGATTAGGCCTCCATTATCTTTATCTCTTTTTGCTGCTGCATATGATGTTATGAACTCATTAGTCCATTGCGACAAGTTATCCTTTGTAAGATATTTATCTCATTTTAATCAATCAGTGCAATGTTATCTTCCTTGTCTTAATCCTTGACTTTGTATGTTTTCCACCCTACGCTCCCGGGGAGCTTGCCGGCAAGGGGCCCTTGCCGCGAGCGCTGAGTGCTGGACTCTGAGCAGCCTGCTGGCCAAGGTCTCACCGGCAAGCAACCTCGCCGCGGCTAGTCGCAACGCACTTAACTTGCTGAGCGTACTCGGAAACGAAGCAAGGGCGTGACACTTGTCGCAGCTCACTTAAATCGTTGAGCGAACTCGGAAACAAGATAAGGGTGCGGCAAGCTACGGGTAGGTTCCTCCGCGCACAGGTTTTCCATACAAAGTGTGATTGTTCAAGGAAGACAACTAAAAATTTAAAATTTGAACTGGTCAAATTCTAATAACTTAGCTTTCATATATTGCTTGCTTCCCGGTAAGGCTTCTCTTTCTTGAACAGCACTTGGTTCCTCCTCCACCTCCTTCCCCCCCGGCAAACTTGTGCGCGAGGAATGTTCCTTCTGCTTAAGGAGCAAGGAAGAAGAAGAGGGAAACAAGTATATGGCCTTTAGGCGTTGTAATGCTTACCGGTTACTTGAGTGTTATATCAAATGCCGAACAAAACATGCAAATAGCAAAGAAAAGCATGCAAAAGGCAATCGGCGCGAAAAACACAAAAACTTTACTGATGCACGGGGTCTGCGCCCGGCTTTGTACAAAGGGTTACATGCAACAGCGGCAAAGCTTGTACAAAAGGTGGTTGCCGGAGCGGATCACGGCAACCGCGCCTTACGGGTGAAACTTGCGAAGATGCTCTATGTTCCAGGAGTTGCTCACCGGTAAGCCTTCTTCGGTCTCGAGGCGGACAGCGCCGGGCCTCGTGACTTGTCTCACCCGATAAGGGCCTTCCCACTTCGGCGTCAACTTGTTTGAATTCTTGGCGGACTGAACACGCCAAAGAACAAGGTCGCCTTCCTCGAGACTCCTGGCCTTAACCTTGCGGCTATGATAGCGGCGCAAGGCTTGCTGGTATCGAGCAGCTCGTACAGCAGCCTGGAGACGTCCCTCCTCGAGGAGCAATGCATCATCTTGCCGCAGTTGCTCTTGCTCGAGCTCATCATAAGCGAGCACTCGAGGAGATCCGTATACGAGTTCCGTGGGGAGAACTGCCTCTGCTCCATAGACTAGAGCAAAGGGTGTCTGTCCGGTGGCTCGACTTGGTGTCGTTCTGATTGACCAAAGAGCCGCCGGTAGCTCCTCTATCCAATTTCTTCCGCACTTGCGCAGCCTGTCAAAGGTCCTTGTCTTGAATCCGCGCAGCACTTCAGCATTGGCCCTCTCCGCTTGACCGTTGCTCCTTGGGTGAGCAACAGAAGCGAAACAGACCTTGGCGCCAAGGTCTTGGACGTACTGCATGAAGGTGCGATTAGTAAATTGTGTACCGTTGTCGGTGATGATCCTGTTAGGGATCCCAAAACGGCAAACAATCGACCTGAAGAACCTGACTGCTGACTGTGCTGTCACCTTTCTCACTGGCTCCACTTCTGGCCACTTTGTGAACTTGTCGATTGCAACGTACAAGTACTCAAAGCCCCCGACAGCACGAGGGAAAGGGCCGAGGATATCGAGCCCCCAGACCGAGAAGGGCCAGGACAAAGGGATTGTTTGGAGAGCTTGAGCTGGTTGATGAATTTGCTTTGCATGGAACTGGCACGCTTCATACTTGGTTACTAGTGCAGTTGCATCTTGGAGGGCTTCTTGCCAAAAGAACCCTTGCCGGAAAGCTTTCCCGGCAAGCGCCCTTGCGCCAATGTGGTGGCCGCATATGCCTCCGTGTATTTCCGCCAACAGCTTCTGTCCATCTTCCCTGGAGATGCACTTCAGTCTGACACCATTGAGCCTTCTTCTGTACAGCTCGTTGTCCACGAACTGGTACATACTTGACTGCCTGGTTATCTTCTCTATTTCTTCTGGGTCGTCGGGAAGTTCTCCAGTTTGTAGAAAACGGACGATCTGCTGCGCCCATGCCGGAGCTTGGGGCTCAACGGCAAGGACTAAAGGCTCGAGGGCCGCTGCGGGAACCTCAGCTTCTACGGCAAGGACCTCTGGTTCCGCCGGAGCTGAAGGTCCCCCGGCAAGCTCGCCGGGGCGAGGCTTGTCGGGAACGCTTGCTTCAACTGTACAGACCCGAGGATCTGCAGGAGCAAACTGTTCCTCAGCATTGTGGTTGTTGATCTTGGGGACCTTGGCGGCGGTTTCAGGAAGATCCGCCGGCAAGTAGTCGCCGGAGACCAACTTTCTCTTCTTGGACTGCCCAATTGATGGTGTAACGGATGGTTGAGTCAGCTTGAGCAAGAAGGTCCCTGGTTCCACAGGTAGCTTCATCGAAGCACACTTTGAAAGGCCATCTGCAATTTCATTCCGAGCTCTCGGGATGTGCTCCATCTGCAGACCTTCAAAGTGTTCCTCAAGCTTCCTCACTTCATCGACATAAGCTTCCATCAGAGGGCTCTGATAGCTCTTGTTGACTTGCCGGACCACCAACTGAGAATCTCCCCGCACAATCAGCTTCCTGACCCCAAGTTCGGCCGCAATCCTGAGGCCGGCAAGCAAGCCTTCATATTCAGCAGTGTTGTTTGTCGCTTGCTCCCTGGGAAAGTGCATCTGGATAACATATTTGAGGTGCTCTCCGGTGGGCGCGATGAGTACCACGCCAGCACCGGCGCCTTGCAGCGAGAAGGCACCATCAAAATACATTACCCATTCACTTGTCGCTTCTTGTACGGGTGCACTTGTTTCTTGAACTTCTTCATCGGGTGTTGGGGTCCACTCAGCTATGAATTCTGCCAAAGCTCGGCTCTGTATAGTTGAAGTACTTTCAAACTTGAGTCCAAAGCTTGACAGCTCCAGGGCCCACTCAACGATCCTGCCTGTTGCTTCTGGGTTGTGCAATATTCTCTTCAGCGGAAAGCGAGTGACCACTGTTATCTCATGTGCTTGGAAGTAATGGCGCAGCTTTCTCGAGGCCATGAGGAGGCCGAAAAGCAACTTTTGCACACCAGAGTACCTTGATCTAGCCCCCTGGAGAAGGGAGCTCACAAAATACACTGGGCGCTGCACCATTCTTCTTCGCACTCCTTCTTGTTCCTGCGCAGAGTTGTCCTTGTCGGGGCCAGAGCTTGCCGGAGCAGCCCCCTGCTTGTCGCTGGATTCGCTTGCCGGTGGTGCTGACTCCTCGTCGGACTCCCTCTCCGCTACTAACGCAGCACTAACCACCTGGTTGGTTGCCGCTAGGTATAGCAACAACTTTTCCTGTGGACTAGGTGCGACTAGTATTGGAGTGGAGGACAGGTACCGTTTCAAATCCTGCAGCACTGCCTCTGCTTCCGGAGTCCACTTCATGGGACCTGCCTTCTTCAAGATTTTGAAGAAAGGTAGGGCGCGTTCTGCAGACTTTGAAATGAACCTACTGAGGGCAGCCACACAACCTGCAAGCCTTCTGACATCCTTGACGCGCTTTGGGGCCTCTATCTGCTCAATGGCTTTAATCTTGTCGGGGTTGGCTTCAATCCCCCTCTATGACACAAAGAAACCGAGAAGCTTGCCGGAGGGGACTCCAAAGACGCACTTCTCGGGGTTCAACTTAAGCTGTATCCTGCGCAGGTTCTGAAATGTTTCTTCCAAATCTTGGATCAGGGTATCCTTGCTCTTGCTTTTCACCACGATGTCATCCATGTAAGCCTCTACATTTCTGTGGATCTGTGGCTCAAAAGCAGTGTATACTACCCTTGCAAAGGTTGAGCCTGCATTCTTCAATCCAAATGGCATGCGTATGAAGCAATAAGTGCCACATGGAGTGATAAATGCAGTCTTCTCTTCATCCTCTTTGGCCATAAAGATCTGATGGTAGCCTGAATATGCATCAAGAAAACAGAGTAGCTCACATCCGGCGGTGGAGTCAACGATCTGGTCAATGCACGGCAAAGGGAATGGATCCTTGGGACATGCTTTATTCACATCGGTGAAGTCTATACACAGTCTCCACTTCCCATTGGCCTTGCGCACGACGACTGGATTTGCCAACCACGTCGGATGGATCACACCTCTAACTAGGCCTGCTGCCTCTAGCTTCTTGATTTCTTCGTTGATGAATTCTTGGCGCTCCACGGCTTGCTTCCTCACTTTCTGCTTGATGGGCCGCGCATGAGGACAAACAGCAAGCTTGTGCTCAATTACCTTCCTGGGAACGCCGGGGATGTCAGATGGTTGCCATGCAAACACATCGACATTCGCCCGTAGGAAGGCAACGAGCGCGCTTTCCTATTTGCTGTCAAGTGTGGCACTGACGGTGAAGGTACCACCAGTGCCGTCCTCCTTGGCGGACACTTTCTTGGTTGCCGGAGGAGCAGCCATCCCTTTCTTACTCTTGCCGGTGGAGCTCGATGGAGCGTCCTCGACGGCAGCGCAGCACTCCGAAGAGGTGCGGTTGCCGGAGTGGGCCCCAGAGCACTTGCCGGACTTAGTCTTCGTCTTCTCCCCCCCGGGAGCTTCAGCGGCAAGTGTATCCTTCTCGGCCGCAGCTGCCGCGTCCCGGTAGATCTTGTCGGCGCAGACAAGCGCATCTTTCTTGTCGCCGTGGACAGTGATGACGCTTATCGGCCCCGACATCTTGAGTACGTTGTAAGCATAATGGGAAGCTGCCATGAACTTGGCGAGGGCAGGACGGCCAAGTATTCCATTGTAAGGCAATGGAATATCGGCGACGTCGAAAGTGATGCGCTCAGTTCTGAAGTTGAGCTCCCCGCCAAAGGTTACCGGCAGAGTGATCTTTCCCTTGGGCTTGCTCCTTCCCGGGTTGATTCCTTGGAAAGAACCGGTCTCTTCGAGCTCGCCATCTGGAATTTGGAGCTTCTTGATCACAGCAGAGGAGATCAAGTTCAGCCCGGCCCCGCCGTCAACCAACATTTTGGTGACCTTGAGGTTGCGGATGGTGGGAGAAACCAGCATCGGCAAGCACCCGACCGCGGTGGTGCGGTCAGGGTGATCCTCAAGATCAAAAGTGATGGGCGTGTTGGACCATTTGAGGAGCCTGCGCGACTCCACGGGCGGCTCTGCTGCATTCACCTCACGCACCCACTGCTTTAGTTGGCGGTGGGAGGTGTGCAGAGAGGCGCCACCGTCGACGCACAGGACCTCCGTGGCCTTCTGGAACTCCTGCTCGCTGTTATCCTCGTCCTCCATGTCTTCGTCGTCGTCCTCTTCGTCCTTGTCGCGGCCCCGGGGAGGTCGATCTCCTTGCCGCTGCTTGGCCTTGCCGCGGCGTCCTCCCCGGCCGTTGAACGGCCGCTTCTTGCTTGGCTCTTCCCCGCCACCCTGGGCCTTCTCCTTGTCGCGCCTCTCGTACTCAGCCTTCTGCTGCTCGACGAGATACTCAACGCGCTTGCAGTTGGAGAGATCGTGACCCTTGGTGCGGTGGATCTTGCAGTATTGCTTGTCGGAGTTGCCCGGCTTGTCGGCTGCCGCTACAGGGGCGGGCTCCTTGCCGGAGCCGCCAGCCTGCGTTTGCTTGGCGGGAGCCTCCTTGCCGGACTTCTCGACGGCAAGCACCTCTTTCTTGCCCTTCCTTCTGTTATTCCGCCGCCGGCTCTTCTTTGCCGGGGCGGTGTCGTCGCTGTCGCTTCCTCCTGCGCCAGCATCCTCCCCGGGGAGTCTCCTCCCCTCTTCTGCGCGTGCGCACTTGTCGGCCAGAGCATAGAGCTCGCTGACATCCCGAATCTTGGTCATCGCCATTTCTTCACGCATGCGGCGGTTACGCACGTTCTGGTGGAACGCGCTGATAACCGCGGCAGGGTGGACATCAGGGATGTTGTGCTGCACACGGCTGAAGCGTTGGATGTACTTGCGCAGGGTTTCTCCTTCCTTCTGGGCCAGAATGTGGAGATCGCTCTCCTGGCCGTGGGGTTTGTGGCCGCCGGTGAAGGCGCCAACAAACTGGTGGCAAAGGTCGGCCCAAGAAGAGATGGAACCTTCCGGCAAGTGCATAAGCCACGAACGGACGTTTGGCTTAAGCACGAGCGGGAAGTAGTTTGCCAAGATCTTCTCGTCGCGCCCCCCAGCAGCTTGCACTGCGATGGTGTAGACGCTGAGGAATTCTGAGGGGTGCGCCTTGCCGTCGTACTTCTCCGGTACGTCGGGCTTGAAATTCTTCATGCTGGGCCACTGGACGCGCCGCAGCTCACGGGTGAACGCAGGGCAGCCTGCCGCGTACGGCAAGTCGCCTGGTTCACCGGGCGCGCGCGCGTCGACAGCGTTCCCAGCTCTGTTATCTGATTGTCGCCGAGCTTCTCGGCGGCGCTCGATTGTGGTGCGAGCGTCTTCTTGTCGCCTATCGTCGAGGACCTGGCGCTGGTCCCGACGAGCCCGCGGGTCCGACGACGCTGTGGAGCCGTCGTCGGCGTTGTTCCGGCGGGGTGGCGTCTTCTGCTTCCGCGGCGGGGAGTGCACGCTTGTCGCACCCCCGGCGGTCTTGTCGCCGTCGGCCTTCGTCTTCTCAGCTTGCCGCGGCCGCGAGGCCGACGGCTGCTGTGGAGAATCGTTGTTGGCGAAGGCGATCAGGCTCTGGATGGTGGCCCTCCAGTCTTCGGCCTTGTCTGCCGCTGGAGGGAAGTCGAGGAGCAGTTGCGCTCTTGCGAGCGCTTCTGCTGGAGTGGAGGGGAACGGGGGCGAACGGTGCGAGGAGCGGGATATGCTCGGACTCCTAACAACGTTAGAAGGAGCAGGGTCCCGCGCCGGCGCCTTCGCTTTGCTTGTGCCCGGACGGTGGTCCGGGGCGTCCCGCGAGCCTCCGGTTTGCCCTTGCCCCAGCAAGCGGATACCACCTCCTGTGGTATGGCGCGGCTGGGTTGTCGTGTGCTGAGATGGACGCGGCGCGTCCACGGAGACCGAGGTTCGGTCGTCCGTCCTGTTCTTGGATCTGGTGGCGCCGTGAGTGTCCTCGCCGGCGACCACCCTTCCGACGGCGTCTCCCCCGCCCACCGTTGGCTCCGGTGGCGGCGGGTGAGACGCGGACGGGCCTCCGACCTCCGAAGCCTTCTTCTTCGGGGCCATGATGCTGTTGCTGATGAAGCTGCTGATGGAACTGGAGAGGTTGATGTAGAATGCGCCCGCGCGAACGCCGGATCAGGTTCGCACAACCTCGACGCCCCCTACCTGGCGCGCCAAAGATGTCGGGGGAAACTGTCCGCCACGAACACCTATGGGACCGGAGCCCCTTGTCTGTGCGGTACGAGGGCGGAGGGAGCACGAAGAGCAGATCGTAGCGAGCACGCGGGCAGTTTTACCCAGGTTCGGGCCGCGGTAGACGCGTAAAACCCTACTCCTGCTTAGTTATGTATTGAGTTGGAGTGCTCGGGAGCTTGAAGAAGCAGCTACACCGAGCGTATGAGTGATCTAGGTTTCGTACCCCCTCCACGTTGTGCATGGGCCTCCTTTTATAGTGCAAGGGGTCACCGACAGGTGTCAACGTAGGAGAAAGGGGTAAAAACGTAAAAGAGGTGGTAGTTGTAACAGTGCGGGAACAGTGGAGCTACAGTGCGCGAACAGTGGTCGCTACCTACTTTGACAGTGGGGGACAAGGGCATTTAATGCCCGTCGCCGTCGACCCCAAAAGCTCCCGCCCTTGCGTCTCCGTCTGCCACGGCGATGGATCCACCACCGTGGAGTGCCACCGTGTCCCCCAGGCTGCACAGCCATCCGCCACGCGTCCCTGGATAGGCCCCAGGGCGACGCGTGGGCCGATGAGCTGGAGCGCGGGCACACAGCGCAACTCTTCCGGCAAGCACCTTGCCGGGGCCTTGATCTTGCCGGGCCCGGGAGCTTGCCGCTCCCCGGGCCCTCGCCGGGGCGCATATAGCGCCGAGGCGTGTCTTCTAGTCTTCCTGGCAAGCTCCTCTTGCCAGGGCCTTGTGCTAGTGATGTAACCTTGAGCCTGATAGGGCCTTCCCGGCAAGCTCCACTTGCCGGGGACTCGATCTTCTGTCTTGTATACTTTGTTTTTGAGTGGTTTAAATATAGAGGAGGAAGGTCTCCGGCGAGCGTGTGGTAAACCCTGCCGCGGGAAGCTGCAACTGCCCGTGCACAAGTTGGGGTACTGAGGTACCCCTACCTTAGTACACCGACAACTGATGGTGCCGCCGAGGATGCCACCACTGATGGTGCCGCCGAGGATGCCACCACTGATGATGGCGGCGCACGCACAGATGGCAGCCAACCGAAGAGGCAACGGAAGGACCGGCGCCCGACCGTGCTCCGCACCCTCAAGGAGGAATTTACTGAAGTGGACTCCGACGGGAATCCAATGGCGCCCGAACGAATAGTCAAGGGGTACTCGCTTCAGCTCGGGTGCATTCTCCAGAGCACCGTCTCGATCAACACCGAGAACCTGAGGCATCCCGACCGAGGGAATTTGCGCAACCTCCTCTTCACGAAGTTGCACGTACGATACAAGTTCCCCGCTGAATTTGAAAACACAAGCCTCAAAGGGAATAAAGTGAACAATGCTGCCCTCACGAAGATGAGCACGGCCCTGTCTACTTGGAAAAGCACGGTGAAGAGAATGATCGAGAAAGGTGAGAGTTATGAGAAGATCAAGGAGAAAAATCCTTCGATCACCGAAGATGACTACAACGACTTCAAGATCAAGTGCTCGAGCACCGCAACCTCCGAACCAAGTCAGTGGGGGAAAGAAATGCGGGAGCTGAACTTAGGGGAACACACACTCGGTCCCGGCGGTTACAGAGTGGCGGAGCTTATATGGGACAAGGAGGAGGCGGACCGTGCCGAGCAAGGACTACCGGCCCTCTTCGATAAATACGGTGACAAGAAGACCAGGAACTTTGTCAGGGCCCGGTACAAGAAGGACCCGAAAACAAAGGAGCTTACCACGGATCCGAAGACCAGGGCGCTTGAGCTTGTTCTGGTAAGGAATACACCCCCGCGTAATTAGCTCGATATGGTTGCATTCTAACTAATGAAGCCAAATTTCTAAATGGTTCACATTCCTTCCGCAGGCGACTGAAAGCAGTAGCGCGGTGATGTCTACACATGCTTCTATTTCTTGTAGACTATGTTGGGCCTCCAAGCGCAGAGGTTTGTAGGACAACAGCAATTTCCCTCAAGTGGATGACCTAAGGTTTATCGAACTCAGGGAAGTAGAGGTTGAAGATGGTCTCTCTCAAGCAACCCTGCAACTAAGATACAAGAAGTCTCTTGTGTCCCCAACACACCTAATACAACTAGGAGTTGTATAGGTGCACTAGTTTGGCGAAGAGATGGTAAAATATGGATGATAGGAGTGGCAAAGCAAAGTAATATAAATCTGTAATAAAAAGTGCAGCAAGCAAACAAGTGGTAAACGTGAGCACAAATGGTATTGCAATGGTGGAAACAAGGCCTAGGCTTCATACTTTCACTAGTGGCAACTCCCAACAACATTAACATAATCGAATCACATGATATTTCCCATAATGGAGACGCACTCGGAGGTCATTCCTTTGTGGTCAAAAGAGGACGAGAATTATGTAGGGCTGCAAAAGCACACCTCTAAGTTCGTAGTTCTCAATCTATGGATTTCCCAATGTCACCGCGGCCATCCAAAGAGAGTACCACAATCACCACAACATATCTCAAGGATAGTCAAAGACAAGCACCAAGAGACTCTCAATCTTCAATTAACACACAAAAGAGGAAATCACTCATGAAAATATTCTTCTAATCCATGTCCAATAGACCGCTGTCACCTTGGTCTCGGGGATTATACTAGATAAAGACAAGTGAGTACATCAATCCAATACATAGAGGAAGGGGAAATATCATGGGATCACCCTAGATTAACATAGCCTATGATCACAACGAAGATCACATCATGGGAGAGAGAATTGACCACATAGCTACTGGTAGAAACCTCAGCCCCGAGGAGGAACTACTCCCGCATCATTGAGGGAGGAAGCAATGTCGATGGAGATGAATCCGGGGGCACTTCCCCGTCCCGGCAGGATGCCGGCACAGGAATTCTGGTCCCCCGAAACTTGGTGGCGATGGCGGCGGAGATCGGGATTGCTTCTGGAGAAAAGGGTTCCGTAATCAGGGTTTTCGCGACGGGAGATAAATATATGCGAAGGGGGGTCACCAGAGGCGGAGAGGGGGCCCCAGGCGCCCCCCCTGGGCGGCCAGGGGTGGGGCCGCCTCGGGTGGCCGCCTGGGCCGCTCCTGGCTCCCCTCTGGCCCCACTTTGTTTTTTCTCGAAGCTTCCTGTACGCTGATTTTTTCTGTATTTTTCCCGGAATTTTTGGAGCACTTTTAATATGGGGGAAATCTGAAATAGAAAAACAGCAGAAAACAGGAACTGGCACTGTGGTGCACTGAGTTAATAGGTTAGTCCAAATATGATCAAAAGTGTATGGAAGTGCATAAATATCATAGCAATATCACACAAAAGAAGCATGGAGCAAGCAGAAATTATAGATACGTTTTGGACGTATCAACATCCCCAAGCTTAATTCCTGCTCGTCCTCGAGTAGGTAAATGATAACAAGCATAATTTCTGTGGTGACATGCTACCAAAGAGTCTTTCACAATCACATGACAAATGCTTATTGAGATAATGAATCTTTAGTAATTAAGTTGTCTCATGAGAATATCACAAAGAACTGAAAGTTTACAATATGATACTGAAACACCCAATAGATTTGTAGTGAGCATGGTGTGCAAACATGACAAAGTGATGCCTCGCTTGCCCCCTTTAGTGAAGCAAAACATAAATGCAGGAGCACCTCCGAAGTTTAAGTGACGACTAGATACAATGATTTCAGAATAAGCGATATCACAATCATGCAGAAGACAATGGTACTTTGGGACAATGCACATTACACTCAGAATGACAATCATGCTCTCAATAGTTGGTGCTTTGAAGAAAGAAGGTGGAGACTCTCGAACCATGGATTTTGATGGCAAGGTTGAAAACCCGTGGCTGGAAGCAAAGACTAAACAAGTACAAGAGCTCGTGGTTTTAAAAGCAGAGATAAAAAGCTTTTGGGAGGTGCATAATTCGTCAACGAATGTTAGTAGATAACCCAATTACTTCTTGTGCTGGACAAGTTTCGAGGAACGGCTCCCACGCGGGGATGATCACATCCCCTTAATCTCCTTTGTTTATCACTGCCAGAGTTTTCCGATTTCTCATGAACAAAGCGTGAAGGAGGGTTTGTTTGTTGCTATTATCTTTTGTGAGCTGGGCGCACTCATGCCAGTCCCTCCTCGTATTAGGGGATTGCAGATTAGACATGCAATCCCGGGGTAAAATTTGTCCAACATAAGAAGATCATGAATTACCTACTACTTCCTCATGAGCTAAAACAGAGGCACAAAAGAGAAATGCTTTTGAATAATTTTGAGATGGTACAAGAAAGTCTTCGTTAGGAATGGCAAGTAAATACCATATATAGGAAGGTATGGTGGACTCATATGGCATAACTGGTTTCAAGAATTTTGGATGCACAAGCAGTCAGTCCGCTTAGTACAGGTGAAGGCTAGCAAAAGACTGGGAGCGACCAACTAAGAGAGCAATGACGACCATAATCATGCAGAGCGACAAAGCAACATTGAATCGGGCATGGAAGTTATATCACTACTCAGAAATTAAAGATCATCAAGGCTTGATAGATTTTCTTTACAGTCTTAAATATGCGTGAGCATATGCCAAGTCAATCAAAATAAATTCTTGGAGGAAGATATCACTAAACCATACCACATCATAGGCAAACAAATCATGCTGGTACTTCAATAACACATTAAGAACCCCCAGCTATTTGAGACTAACCATAAGAAAACATGAACTACTAAGCACCATTATGCACATAGCATTTTTATCATAGACATATCAACCAGTGCCATAGAAGCCAACTCTCTTAACAAGATAAGCATGATAACTCAAGAGAGTTCTGGAAGCAACAATCTAAACAAAAGCTCTTAAAAAGATAAGCATGAAAACTAAGAGCTAAGCATGACAGCAGTTATGAAAAGATAAAGAACACACACAAGAAGATACGCATGCAAGCCTATGGTGTGTTCTATAGTGGAGTGGAGCGTGTTTCTCTCCCACACAAAGAAAGCTGGGTTCTAACTTGTTATGAACAGCAAGCAAAGCTAAAGAAAACTAAAGAGGAAACTAAGAGCAAGACGCTCCAAGCATAGCACATAACGCATGAAGTGATTAAAATATAGTGGAACGAAAGACGAACTGATAATTGTTGATGGAGAAGGGGATGCATGGGGGCATTCCCAAGCTTAGACGCTTGAGTCTTCTTGAATATTTCTTGGGGGTGCACGGGGGCATCCCCAAGCTTGAGCGTTTGACCCTCCTGAATCTTCTTTTATCATCTTCCCTCGCACACTTGAAAACTCCCTTCATACATAACTCATCATAATCTGATTAACGAGGTTAGTACCCATAATAAAATATTTTTCCCTACTGGAAATAAAGATAATCTTGAAGAGCTACTGTTTCTCAAGATTGCCAAAAGGTTTTTGCAAAGAAAAAGCAAGCTCAAGGTTTGCGAAAACGAAGAAAAGGCAAAACAGGACAGAATCTGTGAAAAACAGACCAGCAGGTAGTAAATAATTTTTTCGGGGCACTTCTGCAACTCAAATCAAAAAACTCAGAACAGACGCTCGAAAGCCAATTGTATAGAGCACGCTGTAAAAAAAATTCAGATCAAAAAGATGATCTGGTGATTTTATTCGAATTTTTCTGTCCAAGGACAAAATCTGTTTTCTGGACAGCACGTCACAACTTTTGAACTTTCTTGCAATCGGAGGCTAAACTTGGCACAAAGCTGAAAAATAAAGATACAATGATGTTGCTACAGTAGTAACAAACATCAAGACCACTAAAAACTGAAAGAACAAACTGAAAGCAAAGATAACAAGGGTTGTCTCCCTAGAGCTCTTTCTTTATAGCCATAAAGATAGGCTTAAGACTTTAATGATGCTCTCGTAGGAATAAGAGTTGAAGAACAAAAGAGAGGATCAAGAAGCAAATACCAAACTTATTTAAGCCTAACATGCTTCCTATGCATAGGAATATTGCAATAGAATAATTCATTGAAGCACAAAGCAATAAACATAGGAAGACAAAACAAGTGGAGCTTCAAAACCTTCAACATAAAGAGAGGGAACTTGATATTATTGAAATATTTATAAGCATATGTTCCATTCTCATAATAATTTTCAGTGGGATCACGAATAAACTCAACAATATAAGCATCACATAAAGCATTGTTACCATGATCCACATGTAAAAAGGTACTCTTACTCTCCACATAAGCATAATCTTTCTCATTGGTAATAGTGGGAGTAGGACTATCATAAACAACTTGAACACTATAGATTAATTGTGTATTAGGAAGATGGTGTTCAACAAGGGAGTAATTCCCTCCATGATTATGACAAGTTTCATAAGGATAATTTCTCCTTATGTCATAGGTACCTTTATAATCACTATAGATTGGAGTTATAACATCATCATAGTAGAGAAGAGCATTATCATTGCTAGCAACTATATTTGTAAACATGTTGTCTTTATTCTTACTAGCAAAATAATTATCAATTATCACATCACTAGTGGGTAAAGGATTTGCAATCCTATCATCCCCAAGCTTAGAACTTTCCATATCATCACTTTCAGAGTTGGTACCAAAAAGATTTTCAAGATCATAAGTAGCATTATCATCATTTTCCCAATCACAATAAGTAACATGCATATCATAATCAAAATCATCTTCAATAGTACCTACGGACGTATCATCAAGATGATAATTAAGGCAATAAACTTCACCTTCTTCTTTAAACTTACAACCGTTAGGATAAAAGTTGATGGGAGGAATATGCTCAGGCCAGGTTGATACCCATTCTTCTTCCTTCTTGCTCCTCTTCCTCCTCCTCTTCTTTTTCTTCTTCTTCACCTTAGGAGGGAGTGGTTGGAGATGAAGCTTCTCAACATATCCTGGTTTATCATTAGAAACAATAGGGGAAACTTGGGAGAAACTCTCCTTTTTATTAGCAGAAATATAAGAGACATTTTTATACTTTGGTAAAGTTCCCTCCTTTCTAATCTTACTTATGTAATCATTTTTATGGCAATTAACAACACAATAGAGATGGCAATTTTGCAAAGTGTTTTTTATTCCTATGGCATTAACATCTAGCCAAGAAGTCTTTTCTGATAACTCTTCACACATCAAAAATAACATAAGCTCACCATAAAGATCAGAGGTGATCATGTTATCACACAACTGGTTAACAGTTATGTTTTGAAAGTGCATGCATTGAAAATTAAAGTGACCCTCTATACAACAAAGTTCACAAGTAAAAGGATAAAGGTCACACAATTCTCTAGCAATTTCATTTAAATCTTTGACCCAAGTGATTGTTCTTTCATGCTTATGTTGCTTACAATACTTCTCTTCTTCAATCATAGGCCTTTCACAAGGTCTATCCACTCCACAAAAATTAACATGCTTATATAAAACTTCGTTTTTAGGAATTGGATCATGCATGTTGCAATCATCATGAACAATTTCATTTTCTTTGCAAATCTCTTTAAAAGGTTCATGATGCTTGATCCAATCCTCCTTAGGCATATTAAGATGTGAAGCAAAAGATTTGAGGAAATCAACAAGGAGTTGAGAATCAAGCCCAAACTTAGCACTAAACTTATTAAAACTTGTAGTTTCAACAAAGGACTTAATGCAATCATACTCATAAATTATACCTGACTCTTTACCTTTGTCGATCTCCCAATCTTCAGTGTTGCGTTGAATTCTTTCAAGGAGTTCCCATTTAGCATCAATATTTTCGTTTGTGAAAGAACCCATAGAGGAAGCATCGAGCAAATCTTTATCCTGTCGAGAGAGCCTCGCATAGAAATTAGTAATAATCATATCTTTGGGGAGCCCATGGTTAGGACATTTTAGCATTAACGTTTTCAGTCTCCCCCAAGCTTGAGCTATGCTCTCTCCATCATGAGGATAGAAATTATAAACATAATTCCTATTCTCATGGACTTCATGAAGAGGATAAAACTTGGAGTAAAAAAGAGACTGGATCTCTTCCCAATCCAGCAGGTGAGAGTCATCTAGTAGCCTATACCATTCCAATGCTTTTCCTTTCAGTGACAAGGCAAATAATTTCCTCATGACTCCATCTCTTGTCAAACCTGAAATCTTAAACAACTCACAAAGTTCTGTAAGTTTCAACAAATGAATACTAGGATTGACTGTCCCATCATAACGATCATTCCTAATTATTTCAATTATCCCAAGTGGTATTTGGAACGGGATACATTCAGTAGGTGGAGGAGACTTCTCTACCACGGGTGTGGTAAAGCGGCCTTCCCCAAGCAGCGAACTAAGATTGCGGTTTTCCATAAACATAACTAGTGAAACTAAAAACAAGAAACGAAAAGATTTAATTGCAAGATCTAAAGATATACCTTCAAACACTTACTTCCCCGGCAACGGCGCCAGAAATAGCTTGATGTCTACACACGCTTCTATTTCTTGTAGACTATGTTGGGCCTCCAACCTAAGGTTTATCGAACTCAGGGAAGTAGAGGTTGAAGATGGTCTCTCTCAAGCAACCCTGCAACTAAGATACAAGAAGTCTCTTGTGTCCCCAACACACCTAATACAACTAGGAGTTGTATAGGTGCACTAGTTCGGCGAAGAGATGGTAAACTATGGATGATAGGAGTGGCAAAGCAAAGTAATATAAATCTGTAATAAAAAATGCAGCAAGCAAACAAGTGGTAAACATGAGCACAAATGGTATTGCAATGGTGGAAACAAGGCCTAGGCTTCATACTTTCACTAGTGGCAACTCCCAACAACATTAACATAATCGAATCACATGATATTTCCCATAATGGAGACGCACTCGGAGGTCATTCCTTTGTGGTCAAAAGAGGACGAGAATTATGTAGGGCTGCAAAAGCACACCTCTAAGTTCGTAGTTCTCAATCTATGGATTTCCCAATGTCACCGCGGCCATCCAAAAAGAGTACCACAATCACCACAACATATCTCAAGGATAGTCAAAGACAAGCACCAAGAGACTCTCAATCTTCAATCAACACACAAAAGAGGAAATCACTCATGAAAATATTCTTCTAATCCATGTCCAATAGACCGCTGTCACCTTGGTCTCGGGGATTATACTAGATAAAGACAAGTGAGTACATCAATCCAATACATAGAGGAAGGGGAAATATCATGGGATCACCCTAGATTAACATAGCCTATGATCACAATGAAGATCACATCATGGGAGAGAGAATTGACCACATAGCTACTGGTAGAAACCTCAGCCCCGAGGAGGAACTACTCCCGCATCATGGAGGGAGGAAGCAACGTCGATGGAGATGAATCCGGGGGCACTTCCCCGTCCCGGCAGGATGCCGGCACAAGAATTCTGGTCCCCCGAAACTTGGTGGCGATGGTGGCGGAGATCGGGATTGCTTCTGGAGAAAAGGGTTCCGTAATCAGGGTTTTCGCGACGGGAGATAAATATATGCGAAGGGGGGTCACCAGAGGCGGAGAGGGGGCCCCAGGCGCCCCCCTGGGCGGCCAGGGGTGGGGCCACCTCGGGTGGCCGCCTGGGCTGCCCCTGGCTCCCCTCTGGCCCCACTTTGGTTTTTCTCGAAGCTTCTTGTACGCTGATTTTTTCTGTATTTTTCCCGGAATTTTTGGACCACTTTTAATATGGGGGAAATCTGAAATAGAAAAACAGCAGAAAACAGGAACTGGCATGTGGTGCACTGAGTTAATAGGTTAGTCCAAATATGATCAAAAGTGTATGGAAGTGCATAAATATCATAGCAATATCACACAAAAGAAGCATGGAGCAAGCAGAAATGATAGATACGTTTTGGACGTATCACGCGGGGTCGACTAAGAGCAACCCTTGGGACACCACTCTAAATAGGGCGCTGAATGTAATGAAGAAAAAGGATAAGCTCAGTAAGCCGATGTCAGCTGGTCGTGTGGCCGACAAAGGCTTGTCGACAAAATGGTCGTCATACTATAACGCTGGTGGGCGAAAGGAGAAAAAAACCAGCTCGAAAAGCCAAGCGCCCGAGGTTCAAGTACTCAAGGCATAGGTGGCGCGGATTCCGGAGATTGTCCAAGAGCAAGTGCAACAACAACTCGGAGTGATGATCACCGCCATTGTGCCTACCTTGATCGAGGGGTTGCACGCGTGGATTGCGGGCGGCCAATAGGTGCCGCCCCCGATTCCTAGCTTCACGGCCAGCAACTCGCAGAACGCGATGGCGGGGCCATTGGTGTCTCCGGCGGAGGCGGCATTGGTGTCTCCGATGCCAGCACGGGAGTTTAATGCACCCGGGTGTACGCCGGTCGGCACCTCTGCAGGAAGCGGCCCCACCGTCAACTACACGCCCGCCGCTGGCGGTGCCTCGACATTAGCCGAGCTCGACGCCATCATCACGGTAACTAATTAAGCCTCTCTCGGCCGAGGACTTCATCTCCTTGCCTTTGACTGGGCATCCCTGACGCCCTACATGTTTTCGTAGGGCGCCGCCGACGTTCCGTGCACTCTCCTGCACTTCATGAACAACGAGTTGGTCGATGTCGCCAAGGGCAAAATCGTTCAACCGGACAACCCCGTGTTCCACGGTACCCAGATGCCACCCAACTTGTTTAGGGTTCAACTGGTTCGGGTGCTGCCAGGCTGCGACGAGTTGTTACCTCCGATTCGACCCGTCGGGGCCGACGATGATGACGTGATGACCCTCAGCGCCTGCCTGAGCTGGCCCCTGCTTTGGCCGAAGAGCCAGATTCGTTTGGGGGCGGGGGACACCACCCCAAAGACAACACCGCCAGTCGTGCCGGCGCCAAGTCGGCCCCATGGCAAGGCCGCCACAACGGTGCCGGACATCCCTATGCCACTGGATCCAAACATGCATATGGCACAGGATCAGAACGACGAGGACGACGATACATTTGCCAACGTCGATGAGTACTTTGCCGATCATGGGTACGGTGGCGACTTCATGGGGCCTCCTTCTCAAGAACCCAACCCTACAAAAGACGTGCGCGATCTAGCTGGTACCGCGGAGAAGCCAAGTTGCAACAGGCGTCGTCTGCCGTTCAGTTCTCCGGAGACGCCTCCAGCTGCCGACTTCACCGAGCCTCAAATAGGCGAGGTGCGAAATATTATCAGCCCCAACACACTCAAGAAGGCGGTCTGTGAGCAGAACTCGGTCCCATTACAGGAGAAGAAGAAGGCACGCAAAAGAAAGACTAACAAGGGTGCGAGCCAGCCGGCACCAAGTACGATCCGTGCTCAGGACGGGCCATCTTCACCTGAGGATGTAATGAGGAGGGTGCATGTGGCGGGTAGGCTGATGCTACCGAGAAATATGCTCGATGCTACAACCGGTGCTATGCGGAGTCTGCATGACAGTGTTCTTTCTTGGAGAAGCGGCGTCTCAGAGAGAAGGATGTGGCATACCCGGTTTTCGCGGCCAAGGTACCAGAGGGCAAGGGCTTTGTGGATAACTCCATCGGGGGTACGATCGTCCTGCGGTTTGATGACATCTACGCTATGTTGAACCTTCATCCGCTGCACTACACCTTTGTTCGGCTATTTTCGCTGAGTATGGAGATGCGGATCATTCGCGACAAGACCCCGGACATCGTGATAGTCGACCCCTTCTACATGCGTGCCAAGATCTTGGGCAGCGCTGGGGACTGACAAGTCGCGAGTTCTTACCTCGAAGGCGTCATTCTGGCAAACCGAGATAAGGATAACTTCCTCGTGCCTTACTTTCCCGAGTAAGTCCTCCCCTCAACCGCCCCGTAACATATGAATTCTTAGATTTCGATCGTTTTTCTTTTAACATTCCATGTTTTCTGCAGTGACACACATTGCAAGCTCATCCTCCTAGGCCCCAAATATTCCATGGCCACGTATTTCGATCCGGACCGTCAGTCGAACGTAGACTACACAAATGTCAAGAAGGTTCTTGATGATGTTCTCCCCAGCTACGCCAAATCTGGAGGCACCTTCACCAGGCCTATTCGTAAGACCGGCAAGCACGTGTTCTCCCACAATACGATGTTCTGCTGCGTCAAGCAGCCGCCTGGCGGTCAGAAGGGTGCCTACTACGCCATCCATCACATGCGGACGATCGTACGGGACCATCATCAACTTCTGCTACCGAGTAAACTCAAAGATTAGGCCGCGAGCATGTCGGCAATCCAGGACGCGGACATCAGACAAGAATTCTTTCGCATCCAGTCGGAGTTTGCGAAAATCATCCATCAAGATGTCCTTCGTACCTCGGGGCAGTTCTACCTCGGAAATCAACCGTCCAACAGTGACATCGACACAATGCTACAAATGCAGGCTGACAACGCCCGTGATTTCATGACTCCCACGATAGACGGCGGCTTCATCCACGCTCCGGTCCCTTGAGTCGAGTCGAAAGTAGTGATGCTGTGTCTAGTTCTGAAACATTGATTGGCTCATGTTGTAATTAAACTTTAATGAACTTGTAGTATGTCTCTTTGGTTTCGAGAGTCGTTCAACTTAGATGTAATTGATGCTATTAATGTCTTGCTTTTCTCTTCCGATCGTTCTGTTGCATACTTATATATTGCTTATGTATTGTCTGTGGATTGGTACTAACGTTTCGTTTGGCTAGTGCATAGCGATGCCGTCGTATGTCGTGTACAAGTGTACGGTTCCCGGAGTCTACGACGACTGGGAGGAGTGTCGGAGACAGGTTCACCGATTCAACGGTAACAGTTACAAAGGGTACACCACTAGGGCCGAGGCGGAATCTAGATACGCCCGCTATCTAGCGGGAGAGGGGAGGGAGCGTTGGAGGAATCGGATGAAGACGAGTTTCATCGTGATGATGCTCATCGTGATGACCGCAACTCACTTCTATGTGATGGTAGTTTAGATGATCGATATCGACTTGTAATGTGAAGACAAACTCGCTACTCGCGGTCTCGAGACTTGTAATATAATGTTCTATCTTTGTTTGGTCTTTTCAATTCGGAGACTAATATGATGAATTGTATTCGGAGACTAATATGATGAATTGTATTTAGAGACTAATCTTCTATTGTATTCGATGAATCTGTTGTTGATGTGTGCTGTCTATATTCTGTCCAATAATACATTTTGTAACCTGTGCAAAAAACAGAAAATTTAAAAATAAATAAAAAAAACCTAATATTCATACTAATGGCACATCACATCACAGTGCGTCATTAGTATGCCAAAGGATACTAATGGCGCATCATTAAACAATGCGCCATTAGTATGCCAAAGTTACTAATGGCGCATCTGGCAGTGGTGCGCCATTAGTATGCCAAAGCACATGGGTATATATGGCCCCCTGGAAGGCATACTAATGGCGCACTGTGGTATATACTAATGGCGCATCTGAGGTGCGCCATTAGTATACCAGATACTAATGGCGCACCAGAGGTGCGCCATTAGTAAAATAAACTAATGGTGTGGCACTAATGGCACACCACTAATGCGCCATTAATGGCAAAAATAGGTGCGCCATTAGTAGGCCTTTTCCTAGTAGTGGCCTTAGCAACTAGCAGGTCACGTTATTCTAAACAAAACGAGCGGGAGAGCGGGAGAGCGCGTGAACTGAGGAAAAATACTTTAATGAAAGAAACTCACCAATGCATGAGGCCCCTCCCAATGCTCCATCTTGTATAGGTGCTAAGCCTGCCACGTAGGCAAAAAAGATGATGTGACAAGGTAATTAAGAGGAGAGAGATGGGTGTGGTGACCCAAGAAGAAACAATGCCAAGCGCGACAACCTAGGGAAAACACTTAAATGAAGGAAGCCCACCAATGCATGGATAACTTTAGTTGCTGATTCATTAAATGAAGGATGCTTAGCTACAACAAGTTAAGCACCTTTGCATTGTGGACTTTAGTTGCTTAGCTCTTTAATGTGTTTAGCACCATATCTTAGCACCAATGCATTGGAGGAGGTCTGAAGAACTTTAGTAGCTAAATCATTAAATAAAGAATGTTTAGCTACAATATGTTAAGCACCTATGCATTGAGGGCTCTAAGGTCTAAACTGCGCGATCATATATTTCACGAACTCTATCTCATGTAATTTGGAGAGCTTAATACTATGAGCTAACTCACATTATTTATAACGTAACACTCAAGTTTTCTTGTATATCATCCCTTTGGCAAACTTTGGTATTTATTTATAAGCTATATTTCACATAACAGCAGATTAAGATGATCTTGCTTGTTTATCCAACTGTAGAGAACTTCGTTCAACTTTATAAGCCCCAAACAAAACGGTGAGTGTTCCTTCTACTTGGAGACCGCCAAGTGTTTTGTGAAAGGCCAGTGCTAGACGGCGGTCCACATGCGCCAGCACCCGGCAGGTCACAAAGCGTGACCGTTAGATTGACCCATGCGGGCCGTTCGATCTCCCTTGTAATGTCATTCTCGTGCTCCCCACACTTAAGTGAGAGGAGGAAAAAAAAACTCCCCGCCCTTGAGCACTAGATGGCTACATGTCGGTTCCCTCTCTCCTAGCGAGCCTATGCGAGCGGCTCATGGTCGCCGCCCCATCGTAGCACGTGGGCACCTACCCTGGTTACACATTCCTACTAGCTGGTCCAAGTTTCGTTGGCGGGAGTTGCAGCTTCTTCACTAGCTGGTAAAAACTCCGCCGACAGGGGTGCAACTTCTCCATTGGCTGGGCCCAACTCCACCGACGCGGATTATAGCTTCTCCGTCGACGACCGTAGCACCGTGCCGCATCGTTCCCAGCACCGTACCTTGCCGGTCCCAACATCTTGTGTCGCCCATCATAGCATGCCAACATGCAGGTTGCATGAAACTGCCGCAGCACACAACCCCAACATTCGTCTCTAGTTGCAACTCCCGTTGTAGCCGGTTGCAATAACGACGTGTTGCGATTTTTCCGCGAAAACAGTGTGGCTAGCTCCAAATGTGCGGGTTCCACCTATGTTTCGGGTGAACTGGTGGTGTCGGAGTCGTACGTGGCTGGTGTCCGAACTCTAGCAAAGCTCCCAAGTTTGGTTGTGTTTTGCCGGAATACAGAAGTCCGGACTGGCCCGCGGACGGATGTGGTATTCCGTTGGATGGCTTGCAGGGTCCGGACGGATGCGGGAGGCTTGAGGGCATGTGTTGAGATGCCTATCAAAAAGAGAGTGATTTTTCTGCACCCCTGCTCGGTGCACTGCTACACCCAATGCAAGAAAACATACTAAATCATTTCGAAAAAATCTGAATCATCAGCAAATGTGAGAGATGCTTTTGAAAACGGAACTATTTTTGATAGGCATCTCAACACAAAGATTGATGATGATCATTCGCACAAAGTTCCTGGCATTAAACCCTGGAATTGTATTTATGAAAACAGAATTCTTTTTGAAAGGCATCTCAACACAAAGTTTCTGGCAAATGCTAGAGATGCTTTTGAAAACAGAATTATTTTTGAAAGGCATCTCCAACATGGTGGACACTCATGTAGGCATAAATGTATTTATGAAGTAAATGGTTTCGGCAACTCTGGTGTTTATGTGTATTATCGACTTGCTTAAGCTTGTTATGCTATTTGCAGCTACTAGGTCCGTAAGAAATGTCTGATACGGAGGAGATGCAGCCTCTTGTCATCGACACTGGATCCGGACTCGTGAAGGTCTGAAATTTTCTTCTTACACTACTACTTAAGCCATCTCCTGCAGTTCTTCCTTGTAAATGTGCATGCCACTGTACGTGTTTTTACATGTAGGCTGGTTTTGCCGGAGACGATGCACCACGAGTTGTTTTCCCTACCGTGGTAGGCCGCCCTCGCAGTCGCAGCTCCTCAATGGGACACAAGGATGCATATGTTGGAGAGGACGCACTGTCCGGAGGAGTTGAACTCCTGAGGGGGTACCCGGTTGAGCATGGTGTAGTAAAAAATTGGGATGAGATGGAGAAAATCTGGCATCACACTTTCTACGATGAACTTGACGTGGCACCCGAGGCGCAGCCTGTGTTGCTAACTGAAGTTCCCATGCATGAACCCAAAAGCAAACAGAGAGAAGATGACCCAGATTATGTTCGAGACTTTTAATGTTCCTGCAATGTACGTTGAATCTCAGGAGATGCTTTCCCTATATATATGCTAGTGGCCGTACTACCGGTATGATCGAGTCGCTCCATCCCACCCTTTTCTTTCAGTAAAATAAAAGGTGGCTATAATCATGGGATGGCATGACTGACTGTGACTGGATGAGGAGGCGGCGAGAGTTGCTGGAGTTTGGTTCACGCATCGTTCCACTAGCTAGCTTCTTTCCCTTTTTTTCTTTATTATTATTACCTACGTGCACTAGCCATCTTACTTACTCTAGTATAAGTGCAGTCATACCATTACCGCCAAAAAAGAAAAAGAAAAGTGCAGTAGTACCAATCATCAAATCATAATCATCATCAAACAATACATCCTTCGTCCACGGCGAGCGCGCTCGAGCCCGCCGTCGATCTAGGTCAACAACTCTAGAGCTTGGACCCCGCACACGTTCGTGCTCTTCCCGCCGACGCCGATATATCAGGGCGGCAATTCCAGCCGGAGGGGGTCGTTGACAGAAGGAGGCGGCGCGGGCCGCGGCGCGCAACATATTGGGTGTCACTGTTATCACGATTGAAGATGAATATATTGAAAAAAAAAATCCGCAAAAAAAAAGTTGTCCATTCCGCCACAACATTGTCTCACAAAAGCTAACACATCACTTGCTTGTGTTTTTCTTCACACCGCCGTAGTATACTCAGCCTCATGCCCCCTAATCATGCCGAACAAAACTCTCCGCCTTCCTTTTCATGGAAACATATATGCTCTTTAAACAAATGCAAATTCATCTAATTTGAGTTAATCAAACATTCAAAATATCCAAGTTGACCTTTCAAGCTTATACAACTATAAACGCCATATTTCTTGCCTGCAAGTTTCCTGCTCGAATTCCTCCCCCAACCAATTCCTTGCATCGCGAGTAACTTTTTTCATTCAATCTCTCACGTCGTGTATTTCCTATCCGAAACTTTGCCGCCTAATTTCTCGCTCTGTGTGGTTCCCCCCGAATTTCTGCATCGTGTGGTTCCTGTCCTTAAATTCCCCGCCCAGTATCTCGTATCGGGTCGTTATATCTCTTGTTCGTTCACTAATTAAAAAGGTTAATGACGTTGATCCATGCACGGGAGCACAACACACAAATATAGAACGCTTGGCAGGATGTTCTTTCTGGCAAGCGCACCGTCGTTGGGGCATTGCCGGCTCAAGGGGTGGCCCGGTGAGATGCACGATTGAAATTTTCTTGAAGGGGAGGAAAAAATGGTAACCCATCGACAGATGGGTCTCATGTCAACCCCCCGACAATCCACCCACGGGGCCCGCACCCATGGGCACGGGTATGGGTCGTCATGTTAACCCATGGATGAGCCTGGGCCCGATCGGTAATCCACGGGGCAAAGGTCGTATAGTGTTGCGATTAAAATGATTCTTTTTTCAAACATTTATTAGTTTTAAATATCTACATTGAATTTGTTTTCTACTCCCTCCGTTCTCAAATATTTGTCTTTCTAGAAAATTCAACAAGTGACTACATACCAAGCAAAACGAGTGAATCTACCCTCTAAAATATGTCTACATACATCTGTATGTTGTAGTCAATTTGAAATGTCTAAAAAGACAAATACTATTTGGGAACCATTTTCGTTTTTATAACATCCCATCATGAAACCTCGGACATAGTTGACGAAAGCGCAAAGAATTTTTTGATGGCTGCATATAGAATAAGAGGTTCGATCCGCGTGACAAGAAGTATCCGTCGTTGGATTTGAGAGAAAGAAGCGGCTGAGATTTGGTTGAGGAGAGCAATACGTGGGAGAGGAGACCAACCAATTAGAAGACGCGTGATTTGGGCTTAATCCGCGTGACAAGAAATATGGGTCGTTGGATTTGAGAGAGAGAAGCGGTTGAGATTGGTTGAGGAGGGCAATCGTCGGGAAACCAATCGCTTCTTTAATTTCATCCGTGATTTGGGCGTTGAGTAAAAGAAATACGCAAGAGAAAAGAGATGGGATTATCATCCCGCGACTCCTCGTCGCCGCCACCCACCTACGCCCGATTCCGGCGAGTTCGGGCGGCTATCGACGGCGCGCAGCACACTCCAGTGCTCGCCTCGCCTCGCCTCGCTCCCTCCCCTCAGTCCTCCAGATTCGCCTCTCGGGGCCCACCCACGACCCTTCCCGTGGCTAGGGTTCCGGGGACACCGGCGCTTCTCGTTGGTCCTCTCCGTCGCCAATCGCGCCCTTTCGCCTGCCTTCTTCTCCTGGATGGCACTCCCGTGCTCGGTGCGCTCGCGCGAGTTGGCCGGACGGCGCGGCGGCGGCTC
The DNA here is from genome assembly GCA_902687465.1 of Secale cereale. Taxonomy (NCBI): domain Eukaryota; kingdom Viridiplantae; phylum Streptophyta; class Magnoliopsida; order Poales; family Poaceae; genus Secale; species Secale cereale. The sequence continues at coordinate 9,474,057 of LR738714.1, read as the reverse complement.
TGCTTCTTGAGGTGAGCTCCTCTACCGCGGTGGTGCAACCATGGCGCGGCTCCCGTTCCCCCTGCTGCTCTTCCCGCGCTCCCTCCTCGTCTCACCATGACGCCTCTGGTGGCTGCCTCTTCCTCGACTCCGGCATCCGTAAGCCATCTCCCCTTTCTTCCCCAATGCTCCGTGTGACCGCGGCCATTGAGCCGTGGCAACAGTTCGGCATGAAACTGCCCATATAAGTTCCACACCTATGCACTCACAGTTTGTAAAAATGTTTAATTTCTGCTGACCAGTGGGTAAATTACTTTCCACACCTATGCATTTCTTCCAAGTGTTGCTTTTTTCTACTTAGATAGAAATTATCTCCTGCCTGCAATGTTCTCTGTTGGATTATAATGACAGATGCATGGGGTACTTGATTGGGATTACCTCACAATTCTTAACATAATGTCAACTGTATCTTCCAGGTGATTGACTGGGCTCAAGGGGATGAATTAATACACATCTTCAACATGGTGAATACACATCTTCCTAGAGATTTGTGAATTCTTGATGCCAATATTGGTGCTTCTCGTGATCGTCTCATAATAAGTAGTGTCACTGTTTTAGTGGATGTACCCTTAGGTGCTAATTTTGTAGATTTTATCTACCAGTGTCACTGTTTTTAGTACCTCAAATACTAAAAACTGACTTAGAAATCCATACCTAAAACTGACTTTATCCCCTTCGTTCCTCAAACAGCAATGACTGATTTGTTTAGTTTGAATTGCAGTATCAATAGCACTAGTTTTTGTACGCAGATTTGTGAACTTGTCCGCGACCCTGCCAGGATAGACGCCGCCATCGTGTCCATGCTGTCTCAACCCCATTGGCCTCTTTATTTTTGTCTGTGCCTGTGCCCGTGCATCTATATCCCTGCTGCCCTGTTTTTTTCCATCTCAATTAGCTTCTTTAAACCTCTATAGATTTGATCTCAGTGTAATAGTTGACCAAATGACTTGGTACCCAATGCGTGAGTGCAGTTTATTTACTTTGGACTGAATTCTGATGCAATATAGAAACATAGTTTCTTTTTTGCAAAATAATGCATGCTCAATGGTCAGAGATAACATTTTGCCAGAAGCAAGCATGTTATAGCTTGCATGCAGCATGGTATTCTTTCTGTGCAATAGCACATTCATGTACTAGTGTATAACCAACAAGAGTATACACTGATGCAATTTTGTTTTCTTGTTATGATTGACAGAATGAGCACGGTGTACTTCAATTATCTGAACAAATCCCTATCCACATTTGATGGATTAGGGAAAGATGCCGATGCAGTTGGTGTTGCAAGGAAAGAAGCAGCCGCAATCATCAATGTGTTCTCATGAAGTTAAAACATTCGTGAGGTACCTTCTGCCAGTTCACAACTCTTGTCATTTTTCTGAAAAATAATCTGGTAAGAGTATTCACAGTGAGGTATTCAACTATGCATCACTGTCTGGATATCACAACTGTGTTGTAATTTCAGTCTCGAATCATATCATTTAGTGTGAATTCAGTTATAACATGTCAATGTTAGTTATATGTGCAGACATAACTAGAGCTATTTGCATGCATATATGCCGCAAAGGTTCATGCTCTCAATATCTTGTTAACCTGAACATGGTGTGGGTAGGACTGGAGGGTGCCATCATTCTGATAAACATGTCCATTACAAGCTTTGTACTCCCTCCGTCCCATAATGTAAGACCTTTTTTGACACTAGTGTAGTATCAAAACACATCTTACATTAAGGAATAGAGGGAGTATATTGGATGGTCAGATTATTTTGTATCCAGCAACTTGTGCCATAAGCCCAGTACTCCTGCATTTCATTGCCTTGTACCTCTACTACTGCTTCCATTGCCATGTGCCTTTACTAATGCTTTGCATGGGCGTTCCGCCTTAATATGGCAACAATAATTCTGAATATCTTAAGTCGTCTTCAAGTTTTAATCTTGGCAAACTGTAACTATGGTTTACTGCCCCTTCAAAATTTATACCCTACTGTATAATGTAATGATGTTGGAGTAGAATGCACATATTTGTTTGAGATACCAGAGTGCTATCTAAGGGTTTTCTCTGTTATGTTGGTTGAGGGAAATCATTTGCTACTCATGATATAGATCTGTGTTTTTGGACGATGAACATTCATTCTATAATGACCTAACACTAGGATGCCCATATATGCATGCATTTGCTAGAAGAATGTGCTCTCTTCTGGCTGTATGATTGCCTTTCAATTGTTCTTCTACAATTGTCTAGGAACTAATCTAATCTTGTTCTCTCTCTCTCTCTCTGCCAGGGATCTTGCCTGACTTGATGGTGAGGACAGCAAAGAAATATATGCTGGAGATGGTGTATCACAATCGGGAGCACCAGATGGAGCGGATTCGCGCCGTCATCAAGGGCCATGCCCTGCTCGAGACGCCTCTCCCCCCTGCTCTAACGCTATTAAGCATCTTTAACTCGATGTAGGGGGAGGAGCAGCTAGGAGGCTTCTTGTTCTTCGGATGCCGCCATGGAAGGTCTCCCTTCTCCTTCTCCCTCTCTCGTTTCGATTTGGTACGGTGCTAGCTAGGCTTGATTCCCTTATGCAGTTCCTCAACCGCACAGGTGCAGGCCAGAGCGAGCTCCACTCCGGCCCCTCCATTGACCCCTATTCCTCTTCCGCTCCGGCATGGCTGATGGTAAGCCACTGATCGCTCCCCTCCTCTGCTCTCTTCCATGGTCTGCGTGCTTGCTTGTCCACGGCCATCGAGCTGTGGTAAACTCTGGGCTGGGTTGCTGGCCATCGTGTCGTCCATGGCATGCTTCTAGGGGTTTATGGTCACATTTGCGCTCATATCGGACTGGCCAGAGCCTACTACTGTTTGATTTTTAGTTGAAATGGTAGGTCTTGTGTCGATATTGGATCTACATGCATGATAGGTTATGAATGATGCACAGTTCAATGGCACCATTAATCCTGTTTCTAACAGTGAGGTAATTAAGTTTTCCATGCACAAACTAGAACAAGTCACTCCTAGAATTTGACTACTTCTCTGTAAAAATGGCCGCTGCTTTGCCCTTGATTATTATCACTACCCCGGCAAACCAAAATGATGCCTTTTCAGTTTATCACACCCCAGTGCCCTGCTATTCTGCCTTGTCCAGCCAGATAGTAACTTGATGTTTCAGCGCACGATGACTTTCTCAACATAGCAGTATCTATTGGTTCTTATGGATATGTCTCCGGATTGTAGTGCACTGAAATGTGTCTATTTTCTTCGACAGATGGGAGACCCTTTGGCTCAGGTGACCCAGGAGAGCCATGATGCCTCCCACTCCCAGGAAGCCAGGGGCATGACAATGGAAGCAACGCCACAAAGGTACTTCCCCTCTGGAATTTTGTGGTAGCTAGTGCTTATATTGTGTGTTGTTTCTTTTATTTCAACACAGTTTGTACTTTTCTCAGACAAAGTTACAGTGCCTACCTTATTTTTGTCTAGTGCTCGCT
>LR738714.1:9359767-9454992 GCA_902687465.1 Secale cereale | reverse complement strand
ATAAAGAAAATGAAACTATCATGATGTATGCAAATGTATGCCTCTGCCAGTGTAGCAGGATATGCAATGATACTAGCGCGTCATGTAGCAATGATTAGGGCAAGGCCCAACTAGCATGCGGCTCATCGATCAAGCAAAAAGCATGTATGACATGAAGATCAAGTCATGAGAAGATGGATGTTGCATGGCAATGTATCTCGGAAAGGCTATGGAAATGCCTTAATAGGTAGGTATGGTGGCTGTTTTGAGGAAGGATATAATGAGGCTTATGATGACAGAGCGTATCGTGCCAAGGATTTGGATGCACCGGCGAAGTATGCGCCAACTCTCGAGGTGAGAAAGGGCAATGCACGGTACCGAAGAGGCTAGAAAAATATGGTTAGGTGGAAGTGTCAACTTTCGAATACTCACATTAGTCCGAAGAACTCATGCACTTATTATCGGTAACTCTCAATCTAATTAGGCGGTTCACAAAGAGACAAGTACCCCGAGGAGGTGTGTATGGGGGTTTGGTTACCCTTGCGCATCCTCGACCCATGGTACGTGAGTGTACTCTAATATTCGATCCCTCCAAAGATTAGTGATCCATTTAGTAGCTAAAGTTCTCAAATATTTTGTAGGTTTTCGAAAATAAACACGGATTGCCCAAAATACGACATCTATCACTAATAGGCTAAAGCTCTTGACACCAAAAGTTCAAACATTACTCATGGCAATACCTCAAAACTATTGCAAGTTACTACTAAAATTAAATATCAACCTCAATTACCTACTTTAAGTTAAGACACACAACTCAGTGCAATAGACAAACTCTCTTAACAAGATAAACATGAAAGCTCAAGAGAGTTCAACAACCATCTAAACAAAAGCTCTTTAAAAAGAAAAGCATGAAAACTAAGAGCTAAACATGACAGTAGCTATGGAAAGACAAAGAACACACACAACAAAGATAACCATGAAAATCCTATGTTGTGTTCTAGGTTGAAGTGGAGTGTGTTTCTCTCCCACACAAAGAAAGCTGGGTTCTAACTCGTTATGAACAGCAAGCAAAGCTAAAGAAAACTAAAAAGGAAACTAAAAGCAAGACGCTCCAAGTATAGCACATAACGCATGAAGTGATTAAAATATAGTGGAACGAAAGACGAACTGATAATTGTTGATGGAGAAGGGGATGCATGGGGGCATCCCCAAGCTTAGACGCTTGAGTCTTCTTGAATATTTCTTGGGGGTGCACGGGGGCATCCCCAAGCTTGAGCGTTTGACCCTCCTGAATCTTCTTTTATCATCTTCCCTCGCACACTTGAAAACTCCCTTCATACATAACTCATCATAATCTGATTAGCGAGGTTAGTACCCATAATAAAATAATTTTTCCTTGCTGGAAATAAAGATAATATTGAAGAGCTACTGTTTCTCAAGATTGCCAAAAGGTTTTTGCAAAGAAAAAGCAAGCTCAAGGTTTGCAAAACGAAGAAAAAGGCAAAACAGGACAGAATCTGTGAAAAACAGACCAGCAGGTAGTAAATAATTTTTTCGGGGCACTTGTGCAACTCAAATCAAACAACTCAGAACAGACGCCCGAAAGCCAATTGTATAGAGCACGCTGTCAAAAAAATTCAGATCAAAAAGATGATCTGGTGATTTTATACGAATTTTTCTGTCCAAGGACAGAATCTGTTTTCTGGACTGCACGTCACAACTTTTGAACTTTCTTGCATCAGAGGCTAAACTTGGCACAAAGCTGAAAAGAAAAGATACAATGATGATGCTACTGTAGTAACAAACATCAAGACACAACAAAAGCAAAATAAAATTTTATTCATTGTGGGCTGCCTCCCAAAAGTGCTTTCTTTTATGCCTTTAAGCTAGGCATAATGCAAAGAGGAATCAAAAATCAAATGATTCCTCAACAAGTTCATCCTTGTTCCTTCTAGGAAAGGGGTACGTACCTTTTGCCTTCCCGCGTAGGCGGATTTGTCCCTTACCTATATCGATGAAGCCTTTTACGGCTCCGAGGAAGTCCCTTCCAAGCACTATATTTCCTTGGTTTGGCTTCATGATGAAGAAATCAACCATTGCAATCCCTTTAAGGAATGTAACTGGCACGTCTTTTATTCTTCCCTGGATCTCAGAAATATCTCCATTAGCATGTTCATGATAGGATGATAATCTATCCATGTTAAATTTTAAAGAATCATGAACAATTTTTGGCATAGTAGAAACCATAGATCCAATACCACAATAAGCAAGGAAGTCTTGATTAGAGATGCTAATCCTAACAAAAGGCTCCCAATCATTGTCTATTCCCAAAATATCTCTCTTATTGGGTTTGGGTTTCTCTACCTTCATCAAGTCTAGAGCATCCATTCTCTTCTCAATAGTAGCAAGTCTATCTATGACAGTATCAAAACTATGATCATAAACAAAGTAACTAGATAGACCATGTATAATTTCAAGAGCTCTAGCTTCATCACACTCTAGGAAATCTCCTTCAGCTATAATATCAAGAGAGTGTTTACACCATTTAAAAAGACCATGGTAAAAATTTCTAAGCACAATTTTTATAGGCATCCAAGGCATAATTCTCCTATGTGCATCAAAAATTATGTCCCATGCCTTCTTCATTTTTTTCCATCCCTTTGATGGAAATCTAGAACTTCCGATTCCCTCAAAGCACCAAATCCTAACATGCTTGACTAAACAGAAAGAACTACTAACAGAAAAGCAAATGATTTTTTTTGTGATTTTTGGTAAAGGAAACTAAAGCAAAAACTGAAAGGTAAACTAACAAGACTAAAAAGCAAAGATAAAAGATAGCGTGCAACTCCCCTATCTTGATGAGTGGAGTCCCCGGCGACGGCGCTAGAAACTTGCTTGATGGCTTCTCGCCCCTCGTTGGTTACCCCAAGTGGAAGGTTTGAGATGTAGCGTAGCGGCAAATTTCCCTTGGCAAAGATACCAAGGATCGAATCCCGTGAGACTCCGAGGGTCGACAAGAAGGTGTCAATAGCGCCAGAAACTTTTGCTTGACAGGACCTGCACACAGATACAAATAACTTTGCTCCCAACGAGTACAGAGAGGTTGTCAATCCCTCCGGCCTTGTCGTTTACAAAGGATCAAACGCAAGAGATAATAGTGATGGGTATGACTGCAACTAGGAAATAAGAACAGGAAGTAAATAGCGGGTGTAATCAGTGATGGTAATATGGACCGGGGTCCCATGATGTTCACTAGTGATGTCTCTCTCCCAAAAGACGATAAAACAGCTAAGCGAGGTAAACAAATTACAGCTGGGCAATTGACAGGATTATGTGCGCAAACCAATGCTAACTATGCTGTAAAGAAAGGTAGAGGCTCAAAAGCATGGACGGTACGCCAAGGCAAGTAGACCGAAATCCATCTGCATCTACTACTAATCATCCACCTTGAGATATCTATCCAGAACATCTCGCTGGTATTAAGTTGCGAGTCCCACCCAAAGTGTAAACTCAAAGCAACAGACAACTGCATTAAAACAACTTTGCGTAAAGTAAACAATCCTTGCACCCGCAAGTACAAGCACCGTTGTTTTCCCCCTTGTGGCAATAGCACATCCCCTAGACTCATGTTTCTGTCACTCAAACTAGTCATCGAGGGGCATGAACCCACAATCAAGCATAATGTTCCCTCTTGGAGTTACTACCTACTACTCGGCCAAAGCAATAAACAGCAACGGAGAACATGCAAGAATTACTCAAGAACATAAATATAAAAGAGGTGAATCAAATATATTACTCACACACAATCTGAACATAATCTCATAATCCATCGGATCCCAGCAAACTCAGCAGAGCAACAGCATAAAGATTACATATGTGCCTCGATCATGTAGGGCAGCTCACGAGGTCTAATCCATGAAGAACAAAGAGGGGAGGAGAACATCACATAGCTACTGGTCATGGACCCATGGTCCAAGGGAGACTACTCACAACTCATCCGGGAAGCGTCCATGGTGGTGGAGAAGCTCCCGGTGGTGGTTCTCCCCTCCAGCAGGGTGCCGGGAAGAGTTCTCCTGGTGCTCCCGATCTTGGAAGCGCGGCGGCGGCGGAACAAAGATGAGATCGCGTAAAGGGTTCCGTCCTCGAGGGTTTCGGGACGCGAGCAATATATATGCCAAAGGGGGTCACCAGAGGCGGAGGTGGGGCCCCAGGCGCCCCCCTGGCGCCGCCAGGGGTGGGGCCGCGCCGGGTGGCCGCCTGGGCCACCCCAGGCTCCCCTCTGGCCCTGCCTAGGTTTTTCTGGAAGCTCCCGATACGCTGATTTTTCCTGTATTTTTCCCGGAATTTTTAGGGCACTTTTAATATGGGGGAAACCTGAAATAGAAAAACAGCAGAAAACAGGAACTGGCACTGGGGTGCACTGAGTTAATAGGTTAGTCCAAATATGATCAAAAGTGTATGGAAGTGCATAAATATCATAGCAATATCACACAAAAGAGGCATGGAGCAAGCAAAAATTATAGATACGTTTTGGACGTATCAGAAAGCCGTACTATTAAGAGGGGATCCGCTTTGGTAAGGTTTGGGTGGAATCAACACGTACACTTCTTTATTGCACCCATCTTTCCTTCCCGCCGCAATGGAGCTATTCTCTCCCATCTTCTCTAGCTTCTTTTGGCCCCAGCGGTAGTACCGCGGATCCCAGCGGTAGTACCGCCCGTGTGTCACAAGCGGTAGTACCGCCCCACTAAGCGGTAGTACCGCTTAGTACACTCTGCGGTAGTACTGCCGCTGATCCGTGTTACCACCGCCTCGATTCGCGAGCGATTTTTCGTGTCGAGTTTTGCGGTACTAGGAGCGGCAGTAGAGGCGGTAGTACCGCTCCCAGTGGTAGTACCGCCCTGAGACCACGGTAGTACCGCTCGGGGCCCTACCCCTATGGCACGGTAGTACCGCGTGTGTGGCAATGGTAGTACCGCTCGATAAGCGGTAGTACCGCTCCCCCAAGCGGTAGTACCGCTCTGTGCAGGGCTGAGTGGGGGATAACGGTTGGATTGTTCCCCCCACTATATAAAGGCTTCTTCTTCCTCCTTTTGTCTCACCTCTTCCCCCACATACTCCATTGTTGCTCCAAAGCTCCATTTTCGCCCGATCTCTCTCCCTAGCCAATCAAACTTGTTGATTTGCTCAGGATTGGTTGAGAAGGCATCGATCTACACTTCCACCAAGAGATATTTGATTCTCCCCACCAATCCCTAGCGGATCTTGTTACTCTTGGGTGTTTGAGCACCCTAGACGGTTGAGGTCACCTCGAAGCCATATTCCATTGTGGTGAAGCTTCGTGGTTTCGTTGGGAGCCTCCAATTTAGTTGTGGAGATAGCCCCAACCTTGTTTGTAAAGGTTCGGTCGCCGCCTTCAAGGGCACCACTAGTGGAATCACGGCACCTTGCATCGTGTGAGGGTGTGAGGAGAATACGGTGGCCCTAGTGGCTTCTTGGGGAGCATTGTGCCTCCACAGCGCTCCAGCGGAGACGTACTTCCCCTCAAAGGGAAGGAACTTCGGCAACACATCCTCGTCTCCACCGGTTCCTCTTGTGGTTATTTCTTACCTTTACTTGTGCAAGCATTACTTGTTTTTCTCCTATAGCTTGCTTGTGAAGTTGTTATCTTTACTTTCTATTAGTTGTCATCTTAGTAGCATATCTAGACAACTTACTTTGACGCTTAATTTAAAGTGGTTAAGAAAAGCTAAAAATTGTTAGTTGCCTATTCACCCCCCCTCTAGTCAACCATATCGATCCTTTCAATTGGTATCAGAGCCTCATCTCTTTTTAAGGACTTTACCGTCCAAAGAGTATGGGTGACAACGTAGTCGAGACGGAGGATCATTCCGGTGGAACTCCGTCCTTGCCTACGTCAGATGGGGGAGCCTCGGTCTCTCGTGAGGAGTTCAATGTGGCCTTGACCACATTGAAAGAGTCACTAGCGAGCGAGGTCAAAGGCATGTTTAAAGATTTGCTTGAGGGGCTTAAATTATCCACCGCACCGTTGGAAGTGGTTCGTCCCGCTACCAACGTGTCGGAGGCTAATCCCGACAAGGGAGAAGCTAGTAGTGAACAAGCCCCTGTTACTAAGAATGGGAGTGGGATCTTTGCCCACTCCGCTCCTCCTACTCACTATGGAGGACCCGTTCCCACACCGCATTTAAATTCCGTTGGGCCTCCTCCCAAGTTTATCAAAAATTCTGATTTTGCTACTTGGGTGTTTCGTTTCAAACGTCATATAAATAATTGTTCTACTAATCTTTGGAGAATCATTGAGCAAGGTTTTTATCCGCGTGATCCCGACAACATGACTCCAAGAGAAACTGCGGATCATCAATTCAACGAGTCCGCTCTTTGCATTCTTCAAGATGTCATCCCTCCTGAAGACATTGCACATCTTCGACCCTTCACTGTGGCCAAGGAAGCTTGGGAGCATGTTGGCACGATGTACAAGGGAAGCACTAGTATTCAACGCTCTAACTATGAAGTTGTGCAAGATGAAGCCGATGAGTTTGCTATGATCGAAGAAGAAGATCCTCGTGAACTTTATCGGAGATTAACTACCCTTGCGGTCTCTCTTCGAGATCATGGCAGTAAGGACACGGATGACAATGACATGATCGAGGCTCACGAGGAAACCACTACTAAAATGGAAGGACATAGTCGAGACTATGCCGATGAGATATCGGATCTCTCTAACGCCCTAGAGGAAGAGCGTGGTCTTCGTTTGGCTCTTGAGGAGTCACACAACGATGATCATGCTAAATTAAAGAAAGATCTTGAACATGCATTAGTTGTCTCTCGTGTGCTTAATTCCGAGAAGGAAAAACTTGAGGTTGACCATGCTAAACTCAAAGAAGAGTTTGACATACTCGACAAGGCTCACAAGGCCTTGAAAAGTATGCATTATACTCTCAAGGAGTCTCATGATCAACTCCAAGTTTCGCTAACCAAGGAAAATGCTATCTTTCCTCGCATGGTATTAATTGATAATGCAAATGCTACTAACCCGTGTTGCGAGCATGTGCATCTTGTTGAAGAGAATGCCGAGTTGAAGAAGCAACTTGAGAAAGGCCTTGTGACATGTATACAAGGTGAGAAGAACCTCAACAACCTTTTGAGCAATCAAAAGGAGGTTGTGGCAAAGGAAGGAAATGTGTTTGTTTCTAAGCCCAAGAAGAAGAAGAATGACAAGACCAAGCAACCACCCCATCTCCGACAATCTTTTGTGAAAGAAGGAGAGGGCACATCAAAGAAGAAGAAAATAGTGAAAAGTGGTGGTGTCAAGAAAAACTCCACCATACCATCAAACATGGCCGGCAACTTTAATCCTTCATATGTTTTATGTCGTGCTAGTGATGGTCATGTGTTTGCTAAATTTGTTGGTTCTTCTTATAAGTACATTGAATGGTCCATTTGTGTTCCTAAGACCCTTGTTAGTTAGCGCTCCCAACTTCCAGAGTATCAGTCCAACGCCATCACACACTGATCACTGACCTGCGTGAAAGTGAACAACTCACATATTGGGTGTCCCACATAAGAGTTACCTGAACTCAACATCACCGCTCCTTTCTTGACCGCCTATCTGAAACTTGAAAGAATTTCACCATTGCTTGTAGTCATCCTGAGTCAAATTCGCAGTTGTCTCACCACATGTAAGACCACCAGAGCCCTGGCCCGTCTCCATGTCCCGTGCGTACCGCACGCCTCGCCGCTATTACCGCGTCGAGCCTCCGCTGTCCTGGTCGAGTCTCAAGGGTCGCAAAACCACACCACTCAACCCCCACTGCAGAGTACCATCGATCATCGCCGACCGATGACGAGTTCTACGCTTCCATCAGACCACTAGGTTCCAGTCCGAATTACGTGTCCCTCGCTTTTCCCCGCTCCGCTGAATAGGCTTCGATTCTCTGGATCCTTACACCGTAGCCCCTCAATCCAGCTCCACCTTCAACATGACTCCATGGTAGATGATCAGTCCACCCTCGCGCCCCATTGACTTCAAGCTCCGTGTATACACCACCTTGAATCAATCCCGCGACATCGTCTTGTCAAAGTCACACAAGCCTCGGGCCTGCGCCACGTGTTTCCACGCCCAGAAGTCGGTCACCATCAGCATCACGCTCCTATGTCGCCGTCGCCGATCCCGCACCGTCTTCTGTACCAACCGACTTGCGCCGATCCGTCAGACTGCCTAGTCCGACCCAGCCGAACTGGTTCGACTGTATGACACGCTCGAGGCTCCCAAATCATCTTCCACGAATTTTCATCCATCACATGATAATTCCATCACCGCTGACTTGACTTTCCGCAACGCCTTCAAGCATCCCTGTTGTGCCAACAAATGTTTCACCCGTGTCTGCCATAACTCAAGGTTTTCAGTCCCGTCGAACTTCTCCACCTCAAACCTGGTACCCGATGGCGCCACGGTTCTTTGTACGGCTGACCCTGTGAAAATTTATCTGAGCTTCCAACACGTGCTCAAGTACAGAAGATACAACACCATTGTACTCACGTGAATTAGCTTCCAGGCACAATTTCCAATGCTAGCTTTGCTTTGCCACGAACTTCTGGTTTACTACCGCGTGATTTTTTCCACCAATTTGATTTGCTCCGGCCTCTGTATCACGTGAGGACACGGTCCTCTTTTTGTCTTCAAACAGATCTCTTGTGTGCATGGCTTCCTTTGGATCGATATACATTGGCAGGGCCTCGCTACGCGTCAACGTGCTTTGCTATAGCCCGCTGCAAGCGCCCGCGTGTGGGCCACTGCCCGCACGAGCCCTTTGCTCAAAGCGCCTGACGACCGCGCTGCCACCCGAACGCACCTCGGACTGGGCCGACTTGTCCACGTTCCATCACCACATCGGTCTCGTCGAGACCGAGTCCATCGGGAATACCTCGACATGTCGCCTGCCCGACTGATCCACACGATCAATCGCCGCACGTCTTGTGCCTGCTTTCGCCGCCTGCCTATTGATCCTATCTGCCAACACGCGCCTCCCGATCGCTTCTTTGCCGCAAAATCTTCAGTCGGTTTATCACCTCGTCCGTGGAACCCGCGGTCCCTGCTGTTCTGACAGCCGCTCCCGTGATTTTCTCGACGATTTCTTCCGGCTCTTCTTCCTCTAGATCAACGATCCAACAGCCTCCAAATAACCTAGCTCATGATACCACTTGTTAGAATAAATCCGAGGCATACCGTCGATCATCCGAGGACCAAGCAATCACACGAGGCACGACACCGAGATTTGTTAACGAGGTTCACCGATATGGCTACATCCCCGGGGCTTGACTACGGGCGCTCCTCCCCGTGACACCGTCACAATACCGCACACCGGCCACCCGGGCGCCGGCACATGCCGCCGGCTCCCCCTTGCGCGTCTGTGCTATTATGTTGGCATAGGTTACATCATGTGTCTACCCTCGCTATATAAGAGAGGCCTAGGATACAAGTGTCCTACTTGGACACGACTCCATATCCTATCTAAAGACAGTACAACTCAGAGTCCAACTGTAACCTACCTTGTACACAATATTCGACACAACTCTAACAACTAACCTCAAAGGACCCATTACCAAATGGGTAACTAAATCCAAGCATTGATCTCTTGTAGTAGTTTGCTTCCGGTGGGGGATCATGGTTGCTCGATAGCGGAGCCACAAATCATATGACCGGAAGCAAAGACTTGTAGGAGCTTGCCAACGTTCGATTTGTCATGGCAAATCCCATCGTTCGGGATTTATCATTTCCGATTTTTTAGACAATAATAAACACTAATTGGCTGCCATGACAAACATGTTTTAGTACACACGGTCGCGATCGACGCCGGGCACCACATCACAACTGGAGTACTCCCGAGAGACAGACAAAGTAATCGTTGTTACAAACCGGTCAGGGTCACGTTTCACGAGCGCTTACTGCGCAGACGTTTTTTTTTTTGAGGATTAATGCCGCACTTTATTCACCTAAAACAAGTCTGGGATCTCATCAGAGATCACCCCAAGCACAAAATCTGGTGGCACCATAAGCCACACCTTACAAAGATCCTCCCCCACACCTACCCTAGCAAGTTTATGAGCGGCACCATTCGCAGTTCGTCGAACCCAAGAGACCTTTACATCCTGGAAGAACCGAAACATGGCCTTGATTTCCTCCACCGTTGGCCCCATAGCAGCCAGACTCCTCTCTTGCCCTTGAAGCATGGTCGCCACCGCTTTGTTATCAGTCTCCAGATGCAACTTCTGAACATTTATCTCCGCAGCTAGTTGGACTGCCCTCTTGCACGCCAGGATCTCCACGACCTCCGGGTCCGAAACATGGTGATATACATGGCATGCAGCAGCTCGGAAGTCCCCTGCATGTCCTCGCAGAATAACTCCCCCGCCGCCTTTCTCACCATTTTTGTGTAGTGCTCCATCCGAGTTGGCTTTGATCCATCCTTCTTCAGGCGCGTCCCACCTCTGCATCGCTTGCACTTTCTCCGCCGGCGCTCCCTTACTGTGTACAGCCTGCCATTCCCCCATGTAGGCACAGACCGAGTTCGCTATTTCATGTGGCGTTGCTATCTGCTTCCCATCTTTCGCTTCATTCCGTGCGAGCCACAGCCCGTAACAAGCCTGGACCATTGCAGCCCTTTCGTCATCGCTCGCCTTTGCAAACCACCCTTGCAGCCACGTAGAGACCGCACTCGAGGAGTCAGCCTGACACGGTGGGATCGCCACCGCAACTCCCTTCTCCGAGCACAGAACCTTCCAGAAGAGAGTGGAGTGTGGGCATGCCCAAAATCTATGATAGATCGTTTCCTCTCTTCCGCACGCAGTGCAAAAAACACCAGCTTTAATGCGTCGACGTAGTAGCTCCGTCCCAACTGCTAGTCCATTACGCATCAACCTCCACATATGTATCTTTGCCTTGTTTGGAGCATTTGTGTCCCATAGCCCCAGCCATCCCTTATGTTTCTGGACTGATGAAGACGAGCCCGGCCGTCCGGACTTCAGCCCATTCAGAGTCATCTTTAGATGGTATGCTGACCTTACTGTAAACACACCATTCTTCGTATAATTCCATGCAAGATAATCTTCCAATCCCGGCCCTCCAATAGCAATCTGTTTGATATCGCTAGCATCCTCCAGTGAGAACATAGCATCAACTCTGTTAGTGTCCCAGGCCTTACCATTTGGTGTCATTAGGTCCCGAACTTTTACCACACCGGGTACAAAAACCTGCCCTAGCGGCTTTAGGCTACCCTGCCTCGGTATCCAGCTATCATGATGGATATTGATCGTTGATCCGTCTCCAATGCGCCAGACAGTTCCTTCCCTCAACAAATCTCGACCGTACAGTATGCTACGGAAAGTATAGGAGCCTCCTGCAGGACATGTTGCACTCATGATCGATCCTTCCTTGAAGTAGCGAGCTTTGAGCACACGCGCACACAATGAGTTTGGGTTCTGTAGGATCCTCCACGCTTGTTTCGCCAACAACGCTTGGTTAAACGCAGCTGGGTCTCTGAACCCCATCCCACCATCACGCTTACTGCGCAGACGTTGACAAACTTGACATGATGACATGATCATTGCTACTGAAAACGCGCATGCCTAGTGTTGTGGTTGACTCACGCTCCAGCTCCCCTGACGAACATCATGTCCTGGCACCGTCAGGTCATCATCTTCTTCTTCTTCAACGGCACGGCCTCCAGTCCGCCGTGCTGAGCTCTGACGACCTTGTAAGGGACGTACGTGCCCATCAGCTTGTCCCACGCCACGAAGAACAGCTGAGCGTAGTTGCAGCGGCCGCCACGAATCTGGTGGTGGACGTCGTGGTAGGCCGTGTTGTTGCGGAACAGGAGATGCAGAGGGTTGCCCGGGACAAGCACGCCGGAGTGGTCGTCGACGGCCTTGAGAGTCGCGAACGAGAAGAAGGCGGCAGCCGTCAGGGGCGCCATCCCCGTCAAGGCCAGCGCCAGCGCGCTGCCGGCCGTGTCCAGTATGAGGCCCTCCAGCGGGTGGTTGTACTGGGCGCCGTAGGCGTACGGCGCCACCAGCCGGTGGTGCCAGGAGTGGACATGGCGGTACAGCAAGCTGCTGCTGTGCATAAGACGATGCCACCCATACTGCCACGTGTCGAGGACCACCATGGCGACCATGAACTGGCAGCAGACGACGGCCATGGCAGGAGCGGCGGCCCTGGTGCCAGCCTCGGCAACCCGGCGATCCTCTCGCTTCACCTGCGTTCGGTAATAACTTAAGTTCAGTATCAGCTGCACTTGCACGGACACACCTGAGTAGCTAGCATCGATAAATGCAGTGGCGCTTACACTGAAGACGGCGAAGGCGATCGCCGCCTGGAGAAGGTGCTGGAGGAGGACGGAGAGGATGACGACCCGCTTGGGGACGAGGTTCCTGAGCTCCTCCTCCTCCCTCGAGTGGAGCCTGTGGTCAGCCAGTACACGGCCGAGCACCGTGTACACACCGGCAGCGACCCAGTACACGATGATCGGCGCGAGTATGGCCACCACCTCCACGGAGGGTAGTGCCATTCGCGCGTCCTGGAGTCTGGAGAGATGGATCAATGGGGATATCGAGCTGGGTTGCAGTGGAGTCTGTGCAGAGCTGGGTTGTAGTGAGGGTTGCCTCCGAAAAATTGGGTATTTATAAGCTGAGGATGTCAACCGGCAGCCAGCAGGAAGTGTGTCTGGTGTTTTGACGTGCCTAGGTTAGTCAGTTTCTCTGGGATAATCCCTGGCGAAAGTCCTCTTCTGGTTGTAGTGCAATTTTGTACGGTTGTTCTTCGGATTCGTTACAATTTTATACTCATTGTTTGCTAAAAATTTCATGTAGAAAGGATGCAAGTGATGGTATTATAAATAAGAGTACATTGATCTATTGATAAAGACAAATCTACTACTCCCTCCGTTCGGAATTACTTATCTCGGATATGGATGTATCTAGAACTAAAATACGTCTAGCTACATCCATTTCTGCGACAAGTAATTCCGAACGGAGGGAGTAGATGTTGGTGCCCTGGTTGTTAGAGATAGACTACAGAGGACGCAATGTCCAAGTTTGAGATGGAGACTAATTAAAGAGAAGATACAAGTGTGCAAGCTCGAGAAGCCAACGGAAAAGAGTAACAACGTAGGCAATGAACATGAGATGAAGGAAGTATTGATCAGGCTAGCTAGTAGGAGCAGTCAAGGAAGTGGTGTTTCTATTGAAGTGTGTAGTTTTCTTTGGGTTAGTTCTCTTAGCAAAGAACTGATGAAGTATGTGACCAACATGTCATTTGATGAAGTAATTGAGTAGTGCAGTTTAACTCGATGGCCCAAACGTAAATGAATTTGTGTAAAAAAAATTTGAAGAAGATAAGTTTAATGAGTTTGGTTAGAAACCACATTTTCTTTAAATGAGCAAATATAAGAAGTTAAAGGATACAAGGCTATATAGGCCTAAATTATAAGGAGTCAGTTAGAGATGCTCTAATGCACACCAAAAGAGAATTATGTCTATCTAGCAATAGCAAGTGCAACCGCCAGTGACATTTCTAGATAAGCATTATTCCCCTGGACACAAGGAAGTGTTCTTCTTTTTAGCTATGCCGGAAGAGGTCTGTTAACCAATCCGTACCAAAATAGAATTCTGTTTAACAAGCATAATAGCAAGTGCCGTTTCCGGATAAGCATCTCTTGCACACAAGGGGATGTCATGTGCTGGGCCGGCAAACCTGCTTAATTTGCAGCTGCGATCAAGAGAGCCAAAGGAAGTGGAGTCATTCGATTTGTGTATGCTTTTCTCCGCGTTTGGGATCTAGCTACTCCCTTTGGATTTCATCATCTTTATATACAAGAACTAAAAGTTGTTGTAAGTTACGGACGGAGAGCACGAGTGATGTGGCGGATCGTTCTCAGTTTTTGTTGCGGAAAAGTGTAACCCGAAGCAGAGTACTTCCTCCGTCTCATAATGTAAGACGTTTATAAAGGAGCGGGAAACAAATTAAAAGAGGTATAAAATGCGAAGGAAATTAAAAAAGGTAAATAGTTACAAAATTTTGCTTAAATTGGGCAAAAACGTGATAAAATTGCTAAATGGGATAAATGGTGTCATCAAAACAACTGGAAACTATTTTTTTTTAGAAAAAAGAATGTTTAACCCTGTATCAAAAGATACACACAAACATGAAATCACTCTATATAATAAAACAAAAACTATAATCGATGAGAGTAGCCTATACGGGAAATTATGGAGCGGTTCATCGGGGCAATGATGGCACTTGTTACTTGGACGTTGCCATGTTACGTGCAAGGCCAGAAACGGCTTTGTGCTCCCCAGACCCCGCCGTCGTCTGAACATGTGCTATCTTTTTGTAGCAATGGATTGATGCTGGTTTGCTGGATGCAGGTTTCGCGTTTCCGAAACGGGCCTGGACAGCGGTCGAGAGACGGAGGATTCGAGTTAGAGAGAGAGCTACGTACGTGATGCGTGTGTGCGGCCGTGCACCCGACCAAACTTCGTGCCGCGCGCGCGGCGCTTGAAGATCGAGCCCGTGTTTTGTTTTGGGTCCTCGGCCGGCAGGTTAGTTTTTTTTTTGAGCAACTGCCGGCAGGTTAGTTAGGAGCCCCCCTAGCAGGCCTGTACTTTGGACCCGCACATGGGCCTGGCCCGTCCAGCAACCCCCGTGACTACAAGTAACCCGGAGTTAGTGATGCTGCTTCCTTTTTTTCCCCTAGGGGACTCTAGGGTTCCACCTATCCTCCGGCGGCTACCACCGGAGTCCACGTAAATCCGTCGTGGCGGAAGGATTTTTTCGGCTAGTCGGGAGCGCATTACTGCCAGGCGTGTGGATCTTGATCTGCATGGCTGGTTTACCGAAAGCAACGATCGAGAGAGAGGAGATTGGGAAGGAGAAGGAGGTAGTAGCAGGTATGGAGGATACGGGTGATCTGGAGAAGGGGGAGTGCACCAGGGGGAAGCAGGCGGCGGAGGCTAGGGAAGAGATGGGAGGAGAGGGAGCTGGCTTGAGGGAGGGAAACCGATCTGGATGAAGAGGAGTTTGGCGATTCGTATGGTCCGGAGGCGGATCTAGAAGATCAGTTTGCGGGGATGCACCTGCATGGGGAGGAGGAAGACGATCTGGATCTGTCCGACGAAGTGGGCGAACTGATCAAGGGAGTTCGCTGGCTAGGGCTCTTTCATGTTCATACAACAAAGCCCTTCAGCCATGCTGCGCTGTTGAGGCAGATGAGGAACGCATGGTCTGCGGCGCAAGGTGTAACTTTCAACGTGAAGGGGCCAAACCTCTTTCTGGTTCAATGCCATTGCCTAGGCGATTGGAAGAGGATCATGGAAGGCGGTCCGTGGATTTTTTGCAACTCGGCTCCTGTTGTCAATAAGGAGTATGATGGCTTCACAGATGTCTGTGAGTACAAACTAAACA
Source organism: Secale cereale (assembly GCA_902687465.1). Lineage (NCBI taxonomy): Eukaryota > Viridiplantae > Streptophyta > Magnoliopsida > Poales > Poaceae > Secale > Secale cereale. Next base: position 9,439,532 of record LR738714.1, on the reverse strand, counting down.
AGATACCACTCTGGGCAAGGATCAAGGGGATGCCAGATGGTCTCACAACAAAGAGGGAATTAGCTGAGAAGGTTGCGACAAAGGTAGGGGAGCCACCATTCACGGTTATTGTGAACGAAGGAAAAAATCAACCCTTCAAACACTTTACGAGCCAGAGTTTTTGTGGATGTTAATAAACCTTTCGTCCGTTTTGTCCCAATTACATTATTTATAACGTACTTCCTTCATCCAGAAAAGTTTGTCACTTAAATTGATGTATCTAGCACCAAATTAGTGCTAAATATATTCATTTGAGAAACAAGTTTAGGACAAGCTTTTTCGGGCGGAGGGAGTAACACTCAAGTTTTCTTGTATATCATCCCTTTGGCAAACTTAGGTATTTATTTATAAGCTATATTTCACATAACAGCAGATTAAAATGATAATCTATAAGGGTTAAAATAGTTTGTGAATATAGGTGATGTGGCTGCATGGGAGTGGTTGCTGATGTGTATAGCTTGCATGTCAAGAGAAATAGGTTAGTGGGGATGAACTATTTAGGTATTATAGATTACTTGCCATGTCATCTATTTTGTGTAGATAAGTGTGATAGTACCCCATATATTACTCTCACTATAGGTAGTCTAAGACTCCTCCCAATGCTCCAACTTGTACATGTGCTAAGGTTGCCATGTAGGCGAAAAATCTAATGTGGCCGGATAACTAAGAAGAGAGAGATGAGTATGATGGTCCAGAAAAAAAAAAAACTATGCCAGCGTACGAACTTAGAAAAAAACATTTAAATGGAAGAAACCCACATTTAGTAGCTAAATCATTAAATGAAGAATGTTTTGTTACAACATGTTAAACACCTATGCATTAAGGACTTTAATTACTAAACTTTTAATATGCTTAGCATCTCATTTTAGCACTGATGCATGGACGTGACCTAAAGTAAAAGTACCGGCTGGCCGTCTGAAGCAGCTAGCAACAATAAACCCGACGACTATATCACGGTCTAGGTATGGATCTCGATTTAGTACCAGCTGGCCGGATGCTAGCTAGCAAGAATAAACCATACTACTAAGTCACGGTCTAGGTCTAGATCTCGATCTTGGATCTTCGAATGTCAACTGTTCTCAACTTCCACTTCTCTAGCCTGGGTCGCTTCTATATAATGGTACTTTGCCAGTCTCCCTTTATCACACCGTTCCAATTCAACACCACCAAAGCCAGTACAAATTAAGGAGGCGTCCGGGAAGGTGAGTCCTTCGATCAAACTCTCGGTATCCCTTTTATTTATCTAGTTGAGGCTGCTAGTGTATGTTGTTTTTTAGAAAGCTAATGTCTAAACTGTGCAATCATATATTTCACGAACTCTATCTCATGTAATTTGGAGAGCTTAATACTATGAGCTAACTCACATTATTTATAACGTAACACTCAAGTTTTCTTGTATATCATCCCTTTGGCAAACTTTGATATTTATTTATAAGCTATATTTCACATAACAGCAGATTAAAATGATTTTGCTTGTTTATCCAACTATAGAGAACTTCGTTCAATTTTATAAGCCCCAAACAAAACGGTGAGTGTCCCTTCTACTTGGAGACCGCTGAGTGTTTTGCGAAAGGCCAATACTAGACGGCGGTCCACATGCGCCAGCACCCGGCCGGTCACAAGTGTGACCGTTAGATTGACCCATGCGGGCCGTTTGATCTCCCTTGTCATGTCATTCTCGCGCTACGCACGCGCAAGTAAGAGGAGAAAAAAATCTCCCTCCCCGCCCTCAGAGCACTAGATGGCTACATGTCAGTTCCCCCTCTCCTAGCAAGCCTATGCGAGCAGTTTACGGTCGCCGCCCCATCGTAGCTTGCGGGCACCCACCATGGTTACAGATTCCTACCAGCTGATCCAAGTTTCGCTGGTGGGAGTTGCAGCTTCTGCACTAGCTGGTCAAAACTCCGCCGACATGGATGCAACTTGTCCACTGGCTGGTCCCAACTCCACCGACGTGGATTACAACTTCTCCCTCGGCGACCGTAGCACCAGGCCGCATCGTTCCCAGCACCGTACCGTGCCGGTCCCAACATCTTGTGTCGCCCATCGTAGCATGCCAACATGCAGGTTGCATGAAACTGCCGCAGCATACAACCCCAACATTCGTCTCTAGTTGCAATTCCCGCTGTAGCCGGTTGCAATAACGACGTGTTGCGATTTTTCCGCGAAAATAGTGTGTCTAGCTCCAAATGTGCGGGTTCCACCTCAGTTTCGGGTGAACTGGGGGTGTCGGAGTCGTACGTGGCTGGTGTCCGAACTCCAGCAAAGGCCCCAAGTTTGGTTGTGTTTTGCCGGAATACAGAAGTCCGGACTGGTCCGCAGACGGATGTGGTATTCCGTTGGATGGCTTGCAGGGTCCGGACGGATGCGGGAGGCTTGAGGGCATGTGTTGAGATGCCTATCAAAAAGAGAGTGATTTTTCTGCACCCCAGCTCGGTGCACCGCTACACCCAACGCAAGAAAACATACTAAATCATTTCAAAAAAATCTGAAACTTCGTGAGAATGATCATCAGCAAATGTTAGAGATGATTTTGAAAACGGAACTCTTTTTGATAGGCATCTTAACACAAAGATTGATGATGATCATTCCTACAAAGTTCCTACCATTAAACCCTAGCATCAACGCAAAGCTTTTTGGCAAATGCTAGAGATGCTTTTGAAAACGGAACTCTTTTTGATAGGCATCTCAACACAAAGATTGATGATGATCATTCGCACAAAGTTCCTGCCATTAAACCCTGGAATTGTATTTATGAAAACAGAATTCTTTTTGAAAGGCATCTCAACACAAAGTTTCTGGCAAATGCTAGAGATGCTTTTGAAAACAGAATTATTTTTGAAAGGCATCTCCAACATGGTGGACACTCATGTAGGCATAAATGTATTTATGAACTAAATGGTTTCGGCAACTCTGGTGTTTATGTGTATTATCGACTTGCTTAAGCTTGTTATGCTATTTGCAGCTACTAGGTCCGTAAGAAATGTCTGATACGGAGGAGATGCAGCCTCTTGTCATCGACACTGGATCCGGACTCGTGAAGGTCTGAAATTTTCTTCTTACACTACTACTTAAGCCATCTCCTGCAGTTCTTCCTTGTAAATGTGCATGCCACTGTACGTGTTTTTACATGTAGGCTGGTTTTGCCGGAGACGATGCACCACGAGTTGTTTTCCCTACCGTGGTAGGCCGCCCTCGCAGACGCAGCTCCTCAATGGGACACAAGGATGCATATGTTGGAGAGGACGCACTGTCCGGAGGAGTTGAACTCCGGAGGGGGTACCCGGTTTAGCATGGTGTAGTAAAAAATTGGGATGAGATGGAGAAAATCTGACATCACACTTTCTACGATGAACTTGACGTGGCAACCGAGGCGCAGCCTGTGTTGCTAACTGAAGTTCCCATGAACCCAAAAGCAAACAGAGAGAAGATGACCCAGATTATGTTGGAAACCTTTAATGTTCCTGCAATGTACGTTGAATCTCAGGAGATGCTTTCCCTATATGCTAGTGGCCGTACTACTGGTATGATCGACTTGTTCCATCCCACCCTTTTCTTTCAGTATGAGGTGCCTAATCTACTTAACATTTCCAAAGTACTCCCTTCGTCCCATAATGTAATAGTGTCAAAAAACGTCCCATAATGTAATAATGGGACGGAGGGAGTAATGTTGAAGAAATGAAATCTTAATAATCTTAAAACTAGTACTCCTATGCAAGTTTAATTGGTTGACCGGTCTACATTACTTTTTTCTCCCTCAAAAAAAAAAATCACAGGAACGATTGTCAGCTGTGGTGATGGTGTGAGCACAGTTGTGCCCATTTACAAAGCAAAGATAGTTCAGCATGCCGTTCGCCGATGGGATATTGGCGGTCGCGATCTTACGGAATTCCTTACGAGGATTTTATCTGAAAGGGGTTACCGCTTTACGACAACTGCAGAGCGGGAAATTGCAAGGAACATGAAAGAGAAGCTTGGATATGTGGCCCTTGATTTCGAGCGGGAGATGAGCTCCTCGTCAGTTGAAGAGAGCTACGACCTACCTGGCCAGCCGGCAATCACGATTGGTGACCAGAGGTTTAGGTGCTCCGAGGTCCTCTTCGTCCCATCCATGATTGGTATGGAAGCTCGTGGAATCCATGAGGCAATCCATGATGCGATCAACAAGTGCGACGCGGATGTCCGGCAGCACTTGTATGCCAACATTGTCCTCACCGGGGGTTCGACAATGTTCCCGGGCATGGCTGACCGTCTGAGCAAGGAGGTCACCGCCCTTGCTCCAGAGGACATGAAGATCAAGATAATTGCTCCGCCTGAACGGAAATACAGTACCTGGATTGGAGGCTCCATTCTTGCATCCCTAAGCATTTTCCAAGAGGTACAACTCATTCTGCTTAACTTGCATATTTCCAACTTTAGTTTGTGGGCTTCAAATTAAGTCATCGTCTGAATTGCTTGTTATCTACTCTATATATGTGACCCCAGATGTGGATATCGTCGGCTGAGTACTCCGAGTGTGGCCCATCGATTGTCCACAGGAAGTGCTTGCAGTGACGTCCGTTGGTGACCCGTGTTTTCTCCAGAAAAAAGTAACGGTGCCACTTCCATATGTGTGTTTATTATTCTCAAAAAATGTACTGTATGTGTGTTTATTTTTCTCAAAATAAAAATTGTGTTTATTGTCGCCTGCCATGATAAGCGTATGAGTGAGTCAAATCATGGGATGGCATGACTGACTGGATCATGAGGCGAGAGTTGTTGGAGTCTCGTTCACGCACCCTTCATCATCGGATTTGTGGGTTGGCAGTTGTTGTAAAGATCTTGGTGTACGTTTATCTCAGGCCGCAACGGCTACTACTTGTACTTTGAATAAAAGCAATAAGAAGAAATCAATTTGCGTTCTGTGATTTCTGTGGCTTTCATCTAGTGTTTTTGTGGCTCCTCCATAAGACCCGTGGTCGGGGTGCCAGGGTGTGTACGTCCCTCTATGCGGATGACGCGGCGGTCTTTGTGGCCCCATCAAGCAGGACATCGACAATCTTGCCTCTACCCTGAGAGGCTTTAGGAACGTTACGGGCCTTTGTTCCAACTTTCAAAAAAAGCTCGGTTGTGCCTATTCGTTTCAATCACCTTGACCTTGATAGAATTCTTCATAGCATGCCGGCAGCACGTGCCACTTTTCTGGTAAAATACCTAGGACTACCATTCTCAGTCTGGCAACTGAAAAAGGTGGATTTCCAATACCCTGAGGACAAAGCGGCCGGCAAATTGGTCACTTGGGAGGGCCAAAACATCACTGCCATCGGTCGTAAGACACTTGTTAGGTCGATCATTACCTCCCAAGCAGTATTCTCCATCACGCCCCTCATCGTGCCTCAGAGCTCTCTCCATAGCCTTAACAAAATTGAGAGAGCTTTCATTTGGTCCAGCTCGGACAAGACGACGGGAGCCAAATGCAAGGTCACTTGGAAAGTGGTTTGTAGACCAAAGGAATATGGTGGCCTCGGGGTGCTCGACACTGGTTGGGCTGCGAGGGAGATACTAATGCGGTATAATAGGCCACACTGCTTTTGTTGAAAATTAAGAAATGAAAGAAACCATGCCCCTTGCAATGGAATTGAGACCTTACTGATTGTTGTATTGGTGGAAGCTTCTATGAAAATGTACATTAGCGTTTCCTTTCCTTTGACCCCACAAATTCACCAGGGTGACCAGCCTACACAATCATATGAGGTGTCGCTGATCTGAGCACATAGTGATATGGATAACTAAGCGCGAGCAGAAATATTTATCTGTTATCGTGGATTATGATCACAACAATCAGATCGATGCAAGTCACAACATTCAAGCTGTACAAACCTTGCATTGCTTTTGCACAAATTCTCATAATTTACATCATGACAGTACAACTCAGACTACACAATAACACGCTTTGTGGCGTGCACAATCTCCAAGACATCTTACTTGCCGGGGACAAAGTTGGTGGCGAACGCCCAGGCGTTGTTGTTAACAGGGTCAGCGATGTGGTCAGCAAGGTTCTCGAGCGGTCCCTTGCCCGTGACGATAGCTTGGACAAAGTAGCCGAACATTGAGAACATAGCGAGGCGGCCATTCTTGATCTCCTTCACCTTGAGCTCAGCGAATGCCTCAGGGTCGTCGGCTAGGCCAAGAGGATCGAAGCTGCCTCCTGGGTATAGTGGGTCGACGATCTCGCCGAGTGGGCCGCCGGCAACGCGGTACCCCTCAACGGCACCCATGAGCACGACTTGGCATGCCCAAATAGTTAGGATGCTTTGAGCGTGCACAAGGCTGGGGTTGCCGAGGTAGTCGAGACCACCCTCACTAAAGATTTGGGAGCCGGCCTTGAACCAAACGGCCTCACCAAACTTAACGCCGTTGCGAGCGAGCAACTCAGGGAAGACGCAACCAAGTGCCCCAAGCATGGCCCAACGACAGTGGATCACCTCCAGCTCCCGGTTCTTGGAGAAGGTTTCCGGGTCAGCCGAAAGTCCGGCAGTGTCCCAACCATAATCGCCAGGGAATTCACCGGTGAGATAGCTCGGGGGCTCACCGGAGAGTGGGCCAAGGTAGAGCACACGGTCGGCACCGTACCATGGGCTGCCAGAGGAAACTTGTTTCGCCTTGGCTGCAGTCTTGCGCATGGTGACGCGGGCCTCGCCGAAGAGAGCCGATGACGGCAAGTTCTTCACCGCCTTGCCGGCAAAGGTCGAGGAGGAGAGGGACATGGTGGTGGTCGCCATTGGAAGGCTGAGAAAAGTGTATGCTGTACGGGTTCTCCAAGAGATGAATGAGTGTGGAGATGCCTTGATTTGAGAGGGGAGGGTGGCTACTTAAGGCAACGGAGGTGGCTTTGGGCATCGATTTGGTGTGTAAGTTGACAAGATAAAGATGGATAGGGAGAAAAATCTGGAGCTTCGATGCCATTGGTGCTGCAGAAATCTCTTGTTCTCAGAACACTTGGCGCAATGGGAGCCAGGAAATGTTATCGCCGTGAGCTTGTGGCTAGAAGTGGCTGTGACTAGGATCTCCTTGGCGACAGCTGATTGGATCAAGTGTGTCAGTGAGTGAGATGTGCAGGGTTCGCATGCTCGCGCAAGGCGCAACGTCACACCGCACACACTCTGGTGAGCTGTTGCTCTCACGTAGGAGTATTTTTATCTTTCAGAAAAAAGTGGGCGTACTAGTGGTATGATCGAGTCGTTGTTCCGTCCCACCCTTTTCTTTCAGTAAAATAAAAGGTGCCTATAATCATGGGATGGCATGACTGACTGTGACTGTGACTGGATGAGGAGGAGGCGAGAGTTGCTGGAGTTTGGTTCATCATGGATCGGATTCGTGGGATAAAGAAGACGCGGTGCATGGGTGCGTGTACGATCGCGCGGTCGCATCGAAACGAAACGACGGCAATTTGCATCAATGTTTCGTGCTGTGCCATCAAGTTTAATTTGCGAAACAAAAACGAAACGACGGCAACAATAACTAAAGGAAGGAATTAGTAATGGAGGGAGGAATCACCGTGTGAACGCGCGCGTGGTTCCCGTCCTTAAGTTTCCCGCCCAGTATCTAATATCGGGTCGTTATATCTCTTGTTCGTTCACTAATTAAAAAGGTTAATGACGTTGATTCATGCACGGGAGCACAAACACAAAATAGAACACTTGGCGGGATGTTCTTTCTGGCAGTCAAGGGGTGGCCCAGTGAGATGCACGATTGAAATTTTCTTGAAGGGGAGGAAAAAATGGTAACCCATCGACAGATGGGTCTCATGTCAACCGTCCGGCAATCCGCCCACGGGGGCCCGCGTCCATGGGCACGGGTATGGGTCGTCATGTTAACCCATGGATGAGCCTGAGCCCGATGGGTAACCAACGGGGCGAAGGTCATATAGTGTTGCAGTTAAAAGGTTTCTTTCGAACATTTAGTAGTTTTAAATATCCCTCCGTTCCCAAATATTTATCTTTTCATAAAATTTAATAAGTGACTATATACGAAGCAAAATGAGTGAATCTACACTCTAAAATATATCTACATACATCCATATGTTGTAGTTAAGATGGTAACCCGTTGGGCGCGGATATGGATCGTCATGTTAACCCATGGGTGAGCCTGGGCCGATGGGTAACCCACGGGGCGAAGGTCATATATGAATTCTCTTTTTTTTTTAACATTTATTAGTTTTAAATATCTACATTGAATTTGTTTTCTACTCCCTCCATTCCCAAATATCTATCTTTCTAGAAAATTCAACAAGTGACTACATACGAAGCAAAACGAGTGAATCTACACTCTAAAATATGCCTACATATATCCGTATGTTGTAGTCAATTTGAAATGTCTAGAAAGACAAATATTTGGGAACCATTTTCGTTTTTATAACAGCCCATCATGAAACCTCGGACATAGTTGGCGAAAGCGAAAAGAATTCTTTGATGGCTGCATATAGAATAAGAGGTTCGATCCGCGTGACAAGAAGTATCCGTCGTTGGATTAGAAGAGAAAAAAGCGGCTGAGATTGGTTGAGGAGAGTAATAAGTGGGAGAGGAGACCAACCAATTAGAAGACGCGTGATTTGGGCTTAATCCGCGTGACAAGAAATATGGGTCGTTGGATTTGAGAGAGAGAAGCGGCTGAGATTGGTTGAGGAGGGCAATCGTCGGGAAACCAACCCAACCAATGAGACGCTGTCGCTTTTTTAATTTCATCCGTGATTTGGGCGTTGAGTAAAAGAAATACTACTAAGAGAAAGGATTATCATCCCGCGACTCCTCGTCGCCGCCACCCACCTACGCCCGATTCCGGCGAGTTCGGGCGGCTATCGACGGCGCGCAGCACACTCCAGTGCTCGCCTCGCCTCGCCTCGCTCCCTCCCCTCAGTCCTCCAGATTCGCCTCTCGGGGCCCACCCGCGACCCTTCCCGTGGCTAGGGTTCCGGGGACACCGGCGCTTCTGGTTGGTCCTCTCCGTCGCCAATCGCGCCCTTTCGCCTGCCTTCTCCTCCTGGATGGCACTCCCGTGCTCGGTGCGCTCGCGCGAGTTGGCGGGACGGCGCGGCGGCGGCTCTGCTTCTTTGAGGCGAGCTCCTCTACCGCGGTGGTGCAACCATGGCGCGGCTCCCGTTCCCCTGCTGCTCTTCCCGCGCTCCCTCCTCGTCTCACCATGACGCCTCTGGTGGCTGCCTCTTCCTCGACTCCGGCATCCGTAAGCCATTTCCCCTTTCTTCCCCAATGCTCCGTGTGATCGCGGCCATTGAGCCGTGGCAACAGTTCGGCATGAAACTGCCCATATAAGTTCCACACCTATGCACTCACAGTTTGTAAAAATGTTTAATTTCTGCTGACCAGTGGGTAAATTACTTTCCACACCTATGCATTTCTTCCAAGTGTTGCTTTTTTCTACTTAGATAGAAATTATCTCCTGCCTGCAATGTTCTCTGTTGGATTATAATGACAGATGCATGGGGTACTTGATTGGGATTACCTCACAATTCTTAACATAATGTCAATTGTATCTTCCAGGTGATTGACTGGGCTCAAGGGGATGAATACACATCTTCCTAGAGATTTGTGAATTCTTGATCTGTGATGTCTTGCGATGCCAATATTGGTGCTTCTCGTGATCGTCTTCTAATAAGTAGTGTCATTGTTTTAGTGGATGTAACCCTTAGGTGCTAATTTTGGCGATCTTATCTACCAGTGTCACTGTTTTTAGTACCTCAAATACTAAAAACTGACTTAGAAATCCATACCTAAAACTGACTTTATCCCCTTCGTTCCTCAAACAGCAATGACTGATTTGTTTAGTTTGAATTGCAGTATCAATAGCACTAGTTTTTGTACGCAGATTTGTGAACTTGTCCGCAACCCTGCCAGGATAGACGCCGCCATCGTGTCCATGCTGTCTCAACCCCATTGGCCTCTTTATTTTTGTCTGTGCCTGTGCCCGTGCATCTATATCCCTGCTGCCCTGTTTTTTTCCATCTCAATTAGCTTCTTTAAACCTCTATAGATTTGATCTCAGTGTAATAGTTGACCAAATGACTTGGTACCCAATGCGTGAGTGCAGTTTATTTACTTTGGACTGAATTCTGATGCAATATAGAAACATAGTTTCTTTTTTGCAAAATAATGCATGCTCAATGGTCAGAGATAACATTTTGCCAGAAGCAAGCATGTTATAGCTTGCATGCAGCATGGTATTCTTTCTGTGCAATAGCACATTCATGTACTAGTGTATAACCAACAAGAGTATACACTGATGCAATTTTGTTTTCTTGTTATGATTGACAGAATGAGCACGGTGTACTTCAGTTATCTGAACAAATCCCTATCCACATTTGATGGATTAGGGAAAGATGCCGACGCAGTTGGTGTTGCAAGGGAAGAAGCAGCCGCAATCATCAATGTGTTCTCATGAAGTTAAAACATTCGTGAGGTACCTTCTGCCAGTTCACAACTCTTGTCATTTTTCTGAAAAATAATCTGGTAAGAGTATTCACAGTGAGGTATTCAACTATGCATCACTGTCTGGATATCACAACTGTGTTGTAATTTCAGTCTCGAATCATATCATTTAGTGTGAATTCAGTTATAACATGTCAATGTTAGTTATATGTGCAGACATAACTAGAGCTATTTGCATGCATATATGCCGCAAAGGTTCATGCTCTCAATATCTTGTTAACCTGAACATGGTGTGGGTAGGACTGGAGGGTGCCATCATTCTGATAAACATGTCCATTACAAGCTTTGTACTCCCTCCGTCCCATAATGTAAGACCTTTTTTGACACTAGTGTAGTATCAAAACACATCTTACATTAAGGAATGGAGGGAGTATATTGGATGGTCAGATTATTTTGTATCCAGCAACTTGTGCCATAAGCCCAGTACTCCTGCATTTCATTGCCTTGTACCTCTACTACTGCTTCCATTGCCATGTGCCTTTACTAATGCTTTGCATGGGCGTTCCGCCTTAATATGGCAACAATAATTCTGAATATCTTAAGTCGTCTTCAAGTTTTAATCTTGGCAAACTGTAACTATGGTTTACTGCCCCTTCAAAATTTATACCCTACTGTATAATGTAATGATGTTGGAGTAGAATGCACATATTTGTTTGAGATACCAGAGTGCTATCTAAGGGTTTTCTCTGTTATGTTGGTTGAGGGAAATCATTTGCTACTCATGATATAGATCTGTGTTTTTGGACGATGAACATTCATTCTATAATGACCTAACACTAGGATGCCCATATATGCATGCATTTGCCAGAAGAATGTGCTCTCTTCTGGCTGTATGATTGCCTTTCAATTGTTCTTCTACAATTGTCTAGGAACTAATCTAATCTTGTTCTCTCTCTCTCTCTCTGCCAGGGATCTTGCCTGACTTGATGGTGAGGACAGCAAAGAAATATATGCTGGAGATGGTGTATCACAATCGGGAGCACCAGATGGAGCGGATTCGCGCCGTCATCAAGGGCCATGCCCTGCTCGAGACGCCTCTCCCCCCTGCTCTAACGCTATTAAGCATCTTTAACTCGATGTAGGGGGAGGAGCAGCTAGGAGGCTTCTTGTTCTTCGGATGCCGCCATGGAAGGTCTCCCTTCTCCTTCTCCCTCTCTCGTTTCGATTTGGTACGGTGCTAGCTAGGCTTGATTCCCTTATGCAGTTCCTCAACCGCACAGGTGCAGGCCAGAGCGAGCTCCACTCCGGCCCCTCCATTGACCCCTATTCCTCTTCCGCTCCGGCATGGCTGATGGTAAGCCACTGATCGCTCCCCTCCTCTGCTCTCTTCCATGGTCTGCGTGCTTGCTTGTCCACGGCCATCGAGCTGTGGTAAACTCTGGGCTGGGTTGCTGGCCATCGTGTCGTCCATGGCATGCTTCTAGGGGTTTATGGTCACATTTGCGCTCATATCGGACTGGCCAGAGCCTACTACTGTTTGATTTTTAGTTGAAATGGTAGGTCTTGTGTCGATATTGGATCTACATGCATGATAGGTTATGAATGATGCACAGTTCAATGGCACCATTAATCCTGTTTCTAACAGTGAGGTAATTAAGTTTTCCATGCACAAACTAGAACAAGTCACTCCTAGAATTTGACTACTTCTCTGTAAAAATGGCCGCTGCTTTGCCCTTGATTATTATCACTACCCCGGCAAACCAAAATGATGCCTTTTCAGTTTATCACACCCCAGTGCCCTGCTATTCTGCCTTGTCCAGCCAGATAGTAACTTGATGTTTCAGCGCACGATGACTTTCTCAACATAGCAGTATCTATTGGTTCTTATGGATATGTCTCCGGATTGTAGTGCACTGAAATGTGTCTATTTTCTTCGACAGATGGGAGACCCTTTGGCTCAGGTGACCCAGGAGAGCCATGATGCCTCCCACTCCCAGGAAGCCAGGGGCATGACAATGGAAGCAACGCCACAAAGGTACTTCCCCTCTGGAATTTTGTGGTAGCTAGTGCTTATATTGTGTGTTGTTTCTTTTATTTCAACACAGTTTGTACTTTTCTCAGACAAAGTTACAGTGCCTACCTTATTTTTGTCTAGTGCTCGCTCGCTGCTAAAAAAGTTAGTTGTATAATCTAGTTACATGCATGTCTGAATATTGTTGGGTGCTACTTCTGCCAGACCATAATACATGTTGTTCCTTTGATTTCTAGATAGAACATTTTTTTGTTAGTAGAGCATGCGTAGGCTGAACATTGCTTTTGTTTGTCAGTAGAGCATGTATAGCATGTATATAATATGGATAGGCTGAATGCAACCCCTGTTCTTGCACGCTTCAGGATGATTTCTTGCTTGCTGCTACTAATTCTTTTGAATTTAATTACATGCCTCTCTTAATCTTGTTGAGTGTTTGCTGCTAAAAAGCTAGCTGTTGAATTTAGTTACATGCCCATCTTAATGTTATGGGTGGCTGCTAGGAATAAACCGGATGACTTCCTAAGAAATCAGCCGTATGATCTGGTGTCTGTGGCCGCTCGATCCACATCAAGGCAGCGTCTATTCCTTCCTCCCCTCGTCTCGCATTCACCGCTCCCCAATCATACACAGCCAGAGGGACGCCCTGTCACTGCAGGACGACGCATTGCCGCACGATGCCCTGCCGGGCAACCTCTGCAGCATGACGCCCTGCCGTTGAACCGGCACGGGTGAACTCGTAGTAGCAGCGATATTGCGACACCCGACGAGCGCAGCGCCGGTGAGGTGCGACGCCGGCCACTGTATGTTTGATCTGTAGCTATGCAGCAGGATCAATTATAGCAAAACAAGCGAGGGGTTGACGCTAGACACCACGCCCGTCGCCGGTGTGCTCCATGGACGCTGCTTTCCTGGCTCACCGCTGTTGCATTGAATCATGTGCCGTGGGCGAGATCTTTGAGTTGCAGCACCGAGCTCGTTGCTTTGCAGCGCTCGCCGCACGACGACATCCTGCGGTCACAGCGCTGCTGCGTTGCAGCATCTGCAGTTGCCGGCGAGATCTTGAGGTTGCAGTGCCACGGTCACCACCGCGAGCGATGCTGCATTGTAGCTCTTGTGGCGGCAGGATCCGGCTCGAAGCAGCAAGCGTGTTGTGTTTCAACTCGCCGGCGGCGATGCAGCATCGGCGACCTTCCAGCACAACGGTGGCATCCCGACGACGGCGACCTTGCAACACGGCGGATGCTGCAAAGAGCAGCTGCGGGCGGTGAAGATGGCCTTGCAGCATCTCGACGAGACGAGGGCTGTTGCAAACGTGGGTTACAGTATCAACGGCGGCGACGGCTTTGCAACACGACGGCGATGACTTCACGCTGACCATGCATCACAATGGCTTCAGGGGCGCGCCGCCTTGCAGCAGCTCCTGTGGCAGCCATCTTCCAGTTCCGTTGGGAAGCCTCGTCGGAGCGACACCTGCCGGTGGGTTCGTGGCTTGGTGACGGGCTGACGGCCAATGATGGCTATGTGGGAGTGTTTGTATGAGGCGAGGGGATGGAGAAAGACGAATGGACATCCGAGGGCGAGAGGATAAGGTTCATGTGCTCGTGTCCAGGAAGCTCCCCTCACCTCTGCACTGTCCACTCGATCGAAAAAGATCCAACGGTTGGTTACGCGGCTTTCGGAAACATTGGATCAGTCGGTTTATTTTAAACGTTTCCCTAATATTATTGCCTGGGCACTACTTTTGTCATACAAGAATACCTGCTGCTCTTCCTCTGACTTCTAGATAGAACATTGCTTTATTGTTCAATAGAGTATGTATTGTATGAACATAACTCTTGTTATTGCAAATGCCAGGTTGGTTTCTTGCCTCGGATTGCTACTACTTCAGAAGATATTTCCAATTCGATTCTCTGGTAAGGATGACTACTCCTTTAGAAGATACTCCCTCCGTCCCATAATATAAGAGCGTTTTTGAGACTATACTAGTGTTAAAAATGCTCTTACATTATGGGACGGAGGGAGTACTTGTCTTGTTCTTACAAATACTGTCTATATAGGAGCATGTTTTATGTGTTGAGTCTGAACCGTATTCTGCCTCATACTCAACTCATTTTTTTAATGAATTTCCATAAGCATGTTGTATGGATCTGTTGCCTTGCTAAAACAAGGATGCATATTGTTAACTTTGGACACATTCCTAGCTATTTTAAGAGTACCTGTCATACTGACGGGCATAGATAGTACTAGATACATGCATTGTTTGCCAATTGATTTGCTTGCTTAATTCAGTATAATTTAGTTACATGCCCCTCTGAATTTTGCTGAGTGCTTGCTTGCTGCTAAAAAATCAATTGCATAATTTAGTTACATGTCTTCTCTACAGGTTGGTTCTGCTCCCATCCACTGCCACAGATCAAGCCATACAGTCAAAAGACTCAAGAGGCGAGCGTGTCTGGATTGCTTTATCGTACAGAAATCACACAATAATTGTCGTATGTGATGCGGTTCTGTTAATTGACTTGCTTGATTTTAATCTGCCTGGTTGTTTGAGCCACTTGAGTTTCTGGAGTCTCTCGTCTCTTGTGATGATGTGCCCATTGTAGTTGCACTGGGTGTTGTTCTTGGTAGAGGATTATAATGTTAGAATGGCTGATATCGGGAAATAATTGATGTTTTTTATCCATCTCTATGTGCTGCTTTCTTTCTAGTCATGTTATGATGCTTCTGGTCTTAAATGTGATGTCTTTTCTTGTCTTATTGGTACGCTGGTATGGTTTTCTTTTTGTAGCTATCAGTTCTAATTTCTGTATGCATGAATAAAATCAATGTCTAAAAATAATCAATCTGATGTAGTAGGTTGTCTTTGCTTTTCATGTAGCTTGATTATGTTAAGTTATTCCCCTTCCATGAAATATAGAAGTGGCTATTAATACAACTAGACATTAGTACATATGGAATCTGCACTGAACTTGTAGCAGTTCAAAACACCACGTACTCACTTGCACTCTTCTTAGGCAGATATTTATGCTTATTATATGGATTAGCACTTAATTTTCAGCTTTATTGGTTGTAAAGACCCCTTATCAATATGTCATTGTTGTGCTGATGGTCTTTCTTCTGATTTTCAGTACATCCAAGATGACTTTACTACTTTGTCTAGCCTTAGTAAATTTGACTTGGTGTTATCGGAGGATGCAGCTGGGTTATATTACTGCTTGTTGCTTACCTTCCCTGATTCATGCTTGTGTAGGTAACTGGTGATCCTATAGGGGGAGTTAGAGCTATTTTTGGTATTCACGAGAGGAAAACCATCCTCTCCGACGACTACATTCAGGTGCTCATTGTTGATCACTTCCATGGTGTCATCGGCCAGGCAAGCAAAGTCCAGCCTCTTCTTCCTTCTCTTGAGTAATGATAAGGTGCTTCTGTTACGCTGTTGTGCTGTCCAAAAAACTACAGTTGAAGGAATTCCTGATTGTGTGCTAGACTGGCTGATGAATGATATGCATTTCTTTGATTTCTATAGCCCAGAGTAAACATTTTACTTCCTTGCATCCAACCGCAAGATTTTGATTCATCGAGCCGTGGAAATTTATATGGTTCTTGGCCGTGGTGATGGTCTGTGCTTTTGTCATAATATGGATCGGAGGGAGTATCATTCTTAGAATCTGTCGTATGTTTGTGTTGTGATAGTTGGAGCTTTATTTTCCTTATACCGCCGATTTGGTAGCTTAAAGATGGATACTTGTCCCTATCCACTGTCTGATTCTTGAATGTCGTGTCCTTGCTCTATGGACATGAGTTAGTCCTTGAATATCCATTTGCGTCGATAGGTACTAGGCTTGAAAATAAGGCCATTTATGACTGTCCAATGATGATATTAATTGAGAAAGGTGCTCGTAGCTCGTGTTTGATATTTATGATCGGCTTCTTGTATCTGGTGGATCCCCCCTCCCTCTCTCCATGTGCCCTAAGATGGTCCGGTAATTGAGACATGTCCAGTTGTGGTACCAGCCATTGAGCCAATGATTTAGGGCTTGGTTTTGTAGTCACGTCGTCTGATGGTGTCTCGGCCACCATAATCTTCAGATCGTGATGATCCTGTTGTTGAAATTGCTCCTTGTGCTGGTTAGGCCCTTCTGCTACTGTATATAAGTTGTTTTGTCGGATTTTGATACTTATTTAGGAATTCGGCATGCTACTGTCTAAAGACGTATAATGAACCTTAATGTAATTACATACAACGTCACATAACCATACTTCTAGTTGACTAATTCTGTCGGAGTTACCATCTTACTGGTAGGAAAAGAACGTGATACTAGCGCCTGCTAATACATGACCAGTGTGTCTTTTAGTTCTTGTTGTATCGAAAGAAAGACATGTCGTCAATAGTTGTGCTGTCTAATTCATGTTTGCTTGAATTTTGGTTAGTCTTGTCTAATTTATTGCTTGTTTTGCTTACTGTAAGCAGGACTTGAAATTGTTAGTACTATGGTACAAAACTAATCATATGCGGTTGTCCATTAACTCTAGAATATCTCTCCTAGATCCTATGTAGGGAATCTTTATATGACTGGAATAAAGAGTCAAAAAATCGATCAGATTCGTATTTATTATTTTCCAAAGGACGCACCTTTCTCGAGAGTTATTTTCTTTGTTGATATCTTCCTCCATGTTCCATCTTCACCACATAACCTTGAGATATACCACATAAACTTTGCTATCATTAATTTGGAATCGGTCATATGTTTGTACTGTCATAATTGGAGCTTTATTTTCCTTGTAGCACCGATTTGGTAGCTTAAAAGATGCATAGTTGTCCCCATCCACTGTCTGAGTCTTGAATGTCGTGTCCTTGCTCTATGGGCATGAGTTGGTCCTTGAGCATCCATTTGCGTCGATAGATACTAGGCCTGAAAATGAGACCATTTATGACTGTCCATTCATGATATTAATTGAGAAAGGAGCTCATAGCTCGTGTTGGATATCCATTATCACATATCTGTCATGTTTAGACCGTGCGTTTCTTTTGAACAGGTCATGTTCAAACCTTGTGCCAAACCAAGGCAGAAAGTGTCCAAACAAAGTGTGGCAAATTGGCAAGGATCCGGAGTGGCGTCCTTCGTATCTGTGCGATTTAGTTTGCTCAACAGTCAACACACAGAGTAGTCTGCTGAGAACAAGCGCCTTCATAAAAGCACATGTCTTTGCCGACACCAACTTCTCCATCTGTAAGCAGAGGCTGCGTTCCTGAGAAGAATTTGGTAAGATCTTTATGTCGAATACATAGCAGATTTATTTCCTGTTTCAATTAAGCCAGTCATTCTTCTGGATTGTTTTTCTGTGAACAATCTTTTTCTCACTCCTCTCGTCTCCAGATTGTTATAGGCCACTGAGGGAACTTGAATCGCTCAAGGGCCACGTGGAGATGGTCGTCAAGCTGAAGTGGCTCTCATTGGCACTAACTTCTGTTATTGTTGTGGTTGTGTTGTAACCTCCTTGTCCTGCTACTACAGCTCGGAGGACTACCTCGGCTTCTTGTATCTGGTGAGTCCCTCCTCCCTCTCTCCATGTGCCCTAGGATGGCCCGGTCATTGAACTGTGTGCAGTTGTGGTGCCAGCCATCGAGCCAATGGTTTAGGGCTCGGTTTTGTAGTAATGTTTGTCTGATGATGGTCTTTCGGCCACCATAATCTTGAGATCGTGATTATCTTGTTGAAATTGCTCCTTGTGCTGGTTATGCCCTTGTGCTACTGTATATGTTGTTTTGTTGTATTTTTATCTTATTTAGGATTTTGGCATGCTACAGTTTAAGGCGTAGAATGAACCTTAATGTAATTGCATACAGCGTCACATAACGATACTTCTAGTTGACTAATTCTAGTTGAGGTGCCATCTTATTGGCAGGAAAATAACATGATACTAGAGCCTGCTAATACATGACCAGTGTTTCTTTTAGTTCTTGATGCATCGAAAGAAAGACGTGATTTTTCTTGGTGCGCATCAATAGCTATGCCGTGTAATTCATGCTTGCTTGAATTTTGGTTACTCTTGTTTAATTTATTGCCTGTTTTGCTTACTGTAATTGAGAGTGCAAATTGTTAGTATTATGGTACAGAACTAATCATATGCGCTTGTCCATTAACTGGAATAGCTCTCCTAGACCTAAACCTGAGATAGTTTGGACTGAAACCTTAGTTTCAGTTTGGTTTTCCTGTTGGATTGTATTTGGATGGTTTAAATGGACTGAGAATCTAAAACAATCTGGTGTGATTTGGATTTTTATCAAATACTGGATTAGAATGGTTTGGTCTGGACACAAACGAGTTGGTCTCAAACCGTTTGAATCTATGGACAAAATCCAGTGTCTCAACCAAATCGTACGAGACGGCCAGTTTCCAGTTTGCTGCACCCCGGCTTCCGTGCCTAGCTCAATCCCTTCCATTCATCAATGACGTGCGTGAAAAAGGCACCGAGAATGAACGGCATGTCAACGGTCCCGATGGAGTATGCGCGGCCGGTGGAGGATCATCGAGGCCTGGGCCCTGGCAACCCCTACGACCAGGCGGCGACTAGCTGGTCCCCGGGCTCTTCGTAGATCCCGGTCGTCGACGTGGCCGGCGCCGGCTGCTTGTCCAACATGCTCGCGGCCGCTGCCCAGTGGCGTCTCATTCATGTGGGCGGCCATAGCCTCCCGGCGGACCTCATCGACGTAGTGCACTACGTCGCCTCCGGCAGTCCGGCTGGAGACTGCGTGTGCTGGCCGGCGTACTCGCCCGTGTACGTCCCTGACACCAAAACCGTGGACATCCTCTCTCCATCCTGCCCGCAGCCGGAGCTGTCGGTGAGTTCTCCATCCTGAAGGGTGTGACACGAGCCTTTTGTGACCACGGTTTCAAACTGCAGTTTCAGTCCAAAATGAAAAATGGTTTGGATGGGGTTGGGTGGACAACGTGGATAGTTTGGTTTGGTCTGGATTATGGTGGTTAACTTTTGGATTGGATTGGTTTGGATGAAAGAGGTAGAATCACATGGTTTGGGCTGGTTTTGAAACTTTTCACAGGTTTACATAGACCCCATGATTGTGAGAGTCTTTATATGACTGGAATGAAGTGTCTAAAAAATTGATTAGATTTGTATTTATTATTTTCCAAAGGACGTACCTTTCTCGAGAGTTACTATCTATGTCCATATCTTCCTCCCTGTTCGCCACTTCCAATGCATTTCGTAAATGAATACTTTCTTCACGCGTTGTTGTTCTAGGCAGATTTGCTCTTCTTTCCTGATGTGTTTTCCGCGCGCAGGTGCACAAGAGGCCGCCATGTCGTGTGTAGCAGGGTCAAGACGCCCAACATCACCAGCAAGTAGTTGGCATGTGCCGGTGCTCACTCCTATATCAAGATTTATTATGTGTGTTGTCCTTGCGAGGATATGGTACGACATGGCATCGTGCCAGTCAAGGTGCACTGTGGCAGACTCGGTCTCTGGCCTCGGCATCTTCCTTGGACCCGCTGTCGTGTGGCGGTGACAATGTTGTTTGGCATCGGCTACAAAACAACCGAGGTGAGCTCCTCTCTGTCCTCTGGTCTTCACCCCTTATTGCTCCAAGAGCTCGTAGCTGTCGAGCTACGGCTATGGTGATTACTCTGGGTTCTTGGACATCATGCCATGGCTATGTCTGGTTAGGCTGCTATAGTCCTTGCATAATGATGCTGCTGCTGTTTGCTTTTTTGTTTGTTTGTCTGCTTGGTGATCATCATGCTAGCCCTAACCTGCCTGGTACAAACTTGCTGAGTATATATATGTAGCTCTTTGAGCAGCAACTGATAGAATACACAACTCATGTTCATGTTAATTCACATCCTACTCAAAGTCTCTGTTGTGATCTAGGCTTGTGCATATGTTCTGATAATGAAAAAGTATAACCTTTTAAAGTCTCTGTTGTACTATAACTGAAGTTCGGTGGATGCTTTGGAGGTTTGATCTAGGCTTCGGTGAAACAGCTGTACTATAACTGAAGTATCATGTTATTGTTTTCTTGATATTTTGTTGTTGCGTAACTAATAAAGTTCGAACAAAGCTCTGTTGTTGCTATGTTGTCATATAATATGCAAACCATCGGCCACTAGCCTGTGACGGTCAGCTGCAAAATTTTAAGTTGCAAAAGTAGGAATTGGTTACACAAATGATTGTTGATTTTCACTCTTTGATTGTGTGCTAGACTGGCAGATGAATGATATGCATTTCTTTGATTTCTATAGTCCAGAGTAAACACTTTACTTCCTTGCATGATTGCATCCAATCGCAAGGTTCTGATTCAAGGAGATAATTGTGTAGTTATACTAAGTTGAAATTATAACTCTTATGGCAATTGATATAAAATATGCTACCATTTTCTTGGAATCTGTCATATGTTTGTGATGTGATAGTTATGCATTATTTTCCTTCTAGCTCATACCTCTCGTCTCCAGGTTGTTATAGGCCACCGAGGGGAATTGACACGCTCAAGGGCCACCTGGAGATGGTCGGCAAGCTGAAGGGGCTCTCATCGGCAATGATTTGGTTGTTGTCGTGGTTTCCAACGGTGGCAGCTGTGTCGTAACCTCCATGTCCTGCTACTACAGGTCGGTTGACTACCTCGTCTTCTTGTATCTGGTGATTCCCTCCTCCCTATGTCCATGTGCTATAAGATGGTCCGGGCATTGAGCCATGTCCAGTTATGGTGCCAGCCATTGAGCCTTATTTATTTAGGATTTTGGCATGCTAGTGTTTAAGGCGTAGAATGAACCTTAATGTAATTGCATACAGCGTCACATAACCATACTTCTAATCGAGTAATTTTGTCGGAGTTACCATCTTACTGGCAGGAAAAGAACATGATACTAGAGCATGCTAATACATGACCAGTGTTTCTTTTAGTTGTTGCTGCATCAAGAGAAAGACATGAGTTTTTTTGGGGTGCTCATCAATAGTTGTGTCGTCTCACTCATGATTGCTTGAATTTTGGTTAGTCTTGTCGAATTTATTGTTTGTTTTGTTTACTGTAAACGGGACTGCAAAACTGTTAGTACTATGGCACATAACTAATCATATGCGCTTGTCCATTAACTCTGGAATAGCTCTCTTAGATCCTATGTTTGTGACAATATGGCTGGAATAAAGTGTCTTCGGTCAGATTTGTATTTATTATTTTCCAAAGGACATATCTTTCTCGATAATTATGTTATGTGTCTGCGAGACCACATAACATTTAGAAACCACATAACTTCCAGTGTATTTTGTAAATGATGTTGTTCTCTGTTGTTCTAGGCTGATTTGCTCTTCTTTCCTGATGTGTTTTCTGCACGCAGGCGCACAAGAGGCCACCGTGTCGTGTGCAAGCCCAACATCTCCAGCAAGTTTGTTGGCCTGCGCCAGCGCTCACTTCGATACCTCCTGCCCTACCCCTCCGGTGGCCACGTATGGTCCGGCGTAGGTAAGATCTGGTTCCTCTCCTCTGCTCTCTCCCATGCTTTGTGCGCCCAAGGCCTTCAAGCTGTGGTAAAATTTGTGCTTACCCATTGCGCCATGGAAATTTATATGGTTCTTGGCTGTGGTGATGGTCTGTGCTTATCGTGATTCTGTCATAATATGGATCGGAGGGAGTATCAAATTCTTGGAATATGTCATACGTTTGTGCCGCGATAGTTGGAGCTTTATTTTCCTTCTAGCACTGATTTGGTGGCTTAAAAGATGCATTTTTGTTCCTATCCACTATCTTGAGGCTTGAATGTTGTGCCCTTGCTCTATTGACATTAGTTAGTCCTTGAACATCTGTTTGCGTCGATAGGTACTAGGCTTGAAAATTCGGCCATTTATGACTGTCCATTCATGATATTAATTGAGAAAGGAGCCGCTAGCTTGTGTTGGATATCCATTAACACATATCTGTCATGTTCAAATCATGCATATCTTTTGAACAGGTCATGTTCAAACCTTATGCAAAACCAAGGCAGTAAGTGTCCAAACAAAGTGTGGCAAAATGGCAAGTATCTGGAGAGACGATCCTCGTTTCTGTGCGATTTAGTTTGATGAGAGCCATGCGTTATGCTGCTGAAATTTCTATTGAAAATTTCCTGTTTGAATTAAGCCAGTCATTCTTCTAGAGTCTTTTCCTGTGAACAATCTTTTGCTTACTCCTCTTGTCACCAGTTTGTGATAGGCCACCGAGGGAACTTGTCACGCTCAAGGGACACCTAGAGATGGTCGTCAAGCTGAAGTGGCTCTCATCGGAACTGACTTGGTTGTTTTTGTCGTGGTTTCTAACAACGGTGGTTGTATTGTAACCTCCTTGTCCTGCTACTACAGCCCGCAGGACTACCTCGGCTTCTTGTATCTGGTGAGTCCCTCCCCCCTCTCTCTATGTGCGCTAAGATGGTTCGGTTGTCGAACCGTGTCCAGTTGTGGTGCCAGCCATCGAGCCAATGGAAGGGCTCAATTTTGTTGTCATGTTTTCTGATGGTGGTCTTTCGGCCACCATAATCTTGAGATCATGATGATTTTGTTGTTGAAATTGCGTGTGCTGGTTAGGCCCTTGTGCTACTGTATATGCTGTTTTGTTGGATTTTGATACTAATTTACGATTTTGGCATGCTACTGTTTACGACGTGGAATGAACCTTAATATAATTGCATACAGCTTCGCATAACCATAGTTCTATTTAACTAATTCTACCGGAGTTACCATCTTACTGGCAGGGAAAGAACATGATTCTAGAGCCTGCTAATACATGACCAGGGTTCCTTTTAGATCTTGCCGTATCGATAGAAAGACATGATTTTTCTTGGTGCTCATCAATATATAGCTGTGCCATCTAATTCATGCTTGCTTGAATTTTGGTTAGTCTTGTCTAATTTATTGCTTGTTTTGCTTATTGTAAACGGGACTGCAAATTGTTAGTACTATGGTACAGAACTAATCATATGCGCTTGTCCATTAACTGGAATAGCTCTTCTGGACCCCATGTTTGTGAGAATCTTTATATGACGGGAATAAAGTGTCTCCAAAAATCAATCGGATTTGTATTTAGTATTACCTGAAGGACATACCTTTCTAGAGAGTTATTTTCTATGTCCATATCTTCCTCCGTGTTCATCACATAACCTTTAGAAACCATATAATTTCAATTGCATTTCGTTAATGAATACTTGTTGTTCTAGGCCGATTTGCTCCTCTTTCCTGACGTGTTTTTCCGCGCGCAGGTGCACAAGAGGCCGCCGTGTCGTGTGCAGCAGGGCGAAGACGCCGAACATCACCAGCAAGTTTGTTGACCCGCGCTAGTCTCTGATGCCTCCTGCCCTTCCCCTCCGGTGGCCACTCCTGTTCTGGCATAGGTAAGATCTGGTTCCCCTCCTCTGCTCTCTCCCATGCTCTGTATTGGTGCTCATCAATATATAGCAGTGGTAAATTTTATGCTGGCCATTGCGGCATGAAATTTTTTATGGTTCTTGGCTGTGGTGATGGTCTGTGCTTCTCGTGATTCTGTCATAATATGGATCTGAAGGAGCATCATTTTCTTGGAATCTGTAATATGTTTTGTACTGTGATAGTTGGAGCTTTATTTTCCTTCTAGCACTGATTTGGTGGTTTGAAACTTGCATTTTTGATTTGTTGTTCATATCCACTGTCTGAGGCTTGCCTTGCTCTATTGACATGAGTTAGTCCTTGAACATCCATTTGCGTCGATAGGTATTAGGCCTGAAAATGAGGCCATTTATGACTTTCAATTCATGATATTAATTGAGAAAGGAGCCGCTAGCTTGTGTTGGATATTCATTATCACATATTTGTCATGTTCAAACCATGCATTTCTTTTCAAGAGGTCATGTTCAAACTGTGCAAAACCAAGGCAGAAATGTCCAAACAAAGTGTGGCAAAATGGCAAGGATCCGGAGAGGCGATTCTCGTTTCTGTGCGATTTAGTTTGCTTAACACACAGAGTAGTCTGCTGAGAACAAGCGCCTTCCTAAAAGCACATGTCTTTTGCTGGCACCAACTTCTCCATCCGTGAGCATAGACCGTGTACCTGAGAAGCATTTGGTAAGATTTTGATGTCGAATACATAGCAGATTTATTCCATGTTTGAATTAACCCAGTCATTCTTCTGGAGTCTTTTTCTTTGAGCAATCTTTCTGCTCACTCCTCTCGTCTCCAGGTTCTTATAGGCCACCGAGGGAAATTGACATGCTCAAGGACCACCAGGAGATGGTCGCCAAGCTGAAGTGGCTCTCACTGGCAGTAACTTGGTTGTTGTTGCTGTGGTTTCCGATGACGGTGGCTGTGTTGTAACCTCCTTGTCCTGTTACTACAGCTCGAAGGATTACCTCGGCTTCTTGTATCTGGTGAGTCCCTCCTTCCTCTCTCCGTGTCCAGTTGTGGTGCCAGCCATCGAGCCAATGGTTGTAGGGCTCGGTTTTGTAGTCATGTTGTCTGATGGTGGTCTTTCGGCCACCATAATCTTGGGCTCATGATGATCTGGTTGAAATTGCTCCTTGTGCTGGCTAGGCCCTTGTGCTACTGTAAATGTTGTTTTGTCGGATATTGATACTCCCTCCGATCCATATTACTTGTCTTATATTTGTCTAGATACGGATGTATCTAGTATTCTTAGTGTTAGATACATCCGTATCTAGATAAATCTAAGACAAGTAATATAGATT
This sequence comes from Secale cereale, assembly GCA_902687465.1. Lineage (NCBI taxonomy): Eukaryota > Viridiplantae > Streptophyta > Magnoliopsida > Poales > Poaceae > Secale > Secale cereale. Next base: position 9,414,342 of record LR738714.1, on the reverse strand, counting down.
GGAGGGAGTGCTTATTTAGGATTTTGGCATGCTACTGTTTAAGGTGTAGAATGAACCTTAATGTAATTGCACACAGCGTCACGTAGCCATACTTCTAGTTGACTAATTCTGTCGGAGTTACCATCTTACTGGCAGGAAAAGAACATGATACTAGAGCCTGCTAATACGTGACCAGTGTTTCTTTTAGTTCTTGCCGTATCAAAAGAAAGACACGATTTTTCTCGGTGCTAATCAATTGATGTGCTGTCTAATTCATGCTTGCTTCAATTTTGGTTAGTCTTGTCTAATTTATTCCTTGTTTTGCTTACTGTAAACAGGATTGCAAGAACTAATCATATGCGCTTGTTCATTAACTCTGGAATAGCTCTCCTAGACCCTATGCGAGAATCTTTATATGACTGGAATAAAATGTCTCAAAAATCGATCAGATTTATATTTCCAAAGGACGTACCTTTCTCGAGAGTTATTTTCTGTCTATATCTTCCTCCATGTTCCTGCGACACTACATGACCTTTAGAAACCACAAACTTCCAATGCATTTCGTAAATGAATACTTTCTTCATGCGCTGTTGTCCCAGTCCGATTTTCTCTTCTTTCCTAATGCGTTTTCCGCACGCAGGTTCACAAGAGGCTGATGTGTCGTGTGCAGCAGGGAGAACACTCCCAACATCTCCAGCAAGTTTGTTGGCAGCACCGGTGCTCACTCCGATACCTCCTGCCCTTCCCCTGTGGTGGCCACTTATGTTCTGGCATATGTAAGGTCTGGCTCCTCTTTGCTCTCTTCCATCTCTGTGTGAGCCATGGTAAATTTTGTGCTGGCTACTGCGCCATGGAAATTTATATGGTTCTTGGTTGTGGTGATGGTCTGTACTTGTCGTGATTCTGTCATAATTATGGCAGAGGGAGTATCATTTTCTTGGAATCTGTCATATGTTTGTGATGTGATAGTTGGAGCTTTATTTTCCTTCTAGCATCGATTTAGTGGCTTAAAACATGCATTTTTGTTCCTATCCACTGTCTGAGGCTTGCCTTGATCTATTGACACGAGTTTTTGTCCTTGAACATCCATTTGCATTTACTGGTATTAGGCCATTTATGACTGTCTGAGTCTTTCTCTGTGAAGAATCTTTTGCTCACTCCTCTCGTCTGCAGGTTGTTATAGGCCATCGAGGGAACTTGACACGCTCAAGAGCCACCTGAAGATGGCCATCAAGCTTTCGCAACTATTGTCGGCACTGACTTTTGTTGGTTGTTGGCATGGTTGGTGAGGACAGTTGAGATTTCGACGCACTAGATAAAATGGCCGGACGAGTTATTTGTTGGCTGCGGAATCGGTGTTTATTTATGTGCGATCGATATCTCGAGCTAGCTCAAGTAGTGATGGTCTCGAGTGATACTGCTAAAGCCAAACCTGACTTTAGTGTCCTTCTGGCTAGCTAGTTATGTACAGTATGTATCTTGTACAGTAGGTATGTGAGAGAGATAGCTTGTCTGTTTTGAGATTGTATGAAGAATGCATGTTTTTAATGAAGATAAATGAAATAAAATTCTTCACTTTTGTCAATTCATTTCATTTTTGTCCGAGTGAGAAAGGAGTGATTACATTACGTTGGTTGAGCCCCGAGTCTCTTATTCATGCCCTGGTATTATACACGTTGAGATGACAAATTTGTGTTTGAGTTGACTGTGATTATCATTTAATATAGCACATTTTTTGTTTCATCGCGGCCCTCAAATTGGATGTCCAAATAATCTCAGACCGGGTTTTCAAACTATGAAATCAATCAACTTTGAGCAAACTAGCCGCATGATTTGCTCAGATTGTATGCCTAATACTCATATCTTCATGGCCAATCCGCCTCTCTAACTAAATCTACACAGGAACCTCCCTAAATCAAAATCATATCTTCATGGCCAATCCGCCTCTCTAACTAAATCTACACAGGAACCTCCCTAAATCAACATCATATCTTCCTGGCCAATCTGCCTCTCTAACTAAATCTACACAGGAACCTCCCTAAATCAACATCATATCTTCCTGGCCAATCTGCCTCTGTAACTAAATCTACACAGGAACCTCCCTAAATCAACATAGAAATGCCTGAATCGAATATAGAATAGTTTGCTTCTGTTATTGCTGCGATTTGGTGGCGCAAATATAAATATATGCCGGCACTTTTTTTGGACAGAATGGAAAAAGGGAAGAAAGATTTGGTGCTTCAACTATAAATATCAGACACGACGGCAAAAGAAAAAGAAAAAGAGGGAAGATTTGCAGCAACAGCCAGCGGCAAAACAAAAAAATATCAGACACAACGGCAAAAGAAAAAAAAAAGAGAGGGAAGATCTTGCAGCAACAGCCAGCGGCAAAAAAAAAGAAAAAACTACAGTTGGCGTTATTTGTGGGAATCCCACGGGCTGGCTGCTGCTTATTAGGAGGCACGCAACAAATGTCTTCCACTTTTCAAGGCGCTCTCCAACTTCAATTTTCTCCCAACCCAATGCGCCTCCTCCTTTACTCCCTCCCTCTCTCTCTCTCTCGTTCGTCTGCGCAATCCATTGGCTCTCGCTCGCCTCACGCGGATCGGGCTCCCATCCGATGCCTCCCCGCGTTCCTCGCTGGCACCTATCGACGTTGCGCCTCTCCCTATAAATGGGCTTTCTCTCTATCCAATCCCTCCCCTCTTGCTCCTCCTTCCTCCTCAATCTGATGCCCATGGACACATAATCTCAACCAATCCATCCATATGTTTCCATTCATCCACGAAAACATCTGATTTGCAGTTTCCAATCTGTACGCCCCCGGCGAGATGGCTGGCAGGTACTTACTATTTCCTTGATCAATGGTGCACACTCTTCCCCGCCTCCAAGAAGATCCCCTAGGGTGAGATGGCAGGCAGCCTCGTCTCCCTCACTCCATTAATCTCCACCGACTGCTACTACTCGCAAGGTACTTATTATTTCCTTTTCTACCAAAACTTTATGTCCGTATCCTTCTTCTACTTTAGTATCTTATAAAAAGTGCCTTAAAATACTGGAAACATGGTACCTTGCTGTGCCTAGTTAAGATACTACCTCTCTGTGTGTATCTCATCACCTTGCAATGTTTTCTCATCTTAGATTACCAAGGAACCATCCCATTTTTTCATTTTCTTTTTAATCTTCAGTAAGTATTGCTTAATAAGTTTTCTCTTTGCTTGCTTGGTAGAGTGCCAATAGAGTTAGCTGGTGCTATGTCCTATGTATGGTACAAGAAAGACGTTGAGCTTCTGTTTTCCTTTTTTCACCTACTTAGTGCCGACTGCTCAAAAAAAACCTACTCAGTGCCTTGTAGAGTTAGAAGCCATGAAGTGTAAACCAGAAATCCAACATGTAAACTGTTTTGTGTTACAAGAGTAAGTAGTAGAAGCTGTCATGATAAAAATAATAATGACATGATGTTTCCACACTACTGCATGGGCCTAGGATAACTACAGGGTTACAACAAATGCCTCTGTTGAGTAGTAGATATCCTGATGAGTTATGTTGATGATTCAGTAGTAGATATCATATGATGTGTTATGTTGATAATTCAGTAGTAGTAGATATCATGATGTCTTATGTTGATGATTCAGTAGTAGATATCATGATGTGTTATGTTGATAATCCATTAGTGGTAGATACCATGATGTCTTATGTTGATGATTCAGTAGTAGATATCATGATGTGTTATGTTGATGATTCAGTAGGATGTTGAGGGTCTGCACTAATAATCCAGAAATTATTTATTTGTTATGTATTTGTTCTAGGGAACTGAAGCTCAATTTATGTGTTATGTGCAGAATTGCATTCGTAATTCGAAAATCACTTTGGCAAGTATATATACTGATCCTTGCTTTCTTAGATTATATATCAATGAACTGCTAATATGCTAGAGGCTTTCAGTGTCGCGCTTTAGCCTCGGGCAACTTCGACCATCTGTCCACCGACCTCAGGGCCGTTAGCAAGATAATCTAGGGGCTCCAGCAGTCATAGGACCTTGAGCGAGGAGAGTATACCTCTGAAAAAGACATGTACATTTCAGTTTTGACCGGTTTCTGGTTGTGTTTGGGAGAACGTACCAGTTCTTTTCCACTAGAGTGTTCCACGGACTAGGCGGATGTAGACAATCAACATGTAATCATGGTCGAGTCGAGCATGTTCAACTAGTTTGTCAGATGGTTTAGTTTGCTCATGGTCTTACGTGTTTCTGCAGCATGGTTTCGTTTGCTCATGGTCGTATTTGGAGCCTTGAACATCTACAACTATGCATGTGATGCATTTGCATTTCATTTACCTAACCATCTCTAGAGTTCTTGTTCCTGTTAATGTCACTCTTATTTCTTCATTGGAGTGGATAGCCATGGAACCATGAGTAGGAAGCAAGATAAAATACGATGGTAACTTGACAAATTGATCTTTCACAGCCACCAACTAAAATGAATGAAGAAGTCGGCTAGCCGGCCAGCGGTTGAGTAATCGTAATGGCATGCATTGTTTCCCTCCCTTCCATGCGAAACACAAAATACAAGAAGACATGCGGCTCTTTCTCAGGCGTTATGCTGCCGAAATTTCTATTGAAAATTGCCCCGACTTGTCAAAATTTCGTCCTTGTTTGTAAGAAAACGTCAACATTAGGGTGCTCGCTGTAAAATGTCAGGGCCTTGTTTGTAAGAAAACATTTACTTGAGGGTGTCAGGTGCAAATGTTAGGGTCTTGGCTGCAGGGTTGTGCATCTTGTTTCTATCGGTAGTTGAATGACGACAACTGACAAGGACTTGGTTTGTATGGCTTTGCTCGTACAAGAATGCCATTCGGTTTCGAACTCGGGAAACTCTCCAGGAGGCCACACGCGTGCACGGTACCATGACCATATATGGTCGAGGGTGCGCCGCTCCAGTCTCGATCCACCGCCGCACAGCCACAGCCTAGCTAGCTAGCTACAGACATCGATCGATCAATTGCAATCAGGTCGGCGAAACCGATCTCCGGCCAGCCCGCCAGCATGTTCTGCCTGCTCGTGTCTCCCGAGCCGCTCTGCCGCGCGCTGCTCCTGTCCGACTCCGCGCCGCCGAGCCCAGCAAGCTACCCCGCCGCCGGTTTGTCGCCACGTCGCGGTGGATATCCCCGATGGTTACGACGACGACTCGGATGTCTACGAATTAGAGACGACGACGCAGCACATAAGCCCCGTGCGTAGGGTGCTGGCGAAGGCGGCGTTGGTTGCGTACACGGCGTTCGCCGCACCCGCCTTTCTGGGGACAGCCGCCGCGCGGAGCAGCAACTACCTCCAGGAGCCGGCAATCACGATTGGTGACCAGAGGTTTAGGTGCTCCGAGGTCCTCTTCGACCCATCCATGATTGGTATGGAAGCTCGTGGAATCCATGAGGCAATCCATGATGCGATCAACAAGTGCGACGCGGATGTCCGGCAGCACTTGTATGCCAACATTGTCCTCACCGGGGGTTCGACAATGTTCCCGGGCATGGCTGACCGTCTGAGCAAGGAGGTCACCGCCCTTGCTCCAGAGGACATGAAGATCAAGATAATTGCTCCGCCTGAACGGAAATACAGTACCTGGATTGGAGGCTCCATTCTTGCATCCCTAAGCACTTTCCAAGAGGTACAACTCATTCTGCTTAACTTACATATTTCCAACTTTAGTTTGTGGGCTTCAAATTAAGTCATCGTCTGAATTGCTTGTTATCTACTCTATATATGTGACCCCAGATGTGGATATAGTCGGCTGAGTACTCCGAGTGTGGCCCATCGATTGTCCACAGGAAGTGCTTGCAGTGACGTCCGTTGGTGACCCGTGTTTTCTCACGAAAAAAGTAACGGTGCCACTTCCATATGTGTGTTTATTATTCTCAAAAAAATGTACTGTATGTGTGTTTATTTTTCTCAAAAAAAAATGTGTTTATTGTCGCCTGCCATGATAAGCGTATGAGTGAGTCAAATCATGGGATGGCATGACTGACTGGATCATGAGGCGAGAGTTGGCACCCTTCATCATCGGATTTGTGGGTTGGCAGTTGTTGTAAAGATCTTGGTGTGCGTTTATCTCAGGCCGCAACGGCTACTACTTGTACTTTGAATAAAAGCAATAAGAAGAAATCAATTTGCGTTCTGTGATTTCTATGGCTTTCATCTAGTGTTTCCGTGGCTCCTCCATAAGACCCGTGGTCGGGGTGCCAGGGTGCGTACGTCCCTCTATGCGGATGACGCTGTGCTTGCAACAAATCCACTCGGTGTCAGGTAATCAACCAAGACAGGTAACTCCTAATTTAGAAAACATTATGTCGCAAGTGTGGAAACAAAAAACGATGGCTCCAAGAGTAAAAACATTTGCTTGGCGACTACTTAGACGTGCTATTCCTCCAGGTGCTAGAGCCGGAAGATTTTCCTCTCACATTTCTTCATCTTTTGCTAGATGTGATACAGAGGAAGATGATCTTTATCTTTTCTTTCACTGCAATTTTGCCAGAGCAGCTTAGTTTGGGCAACCTTGGTATATTAAATCTGATATCCTTGTACAAAATCATGATTCTGTTGCTAATATCATTATGGTGCTTATTAACATGAATCACCCGCGGCGGCTCTCTTTCCCTTTCCCCTCTTCCCCAATTCGTGTATCCAGTGATTGTAATCCGGATTCGTGAGATATTGCAATAGATCGAGAGATATACACTGGGTTGTTAACAACGAGGGATGGCAAGTTTAATTGGTTAGCATGGTAATTTCGCCCTCAGTTTCTTTTTTTCTAGAGAATAGCCGTGTTTGTCAACTGAACTTGTCATTCTCGCGTCAACTAAAATTGTCGTAAAAAGTAAAAAACGTTTGATTTGTCATGGCAAATCCCATCGTTCGGGATTTATCATTTCCGATTTTTTTTAGACAATAATAAACACTAATTGGCTGCCATGACAAACATGTTTTAGTACACACGGTCGCGATCGACGCCGGGCACCACATCACAACTGGAGTACTCCCGTTCCCCCCGCAAAAAAAAAAAAAAAATGGAGTACTCCCGAGAGGCAGACAAAGTAATCGTTGTTACAAACCGGTCCGGGTCACGATTCACGAGAGTATTTAGCCAAAAACTACCACATTTCACGGAACCGTGACGAAAAACTACCACTTTACGATTTTGTCCTGAAAACTACCACTTTTTTGCTAATCTGTGACTAAAAACTACCATGTGAGTAAATCAACTGATTCAGCCATTTTAAATGCGTTTATGACAGGCCTGGCCCGCATGAAAGTGCTGACATGGCATCGTAAGTCAACACCGTTTGTTTGACCGTTAAATCCGGCGGCCGGAGTGCAGCCCCTGCACTCCCCACGCCGGCTGCCACCTTCTCCTTCCTCTGCACCGCCGCGCAGCTACAGGAGCAGCACCAAGCGCCCTCTTCCGCCGCATAGCGGAGCACCTTCCCCGCGCCGCCACCGCCGTCGCCTTCAACACCTTCCCGGGTCTCCTCCCGGACGACCTCACCGCCGCTCTCGCCGCGGAGCTGCCGGAGTGCCTCCCCGTCGGCTCTTCTCCTTCATCTGCATGCCTCTCTTGCTCGCCCCCGTCAACTCCAACCACGGGCGGGCACGGCTAGGGCGTGGGCAGGGAGCGGGGTGTCCGCGGGCGAGCGCGGCGAGGCCAGGCGCGCGGCCACGGGCACAACTGGGGCGCGGGCAGGGAGCGGGGCGCCTGCGGGCGAGCGTGGCAGGGCCAGGCGCGCGGCCACGGCGAGCACGGCAGGGGCGCGGGCAGGGAGCGGGGCGCCCGCGGGCGAGCGCGGCCACGGGCGGGCGACCATGGGCACGGCCAGGGGCGCGGCGGCCAGGGGCGCGACGGCCAGGGCGGCAAGGCCAGGCATGCGGACTGCACGGGTTGACGGCCACGGGCGTGCATCCATGAGCACGGCCACGTACGCGTACTCCGGTCACGGCTGTCGAGCTCCTCCCGCGCGGCCGTAGAGATTCTTTCGATGGCAGCAAGCTCCTCCCGGTGCACAACAAGTGTTCGATAAAATGTCTATATGCCACTTAACAGTCAACCCAACCGGTCAAACAACGGAATGCCCTGCCAGTCCTGACGAGTGGTCCCATCTTGTCATAATTAGGTTTATTTTTTTCCTAATCAGTCATCAAGTGGATGTGGTAGTTTTTAGTCACGGATTAGCAAAAAAGTGGTAGTTTTCCGCACAAAATCGTAGAGTGGTAGTTTTTCGTCACGGTTCCGTGAAATGTGGTAGTTTTTGGCTAAATACTCCGATTCACGAGCACTTACTAGTTACTACACAGACGTTGACAAACTTGACATGATGACATGATCCTTGCTACTGACGCTCCAGCAAAGGGACGCAGCTCCCCTGACGAACATCATGTCCTGGCACCATCAATCAGGTCATCATCTTCTTCTTCTTCAACGGCACGGCCTCCAGTCCGCCGTGCTGAGCTATGACGACCTTGTAAGGGACGTACGTGCCCATCAGCTTGTCCCACGCCACGAAGAACAGCTGAGCGTAGTTGCAGCGGCCGCCACGAATCTGGTGGTGGACGTCGTGGTAGGCCGTGTTGTTGCGGAACAGGAGATGCAGAGGGTTGCCCGGGACAAGCACGCCGGAGTGGTCGTCGACGGCCTTGAGAGTCGCGAACGAGAAGAAGGCGGCGGCCGTCAGGGGCGCCATCCCCGTCACGGCCAGCGCCAGCGCGCCGCCGGCCGTGTCCAGTATGAGGCCCTCCAGCGGGTGGCTGTACTGGGCGCCGTAGGCGTACGGCGCCACCAGCCGGTGGTGCCAGGAGTGGACATGGCGGTACAGCAAGCTGCTGCTGTGCATAAGACGATGCCACCCGTACTGCCACGTGTCGAGGACCACCATGGCGACCATGAACTGGCAGCAGACGACGGCCATGGCAGGAGCGGCGGCCCTGGTGCCAGCCTCGGCAACCCGGCGATCCTCTCGCTTCACCTGCGTTCAGTAATAACTTGAGTTCAGTATCAGCTGCACTTGCACGGACACAGCTGAGTAGCTAGCATCGATAAATGCAGTGGCGCTTACACTGAAGACGGCGAAGGCGATCGCCGCCTGGAGAAGGTGCTGGAGGAGGACGGAGAGGATCACGACCCGCTTGGGGACGAGGTTCCTGAGCTCCTCCTCCTCTCTCGAGTGGAGCCTGTGGTCAGCCAGTACACGGCCGAGCACCGTGTACACACCGGCAGCGACCCAGTACACGATGATCGGCGCGAGTATGGCCACCACCTCCACGGAGGGTAGTGCAGTGTCGTGGAGTCTGGAGAGATGGATCAATGGGGATATCGAGCTGGGTTGCAGTGGAGTCTGTGCAGAGCTGGGTTGTAGTGAGGGTTGCCTCCGAAAAATTGGGTATTTATAAGCTGAGGATGTCAACCGGCAGCCAGCAGGAAGTGTGTCTGGTGTTTTGACGTGCCTAGGTTAGTCAGTTTCTCTGGGATAATCCCTGGCGAAAGTCCTCTTCTGGTTGTAGTGCAATTTTGTACGGTTGTTCTTCGGATTCGTTACAATTTTATACTCATTGTTTGCTAAAAATTTAATGTAGAAAGGATGCAAGTGATGGTATTATAAATAAGAGTACATTGATCTATTGATAAAGACAAATCTACTAGATGTTGGTGCCCTGGTTGTTAGAGACAGACTACAGAGGACGCAATGTCCAAGTTTGAGATGGAGACTAAAGAGAAGATACAAGTGTGCAAGCTCGAGAAGCCAACGGAAAAGAGTAACAACGTAGGCAATGAACATGAGATGAAGGAAGTATTGATCAGGCTAGCTAGTAGGAGCAGTCAAGGAAGTGGTGTTTCTATTGAAGTGTGTAGTTTTCTTTGGGTTAGTTCTCTTAGCAAAGAACTGATGAAGTATGTGACCAACATGTCATTTGATGAAGTAATTGAGTAGTGCAGTTTAACTCGATGGCCCAAACGTAAATGAATTTGTGTAAAAAAAATTTGAAGAAGATAAGTTTAATGAGTTTGGTTAGAAACCACATTTTCTTTAAATGAGCAAATATAAGAAGTTAAAGGATACGAGGCTATACAGGCCTAAATTATAAGGAGTCAGTTAGAGATGCTCTAATGCACACCAAAAGAGAATTATGTCTATCTAGCAATAGCAAGTGCAACCGCCAGTGACATTTCTAGATAAGCATTATTCCCCTGGACACAAGGAAGTGTTCTTCTTTTTAGCTATGCCGGAAGAGGTCTGTTAACCAATCCGTACCAAAATAGAATTCTGTTTAACAAGCATAATAGCAAGTGCCGTTTCCGGATAAGCATCTCTTGCACACAAGGGGATGTCATGTGCTGGGCCGGCAAACCTGCTTAATTTGCAGCTGCGATCAAGAGAGCCAAAGGAAGTGGAGTCATTCGATTTGTGTATGCTTTTCTCCGCGTTTGGGATCTAGCTACTCCCTTTGGATTTCATCATCTTTATATACAAGAACTAAAAGTTGTTGTAAGTTACGGACGGAGAGCACGAGTGATGTGGCGGATCGTTCTCAGTTTTTGTTGCGGAAAAGTGTAACCCGAAGCAGAGTACTTCCTCCGTCTCATAATGTAAGACGTTTATAAAGGAGCGGGAAACAAATTAAAAGAGGTATAAAATGCGAAGGAAATTAAAAAAGGTAAATAGTTACAAAATTTTGCTTAAATTGGGCAAAAACGTGATAAAATTGCTAAATGGGATAAATGGTGTCATCAAAACAACTGGAAACTATTTTTTTTTAGAAAAAAGAATGTTTAACCCTGTATCAAAAGATACACACAAACATGAAATCACTCTATATAATAAAACAAAAACTATAATCGATGAGAGTAGCCTATACGGGCAATCATGGAGCGGTTCATCGGGGCAATGATGGCACTTGTTACTTGGACGTTGCCATGTTACGTGCAAGGCCAGAAACGGCTTTGTGCTCCCCAGACCCCGCCGTCGTCTGAACATGTGCTATCTTTTTGTAGCAATGGATTGATGCTGGTTTGCTGGATGCAGGTTTCGCGTTTCCGAAACGGGCCTGGACAGCGGTCGAGAGACGGAGGATTCGAGTTAGAGAGAGAGCTACGTACGTGATGCGTGTGTGCGGCCGTGCACCCGACCAAACTTCGTGCCGCGCGCGCGGCGCTTGAAGATCGAGCCCGTGTTTTGTTTTGGGTCCTCGGCCGGCAGGTTAGTTTTTTTTTTGAGCAACTGCCGGCAGGTTAGTTAGGAGCCCCCCTAGCAGGCTTGTACTTTGGACCCGCACATGGGCCTGGCCCGTCCAGCAACCCCCGTGACTACAAGTAACCCGGAGTTAGTGATGCTGCTTCCTTTTTTCCCCTAGGGGACTCTAGGGTTCCACCTATCCTCCGGCGGCTACCACCGGAGTCCACGTAAATCCGTCGTGGCGGAAGGATTTTCCTCATAAACTTGCACCCCGTTCTGTTGCATTCATCTTTATCGACTACCCTTCCAACTCCAAGGGCTATCGGTGCTACGATCCCATATCACATCGCGTGTTCACCTCCTGACACGTTTACTTTGATGAGCATGTGTTTACGTTTCAGCAGGTACCTCCGGCCATCTCTCCATCACCCATCGCTGATGATGTGGGACCATCGGCGCCTCGACCGAGGCACTCGTGTGCCGCCCTCGGCCCGCCCCTGGCTTTGAGGCGCGTCACCCGTTGCCTACGGCCACCTCCGGATCCAGCGCTAGGCTTCCCAGCCCCGCCTCGACGCCGCCTTCCGGCTCGGCGTCCGCCTCGACGCCACCCTCTGGCTTGGCGTCCGCCTTGCCGCCGCCCGCCAACTCGGCGACCTCCCCTACATGGTATCGGAGCCAAGAAGTCTTGAGTTCAAGACCCGGCTGGCGCATTTAAATTACAGCCCACTTTCGGTCCATGTTTAGGCCCGAGGGAGCCACACGTGAGGGGAGTGTTGACGTATAATGTGCTGCCTAGTCTCTTTCATCGGATTGGTCTTTTGGTTGCATTCGCTAGAGCATGCAGTTCTACAGTGAGAAATACAACTCTTTCTACTATAACACTATAACGCAGCCGATGGCCGCCGCTTGCCCTCCTCCAAAAATCTAGGGCTCGTGCCTCTCGCCGGAGCTGTCGCGGGTGCGCCTCGTCTCCGGTGGCCCTAGGGCCATGTGAGCGTGGTGGATCCTGGCAAGGGCCGGCGGGAGGACTCCGTTGTTAGTCATTCCTTTAAGTTTTGTTAGGGTTTGTATTCTTACTTGGGAAGGTGAGACGGCGGCGGCTCCCTGAAGATGGAATAAAGGTCTCTCCGACTAGCCGCCGTTTCGATGTTGTGTCTAGCATCGTTGGTGGACGTGGTGGAGGTGTGTCTCCAGCGGATCTATTCTCGATGGAATTGCTCGGATCTCGTTATTGTTCGTCTATGTTCATCTGTCTTCGGGTTGGGTCCTTTCGATCTACGTTATTCTTCTTCGTCGGCGGTTGTTGTTCTGGTGCGATGGTCCTATGGGGCCTTAGCACCACGACTTCTCGACTGTCTACTACAACAAGTTATGCCCGACTCCAGCGAGGGAGGGGCGATGACGGCATCGCGCCTTGGCTCGCTTCAGTGCTTGTAGTCATCGCTAGATGGTCTACGGATCTGTATATAATTTTTGTTATTCCTAGTGTTCATTGTACAACAAGAATTGAAAATGAATAGATCGGAAATTTTCTCGCAAAAGAAAATAAAAAGAAATAACTCTTTGTTCTCGAAGAAAACTCAAAGAAAATATGAGCAATCATTGTGAGACACTGATCCAAACGCTGTCTTGCGACATGGATATGCATCCCACTAGACGATGTGCGTAAAAGGTATTATTCGGTGTTTCCTCTTTGTATAACACCGAATTCATTGTTTGGCTATGGTTGACAAGGTCTTCATGTGTCGTTTGTCCGGAGAGGTCTTGATGGGTCGTCAGCGGTGAAGTCGGAGTCGCCTAGTCAGGCAGAGGTGATAACGATGACATTGCAGGCAACCTCGACGGTGTCCTATCCTCGACGGTGTGTGTGGTCTTTTGGGTGCCAGGTCGGCCGGAGTGCCCTTCTATGGGCGTGTTGTTTAGGTTTTTGCCTGGGTTTCCGTTGATTAACGGGGCAACTCTCTTCTTCTTAATCAATGAAGAGAAGTGATAATCAACAAAGCTAAACCCCACTCATTTAAAGCCTCATCTCCCTGACTATATTGATCCAGCCCAACAAGCTTTCATTGAGGTTAGCCGTATTTACAACAATATTATCTTAGCCCAAGAGATCACCAATTCCTCTGCTCTTAAATCTTGGAATCAGAAAGCATTTTTGCTTAAGATAGATTTGGCTAAAGCTTTTGATCGTCTTGAATGCAATTTTATAGTCTCCGCTCTTTCATGTAAAGGGTTACATGCTCATTTCATAAACCTGGTTTATGCTTGCATTTCTTCCCAGATGTTATCTGTCATTATTAATGGTCAGCCTTTCATGAATTTTCGTAGCAGCAGGGGTATAAGACAAGGATGTCCTTTATCTCCTTATCTGTTTGTCCTTTCTATTAATGAACTTTCTTTGAGCCTAAAGGATGCTATGGTCCAAAATCGCTTATCTGGTATTTCTCTTGAACCAAATTGCCCTCCTATTCATTCGATTCTTTTTGCCGATGATTTGTTAGTTTGTGTTAGTGCAACTGTGCAGGAAGCGAATCAGATGGCCCACCTTCAGCCAATTCTGCTATCGATAAGGTCAGACTCCGAAGTGGGATAAATCTTCTATTCTTTTCAGTGAGAATGTGCCACAACCTCTATTCCAACAAATCTTGGATATCTTCCATGTTCCTCTTATTGATTCCCATCTACACATCTTGGGAACCCTCTAATCCTCCCAGCCAAAAATCGAGCATCTGCCTACAGTTTTGTTTATGACAAGTTCAAGAATAAGCTCCCTACTTATAAAGCCGATAAGTTGTCTCATGCAGCTAGACTTGAGCTCATCAACTCTGTTTTCATCCATTCTTGTCTGTCTACTATATGTCCAACATTCTTTTCTCAAAAAATTCCTTGCTAAAATCACAGCTGTCATACGTAACTTCTGGTGGGTGGGTGTTAGAGAGGAATCGAGTGCTAAAGCTTTATGCCTTAGAGCTTGGAAAGACATCTGCATACCCAAAGAGGAAGGAGGGTTGGGAATCAAAAACATGTTAGCCATGAATCAAGGGCTTCTTCTTGTTGCTGCTCGTTGGCTTGCGGACAATCCGGATAGTCACATTTACCGAGTTCTCCAAGCTAAATATTTTCTTGATTCGTCCATTTGGAGAGCTACCTCTAATTCCCCAAAATCTGCTTTCTGGGCCTCCATTCTCAAGGTTTTACCTTTTCTCAAAACTCACTCTTTTTATCAGATCACTCAAGGAAACATTTCTGTTTGGAGCACCCCTTGGTGCGTGACTTGGGAGAACATTTACGATCATCTCATTATCCAACAAAGTAATTTTGTTTATCCGGCTAAAGTCTCTGACCTTTGGCTTTCCAGACAAAAGATGTGGAATACTCAACTCATCTCCAACCTTTTTTAGGAACCCACTGCTTCAGCTATCATTGCAACCCCCATAATTTTTTATGAATGCAGGGACATTTCTTGTTGGACCCTCACGACTTCAGGGACATGCAACTCCAAGAGTACTTATAAGCTGTGCTTGCAACAAATCCACTCGGTGTCAGGTAATCAACCAAGACAGATAACTCCTAATTTAGAAAACATTATGTCGCAAGTGTGGAAACAAAAAACGATGGCTCCAAGAGTAAAAACATTTGCTTGGCGACTACTTAGACGTGCTATTCCTCCAGGTGCTAGAGCCGGAAGATTTTCCTCTCACATTTCTTCATCTTTTGCTAGATGTGATATAGAGGAAGATGATCTTTATCTTTTCTTTCACTGCAATTTTGCCAGAGCAGCTTAGTTTGGGCAACCTTGGTATATTAAATCTGATATCCTTGTACAAAATCATGATTCTGTTGCTAATATCATTATGGTGCTTATTAACATGAATCACCCGCATGCCTCTATTTCCAACATTTTCATTTTTCTATGGTGTCTTTCGAAAGCCAGAAACGATATGTTTTTTTGCAGGAAAGACCCTCGCCCTCATCAAGTACATTAGGCAGCGCACGCTATAGTCTCTGCTCAAGTCATGCATCATCATGAGCAAGACCAACTAGATAGTCGAGCTGATCCTTCCCCGAAGGATTCTTCGGCTGTTCTCTCTCAAGGTCAACAACATATTCAACGAGGCTCCACTCTAAAATCTGATGTAGCATTGCAGGTACCAAGATATTCTCTGATGCTTCTTGGCAGAAGGAAAATATCCCAGGAAGGCGAAATTGTCCGGCAACTGGCATTGGAGTACACATCCAAATTCCTGAAGGCAAGTCAAATCGGGAAATCATGATTCGGGCATCTACTGACTCGGTCCAATCGCCGCTCATTGCTGAAGCTATTGCTCTCCAGTTTGCCGCTTAGATTACTAGCAGGCTTCAACTCAAACAGGTTTCCTTATTGACGTACAACCTCTCCTTGGCAAAGATGATTGCCTCAAGAGACATCAGTGGTTCCAAGATCACCTGGAGATGCAGACAACCAATTAGCACTTTCATATATGCCACTTCTCATATTCTTACTACTGTCTTCCACATCTCTAGGAACAACAATGAAATTGCTCACAACTGTGCTCATCAGGTTCTCAATTCGAGAGTAGAACCTGTTTTTAGTTGTACTCATTCTGCTCATACTGAAACTTCTTGCCCTGTTCTGCAATCCTTCCTTGACTTTTATGAGCAGGGTTATGTAATTCATGCTGTACACTGTATATGAGTTGAATAAAAATTTGGTGCTTGATGGCGCCTTACCTGTGTTCAAAAAAAAAAACCCCACTCATTTACGTGCATCGAGATGTTGAGAAGTGATAATCACCAATTTGTTTATGTCACGAACACCAAGCGTGGCCAAATCAATAAGTTTTCCGTGCCTCAAAAAATAAAACATCAATAAGTTTTCTGAGCAAAGAACTCGAACGGGAATCGTTGCTGTCGGGGAACCGTTCAGGCGACGGTGCATCCTTCATACTAGGACTTTCTAACATCTTCACATGGCCACGAGCGCATGCCTGTAATACCGGAAGGGTTTGAAGTCATACGATCACTTTGAAACACTAGATGAAAGCCACAGAAGTCACAGAACACAAAATGATTTGTTGCGGCCTGAGATAAACGCACACCATGATCTTTACAACAACTGCTAACCCACGAATCCGATGATGATGGGTGCGTGAACGAAACTCCAACAACTCTCGCCTCATGATTTGACTCACGCATACGCTTATCACGGCAGCGGCAATAAACACAATTTTTTTTTGAGAAAAATAAACACACACACACACACACACACAATATATTTTTTGAGAATAATAAACACACATATGGAAGTGGCAACTTTTTCCTTGAGAAAACACGAGTCACCAACGGACGTCACTGCAAGCACTTCCTGTGGACAATTGATGGGCCACACTCGTTGTACTCAGCCGACGATATCCACATCTGGGGTCACATATATAGAGTAGATACCAAGCAATTCAGACGATGACTTAATTTGAAGCACACAAACTAAAAGTTGGAAATATGTAAGTTAAGCAGAATGAGCTGTACCTCTTGGAAAGTGCTTAGGGATGCAAGCATGGAGCCTCCGATCCAGGTACTGTGGTTCCGATCAGGCGGAGCAACTATCTTGATCTTCATGCCCCCGGGAGCAAGGGCAGTGACCTCCTTGCTCAGACGGTCAGCCATGCCCGGGAACATTGTCGAACCTCCGGCGAGCACAATGTTGGCATACAAGTTCCGCCGGACATCCGCGTCGCATTTGTTGATCGCATCATAGATTGCCTCATGGATTCCACGAGCTTCCATACCAATCATGGATGGGTCGAAGAGGACCTCGGAGCACCTGAACCTCTGGTCACCAATCGTGATTGCGCACTGGCCGGGTATATCGTAGCTCTCTTCAACTGGCGAGGAGCTCATCTCTCGCTCGAAATCAAGGGCCACATATCCAAGCTTCTCTTTCACGTTCCTTGCAGTTTCCAGCTCTGCAGCTGTTGTAAAGCGGTAACCCCTTTCAGATAAAATCCTGGTAAGGAATTCCGTAAGATCGCGACCGCCAATATCCCACCGGCGAACGGCATGCTGAACTATCTTTCCTTCGTAAATGGGCACAACTGTGCTCACACCGTCACCACAGCTGACAATCGTTCCTGCGATATTTTTTAAGAGAGAAAAAAGCAATGTAGACCGGTCAACCAATTAAACTTGCATATAGGAGTACTATTTTTTAGATTATTCAGATTTCATTTCTTCAACATTACTTTGGAAATGTTAAGTAGATTAGGCACCTCGTACTGAAAGAAAAGGGTGGGATGGAACAAGTAGATCATACCAGTAGTACGGCCACTAGCATATAGGGAAAGCAGCTCCTGAGATTCAACGTACATTGCAGGAACATTAAAGGTCTCAAACATAATCTGGGTCATCTTCTCTCTGTTTGCTTTTGGGTTCATGGGAACTTCAGTTAGCAACACAGGCTGCATCTCTGGTGCCACGTCAAGTTCATCGTAGAAAGTGTGATGCAAGATTTTCTCCATGTCCTCCCAATTTTTCACTACACCATGCTCAACCGGGTACCGCCTCCGGAGTTCAACTCCTCCGGACAGTGCGTCCTCACCAACATATGCATCCTTGTGTCCCATTGAGGAGCTGCGACTGCGAGGGCGGCCTACCACGCTAGGGAAAACAGCTCGTGGTGCATCGTCTCCGGCAAAACCAGCCTACAAGTAAAAACACATACAGTGGCATGCACGTTTACAAGGAAGAACTGCATGCAGGAGATGGCTTAAGTAGTAGTGTAAGAAGAAAATTTCAGACCTTCACGATTCCGGATCCGACGTCGATGACAAGAGGCTGCATCTCCTTCGTATCAGACATTCCTTACGGACCTAGTAGCTGCAAATAGCATAACAAGCTTAAGCAAGTCGATAATGCACATAAACACCAGAGTTTTTTTTTTTTGCGAGATTAAACACCAGAGTTGCTGAAACAATTTAGCTCATAAATACATTTATGCCTACATGAGTGTCGGTGTTGGAGATGCCCTTCAAAAAGAGTTCCGTTTTCAAAAGCATCTCTAGCATTTGCCAGAAACTTTGAGTTGAATGCCTTTCAACAAGAATTATTTTTTCATAAATACAACTCTAGGGTTTAATGCCAGGAACTTTGTGCGAATGATCATCATCAAACTTTGTGTTGAGATGCTATCAAAAAGAGTTCCGTTTTCAAAAGCATCTCTAACATTTGCTGATGATCATTTTCAAAAGCGTCTCACGGGGATTTAGTATGTTTTCTTGCGTGGGTGTAGCGGTGCACCAAGCTGGGGTGCAGAAAAATCACTCTCTTGTTGAAAGGTATCTCAACACGGGCCCTCAAACCTCCCGCATCTGTCCTGACCACGCGATCCGGACCCTGCAAACCATCCAACGGAATACCACATCCGTCCGTGGACCAGTCCGGACTTCTGTATTCCAGCAAAACACAACCAAACTTGGGGACTTTGCTGGAGTTCGGACACCAGCCACGTAGAACTCTGACATCCCCGGTTCACCCAAAACTAAGGTGGAACCCGCACATTTGGATCTAGCCACACTGTTTTTGAGGAAAAATCGCAACATGTCGTTATTGCAACCGGCTGCAGCGGGAGTTGCAACTAGAGACTAATGTTGGGGTTGTGTGCTGCGGCAGTTTGCTGCAACCTGCATGTTGGCATGTAATGATGGGCGACACAAGATGTTGGGACCGGCACGGTACGCTGCTAGGAACGATGCGGTGCGGTGCTACAGTCGTCGATGGAGAAGCTGTAATCTGCGTCGGTGGAGCTGGGACCAGGCAGTGGAGAAGTTGCACCCCTGTCGGCGGAGTTTTGAGCAGCTAGTGGAGAAGCTGGAACTCCCGCCAGCGAAACTTCGGCGAGCTAGTAGGAAACTGTAACCACGGTGGGTGCCCACGAGCTACGATGGGGCGGCGACCGTAAGCTGCTCGCATAGGCTCGCTAGGAGAGGGGGAACTGACATGTAGGGTGTGTTTGGTTTACCACCAACGCTAGCCATACCAAAAAATCGGCTCGCCCACGAGATTTGGCAGCCGTTTGGAGTAGCGCCAAAAAATCGGCTCGCCCAGCCCGCCCAGAGCGCCCGCGTGGTATTCTTGCCAATTCATGGGCGCGGCGAGGGCGCAGAAATCGCTCGCCAAATAATTGGCAGCACGCTCTCCTTTGCTTATCACGGGGTCTCGTCAGGTTTTGATTCTACCGCGGTCTCGTCTGTTTGTGAAAAGCGATCAATACAGCGGATTAATCGCATGGGAAGCTGCACAATGACCGAACAGCTTTGTGGATAGATTTTCTCATTGACGCGTTCGTTTGGATGGATTAATCCCGTGTAAACGGCAGACCAACACACCTTTTACCCCCCCTAAAAAAACATACCTTTTTACTTCCATTAAAAAAACACCTTTTACTACTGGACTAATTTTTTAACTCTTTTACTACTGGACTTTTTTTTTAACTCTTTTACTACTAGACTCCCTTCGATAAAAAAACCTTTTACTACTGGACTAATTGTCCCAAAACCTCTAGTACTAATTATTCTGGTTCGGTCGTCAGTCTCTGTACTCTTGCATGCTAATTTTGTTTATTCTTGCATGTTATAGTTAATCAATTTCTATATTACTACTAAACAAAAGTTTTATATGTGTCCCTTCTTTGTTGGCTCAAGGTACAAGTACAACCAGATTAAAATCAAATCAAACATTAACCAATCCAAGTTACTCACGCCAAATTTCTGGCAACTCGGTTGGTGGCAAACCAAATGAAATGGGAGCAATTTTGCCAAAATTTTGGCAAGTACATTGGCTACAATCCAAACAATTATATCTTGCCAAAATTTTGGTCATGCCCTCACTTTGGTCAAGCCAAATTTTTGGCTGGGCTAGCCTGGGCACAAACCAAACACACCCGTAGCCATCTAGTGCTCGAGGGCGGGGAGGGGGGTTTTTTCTCCTCTCACTTGCGTGTGAGGAGCGCGAGAATTACATGACCAGGGAGATCGAACGGCCCGCATGGGTCAATCGAACGTTCACGCTGGTGACCAGCCGGGTGGTGGCGCATTTGGACCAGCGTCTAGTATTAGCCTTTCGCAAAACACTTAGCGGTCGATCTCCAAGTAGAAGCGACACCCACCGTTATGTTTGGGGCTTATAAAATTGAACGAAGTTCTCTATAGTTGGATAAACAAGCAAGATCATCTTAATCTCCTGTTACGTCAAATATAGCTTATAAATAAATACCAAAGTTTGCCAAAGGGATGGTATACATGAAAACTTGAGTGTTACGTTATAAATGATGTGAGTTAGCTCATAATAAGCTCTCCAAATTACATGAGATAGGTTTCGCGAAATATATGATCGCACAGTTTAGACATTAGATTCCTAAAAAATAACAGACGCTAGCAGCCTCAACTAGATAAACAAAAGTGATACGGAGAGTTTGATTGAAGGACTCACCTTCCCGGGCGCCTCCTTAATTTGTACTCGCCTTGGTGGTGTTGAATTGGAACGGTGTGATAAAGGAAGACTGGGAAAGTACCATTATATAGAAGCGACTGGAGAACTGGAAGTACCATTATGCTAGCTAGAGAAGTGGAAGTTACTGGACAGCCCTCGAGCACAGTTGACATTCGAAGATCCAAGATCGAGATCTAGACCTAGACTGTGACATAGTAGTATGGTTTATTCTTGCTAGCTAGCATCCGGCCAGCTGGTACTAAATCGAGATCCATACATAGACCGTGATATAGTCGTCGGGTTTATTGTTGCTAGCTGCTTCGCACGGCCAGCTGGTACTTACTACCTCTGTCCTGGATTATTGGCCTCCTTGTAATTTATGTCAAAAATTGATCAAATATTTAACTAAGAAAATGTTAATGCAGGCCGGCAAGTGCCACGAGGCCTGGCATCTCTTTTGCTGTGAGCAAGCTCAGTCGGTTTATGCCAAAACCGGGAGATGATCATTGGCATGCGCTTGAGAGAGTTATGCGCTATTTGAAAGGCACCGCGAGGTATGGAATTCACTACACCGGGTATCCAAGGGTACTGAAGGGTTATAGTGACTCAAACTGGATTTCTGATGCTGATGAGATAAAGGCCACAAGTGGTTATGTTTTTACACTTGGTGGTGGCGCTGTTTCCTGGAAGTCTTGCAAGCAGACCATCTTAACGAGGTCAACTATGGAAGCAGAACTCACATCATTGGACACTGCCACTGTTGAAGCAGAGTGGCTTCGTGAACTCTTGATGGACTTACCTATGGTTGAAAAACCAATACCCCCTATCCTGATGAACTGTGATAATCAAACTGTGATCGTCAAGATAAACAGTTCGAAGGACAATATGAAGTCCTCAAGACATGTGAAGAGGAGACTAAAATCTGTCAGAAAATTGAGGAACTCTGGAGTTATTACGCTGGATTATATCCAAACGTCGAAAAACTTGGCAGATCCCTTCACAAAGGGTCTATCACGTAATGTGATAGATAATGCATCGATGGAGATGGGTTTGAGACCCACCGCATGAGTTGTCCATAATGGTAACCCACTCTATGTGATCGGAGATCCCGTGAAGTAGAAGTGGGAGACAAGCTGTTGGTCAGCTGGGAGGAGAGTATCCCTATATTAACTATCCCACTCCGCGAAGATGCAATACTCTCCTGATCTGCATGGCAGGTTGATACTTATCTTAATGTGTTCCAAGTGGCTTATTCGGGTAAGCAGACATGTTGTCCTGCAGAACATCTTCTGAGGAACACACCTATATGAATTTGACTGTTAACGTCGCAGTCTGTGAGAATTGGGTGTTCTCTAATAAAATCATGAAAAGGCCCTGGAGTATGACGTATACGCTCCACCCGCGGGGAAGCCTTGCGGCAGCCAAGTATCGGTCAAGAATTTGTGTGAAACTAGTCTCGCAGAAAACTTGTAGTTCAAGGCATAGTCCACTATTCAAGTTGTGATCTAGTGTAGCATAAATCTCTAAGTGGAAGTTCAACTTCACAGTCTCCACTAAGCACCGGTATATAAACAATGTTTTGGAACTAAATGATGAGATGTGCCAATGAGACTTTGTGGGGGATTGTTGAAATTTTTGCTAGTAGGCCTTTGGCCCAAAGCCCAACTAAAATTCTGAAATTCTCTTGGCCCATTCATGCACACATGTGAGTGGAGTGAGTGAGGCTAAAGTTTAGTCCCACCTCATAAGTTGAGGGAGAGTTGCACCTCTTTATAAGGTGAGCTCTTCTACCACTTGTATGAGCATGAGAAGAGGAGACCTACACGCGCGCTCCTCCTCCTCGCTCGCCTCGCCACGCCTCGTCACGACGCGCCGCGGGTTGCGGGTTGCGGGATTGAGCCGAGCCGAGGACAGAGCTATGCACGTTGTCTATATTTTTGCTGCTCGGGAAAATTAATGAGTCATTAATTAATAATTAACGGACGCGTTAATTACTGAACCGTTTCCGATTCTTTTGGATCGTGACGACTCGGACGTGGGGTTTATTCCCACGACCTACCCGGCCCGCACTATATAGTTCGGCATACGTCTACCCTAGCCGCCGCCGCTTCGTATGGTTTTTCACCACCGTTCCAGATCATTGCGCCGCCAAGCAAGTCTTCTCCAACCCTCCTTTCGGCGTGCACCGGGAGAAGGGACAGCAGGCCTCCGGAACCCCGCCTCTCGTGATCCTGTACGGGAGAGGGGCGATCAGGTTTTTGGGGAGCGCACTCGCGCGACTGCTGGCAGCGACGACTTCTTCCCCGACCTCGGCAACCTCATCCTCGACGACATGGGCGACAACGTCAACGCCGGCGGTGCTGCTCCCGCTGCACCATATGTGATTCTATCCTTCCTGTTCGAGACCGTGGTAGAATTCATGTTTCTAGTATGTGCCCTAGATGTGATCTGTTCATCTGCTATGCTAGTTCACATGATTAGTTTAATCTCTGTTGCTGCAGTCATGACTTATCTTCTGTTTATTCGGATTAAATCTCGTAGTAATTTGCTCATCTTTCCAACAATCCAAAAACCTGATTATAGGCAATTTACTCCGAGTGGTTTTGCTGCACATCTGAAGCCGCCTGCCTTTAAGGGGGCACAATATAAGAGGTGGCGCACGAGAGCAGTCTACTGGTTTCAGACCATGGGCTGCTATGACGCCACCAAGGGCAAGCCTGAGGGCGATCTTAATCCAGCACAGCTGGAAGCTTTTGAGAAGATCGATACCCTCTTTAAAGGCGCTCTGCTGAGTGTTCTTGATGACTCAATTGTGGATTCGTACATGTCGTTTGACAACGGCAAGGACATGTGGGCTGCGCTCGAGGCCAAGTTTGGTGCCTCGGACGCCGGCAGCGAGTTGTATGTCATGGAGCAATTCTATGACTACAAGATGACTGATGAGCGCGCTGTTGTACAACAGGCTCATGAGATACAGTCGCTCGCAAAAGAACTTGAGTACTTCAAGTGTGTGTTGTCGGACAAATTTGTTGCCGGGGGCATCATTGCCAAGCTTCCACCTTCGTGGAACAATTTTGCTACTTCCCTGAAACACAAGAGACAGGAGTTTTCCGTTGCGGATCTCATTGGTACTCTTGATGTTGAAGAGAAGGCGAGAGCAAAGGACACACGTGCTCGAGTTGCTGAGGGAGGTTCTAGTGCCCACATGGTACAGAAGAAGAACTTCTAGCCCAACAAGTTCAAAAACAACAAGAACAAAACTCAGGGCAAAGGCAAGTTTGATACAAAGAACAAGCCATCACATTCTACCAACTTCAAGAAGAATTCTCATAAGAAGGGGAAGGGACTTTGCCATGTCTGCGGTGATCCTAATCACAGGGCTCCGAAGTGTCCTAACCGCTTTGAGGAGCGTGAACATGAGAAGAGCGGCAAGTCCGCTAATGTTGTCATTGGTGATACTGATATGAAGGAATCAGGGTACGGTATTTTTCCTACCATCCTTTCAGTATTTCAATCCCCTGATTGGTTAATTGACACCGGTGCCAATGTACATGTTTGTGCTGACGCCTCCATGTTTTCTTCTTACCAGGCCACTGGGACTTCTCCCGTGCTGATGGGGAACGGGTCACATGCCATCGTTCGAGGTGTTGGTACGGTCGATCTGAAGTTTACTTCGGGGAAGACCGTGCGTCTGAAGAACGTTCATCATGTGCCGTCCATCAATAAAAATCTCGTTAGCGGTTCCCGTTTATGTCGAGATGGTTTTAAGTTGGTTTTTGAATCCAATAAAGTTGTAATTTCTAAGTGTGGACAATTTGTTGGAAAAGGCTATGAGTGCGGAGGCTTGTTCCGCCTATCTTTGTCAGATATTTGCACTAAAGTTATTAATAATGTTTGCCACAAGAATGAGTCTAATATTTGGCATTCACGACTTTGTCATATTAACTTTGGATGCATGACGCGGCTAGCCAATATGAATTTAATTCCGAAAATCTCTACTGTCAAGGGCTCTAAGTGCCAAGTATGTGTGCAAGCTAAGCAACCTCGCAAGTCCCATAAGACTGCAGAGGCAAGAGACTTGGCGCCACTAGAGCTTATACATTCTGATCTTTGTGAGATGAATGGCGTGTTGACAAAAGGCGGAAAGAGATACTTCATGACGTTAATTGATGACTCCACTAGATATTGTTATGTGTATCTTCTGAAATCAAAAGATGAGGCTTTGACTTTCTTCAAAAACTATAAAGCTGAGGCAGAGAACCAACTTGATCGAAAAATTAAACGGCTTAGGTCCGATCGTGGTGGAGAGTATTTTTCCAATGAATTTGATCTGTTTTGTGCGGAACATGGTATAATCCATGAGAGGACGCCTCCCTACTCACCCCAGTCAAATGGGGTAGCCGAAAGAAAGAACCGAACTCTAACTGATATGGTTAACACCATGTTAGACAATGCGGGTCTATCCAAGGAATGGTGGGGGAAGGCGCTAATGACTGCATGTCATGTCCTAAACCGGGTTCCCACAAAGCATAAGACCATGACTCCATTTGAGGAATGGGAAAGGAAAAGGTTGAAACTCTCTTACCTACGTACTTGGGGTTGTTTGGTGAAAGTCAATATACCAATTCCCAAGAAGCGCAAGCTTGGACCAAAAACCGTGGATTGTGTTCTTCTGGGCTATGCTTTTCATAGCATCGACTATAGATTTTTGATAATAAAATCTGAGGTGTCCGACATGCATGTTGGTACGATTATGGAGTCAAATGATGCAAGTTTCTTTGAGGACATATTTCCTATGAAGGATATCTCGAGTTCATCAAATCAGGAGATACCTACTCCATCTAGTGAGGAATTCACTGTAATTCCTGAACCCACCATTGCGATGGAACACGTTGAGAATCCTGTTGAGGGTGACAATGGAACTCCTGTGAGGAGTAAGAAACAGAGGACTGCAAAGTCCTTTGGTGATGATTTCATTGTGTACCTCGTGGATGACACACCCAGGACTATTTCAGAAGCCTATGCATCTCCTGATGCTGACTACTGGAAGGAAGCTGTACGTAGCGAGATGGATTCCATCTTAGCTAATGGTACCTGGGAGATCACTGACCGTCCTTATGGGTGCAAACCTGTAGGATGTAAGTGGGTGTTCAAGAAGAAGCTTAGACCTGATGGTACGATTGAAAAGTACAAGGCACGGCTTGTGGCCAAGGGTTATACCCAGAAAGAAGGTGAAGACTTCTTTGATACTTACTCACCCGTGGCTAGACTGACCACAATTCGGGTGCTACTATCACTGGCTGTCTCACATGGTCTTCTCGTTCATCAAATGGATGTTAAGACAGCTTTCCTCAATGGAGAGTTGAAGGAGGAAATTTACATGGATCAGCCAGATGGTTTTGTAGTATCTGGTCAGGAAGGAAAGGTGTGCAAGTTATTAAAGTCTTTATATGGCCATAAACAAGCTCCTAAGGAGTGGCATGAGAAGTTCGAAAGAACATTAACTGATGCCGGCTTTGTAGTAAACGATGGTGACAAGTGCGTGTACTATCGCTATGGTGGGGGCGAAGGAGTTATTCTTTGTCTGTATGTTGACGACATATTGATCTTTGGAACCAAACTTGATTTAATCAAGGAGGTTAAGGATTTCTTATCTCGCTGTTTTGAGATGAAGGATCTAGGAGTAGCTGATGTTATCTTAAACATCAAGCTGTTGAGAGATGAGAATGGTGGGATCACACTGCTTCAGTCTCACTATGTGGAAAAGGTCTTGAGTCGTTTTGGGTATAGCGACTGCACACCTTCTCCAACTCCATATGATGCTAGTGTGTTGCTTCGAAAGAATCGACGGATTGCTAGAGATCAACTGAGGTATTCTCAGATTATTGGTTTGCTTATGTATTTGGCAAGTGCCACGAGGCCTGACATCTCTTTTGCTGTGAGCAAGCTGAGTCGGTTTGTGTCAAAACCGGGAGATGATCATTGGCATGCGCTTGAGAGAGTTATGCGCTATTTGAAAGGCACCGCGAGCTATGGAATTCACTACACCGGGTATCCAAGGGTACTGGAGGGTTATAGTGACTCAAACTGGATTTCTGATGCTGATGAGATAAAGGCCACAAGTGGTTATGTTTTTACACTTGGTGGTGGCGCTGTTTCCTGGAAGTCTTGCAAGCAGACCATCTTAACGAGGTCAACTATGGAAGCAGAACTCACAGCATTGGACACTGCCACTGTTGAAGTAGAGTGGCTTCGTGAACTCTTGATGGACTTACCTATGGTTGAAAAACCAATACCCCCTATCCTGATGAACTGTGATAATCAAACTGTGATCGTCAAGATAAACAGTTCGAAGGACAATATGAAGTCCTCAAGACATGTGAAGAGGAGACTAAAATCTGTCAGAAAATTGAGGAACTCCGGAGTTATTACGTTGGATTATATCCAAACGTCGAAAAACTTGGCAGATCCCTTCACAAAGGGTCTATCACGTAATGTGATAGATAATGCATCGATGGAGATGGGTTTGAGACCCACCGCATGAGTTGTCCATAGTGGTGATGGGCCTCGAACCCCTCGTTGGATTACCCCAAGTGGAAGGTGTAAGATGCAGTAAGTAGAAGTGTTTTCCCCTAGCAAAGATGCCAAGGATCGAATCCCCAGAGACTCCTAGGTTCAACAGGTAGGTGTCAACCGCTAACGGCGCAATTAGCAATCAACGTGGACCTGCACACAGATACAAATAACTTTGCTCCCAACGAGTACAGAGAGGTTGTCAATCTCTCCAGCCTTGTAGTTCACAAAGGGTTAAAAGCAATATGATAGTAGTGATAGATAGTGTTTTGCAATAGTAAGTAAAATAGCAGAAAAGTAAATAGTGTATGTGATCAATGATGGTAATATGGTCCGGAGTCTCATGATGTTCACTAGTGATGTCTCTCTCCCAAAAGACGATAAAACAGCTATGTGAGGTAACAAATTACAGCTGGGCAATTGACAGGACTACGAACGCAAACCAATGCTGATTACATTGCAAGAAAGGTTGAGGTTCAAAGCATGGGCGGTACGCCAAAGTAAGTAGACCGAAATCCATCAATATCTACTACTAATCATCCACCTTGAGATATCTATCCAGAACATCTCGCTGGTATTAAGTTGCGAGTCCCACCCATAGTGTAAACTCAATGCAACAGACAACTGCATTAAAAGAACTTTGCGTAAAGTAAACAATCCTTGCACCCGCGGGCACAAGCACCGTTGTTTTCCCCCTTGTGGCAACAGCACATCCCCTAGACTCATGTTTCTGTCACTCAAGCTAGTAATCGAGGGGCATGAACCCACAATCGAGCATAACGTTCCCTCTTGGAGTCACTACCTACTACTTGGCCAAAGCAATAAATAACAACGGAGAACATGCAAGAGTTACTTATGAACTAAAATATAAAAGAGGTGAATCAAATATATTACTCAAGATCAATCTGAACATAATCTCATAATCCATCGGATCCCAGCAAACTCAACATAGCAACAGCATAAGGATTACATAGGTGCCTCGATCATGTAGGGCAGCTCACGAGGACTAATTAGTGAAGCACAAGAACGGGAGGAGAACATCACATAGCTACTGGTCATGGACTCATGGTCCAAGGGAGACTACTCACGAGTCATCCGGGAGGCGTCCATGGTGGTGGAGAAGCTCCCGGTGGTGATCCTCCCCTCCGGCAGGGTGCCGGGAAGAGTTATCCTGGTGCTCCCGATCTTGGAAGCGGCGGCGGCGGCGGAACAGAGATGGGATCGCGAAAAGAAGTCCTGTTTCAAGGGTTTCGGGGAACCCTTTAAATATTTGCCAAAGTAGGGCACCGGGGGGCTCTCGGGGGGCCGAGGCGCCCCCCCCCCGGCGCGGCCCAGGGGGGGGGGCGCCCACAGGGCGCCTTGAGCCCCTGTGGCCCCCCCCAGGCTCCCCTTCGGAAGCAGTGTCGTTCCCGGAACGCTGATTTTTTATATATTTTTTCTGTATTTTTCTGGGCAGTTCTCGAAACGTGAAAACCTGAAATACAAAAACAGCCGAAAACAGAAACTGGCACTGGGGTGCACTGGATTAGTAAGTTAGTCCAAATATGATCAAAAGTGTATGGAAGTGTATGAATATCATAGCAATATCACCCAAAAGTGGCATGGAGCAAGCAGAAATTATAGATACGTTTTGGACGTATCAACATCCCCAAGCTTAATTCCTGCTCGTCCTCGAGTAGGTAAATGATAACACGAATAATTTCTGTGGTGACATGCTATTAACCATATAAGACTTTCTCATAGTCATATGACAAACGCTTACCGAGACAATGATTCTAAAGTAACTAAGTTGTCTCAAGAGAAAATCACAAATGACTGAAAGTTTTACAATATGAAACTGAAACATCAAAAAGATTTGCAATGAACATGATGTGCAAATATGATCAAGTGATATCTAGCTTGCCCCTTTTTGTGATGCAAAACATAAATGCAAGGGCACCTTCAAGGTTTAAGTGATGACTAGATACAATCATTTCAGAATAAACGATATCACAATCATGCAAAAGATAATGCTACTTTGGGACAATGCACATTACACTCAGAATGACAATCATGCTCTCAGTAGTTGATGCTTGAAGTGCTAGAGCTTTTTATTATGAAACATGGAAGCAATTGTGTCAACGGTAGTAGTACTTCATATGTGTCATGTATAAAACATCTTATAAGTTGCAAGCCTCATGCATCGAATACCAATAGTGCTCGCTCCTTGTCCTAATTAGCTCGGATCCCCATGGGTTATCATTGCATTGCATATGTTTTTACCAAGTGTCACAAAGGGGTACCTCTATGCCACATGTACAAAGGTCCAAGGAGATAGATCGCATTCGATTTCTCGTTTTTGATAAATCTCAACTTGAGGACATCCATACCGGGACAACATAGAAAATAGATGATGGACTCCTCTTCAATGCATAAGCATATTCTCATGAGAGATTGAGGATTAAGGTCCAAGCTAAAACTTCCACCATGATGCATGGCTTTGGTTGGCGGCCCAATGTTCTTCTCTAACAATATGCATATTAATTCAACCCACGGTAAATCACCCTTACTTAAGACAAGACGAACATGCATAGCAACTCACATGATATTCAACAAAAGTGTGACAGTTGATAGCGTCCCCAGAAACATGGTTACCGCTCAGCAAGCAACTCATAAGAAATAAGATACATAAGCAACATATTCTTTACCACAATAGTTTTTAGGCTACTTTCCCATGAGCTATGTATTGCATGATTAATTTGCTTAGTGCAGGTGGAGGTTAGCAAAAGACTGGGAGCGACCAACTAAGAGAGCAATGACGGTCATAATCATGCAGAGCGACAAAGCAATATTGAATCAGGCATGGTAGTTATATCGCTACTTAGAAACAAAAGATCATCAAGGCTTGACAGACTTTCTTTACAGTCTTGAATATGCGTGAGCATACGCCAAGTCAATCAAAATAAATTCTCGAAGGAAGATATTACTAAACCATACCACATCATAGGCAAACAAACCAAGTTGGTACTCCAATGACACATTGGGAACCCCCCAGCTATCTGAGATTAACCATAAGAAAACCTGAACTACTAAGCACCATCATGAAAGTTGCATCTTTATCATAGACACATTAACCCATGCAACGGAAGCAAACTCTCTTAATAAGGTGAGCATGGTAATTAAAGAGAGTTCAAGCAACCAACTAAATAAAAGCTCTTTGAAAAGATAAGCATGAATACTAAGAGCAAAGCACGATAGTAGCTATTAAAAAGACAAAGAACACACACATCATAGATAGACATGAAAATTCTATGTAATGTTCTAGGTAGAGGTGGAGCGTGTTTCTCTCCCACATAAAGGAATGCTGGGTTCCGACTCGTTATGAAAAACTAAAAAGAAAACTAAAAGCAAGACGCTCCAAGCATAGCACATAACACATGAAGTGATAAAAATATAGCGGAACGAAAGACGAACTGATAATGTTGATGGAGAAGGGGATGCACGGGGGGGCATCCCCAAGCTTAGACGCTTGAGTCTCCTTGAATATTTCTTGGGGGTGCACGGGGGCATCCCCAAGCTTGAGCGCTTGACACTCCTGAATCTTTTTATCATCTTCCCTCGCACACTTGAAAACTCCCTTCATACATAACTCATTCATAATCTGATTAGCAAGGTTAGTACCCTTAATAAAATAATTATACCTTGCTGGAAATAAGGATATTCTTGAAGTTCTACTGTTTCTCAAGATTGCCAAAAGGTTTTTGCAAAGAAAAAGCAAGTTCTTAATTTGCAAAGTGAAGGTAAGGCAAAACAGGACAGAATCTGTGAAAAAACAGAACAGCAGGCAGTAATTGACCTGTTCGGGATACTTCTGCAACTCAAATCAAAAAACTCAGAACTGACGCACGAAATACAATTATATAGAGAACGCTGTCGAAACAATTCAGACCAAAAAGATGATCTGGTGATTTTATACGAATTTTTCTATCCAAGGACAGAATCTGTTTCCTGGACAGCACCTCACAACTTTTGAACTTTCTAGCAATCAGAGGCTATACTTGGCACAAATATGAAAAGCAAAGATACAATGATGATGCTACAGCAGTAAACAACATCAAGACACAACAAAAGCAAAAATTTTATTCATGTGGGCTGCCTCCCAAAAGCGCTTTCTTTTATGCCTTTAAGCTAGGCATAGTGCAAAGATCAAGTTTTATCAAAAGTAAAAGAATAACTAGCCCGTACAACGGACTCAAAAGGTAACTTGACCTTATTACGAGGGAAGTGTTCCATCCCTTTCTTGAGAGGAAACTGAAATTTTATATTACCCTCTTTCAAGTCAATGATAGCACCAACGGTGCGCAAAAAGGGACGTCCCAAAATAATTGGACATGAAGGATCACATTCAATATCCATAATAGTGAAATCAACGGGCACATAATTATCATTGACAACAATAAGAACATCGTCGATCATCCCCAAAGGTTTCTTTATGGAAGAATCAACGAGAGCATCACCAAAAGAACAAGAATCAAAAGATTTCAATTTAAGCATATCATATAGTCTTTTGGGCATAATAGAAGTATTAGCTACAATATCACATAAAGCAAAGCATGAGAAATTGTTTATCTTAATTTTAATCATAGAATCCCAACCATCTCCTATCTTTCTAGGTATGGAGGCTTCTACTCTGAGTTTCTCCTCCCTAGCTTTGATGAGAGCATTAGTGATATGCTCTGTGAAGGCAAGATTAAGCGTGCTAGTGTTGGGATCCTTAGCCATTCCTTGTAGGAAGGTGACAACTTCTGAAATACTACAATTATCAAAATTAATTTTATCATTAGTGGGCAGAATTGTAGTGTCATCCTCTTTGTTTAATTCGCTCTCTATTATAAGAGTTTGAACATCTTCCCAAGTTTCGGGAAGCGTAGGAGCAATTTTAAACAGAGGCTCATACTTTTTTGCTGGAAGACCATGCCATGGGCATAACTCTCCGTCATAACTAGTGTAGTCACAAGGTTTATCTTTTTTATAAACCCCGTCAGATATAAGTGGGGCAATGGAAGTAGGGGTGTACCCCTCCCATTTAGTGTTTTTGGTAGAACTCATAGTAGCAAGCAAGCAAGATAACTATTTTTGTGATTTTTGATAAAAGGAACTAAAGCAAATATGAAAGGTAAACTAACAAGACTAAAAAGCAAAGGTAAAAGATAGCATGCAACTCCCCTATCCTGAAGAGTGGAGTCCCCGGCAACGGCGCTAGAAAATACTCCTTGATGGGCCTCGAACCCCTCGTTGGATTACCCCAAGTGGAAGGTGTAAGATGCAGTAAGTAGAAGTGTTTTCCCCTAGCAAAGATGCCAAGGATCGAATCCCCAGAGACTCCTAGGTTCAACAGGTAGGGGTCAACCGCTAACGGCGCAATTAGCAATCAACGTGGACCTGCACACAGATACAAATAACTTTGCTCCCAACGAGTACAGAGAGGTTGTCAATCTCTCCGGCCTTGTAGTTCACAAAGGGTTAAAAGCAATATGATAGTAGTGATAGGTAGTGTTTTGCAATAGTAAGTAAAATAGCGGAAAAGTAAATAGTGTATGTGATCAATGATGGTAATATGGACCGGAGTCTCATGATGTTCACTAGTGATGTCTCTCTCCCAAAATACGATAAAACAGCTATGTGAGGTAACAAATTACAGCTGGGCAATTGACAGGACCACGAACGCAAACCAATGCTGATTACATTGCAAGAAAGGTTGAGGTTCAAAGCATGGGAGGTACGCCAAAGTAAGTAGACCGAAATCCATCAATATCTACTACTAATCATCCACCTTGAGATATCTATCCAGAACATCTCGCTGGTATTAAGTTGCGAGTCCCACCCATAGTGTAAACTCAATGCAACAGACAACTGCATTAAAAGAACTTTGCGTAAAGTAAACAATACTTGCACCCGCGGGCACAAGCACCGTTGTTTTCCCCCTTGTGGCAACAACACATCCCCTAGACTCATGTTTCTGTCACTCAAGCTAGTCATCGAGGGGCATGAACCCACAATCGAGCATAACGTTCCCTCTTGGAGTCACTACCTACTACTTGGCCAAAGCAATAAATACCAACGGAGAACATGCAAGAATTACTTATGAACTAAAATATAAAAGAGGTGAATCAAATATATTACTCAAGATCAATCTGAACATAATCTCATAATCCATCGGATCCCAGCAAACTCAACATAGCAATAGCATAAGGATTACATAGGTGCCTCGATCATGTAGGGCAGCTCACGAGGACTAATTAGTGAAGCACAAGAACGGGAGGAGAACATCACATAGCTACTGGTCATGGACTCATGGTCCAAGGGAGACTACTCACGAGTCATCTGGGAGGCGTCCATGGTGGTGGAGAAGCTCTCGGTGGTGATCCTCCACTCCGGCAGGGTGCCGGGAAGAGTTCTCCTGGTGCTCCCGATCTTGGAAGCGGCGGCGGCGGCGGAACAGAGATGGGATCGCGAAAAGAAGTCCTGTTTCAAGGGTTTCAGGGAACCCTGTAAATATATGCCAAAGTAGGGCACCGGGGGGCTCTCGGGGGGCCGAGGCGCCCCCCCGGCGCGGCCCAGGGGGGGGGGCGCCCACAGGGCGCCTGGAGCCCCTGTGGCCCCCCAGGCTCCCCTTCGGAAGCAGTGTCGTTCCCGGAACGCTGATTTTTTATATATTTTTTCTGTATTTTTCTGGGCAGTTCTCGAAACGTGAAAATCTGAAATACAAAAACAGCCGAAAACATAAACTGGCACTGGGGTGCACTGGATTAGTAAGTTAGTCCAAATATGATCAAAAGTGTATGGAAGTGTATGAATATCATAGCAATATCACCCAAAAGTGGCATGGAGCAAGCAGAAATTATAGATACGTTTTGGACGTATCAAGTGGTAACCCACTCTATGTGATCGGAGATCCCGTGAAGTAGAAGTGGGAGACAAGCTGTTGGTCAGCTGGGAGGAGAGTATCCCTATATTAACTATCCCACTCCGTGAAGATGCAATATTCTCCTGATCTGCATGGCAGGTTGATACTTATCTTAATGTGTTCCAAGTGGCTTATTCGGGTAAGCAGAGATGTTGTCCTGCAGAACATCTTCTGAGGAACACACCTATATGAATTTGACTGTTAACATCGCAGTCTATGAGAATTGGGTGTTCTCTAATAAATTCATGAAAAGGCCCTGGAGTATGACGTATACGCTCCACCCGCGGGGAAGCCTTGCGGCAGCCAAGTATCGGTCAAGAATTTGTGTGAAACTAGTCTCGCAGAAAACTTGTAGTTCAAGGCATAGTCCACAATTCAAGTTGTGATCTAGTGTATCATATATCACTAAGCGGAAGTTCAACTTCACAGTCTCCACTAAGCACCGGTATATAAACAATGTTTTGGAACTAAATGATGAGATGTGCCAATGAGACTTTGTGGGGGATTGTTGGAATTTTTGCTAGTAGGCCTTTGGCCCAAAGCCCAACTAAAATTCTGAAATTCTCTTGGCCCATTCATGCACAAATGTGAGTGGAGTGAGTGAGGCTAAAGTTTAGTCCCACCTCATAAGTTGAGGGAGAGTTGCACCTCTTTATAAGGTGAGCTCTTCTACCACTTGTATGAGCATGAGAAGAGACCTACACACGCGCTCCTCCTCCTCGCTCGCCTCGCCACGCCACGCCTCGTCACGACGCGCCGCGGGTTGCGGGATTGAGCCGAGCCGAGGACAGATCTATGCACGTCGTTTATATTTTTGCTGCTCGGGAAAATTAATGAGTCATTAATTAATAATTAACGGATGCGTTAATTACTGAACCATTTCCGATTCTTTTGGATCGTGACGACTCGGACGTGGGGTTTATTCCCACGACCTACCTGGCCCGCACTATATAGTTCGGCATATGTCTACCCTAGCCGCCGCCGCTTCGTATGGTTTTTCACGACCGTTCCAGATAATTGCGCCGCCAAGCAAGTCTTCTCCATCCCTCCTTTCGGCGTGCACCGGGAGAAGGGACAGCAGGCCTCCGGAACCCCGCCTCTCGTGATCCTGTACGGGAGAGGGGCGATCAGGTTTTTGGGGAGCGCACTCGCGCGACTGCTGGCAGCGACGACTTCTTCCCCGACCTCGGCAACCTCATCCTCGACGACATGGGCGACAACGTCAACGCCGGCGGTGCTGCTCCCGCTGCACCGTATGTGATTCTATCCTTCCTGTTCGAGATCGTGGTAGAATTCATGTTTCTAGTATGTGCCCTAGATGTGATCTGTTCATCTGCTATGCTAGTTCACATGATTAGTGTAAACTCTGTTGCTGCAGTCATGACTTATCTTCTGTTTATTCGGATTAAATCTCATAGTAATTTGCTCATCTTTCCAACAATCCAAAAACCTGATTATAGGCAATTTACTCCGAGTGGTTTTGCTGCACATCTGAAGCCGCCTGCCTTTAAGGGGGCACAATATAAGAGGTGGCGCACGAGAGCAGTCTACTGGTTTCAGACCATGGGCTGCTATGACGCCATCAAGGGCAAGCCTGAGGGCGATCTTAATCCAGCACAGCTGGAAGCTTTTGAGAAGATCGATACCCTCTTTAAAGGCGCTCTGCTGAGTGTTCTTGATGACTCAATTGTGGATTCGTACATGTCGTTTGACAACGGCAAGGACATGTGGGCCGCGCTCGAGGCCAGGTTTGGTGCCTCGGACGCCGGCAGCGAGTTGTATGTCATGGAGCAATTCTATGACTACAAGATGACTGATGAGCGC
This sequence comes from Secale cereale, assembly GCA_902687465.1. Taxonomy (NCBI): domain Eukaryota; kingdom Viridiplantae; phylum Streptophyta; class Magnoliopsida; order Poales; family Poaceae; genus Secale; species Secale cereale. Next base: position 9,378,323 of record LR738714.1, on the reverse strand, counting down.
GCTGTTGTACAGCAGGCTCATGAGATACAGTCGCTCGCAAAAGAACTTGAGTACTTCAAGTGTGTGTTGCCGGACAAATTTGTTGCCGGGGGCATCATTTCCAAGCTTCCACCTTCGTGGAACAATTTTGCTACTTCCCTGAAACACAAGAGACAGGAGTTTTCCGTTGCGGATCTCATTGGTACTCTTGATGTTGAAGAGAAGGCGAGAGCAAAGGACACACGTGCTCGAGTTGCTGAGGGAGGTTCTAGTGCCCACATGGTACAGAAGAAGAACTTCCAGCCCAACAAGTTCAAAAACAACAAGAACAAAACTCAGGGCAAAGGCAAGTTTGATACAAAGAACAAGCCATCACATTCTACCAACTTCAAGAAGAATTCTCATAAGAAGGGGAAGGGACTTTGCCATGTCTGCGGTGATCCTAATCACTGGGCTCCGAAGTGTCCTAACCGCTTTGAGGAGTGTGAACATGAGAAGAGCGGCAAGTCCGCTAATGTTGTCATTGGTGATACTGATATGAAGGAATCAGGTACGGTATTTTTCCTACCATCCTTTCAGTATTTCAATCCCCTGATTGGTTAATTGACACCGGTGCCAATGTACATGTTTGTGCTGACGCCTCCATGTTTTCTTCTTACCAGGCCACTAGGACTTCTCCCGTGCTGATGGGGAACGGGTCACATGCCATCGTTCGAGGTGTTGGTACGGTCGATCTGAAGTTTACTTCGGGGAAGACCGTGCGTCTGGAGAACGTTCATCATGTGTTGTCCATCAATAAAAATCTTGTTAGCAGTTCCCGTTTATGTCGAGATGGTTTTAAGTTGGTTTTTGAATCCAATAAAGTTGTAATTTCTAAGTGTGGACAATTTGTTGGAAAAGACTATGAGTGCGGAGGCTTGTTCCGCCTATCTTTGTCAGATATTTGCACTAAAGTTATTAATAATGTTTGCCACAATAATGAGTCTGATATTTGGCATTCACGACTTTGTCATATTAACTTTGGATGCATGACGCGGCTAGCCAATATGAATTTAATTCCGAAAATCTCTACTGTCAAGGGCTCTAAGTGCCAAGTATGTGTGCAAGCTAAGCAACCTCGCAAGTCCCATAAGACTGCAGAGGCAAGAGACTTGGCGCCACTAGAGCTTATACATTCTGATCTTTATGAGATGAATGGCGTGTTGACAAAAGGCGGAAAGAGATACTTCATGACGTTAATTGATGACTCCACTAAATATTGTTATGTGTATCTTCTGAAATCAAAAGATGAGGCTTTGACTTTCTTCAAAAACTATAAAGCTGAGGCAGAGAACCAACTTGATCGAAAAATTAAACGGCTTAGGTCCGATCGTGGTGGAGAGTATTTTTCCAATGAATTTGATCTGTTTTGTGCGGAACATGGTATAATCCATGAGAGGACGCCTCCCTACTCACCCCAGTCAAATGGGGTAGCCGAAAGAAAGAACCGAACTCTAACTGATATGGTTAACACCATGTTAGACACTGCGGGTCTATCCAAGGAATGGTGGGGTACGCGCTAATGACTGTGTGTCATGTCCTAAACCGGGTTCCCACAAAGCATAAGACCATGACTCCATTTGAGGAATGGGAAAGGAAAAGGTTGAAACTCTCTTACCTACGTACTTGGGGTTGTTTGGCGAAAGTCAATATACCAATTCCCAAGAAGCGCAAGCTTGGACCGAAAACCGTGGATTGTGTTCTTTTGGGCTATGCTTTTCATAGCATCGGCTATAGATTTTTGGTAATAAAATCTGATGTGTCCGACATGCATGTTGGTACGATTATGGAGTCAAATGATGCAACTTTCTTTGAGGACATATTTCCTATGAAGGATATCTCGAGTTCATCAAATCAGGAGATACCTACTCCATCTAGTGAGGAATTCACTGTAATTCCTGAACCCACCATTGCGATGGAACACGTTGAGAATCCTGTTGAGGGTGACAATGGAACTCCTGTGAGGAGTAAGAGACAGAGGACTGCAAAGTCCTTTGGTGATGATTTCATTGTGTACCTCGTGGATGACACACCCAGGACTATTTCAGAAGCCTATGCATCTCCTGATGCTGACTACTAGAAGGAAGCTGTATGTAGCGAGATGGATTCCATCTTAGCTAATGGTACCTGGGAGATCACTGACCGTCCTTATGGGTGCAAACCTATAGGATGTAAGTGGGTGTTCAAGAAGAAGCTTAGACCTGATGGTACGATTGAAAAGTACAAGGCACGGCTTGTGGCCAAGGGTTATACCCAGAAAGAAGGTGAAGACTTCTTTGATACTTACTCACCCGTGGCTAGACTGACCACAATTCGGGTGCTACTATCACTGGCAGCCTCACATGGTCTTCTCGTTCATCAAATGGACGTTAAGACAGCTTTCCTCAATAGAGAGTTGAAGGAGGAAATTTACATGGATCAGCCAGATGGTTTTGTAGTATCTGGTCAGGAAGGAAAGGTGTGCAAGTTATTAAAGTCTTTATATGGCCTTAAACAAGCTCCTAAGGAGTGCATGAGAAGTTCGAAAGAACATTAACTGATGCCGCCTTTGTAGTAAACGATGGTGACAAGTGCGTGTACTATCGCTATGGTGGGGGCGAAGGAGTTATTCTTTGTCTGTATGTCGACGACATATTGATCTTTGGAACCAAACTTGATTTAATCAAGGAGGTTAAGGATTTCTTATCTCGCTGTTTTGAGATGAAGGATCTAAGAGTAGCTGATGTTATCTCAAACATCAAGCTGTTGAGAGATGAGAATGGTGGGATCACACTGCTTCAGTCTCACTATGTGGAAAAGGTCTTGAGTCGTTTTGGGTATAGCGACTGCACACCTTCTCCAACTCCATATGATGCTAGTGTGTTGCTTCGAAAGAATCGACGGATTGCTAGAGATCAACTGAGGTATTCTCAGATTATTGGTTCACTTATGTATTTGGCAAGTGCCACGAGGCCTGACATCTCTTTTGCTGTGAGCAAGCTGAGTCGGTTTGTGTCAAAACCGGGAGATGATCATTGGCATGCGCTTGAGAGAGTTATGCGCTATTTGAAAGGCACCGCGAGCTATGGAATTCACTACACCGGGTATCCAAGGGTACTGGAGGGTTATACTGACTCAAACTGGATTTCTGACGCTGATGAGATAAAGGCCACAAGTGGTTATGTTTTTACACTTGGTGGTGGCGCTGTTTCCTGGAAGTCTTGCAAGTAGACCATCTTAACGAGGTCAACTATGGAAGCAGAACTAATAGCATTGGACACTGCCACTGTTGAAGCAGAGTGGCTTCGTGAACTCTTGATGGACTTACCTATGGTTGAAAAACCGATACCCCCTATCCTGATGAACTGTGATAATCAAACTGTGATCGTCAAGATAAACAGTTCGAAGGACAATATGAAGTCCTCAAGACATGTGAAGAGGAGACTAAAATCTGTCAGAAAATTGAGGAACTCCGGAGTTATTACGTTGGATTATATCCAAACGTCGAAAAACTTGGCAGATCCCTTCACAAAGGGTCTATCACGTAATGTGATAGATAATGCATTGATGGAGATGGGTTTGAGACCCACCGCAAGAGTTGTCCATAGTGGTAACCCACTCTATGTGATCGGAGATCCCGTGAAGTAGAAGTGGGAGACAAGCTGTTGGTCAGCTGGGAGGAGAGTATCCCTATATTAACAATCCCACTCCGTGAAGATGCAATACTCTCCCGATCTGCATGGCAGGTTGATACTTATCTTAATGTGTTCCAAGTGGCTTATTCGGGTAAGCAGAGATGTTGTCCTGCAGAACATCTTCTGAGGAACACACCTATATGAATTTGACTGTTAACGTCGCAGTCTGTGAGAATTGGGTGTTCTCTAATAAATTCATGAAAAGGCCCTGGAGTATGACGTATACGCTCCACCCGCGGGGAAGCCTTGCGGCAGCCAAGTATCGGTCAAGAATTTGTGTGAAACTAGTCTAGCAGAAAAATTGTAGTTCAAGGCATAGTCCACTATTCAAGTTGTGATCTAGTGTAGCATAAATCTCTAAGTGGAAGTTCAACTTCACAGTCTCCACTAAGCACCGGTATATAAACAATGTTTTGGAACTAAATGATGAGATGTGCCAATGAGACTTTGTGGGGGATTGTTGGAATTTTTGCTAGTAGGCCTTTGGCCCAAAGCCCAACTAAAATTCTGAAATTCTCTTGGCCCATTCATGCACACATGTGAGTGGAGTGAGTGAGGCTAAAGTTTAGTCCCACCTCATAAGTTGAGGGAGAGTTGCACCTCTTTATAAGGTGAGCTCTTCTACCACTTGTATGAGCATGAGAAGAGGAGACCTACACGCGCGCTCCTCCTCGTCGCTCTCCTCGCCACGCCACGCCTCGTCACGACGCGCCGCGGGTTGCGGGATTGAGCCGAGCCGAGGACAGAGCTATGCACGTTGTCTATATTTTTGCTGCTCGGGAAAATTAATGAGTCATTAATTAATAATTAACAGACGCGTTAATTACTGAACCGTTTCCGATTCTTTGGGATCGTGACGACTCGGACGTGGGGTTTATTCCCACGACCTACCCGGCACGCACTATATAGTTCGGCATACGTCTACCCTAGCCGCCGCCGCTTCGTATGGTTTTTCACCACCGTTCCAGATCATTGCGCCGCCAAGCAAGTCTTCTCCATCCCTCCTTTCGGCGTGCACCAGGAGAAGGGACAGCAGGCCTCCGGAACCCGTGATCCTGTACGAGAGAGGGGCAATCAGGTTTTTGGGGAGCGCACTCGCGCGACTGCTGGCAGCGACGACTTCGCGAACGACGACTTCTTCCCCGACCTCGGCAACCTCATCCTCGACGACATGGGCGACAACGTCAACGCCGGTGGTGCTGCTCCCGCTGCACCGTATGTGATTCTATCCTTCCTATTCGAGATCGTGGTAGAATTCATGTTTCTAGTATGTGCCCTAGATGTGATCTGTTCATCTGCTATGCTAGTTCACATGATTAGTTTAATCTCTGTTGCTGCAGTCATGACTTATCTTCTGTTTATTCGGATTAAATCTCGTAGTAATTTGCTCATCTTTCCAACAAGGCGCAGCCTGTGTTGCTAACTGAAGTTCCCATGAACCCAAAAGCAAACAGAGAGAAGATGACCTAGATTATGTTCGAGACCTTTAATGTTCCTGCAATGTACGTTGAATCTCAGGAGATGCTTTCCCTATATGCTAGTGGCCGTACTACTGGTATGACCGACTTGTTCCATCCCACCCTTTTCTTTCAGTACGAGGTGCCTAATCTACTTAACATATCCAAAGTAATGTTGAAGCAATGAAATCTTAATCTTAAGAATAGTACTCCTATGCAAGTTTAATTGGTTGACCGCTCTACATTGCTTTTTTCTCTCTCAAAAAATAATAATCACAGGAACGGTTGTCAGCTGTGGTGATGTTGTGAGAACAGTTGTGCCCATTTACAAAGCAAAGGTAGTTCAGCATGCCGTTCGCCGATGGGATATTGGCGGTCGCGATCTTACGGAATTCCTTACGAGGATTTTATCTGAAAGGGGTTACCGCTTTACGACAACTGCAGAGCGGGAAATTGCAAGGAACATGAAAGAGAAGCTTGGATATGTGGCCCTTGATTTCGAGCGTGAGATGAGCTCCTCGTCAGTTGAAGAGAGCTACGACCTACCTGGCCAGCCGGCAATCACGATTGGTGACCAGAGGTTTAGGTGCTCCGAGGTCCTCTTCGACCCATCCGTGATTGGTATGGAAGCTCGTGGAATCCATGAGGCAATCCATGATGCGATCAACAAGTGCGACGCGGATGTCCGGCAGGACTTGTATGCCAACATTGTCCTCACCGGGGGTTCGACAATGTTCTCGGGCATGGCTGACCGTCTGAGCAAGGAGGTCACCGCCCTTGCTCCCGGGGGCATGAAGATCAAGATAATTGCTCCGCCTGAACGGAAATACAGTACCTGGATTGGAGGCTCCATTGTTGCATCCCTAAGCACTTTCCAAGAGGTACAACTCATTGTGCTTAACTTACATATTTCCAACTTCTGTTTGTGGGCTTCATAAGTCATCGTCTGAATTCCTTGGTATCTACTCTATATATGTGACCCCAGATGTGGATATCGTCGGCTGAGTACTCCGAGTGTGGCCCATCGATTGTCCACAGGAAGTGCTTGCAGTGACGTCCGTTGGTGACCCGTGTTTTCTCACGAAAAAAGTAACGGTGCCACTTCCATATGTGTGTTTATTATTCTCAAAAAAATGTACTGTATGTGTGTTTATTTTTCTCAAAATAAAAATTGTGTTTATTGTCGCCTGCCTTGATAAGCGTATGAGTGAGTTAGATCATGGGATGGCATGACTGACTGGATCATGAGGCGAGAGTTGTTGGAGTCTCGTTCACGCACCCTTCATCATCGGATTTGTGGGTTGGCAGTTGTTGTAAAGATCTTGGTGTGCGTTTATCTCAGGCCGCAACGGTTACTACTTGTACTTTGAATAAAAGCAATAAGAAGAAATCAATTTGCGTTCTGTGATTTCTGTGGCTTTCATCTAGTGTTTCTGTGGCTCCTCCATAAGACCCGTGGTCGGGGTGCCAGGGTGCGTACGTCCCTCTATGCGGATGACGCGGCGGTCTTTGTGGCCCCATCAAGCAGGACATCGATAATCTTGCCTCTACCCTGAGAGGCTTTAGGGACGTTACGGGCCTTTGTTCCAACTTTCAAAAAAAGCTTGGTTGTGCCTATTCGTTTCAATCACCTTGACCTTGACAGAATTCTTCATAGCATGCGGGCAGCCCGTGCCACTTTTCTGGTAAAATACCTAGGACTACCATTCTCAGTCTGGCAACTGAAAAAGGTGGATTTCCAATAACCTCAGGACAAAGCGGCCGGCAAATTGGTCACTTGGGAGGGCCAAAACATCACTACCATCGGTCGTAAGACACTTGTTAGGTCGATCATTACCTCCCAAGCAGTATTCTCCATCACGCCCCTCATCGTGCCTCAGAGCCCTCTCCATAGCCTTAACAAAATTGAGAGAGCTTTCATTTGGTCCGGCTCGGACAAGACGACGGGAGCCAAATGCAAGGTCACTTGGAAAGTGGTTTGTAGACCAAAGGAATATGGTGGCCTCGGGGTGCTCGACACCGACAAGTTTGCACTGTTGGGGAATGTAGTATTTCAAAAAAATAATCCTACGAACACGCAAGATCTATCTAGGAGAAGCATAGCAACGAGCGGGAGAGTGTGTCTACGCACCCTCGTAGACCGAAAGCGAAAGCGTTTAGTAAAGCGGTTGATGAAGTCGAACGTCTTCACAATCCAACCGATCCAACTACCAAATGTACGGCACCTCCGCGATCTGCACACGTTCAGCTCGGTGATGTCCCTCGAACTCTTGATCCAGTTGAGGCCGAGTGAGAGTTTCGTCAGCACGACGACGTGGTGACGGTGTTGATGAAGTTACGACACAGGACTTCGCCTAAGCACCGCGACAATATGACTGAGGTGTGTAACAGTGGAGGGGGGGGGGCACCGCACACGGCTAAGAAATCAACTTGTGTGTCTATGGGGTGCCCCCCTCCCCCGTATATAAAGGAGGGGAGGAGGAGAGGGCCGGCCCTCATAAGGCGCGCCTAAGAGGGGGGGTCCTACTCCCATTAGGAGTAGGTTTCCCCCCTTCCTAGTAAGAGTAGGAGAAAAAGGAAGAGGAAGAGAGTGAGAAGGAAAGGGGGCCGCCCCCCCCCACCCCAATTAGGATTGGGCTTGGGGGGGGGGCGCCCTCCACTTGGCCACCTCCTCCTCTCTTCCACTAAGGCCCAATAAGGCCCATTGACTCCTCGGGGGGTTCCGGTAACCTCCCGGTACTCCGGAAAATGCCCGAACACATCTGAAACCATTCCGGTGTCCAAACATAGCCTTCCAATATATCGATCTTTATGTCTCGACCATTTCGAGACTCCTCGTCATGTCCGTGATCACATCCGGGACTCCGAACTACCTTCGGTACATCAAAACACATAAACTCATAATACCGATCGTCATCGAACGTTAAGCATGCGGACCCTACATGTTCGAGAACTATGTAGACATGACCAAGACTCATCTCCGGTCAATAACCAATGGCGTAACCTGGATGCTCATATTGGTTCCTACATATTCTACGAAGATCTTTATCGATCAAACCGCATAACAACATACATTGCTCCCTTTGTCATCGGTATGTTACTTGCCCGAGATTCGTGCGTCGGTATCATCATACCTAGTTCAATCTCGTTACCAGCAAGTCTCTTTACTCGTTTCGTAATACATCATCTCGTGACTAACTCATTAGTCGTTTGCTTGCAAGGCTTATTACGATGTGTATTACCGAGAGGGCCCAGAGATACCTCTCCGATACTCGGAGTGACAAATCATATTCTCGATCTATGCCAACACCACAAACACCTTCGGAGACACCTGTAGAGCAACTTTATAATCACCCAGTTACGTTGTGACATTTTATAGCACACAAGGTGTTCCTCTAGTATTCGGGAGTTGCATAATATCATAGTCAGAGGAACATGTATAAGTCATGAAGAAAGCAATAGCAGTAAAACTGAACGGTCATAGTGCTAAGCTAACGGATGGGTCTTGTCCATCACATCATTCTCCTAATGATGTGATCCCGTTTGATCAAATGACAACACATGTCTATGGTTAGGAAACATAACCATCTTTGATTACAAGCTAGTCTAGTAGAGGCATACTAGGGACACTCAGTTTTGTCTATGTATTCAGACATGTATCAAGTTTCCGGTTAATACAATTCTAGCATGAATAAAAAACATTTATCATGATATACAAGGAAATATAAATAACAACTTTATTATTGCCTCTAGGGCATATTTCCTTTAGTCTCCCACTAGCACTAGAGTCAATAATCTAGATTACATAGTAATGATCCTAACACCCATGGAGTCTTGGTGCTGATCATGTTTTGCTCGTGGAAGAGGCTTAGTCAACGGGTCTGCAATATTCAGATCCGTATGTATCTTGCAAATTTATATGTCTCCCTCCTTGACTTGATCACGGATGGAGTTGAAGCGTCTCTTGATGTGCTTGGTTCTCTTGTGAAACCTGGATTCCTTCGCCAAGGCTATTGCTCCAATGTTGTCACAAAAGATTTTCATTGGACCCGATGCACTAGGTATCACACCTAGATCGGATATGAACTCCTTCATCCAGACTCCTTCATTTGCTGCTTCAGAAGCAGCTATGTACTCCGCTTCACACCTAGATCCCGCCATGACGCTCTGCTTGGAACTGCACTAACTGACAGCTCCACCATTCAACAAAAATACATATTCGGTTTGTGACTTAGAGTCATCCGGATCAGTGTCAAAACTTGAATCAAAGTAACCATTTACGACGAGCTCTTTGTCACCTCCATAAACGAGAAACATATCCTTTGTCCTTTTTAGGTAATTCAGGATGTTCTTGACCGCTGTCCAGTGATCCACTCCTGGATTACTTTGGTACCTCCCTGCTAAACTTATAGCAAGGCACACGTCAGGTCTGGTACACAGCATTGCATACATGATAGATCCTATGGCTAAGGCATAGGGAATGACTTTTATTTTCTCTCTATCTTCTGTAGTGGTCGGGCATTGAGTCTTACTCAACTTCACACCTTGTAACACAGGCAAGAACTCTTTCTTTGACTGGTCCATTTTGAACTTTTTCAAAACTTTATCAAGGTATGTGCTTTGTGAAAGTCCAATTAAGCGTCTTGATCTATCTCTATAGATCTTGATGCCCAATATATAAGCAGCTTCACCGAGGTCTTTCATTGAAAAATTCTTATTCAAGTATCATTTATGCCATCCAGAAATTCTATATCATTTCCAATCAACAATATGGCATCCACATATAATATCAGAAATGCTACAGAGCTCACACTCACTTTCTTGTAAATACATGCTTCTCCAAAAGTCTGTATAAATCCATATGTTTTGATGACCTCATCAAAGCGTATATTCCAACTCCGAGATGCTTGCACCAGTCCATATATGGATCGCTGGAGCTTGCACACTTTGTTAGTACCTTTAGGATCAACAAAACCTTCTGGTTGGATCATATACAACTCTTCTTTGAGATATCCATTAAGGAATGCAGTTTTGACATCCATTTGCCAGATTTCATAATCATAAAATGCGGCAATTGCTAACATGATTCGGAAAGACTTAAGCATCGCTACGGGTGAGAAAGTCTTATCATAGTAAACTCCTTAAACTTGTCGAAAACCTTCCACAACAAGTCGAGCTTTGTAGATGGTAACATTAGCATCGGCATCAGTCTTCCTCTTAAAGATCCATTATTTTCAATGGCTTGCCGATCATCGGGCAAGTCAACCAAAGTCCACACTTTGTTCTCATACATGGATCCCATCTCAGATTTCATGGCCTCAAGGCAACTTGCGGAATCTGGGCTCATCATCGCTTCCTCATAGTTCGTAGGTTCATCACGGTCTAGTAACATGACTTCCAGAACCGGGTTACCATACCACTCTGGCGCGGAACATACTCTGATTGACCTACGAGGTTCAGTAGTAACTTGATCTGAAGTTTCATGATCATCATCATTAGCTTCCTCACTCATTGGTGTAGGAATCACTGGAATTAGTTTCTGTGATGTACTACTTTCCAACTCAGGAGAAGGTACAATTACCTCATCAAGTTCTACTTTCCTCCCACTCACTTCTTTCGAGAGAAACTCCTTCTCTAGAAAGGATCCATTCTTAGCAACGAATATCTTGCCTTCGGATCTGGGATAGAAGGTGTACCCAACAGTTTTCTTTGGGTATCCTATGAAGACACATTTCTCCGACTTGGGTTCAAGCTTTTCAGGTTGAAGCTTTTTCACATAAGCATCGCAACCCCAAATTTAAGAAACGACAACTTAAGTTTCTTACCAAACCACAGTTCATAAGGCGTTGTCTCAACTGATCTAGATGGTGCGCTATTTAACGTGAATGCAGTTGTCTCTAAAGTTGTAAAGCATAACCCCAAAAGATAGTGGTAAATCGGTAAGAGACATCATAGATCGCACCATATCTAATAAAGTTTGGTTACGACGTTCGGACACACCATTACGCTGTGGTGTTCTAGGTGGCGTGAGCTGTGAAACGATTCCACATTGTTTCAAATGAAGACCAAACTCGTAACCCAAATATTCGCCTCCACGATCAGATCGTAGAAACTTTATTTTCTTGTTACGATGATTCTCTACTTCACTCTGAAATTCTTTGAACTTTTCAAATATTTCAGACTTGTGTTTCATCAAGTAGATATACCCATATCTGCTCAAATCATCTATGAAGGTCGGAAAATAATGATACCCGTCGCGAGCCTCAACACTCATTGGTCCGCATACATCAGTATGTATGATTTCCAATAAGTAAGTTGCTCGCTCCATTGTTCCAGAGAACGGAGTTTTAGTCATCTTGCCCATGAGGCATGGTTCGCATGCACCAAGTGATTCATAATCAAGTGATTCCAAAAGTCCATCAGCATGGAGTTTCTTCATGCGCTTTACACCAATATGACCTAAACGGCAGTGCCACAAATAAGTTGCACTATCATTATCAACTTTGCATCTTTTGGCTTCAATATAATGAATATGTGTATCACTACGATGGAGATCCAACAAAAATAGACCATTCATCAAGGGTGCATGACCATAAAAGATATTACTCATATAAATAGAACAATCATTATTCTCTGATTTAAATGAATAACAGTCTCGCAACAAACAAGATCCAGATATAATGTTCATGCTCAACGCTGGCACCAAATAAAATTATTTAGGTCTAAAACTAATCCCGAAGGTAGATGTAGAGGTAGCGTGCCGACGGTGATTGATAACTCACAAGTGTAGGGGATCACAACAGTTTTCGAGGGTAAAGTATTAAACCCAAATTTATTGATTCGACACAAGGGGAGCCAAAGAATACTCTTAAGTATTAGCAGCTGAGTTGTCAATTCAACCACACCTGGAAACTTAGTATCTGCGGCAAGATAGTTTAGTAGCAAAGTAATATGATAGTGGCGGTAGCAGCAATAAAAGTAAAGATATTGGTTTTGTAGTTTTTGTGATAGTAGCAACGGAAAATTAAATAGCAGCTAGCAATATAGGTAAAGCTCATAGGCATTGGATCGGTGATGGGAAATTACGTCGGATGCAATTCATCATGTAGAAGTTATAACCTAGGGTGACACAGAACTAGCTCCAGTTCATAAATGCAATGTAGGCATGTATTCCGAATATAGTCATACGTGCTTATGGAAAAGAACATGCATGACATCTTTTGTCCTACCCTCCTGTGGCAGCGGGGTCCTATTGGAAATTAAGGGATATTAAGGCCTCCTTTTAATAGAGTACCGGACCAAAGCATTAACACATAGTGAATACATGAACTCCTCAAACTATAGTCATCACCGGGAGTGGTCCCGATTATTGTCACTTCGGGGTTGACGGATCATAACACATAGTAGGTGACTATAGACTTGCAAGATAGGATCGAGAACACATATATATTCATGAAAACATAATAGGTTCAGATCTGAAATCATGGCACTCGGGCCCTAGTGTGAAGCATTAAGCCTAGCAAAGTCATAACAACATCAATCTAAGAACATAGTGGATACTAGGGATCAAACCCTAACAAAACTAACTCGATTACATGATAGATCCCATCCAATCCATCACCGTCCAGCAAGCCCACGATGGAATTACTCACACACGGCGATGAGCATCATGGAATTGGTGATGGAGGAAGGTTGATGATGACGATGGCGACGATCTCCACTCTCCGGAGCCTCGAACGGACTCCAGATCAGCCCTCCCGAGAGAGATTAGGGCTTGGCGGCAGCTCCGTCTCGTAAAACGTGATAATTCTTTCTCCTTGATTTTTTCTCCACGAAACAGAATATATAGGACCCGGGGATACGTCGGTGGAGCATCGGGGGGCCCTCGAGGCAGGGGGTGCGCCCTGGGAAGGGGGCGCGCCCCCCACCCTCGAGGACAGGGTGTGCCCCCCCCGGTGCAGATCTTCTTGCAGATATTTTTTATATTTTTTGAAATAATTCTCCGTTGATTTTTAGGCGATTCGGAGAACTTTTTATTTCTGCACAAAAACAACACCATGGCAGTTCTACTGAAAACATCGTCAGTCCGGGTTAGTTCCATTCAAATCATGCAAGTTAGAGTCCAAAACAAGGGCAAAAGTGTTTGGAAAAGTGGATACGTTGGAGACGTATCAACTCCCCCAATCTTAAACCTTTGCTTGTCCTCAAGCAATTCAGTTGATCAACTGAAAGTGATAAAGAAAAACTTTGACAAACTCTGTTTGCTCTTGTTGTTGTAAATATGTAAGCTAGCATTCAGGTTTTCTACAAGATCATGAACTAACCACATTCACAATAACTTTCATGTCTCAAGGCTACTCATATCAATGGCATAATCAACTAGCGAGCAATAATAATAAACCTCGGATGACAACACTTCTCAAAACAATCATGATATGAGATAGCAGGATGGTATCTCGCTAGCCCTTTCTGAGACCGCAAAACATAAATGCAGAGCACCTTTAAAGATCAAGGACTGACTAGACATTGTAATTCATGGTAAAAGAGATCCAGTCATGATCATACTCAATGCAAATTAATAGTAATACATGCCGACAGAGGTGCTCTCCTGCTTGTGCTTTTTGATAAGAGGATGATGACTCTGCATAAAAGTAAATAGATAGGCCCTTTGCAGAGGGAAGCAGGGATTTGTAGAGGTGCCAAAGCTCGATTTTTAAATAGAGATTAAATAACATTTTGAGCAGTATACTTTCATTGTCAACATAACAACCAAGAATTTGATATCTTCCATGCTACGCACATTATAGGCGGTTCCCAAACAGAATGGTAAAGTTTATACTCCCCCAACCACCAACAAGCACACTCCACGGCCAGCCGAATCCACGGGTTACCGTCCAAACAAGCAACAGCCCTGGGGGAGTTTTGTTTAATTATTATGATTTTGAGCATGGGACTGGGCATCCCGGTTACCAGCCATTTTCTCGTGAATGATGAGCGGAGTCCACTCATCGTGAGAATAACCCACCTAGCATAGAAGATATAGACAACCCTAGTTGATACATGAGTTGTTCGAGCATACAAAACATAATTTCATTTGAAGGTTTAGAGTTTGGCACATACAAATTTACTTGGAACGGCAGGTAAATACCGCATATAGGAAGGTATGGTGGACTCATGTGGAATAACTTTGGGGTTTATGGAAGTGGATGCACAAGCAGTATTCCCGCTTCGTACAGGTGAAGGCTAGAAGGAGACTGGGAAGCGACCAGCTAGAGAGCAACAACGGTCATGAACATGCATTAAAATTAATCAACAATGAATGCAAGCATGAGTAGGATATAAATCACCATGAACATAAATATCGTGAAGGCTATGTTGATTTGTTTCAACTACATGCGTGAAGATGTGCCAAGTCAAGTCACTTAAATCATTCAAAGGAGGATACCACCCATCATACCACATCATAACCATTTTAATATCATGTTGGCACGCAAGATAGACCATTATAAACTCTCAACTAATTAAGCATGGCATAAGCAGCCATGATCTCTAATTGTCATTGCAAACATGTTTCATTCATAACAAGCTGAATCAAGAACGACGAGCAATCATATTTACAAAAACAAGAGAGGTCGAGTTCATACCAGCTTTTCTTATCTCAATTAGTTCATCATATATCATCCTTATTGCCTTTCACTCGCACAACCGAACGGTGTGGAAAATAATAATAGTGCATGTGCATTGGGCTAAGCTGGAATCTGCAGTCATTTGATACAAGAGAGAAGACAAGGTAATATGTCTCAAGGTTAAATCAACAACAAAGCATATGCGACCCACTAAGCATTTTAATCATGGTCTTCTACTCTTAACCCCTAAAGAAAAGAAAAGAAACTATTTACACGGGAAAGCTCCCAACAAGCAAAAGAAGAACGGGAAATCTTTTTGGGTTTTCATTTTTTAATTACTACTACAAGCAAAGAAAGTAAACTAGCTAGAAGCTACAACTAATATATTTTTTTCTGGGTTTTTCTAGCACACAGGAAAAAGACTAAGAAAAAGAAATTGAAACTAAGCATGGATGGTACAGTGACAGAGTGTGAGCACCGACAAATAGAATAGGTGTTAACATGAAAGTAAGTCAGTGAGAAACACGTACTCCCCCAAGCTTAGGCTTTTGGCCTAAGTTGGTCTATGGCCATGGATCGAAGCCACTCCCTCCAGTGTACTGAGATGTGTCCTCTGGATGCCACTGGTTGGCGAGCTCGTCCAACTCCCACCCATAAACTGGTTGACGGGAAGGATCAAGTGGTGGTTCTGGCTCAGGCTCTGAAGCTTGTGCCTGGCCTTGGTACTTGTAGAAGACATCTGAGGTGATGAGGAATACGCCTGTAGATAGATCAAACAAAGAAGGTGTAGGCAAGGTAACAATTTCACAGTATATTTCATCAAACCTCAATTTATAATGGAGCTGCATATTTTTGTCTTTAACAATAAAGTCATGAGCTACCATGCTCTTGTAGTATAGATAAACAGGGGCAAGCAATTTTTCTTCCTTCTCACAAAGCTATCAGTTAAGCCACGGTATTGAGTGCACTTATCTTGCATGAAGTCCTCGAGGTTAGCATTGCGCACATATGCGTAAAATTCATCTTTGATGCCCGCTTGACCCATATATTCATCTGACGGCCATTCACAAGGCCACACATCAGCATCCCTTGGTGGTTCATCGTCCGGCTCACGGAACGCGAGCCTCGGTTCTTGCTTCCTTGAAGGACCACCTTGGAAGTTTCTCCTAGACATTTTTCTGAAATTTTCTGAAATTTTTAGTAACTCACAATAAAATTTAATCGAACTTAACAAGATTGATAGCAACAACTCCTATAAGTGCCTAGAAGCTATATCATGCATTAGAACTACCTGGGGGCCAAGAAAATTTGACATGCAAGCTCAAGAACAAGGTCACCACAACAGCACAAATTTGCAACAAATAAAGCACTAGAACAAAAACTAATTGGACCAATGGAGGAGTCACATACCAAGGAACAATCTCCCCAAACAATTTGGTGAATGGTGCTTTGAGCAAGGAGATCGAAAAGGGCAGCAAAATGAGCTAGAACTCGGGTTTGAGCTGGTTGGGGATTTTTTTGGGAGGAAGAAGGAGAGCATGGGTGAAAGGATAAGTGGAGGGGGGCCACATGGGACCCTCGAGGTAGGGGGCGCGCCTTGTGAAGGGGGGCGCGCCCTGTTCCCTCAAGGCCACGTGTTGGCTCCCCTCGCTGTGTGTTCAGTGCCATATTTTCTTAAATATTCTAGAAAAAACATATTTCATTTTCATGGCATTTGGAGAACTTTTATTTTCGGGATATTTTTATTGCATGGATAAGTCTGGAAATAGACAGATAATGCTATATTCGTTTTATTTAACCTAATTAACAGAAAGTAAAAAAAAGGTACAGAAGGTTCGTGCCATCTAGCACTATCGGTTTCACATCAAAAATATTGGATGGCAGGCATTGCAGCTTGCGACCGATTTGTCCCATCTATTTGTTGCTATCAACGACTGTACCTTACAAATCAAAGGCCCATATATAATGTTGACTTGTAGTTCATTCCTTGTTTCTATTTTTCTTTTCTTTTTGTAAACATAGTTAATTGCTAAGAATTACTTGATCAAGTTGCTGCAATATGGGTAGAGGAGGCATCTTTCGGGTAGATATCGCATCTCAGTTATCTTTTGTGGATCTAAATACAACATACACTCATATTTGCATTCTCTATTGCTGGTTTATGCTCTTTGTTTGTGTTCTTTATTGCCAGTGCATAGTCTTTGTGATGATTTACACATTGTTGTTTTATATATAATATTTCCAACTAGGATATGTGAGGATCTTTTTTATTAGAAAACACCCATTGTGACTATTGACAGTTATCTAAAACATATCAAACGAGTTGTTCCTTTAATATTTTTTAACAAGACATATGCAGGCTTATGTTTTCCAACAAATTACCATGTGAGAGTTCTGTACTCCTCCAGTTTAGATGATGCACATGGCACTTACCTCTTTCAGTTAAATCTCTTTCGTTGTGTGTTGTCTCTCACATTTCTTTCCCTGGAGGTCCTTGAATGGATCTTTTGTGGTTATAGTAGCATATATAACAAACTTTTGGATGTAAACCAATGGAAACCTGAAAGGCATTATTGGTTTGGTATGATTATCCACTAAACTCATACGTAAGTATTACATGGGTTGGCCTCTTTCCCTCTACCAGAACTCTACTTATTTCACTTGTTATGCATCTTATGTTTTCTGATTAGGTGAGAAACATCTTATTCCTTTACGATTCAACATGTACCGCAGTCTCCAAGGTTAATCAAAACTTTAAAGGTAAGCTCCTTACTTTCCTTCTTGCTATAATTCCAACATTTATGTGCTAGATATGATGATAAGGTGGAAACCGCAGTTAGTCTTAATTAGCAAATAAGAATTGGTTTTCAATCAGAATGTTGTTGCCAAATAAAAATGTATTACTTCTGAGTATGAAACCAGTTATTTCACTGCAAGATTACCAGAAGTGCTAATATTCCAATATGCCACATTTGTGCCAAGTGTTTTCATTAATGTTATGTGCTAAGTATTTTCCACTATATGTATTCAATCAAAATAAAGAGTTATGCATGTATTACTTGGTAGTGGTTTACTATGCTTCTCCAGGTTGCAAAAAGGCAACGCTGCTTTGTGCTACTTGCAATTTTTTTATTTTTTGTGAAGATGATTGGCATTCAATTCATAACTAAATTATCTCTATTTAATCTGCTTATTATAGGTTACAATTTCATTCTAGTTGCCATCCATTCTTTGTGATTTAGTTTTGATTTGTTGCTCATGTAGTTTGAATATAAATTCATTATCTGTTTTTAAAGCTTCTTATCACCATTATTTCATAGGTCTGTTAGCATGGTGGAAGGTGATATGGTATGAAACATTTACACCCTGTTTTACAGCTATTATTACTATAGATGATTATCCAGACTTCAAAATTGTTGTCTTGCTAGCATGTCTTAGTAGATTAATATGGCCCTGCTTGGTTTGGACTTTTTAGCCGGATTCCACTGCCTAGCCCCGATTCTGGTGAAGTGAAGCCAAAAATACACGCACGAGCGGCAACGGCACATGAGGTGCTTTCCTAGCTTCCGTTGCGTGCCTCTTCGGACCTACCCCCGATGTGTTGGTAAAATTACCCACCTTTGCCACTGGATGGGTTGACCCAGAGGCCGGGACCGATTCCAGGAACCACAATAGATCTCATCTCGCCTCTCCCTGGCGATTAGGGTTGCCCCCACGCCGCCACCAGGGGCTGACCACCGGCTTGGTCCGTCGTCTCGGCCGGCGCGCCGCCAAACGCCTC
>LR738714.1:9323119-9347156 GCA_902687465.1 Secale cereale | reverse complement strand
AGGCCCCGGCGGCCCTTCCTTCCGCGTCTCAAGCGCCGAGGCCCGTGGCCTCCCTCGCGCGGTGCTCCCCCCTCGCCAAGCAGCAGGCCAGCACGAGAACCGGCCGCCCCAGCACGGCTCCCTCCGCCGCGGGGATCTCCTCCGGCCAGGCCCTCTGGCTTCCTCCTCTGCCCGCGCCGTGGCGCCCTCCGGCTTCCTTCTTCGTCAGGTGCAGCCGCCCCGACGCCCAAGCCCCTCTCCAGAGCGCCGTCCTGCTGCTGCCGTGACCTCGTCGCCGAGCTTCCTCTGTGTCGTAGCTGTTTAGTAGTTGCTGTTGTGCTTCTTTTTTTCGGTTTTGCGTTTGTGTTGTCCAGCAAGTGAACAGGGAGCAGCAAGTGCCTCGACGACGAGTACGTCTGAGAAACGTGTACGAGACCGACGCCGAGTACCCCTCCGTGACAAGTACAACTACACGACGCGCAAGTACCTCTACACGACGACCCGACCAAGTACCCCTACGAACGCCGACACAAGACGACGCGACAAGTACCCTTCGGAGAAGTGAACAACTACATCTACGGAAACGAGTACCCCTCCGATGGCATGTACCTCTACGAACGAGCTCCGTGAACGTCTACCGTCGCCCCGAGTACATCTACCGTCGCCGAGTACCACTACTTCCTCTACCGTCGCCCGAGTACAACTACCGCTGACGTGAACAACTACTTCCACTACTACGGCTACTTCCTCGACGTCTCGAACCGCCCCGAAACGCACGCTTCAAAGGTATACCGAGACGACCCTGAGACGTGACCCGTGTATGCTTGTGTTGTATGAAATGTTCCCTTGTGTGCTCCGTGCCGTCGTGCCCGTTCCACCTTTGTCATGTTCCTCGGTTGCCTCGCCACCGACTCGTGGGAACCCGGCAACGGGATCACCCCATCATCTTGTTCAACTCGTTCGCTCTACCTTTTGTTTTGCACCGGTCCCTCACCGAGAAACCGGAACCGAGTTGTTGCCTTTGCATCATTTCGGATCATTGCCGTGGCACCTCTTTCTTCCACCACGGTGACAGATGCTTCTTATCTCTTATGTTAACTTTTAATAAAACTTGCATAAACTTGATCATGTCATCCGCATCATGTTAACAACACTAAAATGCTTTTGTTGTTTGCTTATAATTATTTAAAAATGCTCGTGGGGATTTTCCGGATATGTTGTTGTTATTCTCCGGCCCCATTTAAATTGTCTAAATAGGTAGTTTTCTTTTGTTTCACCTCTTGCCATGCTAAAAACATTTAATCTTGTCTTGTAATTAACGAGAGTCAACTAAATAATTAATGTGGTGTTTCGTCAATATGCAACTCGTTGCATATTGATCTCCACTTAACTTGTAGTATTTGTTTGTGCACTTTGCCATGCCATGCATATTTAAACCGGACATGCATCATACTTGGTTGTGCATCTTATGCCATGTTTATGTTTTGTGTGTTTACCGTGTTGTTCTTTCTTTCCGGTTGCTTCTCTTGTTAGCTTCGGTTTCGTTCCGGAGTTGTGAGGATCCGCTCGTCCGTGTTGCTCCTTCTGCTTCTTGGATCCGTTCTTCTCCCTTGTGGAATCCCAGGCAAGATGACCGAACCCGGATACCATTACTATCTTTGCCTATTGCTAGTAGTCTCGATCTATAGTTTTGCCTCGATGCCCATGTTTTCCTGTCAGCCTCCTACTTGTAACCATTGCCATGTTTAACCACTCTACCTACGCAAACCGTTGCTTGGCTAAGTACGCTTCGCTCAGCCCCCTCTTATAGCATTGCTAGTTGCAGGTGAAGACCGAAGATGCTTGCTTCATGTTGAAGTTTGGTTGGGTTATATCACACTATATAAATGCTTAAAAATGAAATCATCTATATACTGGCAGGGTGGAAGGCTAAGCCTTTTGCTTGGTGTTTTGTTCCACTCATGCCGTTAGGAACCGTATAAACCGGTGTTATGTTCCTTGATTTTGCGTTCCTAACACGGTTGGGGTGTATGGGACCCCCTTGATAAACCGCTAAGTGCTAAGTCTTTTCCAGCAAATCCCAACATTGGTACTATTTGCCTCATAATAACAACTTAATTAATTAATTAATTTGCATAAGGGGGACGCTCCTTGGAGATTCTTTCTACATAGCAGGGGGGGCCAGTGCTGATGGCGTTGGTCCCAAACGGGGAACCTGCGGGGCCACCACGGGGAAACTCGAGGTTTGGCTCCCGTAGCTTCTCCCATCCGGTCGTGGCCTGAGACGAGATACGCGCGGCTACTATCAGGGTGTCGGCACGCCGGGAGGATTTGCTGGATTAGCCTTACCTTAGTTCGGTTTAACTTGAGCACGGGATTCCGAGAATACTCGGGTCTTCCCAACTATGGAGTTGCGACTCCGCGGATCGTGGGCTTGTGATGGGCCAAGTTGGAACACCCCTGCAGGGTTTGAACTTTCGAAAGCCGTGCCCGCGGTTATGCGGCAGATGGGAGCTTGTTAATTCCGGTTGTAGATAACTTGACACAATGTTACTAATACACTACCTGCGTGCGTACCGTGACTGTCAATTTCCGAATAGGGATTCGGGAGTTGAACACGGTGGGGTTATGTTTGACCGGCTTTAGCTAGGATCACTTCGTGATCATCTTTCGACCGATGCACTTCTCTTCTCGCTCTCTTTTGCGTAAGTTAGTGCTAGTTGCTGCTGCAGACTCTTGTTGTTCCTTCACCTCATATTCTTTCTTCAGCCTTGTCCTCACCCAAGGCTTAAATAGTCTTGTTACCCGGGAACGGGATTGCTGAGTCCTCTGTGGCTCACAGTTACTTCACCACACCAGATGCAGGTTCAGCCGAGTTTGATGCAGGAGCTGGTTCAAGTACTTCATCGGGAGCTCGATGAAGAGTGTGGCTGTTTGCTTGTGACGTTTCGATGTTCAGTAGTGGTTTCTACTAGGATTCGATCCTGACCTGTGGCTTTATGTTGTTTTGGTATCTTTCTTTTGGATCTTCACCCGTAGTCGGGTTGTGATGTTTTGAATGATGTATTGCTTATGTAATGTATTGTGTGAAGTGGCGAGTGTAAGCCAACTATCTCCTTTGCATTTTAATCCCTCTTTTACATGAGTCGTGCAAAGATACCAAACTTGAGATCATTCTAGGATGGGCTTATACCTTTAAGTCGTGCCTCGACACGTAGGAGGTATAGTCCCATCCTGGGCATTACAAGTTGGTATTCAGAGCCTTCTCCGACCTAGAAGCCCCCACTGATTGATCGAATCGTTGACGGTTGAGTCTAGGCACACACAAAAAACTTTTTGAGTCCTATATTATATCGGAGAGTAGGATTTCTGTTTGCTTCTCATCTCTTTCATTCTGGTGAGGACTCCCGACGATTACTCTTTTCTCTTCTACTTTCAAAAATTGCACCAAAATTTTTTTTAGGATCTCGCGAGTATTCTGGGATTGTTTCGATGTTCTTGTGACAAGGATATTGTTCTCGATGCCTCCTGTTACCGAGGAGTTGAGCTTCGGGGTATCATTGTAACAAGCATATCGCGACAGTACTAAATACTTAAGACGGCCGACATCGAAAATCTCTCCTATACGGCCAGTGGCAAGATAACCCCGACATCACCCAGTACTGGGGAGGTAGTTCGAGAGTATTGCCATAGCTTGTTATAGTGGATGCTTTTCGAAGGTCCGAGGTAAACAGTTTCCGAGAAAGACTGGTTATGTGTTGAAGGATGGATACACCTGGATGTAGGTTTAGAGTTGATTGCGCGGTGCTTCCCGTGTATCCCCAACACCTGATTGCATAACTGGAAACTTTC
Source organism: Secale cereale (assembly GCA_902687465.1). NCBI lineage: Eukaryota > Viridiplantae > Streptophyta > Magnoliopsida > Poales > Poaceae > Secale > Secale cereale. The sequence goes on along the minus strand of LR738714.1, from coordinate 9,343,325 downwards.
GGAAATCTATAGGTGGGTTCATCTAGTAGTTCTAGGCATTCTTCCAACGGATGCTCGATATGAAGTTCGGGGTTCTACATTGAGTGAAGTGGTTTTATGGACTTGTTCTGATCGGGAGTTGCATCTTAAAGGGTCCTTGGCTATGCTGATCCGGGGATGACAAAACCCTTTTGTAACACGTTCCATGAGCTTTCAGCACGAAGATGTCGAACGAAGCTTCTATCTTGTATTTGTTCTATCTGTTCCTTGTTCCTTTTTATTTTCTTTTTGTTCTCCAAGTGGCTTCTTGACTAGTTGATGTACCTGCGGAATTCATTCGTTCAATCCTCTGTTCGAATGATATTGTGAAGATTAGGGTGCTACACATCTATCCTTTGTTTTGTTTTGATTCCGGTATTCGAGTTGCTTCGATGTCAAATGTTGATCCCATACCTTTCCTAATCGGTATTCTCATATTTCTATGGGAGTCCTAATTCTTCTTGACCATCAAGATCATCATGTTAATTCTTTTCAACCGGTGTCCTTTTTGTTCATCCCAAGTTGTCTTTGTTTTCCCCGCCCTCCCACCCTTCTTCTTATTGGAGTCAGAAATTCTCAAATGAAGTATCCATTTTATTCATGTGACATTCCTTCATTCTTTTCCTTCAATGTTCTTATCCGGTGATTTATCGTGAAGATGCTCAAGAGCTTCAAGTTCATCATTCTTAATTCCAATAATTCTGCCGGTGGATGTAATTCAAGATTTCGGTGTTGATCTTATCATTTTTCTCATATCACAATGCTTTCTTATTCCGGTGGACCAATTAATCATTCTCCTCTTGCTATTCATATCCGGAGAGCTCAAGATATCTCAGAAGATTCATAATTCCATTCTTAATCGTTTCAAGCTATTTGAGGATTATCATCTTATCCAAGCCTTTTTAATTCAACCGGTGCAATATCTCTTAAGCAATCTTTTCCAACGGTGATTTCTTTGAGTGGGCCCTAACCCACAGGTCTTTTCCCAGGATCTTACCTGACTCTTCTATTTCCTGGAGTTATACTCAATTCTTTTCAAAGTGTGACGTAAGTATGAATTACATCAGTCACATGCCTTCTCCAAGATCGTTTTCAATTCTTGGTCATCTTTGGTTCAACCATTTTAATTATTCATTCCGGAGTGCTCAACAATTCTTATGGCTTTTCTCGTCTTCATTTTCAACATTTGGAGACCGGAGAAGTGTTTTCTCTTAAATCTTGGCCCTTCTCTTGAAGATTCGTGGTTCTAGCTTCTTGCCATCCTCATTATTGTTTTGATTGTGAGGAATTCTTTTATACCCATCCGAAGCATTTCATGAATTCTTTTCTTTCTGATCCTCCGAAGGCCATCATTTCAGAATACTTCTTCGTTCTCAGTTTTCTACTTCGTCCTCCAAATATTCTTCATTGATGTCTCTTCGTTCGTCTCCATATTTTTACGGTGGTTCTTTCAAGTTACCCTTCCGCTGTTATCATTTTAATTCATTTGTTCTTTTCATAATCCTACCGGTGCCTTGTTGAAGATTTATCCGAGTTTGTGCTAGATCTCTCTTTAATTCTTTCCAATGAGAATAAGTAGTATGCCAAATCCTTGGTTCTCATCAATTTAAATTGGTGAAGGAGATGCATAACATAATTCTTATTCTTATTCCTTCAAGGTGATTTAATTCTTTTGTCTGGAGCTTGTTCATCATATCATATCCTTGGTTCCAAGTTGTTCATCTTGTTTTCCGGAGCTCCATGTTATTTCAATTATCATTTCAAACTTCATCTAATTCATCACAGGCCTTGAATCTTATTCTCTTCATCTTTCACTTCTCATGCTTTCATTACCGGAGTTTCATGGTGGTTCATCATCATTTAATTCATCCTCGAAGTCTTCATCAAGATTCTTGTTAGAGCTCAAGCATTCCTCATCATGCTTTCCAATTGCAATCCTTTCTTCATTATCTTTTCAGATGGTGTTATGTCATTCTTGACAATTCCTTCATGTTTCATGATTCACGAGTTATCAAGAATGAGATATTTAAACCCATCTTTTTCCTTGTTCAGGAGATCTTTTCAGCCCTTCAATTTATTCATTGGAGTTATCTTGGGTTGTATTTCACCTAAAAAAACTTTTCCCTAAGGTTTTTGCTATTGTGGTGCTTATAAATGACCCAAGTTCTTCATTTTTCATTCCGGTGAAATAAGTTTTTCATCTCCTTGTTGATCTCAATCCAATTAAATGTTCTCGTTAGTGGCAGGATTGTAACCTCATAATTTTGAGATGAATTCCTTAAGCCCATTTCAAGCTTATTCTTCTCGTTGTTGAAATTCCAACAACTCTATTCAACCCTTCTTCGTAAGATGCTCTTTCAAATTTAATTCTGAGAGAAGTTGTCATTTTCTTCTCCGTTCAATTCTTACTTTCATCTATATGCTATTCTTTCATTCCGGAGGTTTTGTGATGTTGCTCTCTTCGAACCATCATCTTGTTTTCTTTTCAAGATCATGTTTTTTTCCCTTGCTTATCATTTAACCGGAGTATTGTATTCTTCATTCAAGTTCCCTCTTCTTATCAAGTTTTGCCTATCTTTTAACCGGAGTGCTGTCTGAATCTTTCTTACCTTGTGCCATTCTTTTTATTGTTTCGGAGGCTATGTGTTCTTGTTTTCTTCAAGTATCATTCAATCTTCTCAAGTTCTTGTTAATTCCTTCCATTTTCAGACGGAGTGCTGTCCAAATTCTGTCATTCTTATTCCTTGACTATATTTCATATTCTTTTCGTTCTTAAGCTCTTGTTTCATGTCTTCAACCTACAAGGTTCTCATAATGCTCCTTGTTCCTCTTTTCTAACGGAGTGCTCTTAACTTCGTTCATCTACGTGGCATTCTTTCTTTCAACTTGTTCAACCTCTCAAGGTTCTTTGGTTTCACTCGTCTGTCGAAGAAGCAACTTTGTTTTACCTCTTCCTCTTCCGTTTTTACCCGGTGATATCTCTAGGATCTCGGGTCGAGATCCTCTGTTAGTGTGGGAGAGTTGTGACGCCCGAGACCGACGTCCCAGAAGATTCCAGAAGATTCTCGAAGCTTCCAGATGTTCCGGGTTGCCCGTGTGTTCTTTGTGCTTGTGTTATTTATTTATTTTTTGCATTGCATCATGTCATCATGCCATCATGTTATTTTATTTTTGCAACCAAATAAATCGTGTGGACCTTCGGTTCATTTAAATCGAGGGAAGGTGACTTCTCTTTATAACATATAAAAGCCTCTCAATATTTAGGGAGCTATATTTAAATATTCCCTTTGTTGGAATTCACCGTAACACACTTGCACAATTTCCCCATTGTCTTTTCACTTCTAGTTTCACCTTCAAAACCTTGCCAATATTTCTTTCCGTTGTTTCGAGGCTCCCCCAAAAATCTAAACTCCTTGAGGCAAGCTATTTATTTAGTTTGCACTTCCTTTGTGTTGGAACTATTTTTGTGAGGTTGGTAATATCCCGTAAAGCCTTATAAAAATGTCCCATCTTTTATTTTTCTGTTCGCTGCCTCTTCTTTTTATTTTTGCTCTCTCTTTTATTTTTTTTGTTAAGAGATAGCAGGGGGCATCCCTCACCTCCTTCTCCCTTGGGAGCCCAGCCAGCCACCCTTCTTGGCCCAACCAATTCACTCTGGCCAGGCCTCTCCTCCTCCCTCCTCTAGGCCCAAGGCCACTCCGGCCCATCTCCCTGGCCCATCCAGGCCGAAACCCTAGCCCACCAAATCCCTCGCTCTCCCTCCCGTTTTCCTCCCAGAGCCGCCGCCAGGAGGTCGAACCCCTCGAACCGCACTCTTCCCTCGACCAGCGCTCGACCCCGAGCCCTTCGCCCCCGCACCGATCTCCCCTTCTGCCTTGTCCCGCTTTCCCAGCGCCGACCCGATCTCGTCCCACTCTTCCTCGCTCTCGCTCCGTCTCCAGTGCAGATCGCCGCGCCTCTCCCTTCCAGCCGGCTCTCCCGCGCGCCACCGGAGGCCACCGCGGCGCCGCCCGACGCAGTCCCCCCGCCTCCTCGTCTCTGGCCCTCCAGCTAGGCCCCGGCGGCCCTTCCTTCCGCGTCTCAAGCGCCGAGGCCCGTGGCCTCCCTCGCGCGGTGCTCCCCCCTCGCCAAGCAGCAGGCCAGCACGAGAACCGGCCGCCCCAGCACGGCTCCCTCCGCCGCGGGGATCTCCTCCGGCCAGGCCCTCTGGCTTCCTCCTCTGCCCGCGCCGTGGCGCCCTCCGGCTTCCTTCTTCGTCAGGTGCAGCCGCCCCGACGCCCAAGCCCCTCTCCAGAGCGCCGTCCTGCTGCTGCCGTGACCTCGTCGCCGAGCTTCCTCTGTGTCGTAGCTGTTTAGTAGTTGCTGTTGTGCTTCTTTTTTTCGGTTTTGCGTTTGTGTTGTCCAGCAAGTGAACAGGGAGCAGCAAGTGCCTCGACGACGAGTACGTCTGAGAAACGTGTACGAGACCGACGCCGAGTACCCCTCCGTGACAAGTACAACTACACGACGCGCAAGTACCTCTACACGACGACCCGACCAAGTACCCCTACGAACGCCGACACAAGACGACGCGACAAGTACCCTTCGGAGAAGTGAACAACTACATCTACGGAAACGAGTACCCCTCCGATGGCATGTACCTCTACGAACGAGCTCCGTGAACGTCTACCGTCGCCCCGAGTACATCTACCGTCGCCGAGTACCACTACTTCCTCTACCGTCGCCCGAGTACAACTACCGCTGACGTGAACAACTACTTCCACTACTACGGCTACTTCCTCGACGTCTCGAACCGCCCCGAAACGCACGCTTCAAAGGTATACCGAGACGACCCTGAGACGTGACCCGTGTATGCTTGTGTTGTATGAAATGTTCCCTTGTGTGCTCCGTGCCGTCGTGCCCGTTCCACCTTTGTCATGTTCCTCGGTTGCCTCGCCACCGACTCGTGGGAACCCGGCAACGGGATCACCCCATCATCTTGTTCAACTCGTTCGCTCTACCTTTTGTTTTGCACCGGTCCCTCACCGAGAAACCGGAACCGAGTTGTTGCCTTTGCATCATTTCGGATCATTGCCGTGGCACCTCTTTCTTCCACCACGGTGACAGATGCTTCTTATCTCTTATGTTAACTTTTAATAAAACTTGCATAAACTTGATCATGTCATCCGCATCATGTTAACAACACTAAAATGCTTTTGTTGTTTGCTTATAATTATTTAAAAATGCTCGTGGGGATTTTCCGGATATGTTGTTGTTATTCTCCGGCCCCATTTAAATTGTCTAAATAGGTAGTTTTCTTTTGTTTCACCTCTTGCCATGCTAAAAACATTTAATCTTGTCTTGTAATTAACGAGAGTCAACTAAATAATTAATGTGGTGTTTCGTCAATATGCAACTCGTTGCATATTGATCTCCACTTAACTTGTAGTATTTGTTTGTGCACTTTGCCATGCCATGCATATTTAAACCGGACATGCATCATACTTGGTTGTGCATCTTATGCCATGTTTATGTTTTGTGTGTTTACCGTGTTGTTCTTTCTTTCCGGTTGCTTCTCTTGTTAGCTTCGGTTTCGTTCCGGAGTTGTGAGGATCCGCTCGTCCGTGTTGCTCCTTCTGCTTCTTGGATCCGTTCTTCTCCCTTGTGGAATCCCAGGCAAGATGACCGAACCCGGATACCATTACTATCTTTGCCTATTGCTAGTAGTCTCGATCTATAGTTTTGCCTCGATGCCCATGTTTTCCTGTCAGCCTCCTACTTGTAACCATTGCCATGTTTAACCACTCTACCTACGCAAACCGTTGCTTGGCTAAGTACGCTTCGCTCAGCCCCCTCTTATAGCATTGCTAGTTGCAGGTGAAGACCGAAGATGCTTGCTTCATGTTGAAGTTTGGTTGGGTTATATCACACTATATAAATGCTTAAAAATGAAATCATCTATATACTGGCAGGGTGGAAGGCTAAGCCTTTTGCTTGGTGTTTTGTTCCACTCATGCCGTTAGGAACCGTATAAACCGGTGTTATGTTCCTTGATTTTGCGTTCCTAACACGGTTGGGGTGTATGGGACCCCCTTGATAAACCGCTAAGTGCTAAGTCTTTTCCAGCAAATCCCAACATTGGTACTATTTGCCTCATAATAACAACTTAATTAATTAATTAATTTGCATAAGGGGGACGCTCCTTGGAGATTCTTTCTACATAGCAAGGGGGGCCAGTGCTGATGGCGTTGGTCCCAAACGGGGAACCTGCGGGGCCACCACGGGGAAACTCGAGGTTTGGCTCCCGTAGCTTCTCCCATCCGGTCGTGGCCTGAGACGAGATACGCGCGGCTACTATCAGGGTGTCGGCACGCCGGGAGGATTTGCTGGATTAGCCTTACCTTAGTTCGGTTTAACTTGAGCACGGGATTCCGAGAATACTCGGGTCTTCCCAACTATGGAGTTGCGACTCCGCGGATCGTGGGCTTGTGATGGGCCAAGTTGGAACACCCCTGCAGGGTTTGAACTTTCGAAAGCCGTGCCCGCGGTTATGCGGCAGATGGGAGCTTGTTAATTCCGGTTGTAGATAACTTGACACAATGTTACTAATACACTACCTGCGTGCGTACCGTGACTGTCAATTTCCGAATAGGGATTCGGGAGTTGAACACGGTGGGGTTATGTTTGACCGGCTTTAGCTAGGATCACTTCGTGATCATCTTTCGACCGATGCACTTCTCTTCTCGCTCTCTTTTGCGTAAGTTAGTGCTAGTTGCTGCTGCAGACTCTTGTTGTTCCTTCACCTCATATTCTTTCTTCAGCCTTGTCCTCACCCAAGGCTTAAATAGTCTTGTTACCCGGGAACGGGATTGCTGAGTCCTCTGTGGCTCACAGTTACTTCACCACACCAGATGCAGGTTCAGCCGAGTTTGATGCAGGAGCTGGTTCAAGTACTTCATCGGGAGCTCGATGAAGAGTGTGGCTGTTTGCTTGTGACGTTTCGATGTTCAGTAGTGGTTTCTACTAGGATTCGATCCTGACCTGTGGCTTTATGTTGTTTTGGTATCTTTCTTTTGGATCTTCACCCGTAGTCGGGTTGTGATGTTTTGAATGATGTATTGCTTATGTAATGTATTGTGTGAAGTGGCGAGTGTAAGCCAACTATCTCCTTTGCATTTTAATCCCTCTTTTACATGAGTCGTGCAAAGATACCAAACTTGAGATCATTCTAGGATGGGCTTATACCTTTAAGTCGTGCCTCGACACGTAGGAGGTATAGTCCCATCCTGGGCATTACAATAGCATTATTCCCTCTCTTGGTCCTGGGAAAGCCGGTGATGGAGTCCATACCAACTTTATCCCATTTCCACTCAGGAATAGCTAGAGGCTGAAGGGTGCCAGCAGGTCTTTGATGTTTTGCCTTAACGCGACGACAAACGTCACATTTAGCAATGAACTCAGCAATTTCTCTCTTCATCCAAGTCCACCAGAACCTCTGGCGTAGGTCCTGATACATCTTAGTACTACCGGGATGAATCGTGAGAGGAGATTCATGAGCCTCTTTAAGAATCAATTGCCGAAGATGTTGCTTCTTGGGAACCACCAGCCGGTTTTGGAAGAGAACAACACCTCGGTCATCTATGGAGAAACTACCAGCAATACCTTTGGCAATGTTTCTCTTGATCCGGGTAATTCCGGTATCATGCTTCTGGGCTTCTATGATATGATCCACAAGAGTAGGTTTCGCCCCCAAAGTAGAAAGGAATCCGTGAGGAGCAAGGTGAAGGTTAAGCTTACATAATTCCTCATGGAGAAGTGGTTGTCCCTGCTGCAACATGAGATTGTTGCAATAGGATTTACGACTTAGCGCATCAGCCATGACATTTCCCTTGCCCGGGGTGTAGGTAATCCCTAAGTCGTAATCGGAGATCAACTCCAACCAACGTCTTTGCCTAAGGTTCAAATCTGGTTGGGTGAAGATATACTTGACACTCTGGTGATCGGTGTAGATCTCGCAACGATTACCAAGAAGGTAATGTCGCCAGGTCTTAAGTGCATAGACTACGGCTGCAAGTTCTAGATCATGTGTAGGATAATTCTCCTCATGTGGATGCAACTGTCGAGATGCATAAGCAATCACACGACGATCCTGCATAAGAATGCAACCTAGTCCCTGTCGCGAGGCATCACAATAGATAACAAAGTGCTTAGTGAAATCCGGTGGCACAAGTATGGGAGCAGAAGTCAGGCGTCTTTTCAGTTCCTGAAAACTGTGCTCACACTATGGGGACCACTCAAACTTTTTATCTTTCTTAAGAAGTTCCGTGAGAGGTTTGGCCACTTTAGAGAAGTTCTCAACAAAGCGGCGACAATAACTGGCTAGACCAAGGAAACTCCTAACTTGTTTAACTGTTTCAGGTGGAGTCCAGTCAAGAACGGCCTGAACTCTCTCGGGGTTGACAGCAATGCCCTTACCAGAGATTACATGACCGAGATAGGTCACTTCTGGCAACCAAAATTCGCACTTGGAGAACTTGGCATAAAGGCGGTGCTCTCTGAGTTTTTCTAGAACAAGTCTAAGATGTTTGGCATGCTCTTCCTCGTTTTTCGAGTAAATAAGAATATCATCGAGGTAAACCACGACGAACTTATCTAAGTACTCCATGAAGATCGAGTTCATCAAGCGGGAGAAGGTGGCTGGAGCATTTGTTAAACCGAAGGACATGACGGTGTACTCATACTGACCATAACGAGTGACGAAAGCCGTCTTGGGGATGTCCCCATTTCTAATCTTGATTTGATGGTATCCTAACCTCAAATCCATCTTGGAGAAGACTGAGGATCCAGCGAGCTGATCATACAGGTCGTTGATCCTGGGAAGCGGATACTTGTTCTTTACCGTGACCAAATTAACGGGACGATAATCTACAACCATCCGATCCGTACCATCCTTCTTCTTAACGAAGAGGACGGGGCAAGCCCAGGGAGAAGAACTAGGACGGATGAAACCCTTTTGCAAGGACTCGTCAAGTTGTTTCTTAAGCTCGGCTAGTTCTAAGGGTGCCATTCTGTAGGGTCTCCTAGAGATTGGAGCGGTTCCTGGGATAAGCTCTATAACAAACTCTACATCTCGATCGGGTGGAACACCTGGCAGTTCCTCTGGAAAGACATCCGGAAAGTCACGGACTACTGGAACATCTTCAAGATCTGGGAGAGGGCTGGCATTAAGAGAATAGAGTTGACGCTTTGAAACTCTAGTGGTGACGGTGACTATCTTACCAGATGGATGTGTAAGCTGAACAGACCTAGTGAAGCAATCAATCTTGGCATGATGAGCTGTCATCCAGTCCATACCCAAGATGACATTAATATCTGAAGACTTGAGGGCTACAAGTGATGCAAGGAACACAAGTCTGTTGAGAAGGATTTCATTACCATGGCTTACACTAGAAGTTTGCCATTTGGATCCAGGAGTTTGAATAAGTAGTGGGGAAGGCATATCACAAAATGACATGTCGTGCAAACGGGCATAACTTTCGGAAATGAAAGAATGAGACGCTCCAGTATCGAATAGAACCGATGCCGGATGACAATTGACAAGAAGTGTACCAAGAACGACATCTGGATCATCGTGAGCGTCATTGGCTGAGACGTGATGCACACGTCCATGTTCGATGGGAGCTGACTTAACACTGATCATCTTGCGTGATGATTTATCACGTCTAACAGATTTCTCGGACTGGGATGGAGCAACACGGGTCTGGGTGCAAATACGGGCAATGTGTCCCGGTTCTCCGCACTTGTAGCAAATCCTGGAGGTAGGACGTGGACCCGCATCGGCAAACGGTCCATCAATAGACCTGGGTGGAGCATACTGCTGAACTGGAAGAGGTACCACACGAGATGGCCTCGGACGATAAATGGGTGGAAGAACAGAGTTCGGAACCCAAATCCGGCGCTTCTGGGAACTGGAACCGGAGGAAGATCCCAAATCAAGGGTGTGCTTACGAGACTCATCGTAAGTGAGCTGAGCTGTCTCTGCATTGATGGCCTTGTTCACAAGAGCATGGAATGTGTTGCAATGATGCAAGTGGAGATCACGACGCAGTTTGGGATTGAGACCCTTCCGGAACCTAGCCTGCTTCTTAGCGTCCGTGGACACTTCTTCTGTAGCATAGCGGGCGAGGTTCTCAAACTCTCGACTATAAGCATCGACAGCCATCTTAGCCTGTGTAAGACTACAGAACTCTTCTCTCTTGCGATCGATAAGGGCTTGAGGAATATGATGCTCACGAAAAGCCTCGGTGAAATCTCTCCAGGTAGGAATCTGGCCAGCTGGAATCATGGCCTCATAGTTCTGCCACCAAAGACTAGCAGGACCTTCCAGGTGATAAGTGGCATAGATGACCTTATCATCTTCAGCTGCGTTCGCAGAACGCAGCTTGTGAGTGATACTACGGAGCCAGTCATCTGCATCGAGTGGCTCAATGGAATGATGAAAGGTGGGTCGTTTCAGACGAATGAAGTCATGGATGGTTGTTGATTCCTTGCACTGATGTGCGGTGTTCTCCTCAATACGTGCCAACAGGCGGTTAGACTCACGCTTGTTTCTCTCCATCTCTATCATTAACTCTGCCAACGAAGGCTGGTCGGGAGGATCCTCCTCATCCCTACCACCTCCGTGGTTCTGTCTACGAGCAGCTGAGCTTCGCTTAACTGAAGACATCCTGAGAAGCGAAACCGAAGACGGAAACATCAACAACTATAGGAAGCATAAGGTAGAACAAGAAATTAGTATCTCTCGAACTACTAGGATAATTCCGGCAGCATAACGGCAGTAAAATGCTCAGAATGAGACATCCTGCTAACAAAGGGTAGTTCAACATCTCAACATCATCACTCAAGGTTCTGTGATAGTACTAAAACAACTTCACCGGAAGAACTTGAAAACAGGAGTAGAACTCTGATCAACCAATATTAAGGGACTACGGAGTAGTAACTCGTGATCTTGATAGACGGAAGAGAAAGCCTAGTTCCTTAACCCCGTAGGAAGGTAAGATGACTCAGATCAGAAGACATGAGGTATAAGGAGTAAAAAGAGACTTACGTTCCCTTCCACAATCAATTCCCTTATATAACTAAAGAATTTCTAGACTCAACTTCGACCAGTTTGGCTTGGTAATCCTACAGGCAGTCAGGCTCTGATACCAACGCTGTCGGGACCCCGATCCTAAGTCACACCGATCTAGCATGTAACACACCATATCACTTTGCGGCCTCACGCACGGTATCCCCACGGGTGCCACCTTACCTGGCCCGGGACCGTTTGCGCATTTTGGCTCACGTATATGATAGTGTCGCTAGCATCCATATGACAGAGAACCCGGGCCGACATGACCAGTTATAAACCAAAAGTGGCACTAAATTACAGAGACAGGCATCCATGACCCAGCAACGAACGTGTCGGTCATCAACATATGAACCCAAGTCGTAGCAAGCTACAAGGACTTAAAGGAACAACGCGTGACATTTCCCCTAAGGGACAGACACGGGAACGAAGAAGGACACATGCCGGTCAGCCTAAGTGTTCCGGAGCAGTAGCAAGCTACCAAGGCTCAGTGGAAGCACTAGGAGACATTTCCCTGTAAGATAGGCTACCAAGGGTAAACAACTAGGTGTCGGATCCCACACATACCAAGCATTTCAATAACATACACACAATATGCTCAATATGTGCAAATACAACATGGCATCACAACAAGACTCTAATAAACAAAGTATTTATTCATTAGGCTCCGAGGAGCCAAGTATTACAAACATGGGTCTCACGACCCAACATTCAGAGCATACAAGCAACAAGCGGAATGCACTACATGTCTGAGTACAGACATCTACAAATGAAAAAAAAGGCTGAAGAGCCTGACTATCTACAACACTCGTCCAAGATCGTAGCTGAGGTACAAGCTACTTGTCGAAGTCCAAGCGGAACTACTAGTGAGACATCAATCCTATCTGCAAAACATAAATTAAGCAAACATGAGTACAAAGGTACTCAGCAAGACTTACATCAGATCCTATCATACATGCACTTGTATCAAGATGGCAAAGTGGGGTTTAGTTGCAGCAAGCCAGCTTTGACTCAGTGGCTATCCTATTCTACGATTGCTGGTAACTCTCTTGAGGTGGCGCACACGAGTCCACTAAACACCACACAATACACCACTATGGATTCATTCCCGTCTCCCTACGAGAAAGCCATCCATAGCACTCACACTTGTCTTGAGTATTTTAGAGTATCCACTTCAAGTTGTATATGTACCACGTAAGCATCCAAGAAGTCCATAACCGCGGACCCGGCTATTCGAATAGATCATGTTAACCCTGCAGGGGTGTACTGCTTCACACACGCTCTCGCCACTTACCGCCATGTACATCTCGTGTATCTCGGCAACCTTCAAGCGGAGGCCTGGCGAGGGTGTCGGCCACGACTTGACTAACCACACAAGTCTCTCGTCCAGGTTTATCGCCTATTCCGGTTCCATCCGTGGGGAGATCCGGCCGGGGTGTCGCTCACGGCCCCAAATGATGTGCGCAGGGTTCCCAAGCCCACCTCGCCGAGTGGATCTACGCTTGGTACACCGTGCCACGGTGCCTAGTCTGTCCCAAGCCCACTGGCTGAGTGCCACTTGGTAGACTACTAACACTACCTACAAACACCAGAAACTAGTTGCAACTCCTGGACAAAGATCATGTTGATTAATAAGTCGAGAGGGGTCGAGTTACCGGAACCCAATGTGTGGTAGTAACTAGTCATTGGACAACATACTCGGAACTCAGTTCTTAGGGACGGTTCCAGTGAGACAACCCACCATGTACTCCTACATGGCCTCTCACCGCTACCTTTACCAAATCGCGTTCACACGCTTAACCCTCAGCATCAGAACATATCATTTCACTCCAATTCATCCCCGATGAATTAGACCTGACACACTCTAAGCAATAGCAAGCAAGGCATGGTAAGATCACATCATGGCTTCAATCAACTCCTACACATGCTAGTGGGTTTCAACTATTTACTGTGGAAAGACAGGTCATGCAGAGGAATGGGTTCAACTACCGCAGCATAAAGTAGCAGTTGAAATCGTTGTTGTCCTAATGCAATAACAGGGAGCAGGAGCGAGAGAGGGATTGTATCGGAATGAACAAGGTGGGTTTGCTTGCCTGGTAAAACAACATGCAGAGCACTGCTCCTCTGACAGGTACTCTGGATCGGTCTCCGGAGCTGGACCTATCGAGAAGAACGGTGCCGACAATCAAACACAAGCATATGCAACAATATGATGCATGAATATGGCATGAAGTTATGATGTTGTTTGAGCTAATGCAACTAGCATTTTGATTAGTTGAATTCCATTTGAATCAAGGGTTCAAATGCAACTCTAGATATAAGCATTTAAAACGCCATTTATGTGTTTTCATAAAAACAGTAGGCTTAACTTCATTTGTCATGCATGAAAATGGTACAGATGGATAGATTGAATTTTTCTGATAATTTTTCATATATAAATTATTTCATTCTGAGCTACGGTTGAATTTCTGTGATTTTTTTGAAGTTTAAGCCAATTCTGGAATAAATAATTCATTTAAGATTTGTTTAAAAACCAGAACTGATTTACTGCATCAGCATGACACAGGCATGACGTCAGCAGGTCAAAGGGGCTGTTCCAGAGTCAAACCTGACAGTGGGGTCCACTGGTCAGTGACTCAGTTAATTAACTGAGTTAATTAACTCTAAACTAATTCTAACAGAAATATTAGCAGGGCTGGGCCCACATGTCAGTGGCTAATCTAATTAACCAAAAGTAATTAATTAATTTAATCTAGTCAACTAACTAAAGGGGTGGGGGCCCACCTGTCATTGACACAGGGGGTCAAAGCACGCCGGTCAGTGGTCAAAACCCACCGGCGGCTCGACGCCGGCGACCACAGACGCGGCGGAGGGGCACGGAAATGCCGCTCCGGCGGTCATTTGGGCAGCGGAGGTCATCTACGGGGAGCTGAAGCTCACCCGCATCCATCCCCGCAAGCGGTAGCAGCTGGGGCGGCCGGAGCTCGCCGGAAACGAGCTCGCGGCGGCGCAGGAGTTCGGCCCTCGTCGGGTCTGGGGCTACAGGGCACGGGGAGACCTACGGAGGGGCGCTACGGGCTCCTGGTTAAACGGCGGACGCGGTGGCGTGCTCCGCTTGGAGTTTGGGTGGCTGTGGCCACGGCGGCGGCATCGCCGGCGGCGGTGAGGTCGGGCAACTGCGGTGGTAGGACTAGAGGCCGCAGACGACGGCGAGGACAGGGGGGAAAGAACCGGGGGCTCACCGCGGTTCTGCTGGGGAGGTCAGTGGCTCGGGGAGACTTCTGCTGCGGCGAAATCGTCGGCGGCGATCGTCGGGGCAGAGGAAGAAGACGACGGCATTTGCGGTGTTCCAGGGCACCCGGCGTCTTGTGGCTTGACGGAGAGGACGAGGGTGAAGTGGCGGAGCTCTCGGGCTACTCGGAGGGTTGAGGGGAGGGCAGTGGCTACGGCTACGGCGATCGACGGCGACGGCGGCGTTCGGGAGTTGCGAGAGAGAGCGAGGGAGAGGAGGGGAGAGGACCAGGAGAGTGCGAGAGGGTCGGGGGAGGTGCGTGGCTCGTCCAGAGACCACCAGGCGGCGAGGGGAGGTGAAGCAGGCAGCTCGCGTGGCGCTCCCGCCGCGAGCGCGCGCCGGCCACACGCTCGGCCTCCTGTCGTCGCCAGGAGGACGACGACTGGCAACTGGGCCGGCCCAGTGCCAGGCCAGCAAGTGGCCCAGGTAAGCTAACCCATTTATTTCTTTCTGTTTTCTATTTTTCTGACATTTGTTTTGATTTAATATCTAAATTAAATCAATTACTTTCTTCTGACATATTTATTTTGCAGGGACCTAGAAATTAACCCAAGACCCTAAAAATAAACAACCAGAATTTTGGACATATATAAAATATAATATATATATCCAATGCAAATAACTATTGCATTAATTCCAGATGCCCAAAATAAATACTTATGAGCTCCTAATAATATTGGCTTGATTTTTATCTCTGACCAATATTTTTAGAGGGCCACATGAACATTTTCTTGGACCCTTTTGGAGCAACTTTTATTTGGGTCATTTTCAATAGGGTTTCTGAGGGTTTTCACAAGTCCTCATTTCAATTTCACTTGAAAATTAAACATGATGCAAACCACAAGGCTAACCTAGTGCATACCAGAACTAGGGTTGTGACATTGATCTACCACGAGATCGTAATGGCTAAACCCTAGAAGCCTAGCCTGTATGACTATGGTAATGTGTGTTATCCGGACTACACCCTCCGGTTTATATATACACCGGGAGGATCTAGAGTTACATAAGGTCGGTAACATAAGAAGGATTCTTCATAGTTGGTCGCCAAGCTTGCCTTCCACGCCAAGGAAAGTCCAATCCGGACACGGGTACGGTCTTCGGCCTTCACGTCTTCACAGCCCATCAATCCGGCCCATGGATAATGGGCCAGACGCTCGAGGACCCCTTAGTCGAGGACTCCCTCAGTAGCCCCCGAACCAGTCTTCAATAACGAGGTGTTCGGCACACAAATTGTCTTCGGCATTGCAAGGTGGGTTTCTTCTTTGGTCACCTCCAAGTAATGTATTCGGCCGCTGATCCAAGGTCACCCCCCTCGGCTTCTGTGCGTTAAATAACTTCGCCTTCCACGTGCCGAGCGAATGCGGAAGGTCAGGGTATTTTTGCAAATAGCACCCAATCTATGCCAGGAAGAGTGCCTATTTAAAGAGATTGGATCTTAGACCCATTTGGCCCTATGTAGGGAAAATCCCCGGAGACGGCTAGGAGAAACCATTCCAACATGGCTAGCGTTCCTAGCTCCTCCTCCCATTCCAGCCCAGAGAAAGGCGAGTGGGAGAGGTGTTCTGTATCCCATAGTCAATTAGCGAAGCTGCAAATGCATGGATTTCTTCCTCCTGCATATCTGGTCCCTGTTCGAGCGGGGCTAGCCTCCTAAAATGGTGAGACTCAGGCAGAGGACTTCCCCAATCCCTCCAGGGGAGCGAGTGTTCTTCGTCCCCTATCTACTGAGGGGCATCAGATTTCCAATCCATCCGTTCCTTCGAGGGCTTCTGGAATACTACGGCCTCCAGCTGCACAACTTCACCCCTGCCTCAATTCTGCATATTGCGAGTTATGCCGCTTTATGTGAGTTATTTCTGGGCGTTGAGGCCCATTTCAAGCTTGTGGAGAAAGTTGTTCTGTCTTGTCCCGCACAACCATGAGAGGTTAATATTTGATGTGGGTTGAGCTGAAGTATGCCGCGTTGCCAACACCGGATACCTGTCCGGCACCCCAAGGAAGGCGTCTGGAGAATGGCCTTCCAAATGGTTCTATATTGAAGACGTCGCGCTTCCCGACCCAGTTCGAAATGGTCTTCCTGTATTTACGAGCGTTCCGCTGAAGAAGCGCCACAGTTGGCGTCCCCGGAGTCCTGAAGAGGATGATAGCGCGGAAGTTCTTCAGCTCATGAGCAAGATAAAGATACTCGCTCAGTTCGGACTCACAATAGTCGAGGTTATGGCGACTTCCATAGTGCGAGGGGTTCATCCGCTTCAATACAGAAGGCTCACAATGTGGCACTATAATGGAGAGGATGACGCATCCCGCTGTCACCGGAAAGGTCCGGATACCCCCGCTGCTCTGGCCAAGATATTGGCCGAGCTGTTCAAAGGGGAGGAAGAGGAATTTCTTCGCATCAAGCGCAGAGACGGGTATTCTATGTACAATCCTCCTAGTTGGGTAAGCCCCAACCTCTCTGTTTTACTCATTCCAATTCCGGATTTCCTTTGATAAATTTATAATCCGTTTGTGATGACAGCACTGGCGAAAGGTCACCGAAGGACTTTATAGTCCCGCCCCACAGCCGGAGAACCACAACCGGGAGCTTGATCCCAGGTTTGAAGAGGATCCGGATATATTCGTGGTGCTCGCGGAGGGAGTGTTTTACCAGACGATCTATGATGGCACAGAAGTGGCCATCACCGCCGATTACCGTGGCCTTCTTCCCACTTCACATGTAAGTAGTCAAGAGACACCCCCTCTAAAAGAATGCTCTTATTCTGCCTCACCCACCGCACTGTATCGTGCTCCACATGGGAAGCGTTTGGCGATCCTGAAGAGATCAATTCCCGCGTCGGGCAAGCCTTCAAAGAGGAAGACCGGTGAAGACACAACCAGGCTTTCCTCGAAGAGGTATGGATTTATAAATATGTTTTTCAGCGGACACATCCAACTGTGACTTGTGAATTTGTCCTATTACAGGAAAAAGGTTCGCCGAACCGTGCCCAAGGGCTCGGCCAGACATGCTCCCGACAACCGGGATTTAGATCCTGCCAGAGAGACGGGGGCTTGTGTGGCAACAATGTCGGACTGTCCTTCGTCCGAGGGTTCGGAAGATATGTCCGTCACCAACTCGGAAGTAGAGAGCGCCATGAATCATTGGCACTATAGGGCTGTCTTACGAGACCCCAAGTTCTCGAAAGAGGCATTCAATGCTTTCAGCTTGGGTGACGCATACATCCGAGCTGCTCGAGATGGGCTTAGAAAAGTCACGAAGCAATATTTAACAGATGTGGAGGTAAGTTTTCTTTGTCCAAAAAGGATAACCATATGCCCGTAGCCCCTGACACTAAAAGCAGTTGGCACAACTGATTTAAGGATCGTTGTATAACCAGGTCCTTGCAGAGAAGAATGGCCTGCTAGCCCGAGAGCTGGAGCAGTGTCGGGCACAGCTAAATGCTGCAACTGCTGAACTAGAAAACTTCAAGAAGGCGTCTTCGCGTAATAGTCCCCTCCCTCGAGGAGCAATAATTGTATACCAACTTTACTAATACTGTTGTTGATCTCATAATAGGATCGCCCGATCAACTTGAAGAGAAGTTGAAGATCGCCCAAGAGGGAGAAAGAGAAGTGAGAAGGCTACATGTTGCGGGCGAGCATGTTCTGACCCGAGTCAGAGGGGAGAAAAACAAGCTACAGGATTCCAATGGAAAGTTGGGTGAAGAATTGAAAGATGTGCGAGCCCAGCTAGCCGATTATGTGAAGGAGAACAAGAGGTTGTGGGGCGGCATATTCAGTATGTGTCTGAACTAATTTAAAGTAGTTCGGAGATAAATGAAACTAATATGGTTATAATTGCAGCTATATTGATGGGCCATCCTGAAGAGGAGGTGTCCGGATCATCAAGTGATCTATTGCAAGGGCTGTCGCAAGTGCACGAACAAGCTCGGCTGGCGATGCAAAGTGTTGCCAAGGCTCTATGGCCATCCGCCTCCCCTCCAGGAAGTATGGAGGAGCTTGTAGAGTTTTTCGAAGGAGCGAGGCGGCGTATCCGACTATGGAAGATATCGGCCTGCTGAGAGGGTTCGCGAGAGGCCTGGGCCATGGTGAAGACGTGATATACCAAGCTGGATCCTAATCACATGGCCCATGTCGGACCGCTAGGGTCCAATCGGGAAGAAATTCCCGTTAGTTTAGTATATGACCAAGTAGAGGTGGCCGCCAAATATTACCAACAGGATTGTAAGTTAGACTGTATGTTGGACGGTATAGAGGAGGAAGTGTTTGAGTCCAAGTGACTATGTGCTTTCCTCGACATGTGGAACTCTATCTCAATTGTATAGCATTTGTCATGGCGGACCTTTTCGCGTCAACCTCCAGACCCGAGGGTGCGGAGTGTTTCCGAATACCATCACGGCCGAATAGACCGGGGTATGCATGGAAAACTAGGCGTAGGGGTCATAGTTGCTTGAACAGACAAGTTGTATCCGGCTAGTTATGTTATATTACATTGATATTATAAGAAACATCTTCCATAGAAAATAGTTCCGTTAAGGGTTCCTTTCCCTGGGTGTGCATGCATTAGTATACATGTCTGAATTGTTATGTGAAAATCACAGTGTGTATAGCATCTAGGGTTTCACAGTGGAGTGAGTGCACAAAACATCTTTAATTCACCGACCGAATATTCCCTTAAGAACAGCTTTCGGCTTCACCAAGTCTGAGGTACACATTCGGATGACCTAGCAGTAACAATCGCAGAGGTGCTCCCTTTATGCCCTAGCCGAACTAACGGGAACGTAGGGCATAAGCACAGGAGCCAGGCAACCCAGCTTGGCCAAAACATAAGTCATATCGATGCATATAGTGGCGAAAGAAAGGTACATATGGAAAAAAAACTCATATGTGAAGAGCTTGATGCTCAAGGAATAATAATAATAAACGTATGTCCAAGAAGCCCCCAGGTATAGTGGATGTACATATTTAAAGATGTCTGTGTCAGGGGTGTGCGGTCGAGCCGTACGAAAGGTTTAAAGCGAGAAAGAAAAAAGTGCTCGAAAAAAAGAGAGAAAAAATAATGGAAACTACAGAGGAGAAGGAGACGAACTGTCAGGACCGGATTTTCGGGATATAAACTTCCCAAAAGCGGACCCTATGCTCACCAGCCCCAGGATTACTATTAGCTGATGAGGCACCAACTTGTTACAGAATCTCCAAGCAAAAAATACAAGATATGCAGTACAAGACCATTATGGCCTGTGAGTACAACACAAGGTTTCTAGTGGCTGATGGCGGAAGCGATTTGTGGTTCATCGGTGACTATGGGACTCCAATTCCCACGGGAACAGCTGACCGGGTTAACTCCTATCTTCGCGAGGCTGCTATCTCCATTAGTGTAGGTTCCGGGCCTGTCCTTGCATCGTTCCTTCCCGCGCAAGGAATCTGGCCAAGATAATAGCCAGGGACAAGCCAGTGAGTACTTTGAATGTACTCGCAAACAGTTTGAACATGGGTGAGATATAAACATGTTCGAGAATAAAGTTGATCACGATCATAATACTGATATGACGGTCCATAATGCAAGCAGGTCATTTGTATAAAAAGACATATGCAATCAGAGAATGATAATAAAATAAATAGCAAACATGCCACAGTCGGGCGTCTGAGCGACACCACATAAAGGGCTTATAAGGAAAAATAAATAACAAGCATGCCACAGTCGGGTGTCTGAGCGACACCACAGAAAGGGCTTATAAGGAAAATAAATAATAAGCATGCCACAGTCGGGCGTCTGAGCGACACCACAGAAA
>LR738714.1:9297861-9323079 GCA_902687465.1 Secale cereale | reverse complement strand
TAACAAGAATGCCACAGTCGGACGTCTGAGCGACATCACAGAAAGAGCTTATAAGAAAATATAAATAACAAGCATGCCACAGTCGGGCGTCTGAGCGACACCACAGAAAGGGCTTATAAGGAAAATAACAAGAATGCCACAGTCGGACGTCTGAGCGACATCACAGAAAGGGCTTATAAGGAATAAACATAATTCATGGTGAATATCCAGGAGGTAGAACCGTCCCAGGGATACTCATTCATTCATAAGACACAGATGGTTAGTCCACAAAGATAATTGTAAATACCACATATTACAGATCATGGTCAAGGTTCCGGTTAAGTAGTTTCTCCTCCAAAGACCGACACTAAGACCGACACTGGACCCGTCCCAGACTGTAGTCCTTAACCATGGACACGGCTATTCGAATAGGTTTAGTATCTCTATAGAGGGTGTACTCTTTACCCACGAGTAACGGTTTTCTTTGGTCCATCGGACTAATACCGTCTACGGCCTTTCAGTCGAAAACCCGCCTGACTTGCACACACCAGCTTAGCTTTACCTGTGTCTGGAATCACCCATGACACCTGTCAAAACAAACTTTGAGTGGGGAGGCTACAACCTCGCGTAGCATGGGATCAAATTTCTATTGCGCGCTCTAAGGGGTGCCCCCCTCTCGGTCCCCACCGAAAACACCCATGCCCCCGGACCAGGTGGCATGCCTACCGGATGCAGCCGGTATCTTCCACCATGGCCTCTCTGTACGGTGTGTGCTAGGACATGAGTTGACACTTACTGAACCGTACCCTACCTGTGGCAGGGACAAGTGGTAGCACAAAACAAGTATGGGGGTTACTGGAACAAGACTCGATCTATGGTCGACTCAGGAGGTTTCAGCACTTCTCATATGGTTAGCCATAACCGAAATATTTCACGGCAATGGTCGGAAACACCCTCCGTCCTACCTTACCAAACCATACCGGACTCCATCGTCCTGACGGGGAGTTAGTGACAAGCTCGTGTCTACACAAGACCACGACTTTCACGGCTTCCTTCGTTAGGTATGAAAGGCATACGAAGGGGATCACCGTCATGCATACAAATCATTCTAAGCAAGTGTGTACCTCATGCACTCACGGGTACGATCATATCATCACATATGAAATAAAAAAATGAAAGCATTCATATTGCTGCAATTGTGTCAACAGCAACTGCATGCAATAAACCAGGGTTCAAAAGTGCTTGCCTTCAAGTAGAGGGGAGGAGAAATGCATTCCAGAACTTTTGGAAGTTTTCTCCCTCTTCAAAATCCTAAACAAAATAATATGCAATCAATACATAGACTCAAAACAGCCCAAAAAAGTTGTCTGGAAAATTTTCATATAAATATGAAAATAAACTAGACAATATTTGGGAAACAATAGAAAAAGAATCAAATCATTTGGATTAATATTTAAAAAGATATTGTCAGTCAAAGTTTAGTCAAATCTGTTTTTAGAATAAAGCAGAAATAGGGAAATGTTTTGATTAGAATACGCTTTTGAAGTGGGGAGACGTACTCGGGGGTTTGCGCCTTCACTTATGCACGCGTGGGCTGGCGCTGTCTCGCTGACAGAGGGCCCAGGGGGCCCACTGGTCAGGTTTGATCAGTCGCCCCCGCCTCCTTCTTCCTTTGGCCAAACAGAGGCGCGGCTCCGGCGATCAACGCCGGTGAACGGCGGCTCCTCGAGGGCATCCGAGGGCAGGGATGGATTTGTTAGACTGGGGCGGTCATCACGGTGGTCGAGGGGGCGACAGAGGTGGAGGAAAACGCCGGCAACGAGCTTCGCGGCGGACGGCGGCCTCGGGAGGGAATTGGGGCTTCGCCCTATGGTGGTTCCCGAGCTGGTTTGAGATGATGGGCGGCTCCGCAGGATCATAGGGAGTCGAACGGTGGTGCTGGCTGGGCGGAAGGGGCTCGGGTTGCGACGTATTGGGCTGGAGGGCGGCGGTGGCTGTACTCGCCGGAGATGGAGAAGAAAACCTCCATTGGTCGATTCGCTGCTATGGGGACGCTCTGCGGGGTAGCTAGTGGCTGTCTGAGGTTGCGGAGAGGCTCGGGGTGTCCTTAAATAGGCAGGCAATGGCGGTTCCTCGGCGGCCGTGGATAAGATCGCTGGCGACCGCCATTCTGTAGCTCAGGGCGACGTGGCGACGACGGGAGCTAGGGGACGAACTCGTGGATGATCTGGCGCTGCTCCAGGGGGCAGGTGGCGAGCGCTGGAGGTTTGGGCGGCGCTGTCCACGGCAGGAGCTGCTGTGGCCGCCCGCTAGCTGGCGCGGCCGACCTGACGTCGGCACTGTGGGGTTCCAGTGTCGTCTCTGCGGTGGAGGGGAGTGCAGGCATGCAGACGGTGCGAGTGCAGCAGCCAGAACGGGCGGGGGTGTCGGCAGAGGGACGCGGCGGCTCGGTGCGCGCGCGTGCAAAACGTGCGTGCGCGTGAACTGCTCGACAAAATGCCAGAGCATGCCATAGGGTTTGGATAAGGCTGGGAATTAGCAGGGTTAGGTTAGAGGCTTAATTGAGATCAGTGGACATGCCGGCATGTATGTAGGTGCAAGGTCACAGTGCAAAGTAAAGATCATGCCAAAACTGGTCATGCATCTCAGGTGTTTGACAAAATGCCAGAGGCCACTAGGCAACTCTAGGGGTGGCCAAATTCTCCAGATCAGTGTCTCTTTTGGTGGATGAGATGATGGCAAAGCTAGTTGGGCAAAACCAAAAACTTGTTAGTGCAAGTTTTGCAAATCTATAGTTCTGGACAGGAAATGAAGGTCATTGTTTCATGAATCAAAATTCTTCCAATGGGTCCACTCTCCTGGGCTTACGGGTTTTGCAAGAATGGTTATAGGCAGGAGGAAGCTCAGGGGCTCTGGAGCAAAATAAACTAGGGTTGCAGTGCAAAATACCAAAATGGACCAGAATGGAAATGAGGTTGTTTCACTCAAATTTTCCAAAGGACTACTCTGGGTTTTTGCAAAAAGTTGAATAGTATACTCCTATGAACATCCCATAATTTTGGTGGAAGCTCCTAAGAAATAATTAATGGGGTTGTAGTGCAAAACTGCCTACTGGACCTGATTGGAAATCATGGTGTGGAGCTCAAATTATTTAATGAAATAAATATACTCTTGCATAAAAGTGATCCAACAACATCACATGACATCTCCAATTTTAGGTTGGAATTATAGATGAACCTATCAAGGGGTTGCAGTACAAAAAGGGCCCTAAAACTAAGGGAAACCATTTTTTAGAAGAGAGAATATTTAGGGAGACAAAAATATAAATAACTCTACTGAAATATCAAAAGTTATAGTGAGTGAATATGAGAGTCTAACAATAGTTGGGAAGTTTTTACTAGTGGTAGAAATTCCAACAGGAACAGGAGGATCCTGAAATTAAAGAAACATCCAGCAAAAATTGCAAAGTTTCAATTGCCTGGCAAACTTTTAATTATTAAAACATGGTTAAATTTATGGGGTGTTACAACACTACCCCCCTTAAGAAAAATCTCGTCCTCGAGATTTGTTAAGGGTTACTATAAAAAATCCATTCTACTGACACAAACAAAATATCACCAAAAATTAACCGTTCTGCAAATAAATGCTACTACAGTGCATGGGCAATAAGTGGTGTAAACTGCAGTGTTAGACACTGGCGCAGCATGGGAAAAATCTAGGTCGTGGAAAACGAGATATTTCTACTCGGGGCTATAGTAAATTTAGAAATGATATTTCTAAATTTTCAAATACGCTGGTTGCACCCGTGAGCACAGTGCTCTCACTAGCTGACAGGTGGGCACTGGGCCCACTGTCAGTCTCTTCTTCTACCTCCGGTTCTCTCTTCTCCTCTCCCCCGCGCGCTTTCACGCACTTTCTCCACCGGCGACGGCTAGCTCGTAGGGCATCTAGGCTGTACTACCGTAGTGCGCGGCGCGCTAGCTGCCATTGCAGCATGCACTCACCTTGTAGAGCTCTCCGTCGAGAACCTTGTAGGCCTTCGAACGCCGGACAATGCGGCGGGCCTCATTCTGGTCTTCAGGGAGTTCCTTCCTATTAATGTAGGCCAAGAAAGGTTCGGTCCATGGGGCAATGACTGCCATAATGAGATGGGCCGGTGGTGTAATTTCGGTGGCTGAGCCCCCGATGATATCAGTGTATTCGGAATCTGGGGTTGTGTTCGGATCCGGACTGTTGTTGCCGCCCTCCCCTTGCCACACCACGAATGGCTTAAAAAGCCTTTCCAGTAAGATGTTAGGTGGGATGGGGTCGCGCTTAGCGCCAATGCGAGCAAGGACGTCCGCCGCCTGGTTACTTTCTCGGGCGACGTGATCAAATTCAAGCCCCTCGAACCGAACCGACATTTTTAAGACGGCATTACGATAAGCTGCCATCTTTGGATCTTTGGCATCAAATTCGCCGTTTATTTGAGATATTGCGAGGTTTGAGTCCCCGCGCACCTCCACGCGTTGTATGCCCATGGATACGGCCATCCGAAGACCATGCAATAAAGCCTCGTATTCGGCTGCGTTGTTGGAGTCTGTGTATAGTATTTGGAGCACATACTGGACGACATCTCCAGTGGGGGACATTAACACGACGCCCGCTCCCAGCCCAGTCCACATTTTGGAGCCGTCAAAGTACATTACCCAATTGGAATATGCGTTGTACTCTTTAGGGAGTTCGGCCTCTATCCATTCGGCGACGAAGTCAGCCAGTACTTGGGATTTGATGGCTCGACGTGGCTTGTATGTTATGTCAAATGGAAGTAGCTCGATGGCCCATTTGGCAATCCGGCCCGTGGCAACGCGGTTGTTTATTATGTCATTCAGTGGTACTTCAGAGGCCACCGTGATTGAACACTCCTGGAAGTAGTGTCATAGCTTTTGGGATGCCATGAAGACCACGTATGCTATCTTTTGATAATGAGGGTACCGGATTTGCATGGTGTGAGGACAGTAGATACGTATTATGCTGGTTTTTCAAGTGGGAATTTGTGTCCATCCTGTTCTCGCTCGACGACGAGCACGGCGCTCACTACCTGATGTGTTGCCGATATGTATAGCAACATGGGTTCGCCGGCGTTTGGTGCAGCCAGGATTGGGTTGCCTGCTAGGAGGGCCTTTATTTCTTCCAGTCCAATAGTCGCCACGTCTGTCCATTCGAAGTTATCAGTGCGTCGTAAGAGGCGATAGAGTGGTAGTGCATTTTCTCCTAATCTGGAGATAAAGCGACTTAACGCTGCCACGCAACCAGCTAGTTTTTGGACTTGTTTGAGGTCTGTTGGCGTAGCCAATTGTGACAGAGCTCGGATTTTAGCTGGATTTGCTTCTATTCCTCTAGTGGAAACAATGAAGCCTAGCAGTTTTCCAGCGGGGACGCCGAAGACACATTTTTCCGGGTTGAGCTTAATGTCATACGCACGGAGGTTGTCGAATGTAAGACGTAAGTCGTCTATTAGTGTTTCGATGTGCCTAGTTTTGATGACGACATCGTCGACATAGGCTTCTACTGTCTTGCCGATCTGCTTCTCCAGGCATGTTTGAATCATGTGTAGGTATGTGGCGCCGCCGTTCTTGAGCCCGAAGGTCATGGTGTTGAAGCAGAATGGCCCATATGGGGTAATAAATGCTGTTGCAGCTTGATTAGACTCCTTCATTTTGATTTGATGGTATCCAGAATATGCATCGAGGAAGCACCGCGAGTCATGTCCTGCGGTGGCGTCAATGATTTGATCAATGCGGGGGAGGGGGGAGGGATCCTTAGTGCAAGCCTTGTTGAGGTCTTTGAAATCGACACACAGGCGCCAGGATTTGTCCTTCTTTGGTACCATCACCAGGTTTGCCAGCCAGTCCGGATGTTTGATTTCTCTAATGAATCCGGCCTCGATAAGCTTGGCCAGCTCCTCCCCCATGGCTGGTCGCTTGGGTTCGGAAAAGCGGCGCAGTGTTTGTTTGACCGGTTTAAATCCCTTTAATATATTAAGGCTATGTTCGGCCAGCTTGCATGGGATCCCTGGCATATCTGAAGGGTGCCAGGCAAATATGTCCTAGTTTTCGCGTAGGAATTCTCGTAGTGCAGCGTCAACTGTTGGGTTTAGTTGTGCTCCGATAGATGCTGTGTTCTTGGGGTCCATTGGGTGGACCTGAAATTTGACTATTTCCTCTGCTGGTTTGAAGGAGGTGGATTTGGGGCGTTTGTCGAGGATCACATCGTCCTTGTCCGCCGTGGAGCGTAGTGCGGTTAACTCCTCGGCCGCGAGGGCTTCGGATAGTGCCTCAAGGGCCAGGGATGCAGTTTTGTTTTTGGCACAGAGTGCTATGTCCGGATCACTGACAAGAGTGATTATACCGTTTGGTCCGGGCATTTTGAGCTTCATATACCCGTAATGAGGTATATCTTGGAAGCGTGTAAAAGCATCCCGCCCCAACAGGGCGTGGTATCCACTGCTGAAAGGGGCTACTTGGAAAGTAATTTCTTCGGACCGATAATTCTCCGGTGTGCCGAATACCACGTCAAGTTTGATTTTGCCCGCGCACTGCGCCTCCCGACTAGGAATGATTCCTCGGAAGGTTGTGCTACTTTGCTTGATGCGGCTCGTGTCTATTTCCATTTTGTGGAGTGTGTCCTCGTAAATGAGATTTAGTCCTCTGCCGTCGTCCATGAGGACCTTAGCAAGTTGAAACCCATCCACGATGGGACTGAGGACTAGTGCGGCTAGCGCTCGGACTGTCCTGTACCTCGGTTCGTCACTGGCATTAAATGTTATAGCCGTGTCGTTCCAACGGTTTATTGCGGCAATTTGGCAGACTTCGGCGAAGTCGCGAAGTGCCCTTTTGCGCTTGTTGTTTGAAGCGAATGTATCGAAGACCGTCAATACTCTTCTGTCGTTGTTTTCTGGAGGGTGCTGCTCTGGGGTGTCCTTGATAAGGATGTCCTCGCCGCTCTTGGCTACCTGCCGGAGTATCCAACATGCTCTAAGGCTGTGGGTTGCCACGGTATGAAGTGTCATGTGTATTTTGCATGGGCCATCGAGCCATCCCTCTAGAACGGTGTCGTGCCGCGTAATGGGTTTATGTTTCTTGACTATTGGACTGGGTGTGTCACGGGGGTGTGCCCTCTTCGCATGTAGGAGGAGTCGAGTTGGGGCCGACGGTTCCCAGCAAGCTGCCTGAGTTTTCCAGGCGCTTTCCATCGCGAAGTACTTATGTACGATAGTTGCTAAGTCGGCGAACTTCAGTATGTGGCGGCGATTGATGGCGTTGAGAATTCCTTCGTCCGCGCAGTTGTTGTAGAATGCTGATATCGCATCCTCGTCGCGGCAATCTTTTATATTGTCTTTGACAAGGAGGAATCTGGCCTAGAAGTGGTGGACTGTTTCCTGAGACTGTTGTTTTATGCTCATGAGAGCGTCTATGTTTGGGTGGGTGGGTGGAATTAAATCTGAACCCTGACCCGACAGATTGTCCGGAGTCTGCACCTCCCAGACTCAACAGTCTGGGTTCCGGATTATCTTCTGATTGTTTAGGACTGTCGTCCGATTCTATGTTCGGAGGGCTGGTCACATCCTTTCGCTGGAGGGTATCCGGCTCTTCCCGATCGGCGATCCGAACATAGTCTGTCTTCGATATAGAAGAAGACTCGTCGTCGTGCTCCTCGACTACCGCTATCTGGTGGGTGATCGGTGGAGTTTCAATTTCTCCTTGATCGGTTTTAAGCCCGATCCGATCGTAATCTGTGGCGATTCCCAAAGCGGCGATGCGATCTAGGAGCTTGTCCAAGGACGAGAACTCTGCCAGATCCATCTGCTTGGAGTGTTCGGAGTTGACGCGAAGGGGGTTTTCGATGGCCCGAGAGGTCATCGTCGGCTCAGCGGCCGAACGGGCAATCATGATAAAGCTGCCCAGCCGAAGGGTTTGTCCTGGGGTAAGGACTCCCCCGGAGGTGATGTTGTCTTTAAGGACAAGGCGAGCCATCGAACCTTTCGTCGACGTCATAGTGAAACTCTCAATGAAAGCACCAATGTCGGTGTCAAAACCGGCGGATCTTGGGTAGGGGGTCCCGAACTGTGCGTCTAAGGTCGATGGTTACAGGAGACTGGGGACACGATGTTTACCCAGGTTCGGGCCCGCTCTATGGAGGTAATACCCTACTTCCTGCTTGATTGATCTTGATGAATATGAGTATTACAAGAGTTGATCTACTACGAGATCGTAATGGCTAAACCCTAGAAGCCTAGCATGTATGACTATGGTAATGTGCGTCCGTTATCCGGACTACACCCTCCGGTTTATATAGACACCGGGGGGATCTAGGGTTACATAAGGTCGGTTACATAAGAAGGAATCTTCATAGTTGGTCGCCAAGCTTGCCTTCCACGCCAAGGAGAGTCCAATCCGGACACGGGTACGGTCTTCGGCCTTCACGTCTTCACAGCCCATCAATCGGGCCCATGGATAACGGGTCGGACGCCAGAGGACACCTTAGTCCAGGACTCCCTCAATCCCACCATCCGAGGAACGAGCTTCTCCACCCATCTCAGTTGCCCCACGGCAAGGTATCTCGTTGAAGGTACTTCCGAATGTTTTACAACTATTATTACTATAAATGATTATCAAAATTTCAAAAATGTTGTATTGCTTGCATGTCTTAGTAGATTACTATATGAGGCCATTGATAGCTACACACACAAAAAGAAAACAAGATGTCTAATATAGCACAGACCAATCACATTGTTCGTTGGCTCTGTGGAGTGCACCTTTTCTTCTAGTTAGTAAATAATAGAAGAATTGGTTTTGCGGCCCCGGCAAATAACAAAGGTAGTAGATATGTGGGCTTTTTAACCCTAGTTAATAATTTGTTTATGTTATTTCCTTGAGGAAAACCCTAGATTGATTTCCCCTCATAACCCTAACTTTCCCTTACTGCAATAGTGGAGGGGGGGGAGAGAAGGTGCTGAAATAAGGGGATGTAGATAGGCGATGAATCCAGTTGAGATTCCCCACTGGTAACATCCAACTCCTATCTCCATAACTTTGTGAATGTTACGCCAAATGGTTTTATGATGTATGTCAATTTGTTTTTGGGTGGCTACTGCTGTTTCAGGTTTCAGCCCGTTCCCAACTCGGAGTGTGTGGATGGAAAGAGGTTGCGGCAATCTGCAACGCCGGTTGACCCCGTATCCAAGGTGCTCGATGACGATGACCTTCTCATTGAGATCCTCCTCCTAATCAGCTACCCCACCACCCTCATCTGCGCCGCTCTCGTCTGCAAACGATGGTTCTGTCGCCCCTCTGACCATGCCTTCCTTTGCCGCTTCCACAAGCTCCACCCGTCCTGCCTCCTCGGTGTATATGTCAAAACCAGGGAGAACCGCTCACGCTTGATGCAGTCATCAGCTGCGCAAGCTCCGACCTGGATGCACATAAACTCATCTTGGATGGCTGCAATGACATCGTCTTCGCCAAAACATTTAGCAACTGCGATGCAGAACCTGGATCAATACATATAGTTCTCAACCCGCTCTGCCCTACAAGAGGCAGGGTTATCGTACCTCCATTCCCGGGCTACGGACGCCAGGATGACTATTTCTACAAGTTATGTAACTCATATTCAAAGAAGTAGGTGACGGCTTGTCATACTTTTTTAGGCTAACTGGCAGGTGTTCTGCCTTTTCATTAAGATTAGGAGTGAACAAAAATTGTTACAAGAAGTGCGGGGGCATGGAAGGAAGAGGGTCCAGTAGCCTTAGGCTCTGGCTGTACATCCAGAATGCCTACGTTTCCTGACTATGGGAGAACAACAAGGATAGGTCATCGGAGGTCAGGCGTGAGACAGTGGCAGCCGAGCTAGAGGTCTGCCGAAAGATCCTTCTGTTGCGTTGTCATACTTCTGTGTGGAGAGTGGACTTTCTAATGATGAAAGAAAATCTATGGTGTACATCTACACGTTGCAAGAAGGTGTTTGGTGCTTGCATACCTCAGCAACGACACAGCTTCCTTGTCGGCCACAGATATTGAATTCTCTGCTTGTTGGCAATAAAAGTTATATGGCGTCCACCCAGAGTGAAATTCTTGTGTTGGATTTGACAGCCTCAAGTTTCTCCACATTTCAGGTCCCACGACTCCACAAGGGTTGGTTATTGGTTACAAACGAACCATGTTGTCACGGGCATATGATGATTCTGGTGTGTATCTCATTCATTTGAACGGCCTTCAACTTTGCATCTGGCTGAGCAGAGGGGACAACTGGTTGCTGGTGGACACCATATGCTTGCGTGGGATGTATGCTAAATTGAGGATGCCTGATCTCACAGATTGGGTGTGGATAAATCAGGTGGGGGTAAATGCTGAGTTTGTTTTCTTGAAGATGGGTCGATACCTAGTCTATGTGGGTATCAAGAGCAGGATGTTGTGTAAAGTGTATGAGATGACAAGCGAGGATCGATGGTTGGGTCGTATCCATCCTTGTATGATGATCTGGCCTCCCGCATTCCCTGCGCTCTAGGATGGTCCTGCAAGGTTTGTCTTTTGGCCTTTCGGTGATGTTATTGTATTTTGTTTTTTGTGTTGTCGCATTAGAAGAATAGATGAAACATTTATAATAGGAGGATGAGGGTGTCCCCTATGTGTGGGTGCTTTGTCGGCATGCTGGGAAGGAAAATGGAGGAACTAGAAATAAGTATGCGAATTTAGAGGAATGGGGTTTGCTTCTGAACTGTGATCCTCGAGATATCATGTCTCAGATTGTTAATGCTGATTGTTTTGGAATGTTGTCGTATAATAGAGTTAAGGGGTTTTCCTGGAAGCATTCTTGTGTTTATGCATCAACCATTTTACACTGTCTTGCTTGTGTTTATGCATCTCTTCTTATTGTGATGTATTGCTACGAACTTCTTGCTCTTATATGATACGGGTATAATAATATAATCTAACAACTTGTGCGGTAGGTACCTGGTTGATATTCCTTTCACCCTCCTCCGTGACCATCATCTATATTTTAGTTGGCATTTAGGAAGAGTTCCTATTATTTTGACTTTTTCTTTGCACGCGATAATCATTTGACCTTGTTGTACAACCAGTTGTCTTTTCACTTGTTTGGATCTTGTCACCGTTAATTTTCGCCATCCTTATTATTGGTCTATTTTTCTTGGAACAACGATGTCATGTGAAGACGAGGAAGGCCTTGGATCAAAGAAGAGCGAACTGTAGCTGGGTGGTGCGGTAGCAAAAACCCCTTGTCTTAGAGAAGCGAGTGCATTATATGTTAGCTGTGTTTTTAGTCGGAGCAAGTTATTGTTCTGTAATGGATCGGGATGGTGGATAAAACTGGATCGACTGCTCCTATTATTGTTTTGAATAGACATGTATGTTTGTTTTGAACAAGTTGTGTTTTTTCACTTTCCAGTGTATTTCCCATTACGAAACCTATGGTCGACTCTGTTAGCAACATGCCTGTGGTATCGATCTGCTGATCATATTGGAGGCATTAGCATTTGTTGCCAGGAGTAACAATAAGACATTTATTTTAAACAGACCTCTGAATGTTTGTGTTTCTTGTGGAGTAACAAGAAGATACTTATGGAATTACAGGAGCACAACATCAAAATCGAATCACCGTCAAGAAGATAGTTATAGATTACTTGTTTGTAATCCCTTGTCGTTCTTTACTCGATGGTATCTATATATAAGCCCCCCTCCTTGTTTTTCAAAACAAAAAAATATTTTGATTTGGACACTGAATTTATGTTCCCTTGTTGCAAAACAGAACATCTTGCTTTATTATCCTATCAGATTTGCTATTTACCTCAATCAAATTCTGGTAGTAGTCCATCTGGCCCCAACTTCCTGGGCTGGAAGTAAGTATCCAGACTTCTTGATGTTTTTTCCTCAAAAAAAAAACCCAAACTTCCATTACAAACGACAGTCTCATGAGCTTTTCTTTTTCCCTGATCCACATTAAATGGACACTTGCCGATATATTGGTCAGTCTTTTACATGGTTTCACTACTATAACCATTGCGAAATAATATATCTGTATATATTGATAAACATTGCAAAGATAAGAAACCAGGGGAAGTAATGGACACTACTTGCTCATCTCTGTATGCCGGTATATATTGCAAAGATAAGAAACTAACATTAGAATGTGTCCACCTAGGGGGGAGTTAGTTGTAATATTAATAGCCATCCTTGATAACGCAGCAAAGCAGAGCATCTGAGTTTCAAATTAGAAGATTCCGATCTGCACTGAGAGGACTCCCCCTCCTCCCGCGACGCCGCCGCAGGCGTCCGGGAGGCAACACTAGCGTCGCCGCCGCCACCCCGCTCCTTCTCTCCCCCACCCCTCCCTCACCGCCACCAGGGGGCACAAGCGGGCGAAGCCCGGTCGTCGCCGGCGGCGGTGGGGCCCTTTTGTCTCCTTGCGCGGGAGGTGCGGCGTGGGCCGGATCTCGCCGGCTAGGATGTTGCGCTTGATGCCGGGCATAGCGGTGCGGCGGCGCTCCGGAGTGGGCAGGTGACGACGGCGTGGCATCGGGCGATGGGTGGCTTGGTGGTGGTGCAGGTCGACGGCGGCTGCTTCGCAGCAGCACCTCGGCGCCACGTCCGGCGCTGCAGGTCGCGGGCGACCGGGTGGCGAGCGCCCCTCTCACCATGGATCTCTGGTGGAGGGGCGGCGCGGCAGCGGTGGAGGTGGGTGGCTCCGTCCAGCTGGGCCCTTGCAACTAGATGGCGACGCTCGATGTGGGAGGGCTCCCTAATGACTTCTCATGGCTGCGGCTTCAGTGGTTCCGTGCTCCCTCGTCCTCGGCAGCGGGCGGTGGCCAGCGCTTTCTTGTGGATCTGGGCATTCGGCTTCGGGGGCGAGACAGGGGGTCTCGGGGGGGAGCTGGTAGGAGGGACAGGTGTGCCATTGCGTGCTCTGTCGCCGGCGCAGAGGTGCCAGTCATGGCCGTAGGCCGCTCCTCCTCCTTCCCCTTCCCCCGGCCGACTGGGCACTGTTCCTCTTGGGGCAGTGGTCACCGGCGGTTCTGAGGTGGTAGGGCTCGTGGATCTTGTCCAAGCCGTGACCTTTGGGGCTTCTCGGGGTGGTCCGGTGGCGGCGCGGCGGCCCTGGTGGTGGGAGTCACGTTGATCATAGGCGGACTGCGCGACTCAGATGCGGGCGAGAAAGCATGGCCGCTTGGGTGCATGGCAGCAGGTGGTTGGCGGATCAGGGATGTGGCGGATGGGTGGAGTACCGGGGTTCATCACTTACTTATCCGTGCACGGGTCGATGAAGGCGGCGTCCGCGGACGTCGTGTGCCTCCTTGTAGGCTCTGTCGTGGTGCTCCCACTCCTCCCTTCTAGCTCCGGGTGAAAACCTAATCTATGGATCGGACGATGGCGACGGTCCGTGGTTGTGCCCTTCTTGGAGGAATTGTCTTGGAGCCCTTGCTCCGGCGTGGTCCGTTGCACTTCTTCACGGACGATCTCTTATCTTGATGGTGGTCTCTGTCAGCTACAAGTGGTTCCTTTTGCTCATTTTGTTGATACTTGATAGTCGTTGAGGTTGTGGGTCGGTGCCTGGCATTCTTGTACCTTGCCTCGGGTTGTGTGTGGTGTGCGTTTGTATCGGTTGTTTGGATGTAGTGTTGGTGCTTTATACTCCCTCCGTCCCAAAATAAGTGTCTCAACTTTGTACTAGCTCTAGTACAAAGTTGTACTAAGCTTAAGACACTTATTTTGGGACGGAGGGAGTATATAAAATGGGGGGAAACCCCTTTTCGGTAATTAGAAGGTCGCTCATCTCTAGAGGGTGGAGAAAGAGGCTTGTTCGAGAAACAATCAATGGCATGTGCACCAGAAGAAGCTCCATGATGCAACCGGTAGGAAGCAGGCCTTGGTCTACGGCACGGAGGCCACCGGCGACAGTGAGAAATATGGACACCCATCATATTGGTTAATTGATTACACTCCCATTTCCGTTTGTCTCTAAATTGATTTATTTCTCTTGTCTACATTTTACTAGATACTGTGTATTGTATCACTGCTGAAGGTGTTGCGGCCAACTACTGGAGGAGCCACCGCCACATCAAGGCCAAGCACGGCTAGACTCCAACTACTACTGGGTGTTGCACGGAAGTCGTCCTATGACTGACGGTGAACATTTGTCTCTAAATTATTGAGTCGTTGATGTGATGTCTGATTATGTTGGTGCATCTTATTTTACTAAGGAGTATATAATAAAGTCATACGCGATTTTTTTAAGCTGAAACCGTAGAACAATTGTTCTACGGTGATTTTCCATTAATCAATATATGTAGAAAAAAATCAAAAAAAGACAAGTAAACCTCTTCAAAGAGGATTTATCCAATTCCTAGCCTTGGGAACATGAGAAAGTTAAATTTCACGATCTATAATCTCTACAATCATCATAGATTGGTAGCCACCCAATCTTTGAATTTGTCCAAATGTTTTCCTTTGATCCTATGTTGCAGTAGACCTAAATCTTCTTTGACCCAAAACTTCCAACAGTTAATACTTAGCACCTCTTTTCTGAAAATCACTCCATTTCTCAACATCCATATTCTCCAGCAGCCTTGAATAATGATGTCCAGAGCAAATTCTTTTGGTAGATGTGAGAATAAAATCATAATATCATCAAAATTGGATATGCCCATTTTTTATCAGGTACAATGCATTTCCAGCACTCTTGAGCAAAGATACAGTCCCAGAAAAGATGTCTTAGCGTTTCTTCAGTTTCTTCTCTGCATTGAATACAATTATAATCATCCAAATGCATGTTTTTCCTCCTCAGCAGATTTCTGATGTTGATTCTATCATGAAAAAGGAACTAGATAAAAAAACTATGCCTTAGTCTGTTTGAAGTCTTCCAGACCCATTTGAACAACATATTTTTTCTGTGTTTGGCCAAATGGTATTGTACATTTCGGTAGAAGACTATTTTGAACCTTTTCCAACTCCTTTCCACTTATCATCTGATTGCACATTCAAGTTCTCAACCATTATGGAGAAAAGTTCATTCAATTGAGCATATGCTAATTCTGAAAGTGGTGTATGTAGCAGCACATGAGGGTTTGGCTTTGCAATCCAATTTGCAGCAAATATGGAATCTTTCTTTACAAAAGAGAATAATTCTGGGAATTTGATGGATAGAGGTGTCTCCAGCCATTTGTCATGCCAAAAAATGATAGACTTTCCATTCCCCATGGAGCATTGTAAATTCTCTTTGAATAGTGGTAGTATTTCAAATGAGTTTTCCACCAACTTGAGCCCTCCATTCTTTGTCCTCAAAGTTGTGAGGTGTAATAAGTGTCCCATATAAGCTTTACCCATGGCAAATCCTCTTTATTAAAGAATTTATGGAGATTTTTCAATAGAAGGGTTTTGTTGTGCAATGCAATATCTAGAATTCCTAACCATCCTTGCTTATTTGGTTGACAAGCCTTCTTCCAAGGTATAAGAGGAGGTCCTTGTTGTTCTTGTCCAAATTTCCTCCAAAAGAAATGCCTTAGATACTTGTTAATTTGCTCAATAGTGCTTGCAGGGAGAGCCAAAGTGCTCATGAAAAAGATGGGTAGGGCAGAGAAAACAGCTTTGCCAGCAGTAGTTTACCATCATGTGACAACATGCTGGAGCAACCACTCAATCTTCTTTCAATCTTCTGACATATGGGATTGAAATCTTCTACTCTTAGTCTGTTGTCACTCAAAGGAAGCCCTAAGTAGGTGAAAGGGAGACTTCCTTGCTTACATACCAATTCTGAAAGAATAATGTCCAGTGTTTGAGGGTTTACATTGAGTGGGATGAGCACAAACTTTGCATAGTTTATTCTTAATCCAATTTGGGCATCATAGTGTTGTAGAAGATTATTTACTTTCCCAATCTGATTAGGCACTGCAGGAAAAATCATCACAGTATCATCTGCATATTGTATGACAGGGAAATCAGGGTTTGCTGCATTTGCCATGGGATGTTGGATGATATTGTCATGCATGAAATTGTTCAATATAGTTTGAAGAAGGTCAGCAGCTAACACAAACAACAAGCTGGAGGCTGGATCCCATTGTCTAACCCTTTTTTGCAGATAAACTGCTTTCCAGGAACACCATTTAGAAGAACTAATGAGGTTCCTGAATCTAGTAACATTTTAATCCACATTAACCATCTGTTGCCAAATCATCTAGCTTGCAGTATTTGTAGAATTGAGGTCAAAAGCTTTCTCACAATCTAGTTTAAGGATTATAAGCTCCTTCTTTGATTGTGTGCACTGATGGATGAATTCAAAAGCCCATGCCAGGCTGTCTTGTATTGATATAGATTTGAGAAATCCAAACTGATTTGTATGCACAATTTTGAGAATCACTCTTTGAACTCTGTTGGCCAGAAGCTTAGTGATGATTTTTATAGTGCAGAGAAATAGGCCCAAAATCTGCAGGGGATAGAGGATTATGTTTTTGGGGAATCAAGGTGATGAAGGAGTTGTTGATGGAATGCAAGTTGATCCTTCCATGATAAAAGTCTTCAATCAGTTCATAAAAATCCCCAGCTATGATATCCC
This sequence comes from Secale cereale, assembly GCA_902687465.1. NCBI lineage: Eukaryota > Viridiplantae > Streptophyta > Magnoliopsida > Poales > Poaceae > Secale > Secale cereale. The sequence continues at coordinate 9,306,498 of LR738714.1, read as the reverse complement.
AACAAGATTTGATGAACTAAACATTAAAACCATCCGGACCAGGTGCCTTGTCAGAGGGCATTTCCTTTATTACTGCATCAATTTCATCTCTGGTAAAAGGTGTCTCTAACTCAGCCATATCAACAGGAGAAGATAGGATGATGGGGAGGTCAAAAAAATCCACAGTCTCACTTGTAGTTCCAAGTCTCTCTTTAAAAGACCTCCAGAGAATAGTTGCTTTTTCCTAGTGTTGAAAGTGCTCTTGCATGTGCTCATCTTGTAAGACAGCAATGTGGTTATTTCTATACTTGATTGTAGCTTTAGCTTTGAACAGTTTAGTAATCTCATCTCCAAATTTCACCCATCTGATTGTGGCTCTCTCTCTCCAATAAGTATTTTGAAACTCTAGTAAATCGCCCAAGTGTTCTTTGATGATGTCTCTACCATTGGATTCCTCTAGGGAAAGAGGTCTATAATCTTCCAAAGTGTCAGACAGCAAAATGAGCTCCTTTGCATTTGTTATATTCTTTGTCAAGTTTGAAATGTTTTTTGCCTAGATTTTTAGTCCCTTTCTCAGTCTTTTAAACTTAGCTGTGATTCTATGGGCAGAAGATTTAGCAGTCAATGGTTGTTCCCATAAGCTCTTTACTGTGTCTTTGAATCCGTCCAACTGTATCCAATAATTTTCAAATCTGAAGATCTTGGATTTTGGAATGTCTGTGCCAATTTGTATAAGACAGGGTGTGTGATCAGAAATAGGCTTTGCCAGGCATCTAGCCAAGGTGTTGGGGTAATTCAGAGTATAGGCCTCAAAAGAAAAACACCAATCTAATTTTACAGAAGAGGAGCTTCTTGCATATTACTCCAGGTATACTGTCTCCCATTTAAAGGAATTTCTACTAGCCCCAAAGCACTTATTGCTTCATTGAAATCAATCATGTACTGGTAGTTCCCCCCTAGTTTATTTCTGTCTGATGGGTATCTGATGTAGTTGAAATCACCCATGATTATCCAATCAATGTCCTCTGGCATTTGAATGTTTTTAAGCCATTGCACAAAATCTTGATCTATGCCAACACCACAAACACTTTCGGAAACACCTGTAGAGCATCTTTATAATCACCTAGTTACATTGTGACATTTGATAGCACACAAGGTGTTTTCCGGTATTCGGGAGTTGCATAATATCATAGTCAGAGGAACATGTATAAGTCATGAAGAAAGCAATAGCAGTAAAACTAAATGATCAAAGTGCTAAGCTAACGGATGGGTCTTGTCCATCACATCATTCTCCTAATGATGTGATCCCGTTGATCAAATGACAACACATTTCTATGGTTAGGAAAGATAACCATCTTTGATTAACGAGCTAATCTAGTTAGAGGCATACTAGGGACACTCTGTTTTGTCTATGTATTCACACATGTATCAAGTTTCCGGTTAATACAATTCTAGCATGAATAAAAGACATTTATCATGATATACAAGGAAATATTAATAACAACTTTATTATTGCCTCTAGGGCATATTACCTTTAGAGACAAGTTCAACTAGTAGGGGGAAGGAAAAAGAGAAAGTAGATGCATTAATGGAGGTGGTGTATAGCTAGGACTAATATAGAAAGAGAGAAGATAGGTAGAATAAGGAGAGTAATGGGGGGAGAAGTAGTGAGGAAGAAGGAGAGAGGAGGTGGGAGCTAGGGGAAAGTGAAGGAAGAGAGGATGGGGGAGGGGGAGGAAAAAGGTGGTATGGTTGTGGTTTAGCTGTAGCGCTGGGCGTAAAACGCGCTGCTGCTGGTAGAGGCGCTACTGCTAAGCGGGGCCCACCATGTGGACAGGTTCAAAATTAGCAGTAGCGACTTTCAAAAAGAGTGTGCTACTACTATTACGTTAGCAGTAGCGCTGTTTTCCTGGGCGCTCTACTTCTAAACCTAGCGTGGCAGGAACGGTCGGTCAATTTTAGTAGTAGCGTCCTCCTACCGAGTCGTGTTACTGCTAATTTCATAGCAGTAGCACCTGTTTATGAACCACGCTACTGCTAATTAGCAGTAGCGCCTCTTTTTGTCCTATGCTACTGCTAAGATTTTGTGTATAAGATTTTTCCTAGTAGTTAGGTACCATATGATACGGGGCTAGACCCGGTTTCGGCTGATCTTTCACGATAGCAGTGGATTCCCACGAAGAAAACGAAGAACACGATGAACACGGGGAAGAACGAGGAGAAATCACAAGGGAAAACACTCAAGAACAAGTCCAATCACACATCCATTAGACTAACAAACACATGGATCCTCAAGGTACATGAACAACAAAGGGAAAATAGCACAAGGTAAAGTTCATCCCAAATCCAAAGGAGATGAGGTCTTAATGATCGTATGATGGGGAACCTTCCCTTGATCGGGGTCTTCATATCCACTTGGGGGATCTTCTTCGAGGAGGCCTTGGTCTCCAATGGAGTAGAGGTAAGTGGATGAGCAAAGCTCTATCTCTAAAATGAGCTAATCCTTTTCTAACCCTAAGAAAATGACCTATGAGTTATATAGGTGGTTGGAGGTGAGGGACGAAGTGGAGGGGCAAAAGGGGAATTCCCCGGCTAGCTCCCTGTTGAGCCCATGTGCACGGGTTAAGTTGGGCCCGTGCGCATGGGGTCTCGTGCGCACGGGGTCTTTTGGGGTCCGTGCGCACGGGGTATCCAGGAACTCTCTGGATAAGCCGTGCGCATGGGATCTTTTAGGGCCCGTGCGCACGGGGTCTTCTGGATCGTGCATCTTCTTCTCACTACTCGCCTCTGTCTTCCTTGAGGTCTTCCCGTCCTTCTCCTTGGACTTGGCGAGCTTCCTTCTTCTATGTGTTCTCCTCGTGGATGGTGTAGTTGTACTCTTCCGCTTGGGCTCCTCCTCGATGAATGTGTATCTCTGCTCACACCTATGTATTCATACAAGAGAGGGGTCAAGTAGTATACCATACTCGAAGAGTACAAGTGGACACGCATAAAGGAGATGGTTCACTTTGTATGCATGAAGTAGAAGTCACACGTGTCACTTGGCGAACGAACTCTGTACATGGTGATGTCCGTAGGATGCTCTGCATCACTATACAGGGTACCCGGATGTACTAGAAGGGTGTAGTGATGCCAACTGGATCTCAGATGCAGATGAGATCAAAGCCACTAGTGGATGTATATTTAGTTTTGGCGGTGTTGCAATCTCTTGGAGGTATCGCAAGTATACTATCTTAACGAGGTCTACTATGGAGGCTGAACTTGTAGTGCTTGACCCACCGACTATAGAGGCAGAGTGGTTGTGTGAACTCTTGAGTGATTTTCAAATGGTTGATAAATCAATTCCGGACATCCTTCTGAACTGTGATAACCAAATCGTGATCACTAAGGTTAATACTTCGAAGGATAATCTGAAGTCATCAAGACATGCAAAATGGCATATCAAATCCGTCCGGAATTTTAGAAGTAAAGGAGTGATCGTCGTTGATTATATTAACACAACCAAAAACCTGGCAGATCCCTTCACAAAGGGACTGTCACGTGCAGTGATAGATGGAGTATAAGGGAAATGGGCTTGAGACCCACCTGAGTTGCACAACTACAGAAACCCGGCCTATGTGATCAAAGATCCCGTGATTTAAGAAAAGGGAAAAACAAGTTGTTGGAGCAACTGAAGAGAGTACATATGTATCTTCCATTTCTCATTGAGATGAGTACTCTTACTACTGCATGGGAGTCTAAAATTTGTCTTAATATGTTCTAAGACCGAAACACTTTGGCAAGATATTGTCCTGCACAGTATTCTTGAAAAATCACACCTATGTGAGCTTAGTTGTGAGGTCGCGGTACATGAGATTTGGGAGATCTCTAATGAGCTCACTAAAGGACTAGGGAGCACGAACGTAACGCTCCAAACCTTAGGCGTAGATCAAGGCGTCCTAGTATCGATGATGCCTTCAAGTGAATCTCTTCTACACAAGACTGGCAATTCAAGGCATTGTCCATTGCCTAGTTGTAAGGTGAGTGGATCATGGAGTGCTAGGTATAGTTCAACTCGAGATGGGTCTATACTTTAAAACTGGTATATAAAAGCTAGTTGAGAACAAATTGCGGACCTTGACTTCTTGGTGGGGATTGGTGGAATTCATGGGCCTTCTACTCAGATTGGGCTCAAAACAATTCAGAATTGGAGAGAAGTCAAGGAGGTGGAAAATCATGTGGGAGTTTAGTCCCACATTGCTAAGGGAGCAAGAGTTTAACTTGCATATAAGGAAGACTTTCATGGTTCTCTTGATTAGGCTGACTAAAGATGCTAAGTGTACACCATACGCACGCGTGTGCGTGCACGACCGCTCACAGTTCGCATTTATTCACATTTAATTATGCGTGATTTATGACTTGTGACTTTGGGCTTTGGGGAGGCCAGCGCGACCGCGGCAAAATAAAATGCATTTCTAGTTATTTTCATCGGGCAATATACTCTTATCCACCCGTGGGAGATATTCTACGGGCGAATCCTGGGATGTTGGCATATCTTGCTACGTGGGGGTTATCCATCTGAGTCTATAAGAGGGAGACGTCCCTCTTGACCAAGAGACCAAAAACACACAATCCTAAAGTGTTCTCTTCTAAGCCGCCGCCGGTGACCTTCTCCGATCCTCTCAATGTCGTGCATCGGGGCGAGTAAAACAGTAGTCTCCGTACTTTCCCCGGCATCGGTGACACGATAAAGTTTCTAGGTTGTGCATCTGCATGACTGGTTCATCTTCCTCAACTATGTCAACCACCGACTTCATCAACTCTCCATCAACGTCGTCCGTCTACACTGTGATCGAATCATCATCAACCCCACTGTAAGAAATCATTGTTTGTTTGGTCATATTTTATGTGATCTAGCCCTATTAGATTTCATCTATATGATCGGATGTGTAAATATGTTAGAACGATCCTCTTCATCCATATCACATAAATTCTGAATTATATTAATTCTAGTACATGCTATATTTCTAACAATAATGTCGGCAAAGATACTAAGACAAAAACTCTTCTTAGGCGAACGAGAAAGAAAAAGGAAAAAACTCTGAAGCAATCAGAATTGTTGGAGATATAACTAGTGGGTATAACCCGCCCAGGAGGGGTCGGGTCTTACCACCATCGGTTTAAGGCAAAGAAGCCCAAGATGGTGGTGCGTGAAGGCCCAAGACCCGGAGATGGCTTGAGGCCCACGGGTGTCAACCGCCATATGTGTAACTTGTATTGTAAGGCAAGCTTAGTTTGTACTGAGCCAGACACGTTGTGTATGAGCCGGCCGGGACTCTCTAAGCCGCCAGGCATCAACCCGCATATATAAAGGGGTGACCCGGCAGCGGGTTAACTCAAGAAACAATCGCTCAAGAGCTAGGTCAAGCGTATTTGATCCCTGGTTACTGAGTCTCGAGAAATACAACCCTAGCTGGATTAAGGTTTTACCTCATCGAGGTCCAGAACCAGGATAAAAAACTCTCCATGTCCTTTGTCCCGTTTAACCCCTTCAATCTAACCTAGTTGCTATGGCTCCACACCTGAGTCCTAATTCTAGGGCATCTGTCGTGACAAATCCACGACAGCGGCCATATATATGCACCAAAAAAATTGACATCACAAGGAAAGAGAAAGGTTAGAAATGCCTCTACGCGAAGGGAACAATGATCAAGCTTCGCCATTGCTGGATCCAACCACCAAAGATAAAATCATGGGGTTTCACTCTGAAGAGAAGACCCAAGCAGATCCTGGCAATACCAAATACAAGGTAACGACCCGAAGACACCATCATTGCCAAGTATTACAAATTAGGGTCAAACTTTGTGTTTTCACCCTAGGGCTCAAGAATGGGTATTCGAAAAGCACCACTAAAATCAAAGTCATTATGTGTTGTCGCCACCATTTTCTACGATCCTAGCAGCTACATGTGTAGCACAATCTTGACCTGAGATTCCATGAAAGTGAAGACCATGCCCTCATAAGCGAGCAGTCAATCCGCAACAAGTGCTAGTTGCTACCAAAGGCTCAGAACGACAAAGGTCGCCTTCACACATGTGATGAAAATTGGTGAGGCTGGAAGGTCAGCGGCACCGCCAAAAATCCATTTGAGGACACTCTGGCAGTCATGTATGATCCTCGGGCTCTGTGTTCTCATCTGTGTAGTCCAAAGTTTGTAATAGTCCAACAACATGTTTGGGATGGAGAGAGGCAAGATGGTGATGGTGATGAAGGCGGCAGTGGAGGTGAAGATGGCGGTGCATGAGATAGCACCAACATTGTTGGGGACTCGTGCTTTTTCTTCCATATCTTAGACCTTCCTCTATGGTGAAGATGTATATTGATGCCACAATGGAAGTGTGTGGGCCTGAGATGGATTCATGGCGGCGAGCTGGAGAGAGAGAGAGAGAGAGAGAGAGAGAGAGAGAGAGAGAGAGAGAGAGAGAGAGAGAGAGAGAGATGCTAGGGTTGGTGTCTCCTCCGCCAATCCACCTCCGCTCATTTGATGCATGGGATCTAGAGGAGCCCGAACCTCTCCTAGCACCTTTGTTTTCTTTCATGGATCTTTGTAGCGACCAGACCTCAAACAGTATGATCTCTGTGCATCAGTGTCATCCCTGGATCAGAAATGCTGACACGCATAGTACTTGAAGGATTTATAACAGAGTAGCAATCACACACTTATTACATCGAAAGTCTCAAAAGAGAACTTATTACAATAAAAATGGCTTATGACCATCTAATAACGATAACATCGGAAGGCTTGGAAGATAAGTGAGTCCATCAACTCCAACGGCATCACTGAGTATAGAACCACGACCTAAAAGCACCTTACTCGTCGTCTGAAAAGTCTGCAACATGAACGTTACAGCCCGAAAACGGGTCAGCACATGGAATATGCTGGCAAAGTAACGCATAGAGAGTAATGAAAGAGTAAAGCTATACTACATGCATATTTGGCTGGTGGAAGGCTCTATGGTTACAGTTTTTGCATAAAGCCAAATTTTTTCTACTGCAAAGGAATAGATTTTCATTTAACTATCATGGTAGTTGAAACATCATTGAGAAGGTACCTCCAACTCAATCCCAATTAAGGTAGTCATTAACCCAACAAATTAATTTTTAAAGTGATGAGATGCACATGATAATGCAAGTACTAGATACTCAAAATGTCCATAACCGGGGACACGGCTAACCATGATTAGTTTGTACACTCTGCAGAGGTTTGTGCACTTTTCCCAACAAGACTTGATCTCCTCCGTTAGGATTCTCGCACTACATGATGTTTGAGAAACGGATGACGGAGACATAGTCTTTCAAAAGCGCTAGCACCTTACGATCGGGTGGACCGTACCAACCTACATCCCCTACATCTGCTAGTCCACCAATGTAAGAGTTCGCATGACTTAGTCAACTATGCTAGAGCCCATAGTAGCTTGTGGCTGCACACGGAAGTTTCTAGTATGAAATACCTCATGATCCCTTTGAGCCTGGGCGGCGGTCCATAAAGAAAACAGGCAATCGCTGGAATACCCAGGTGCCTCAATCCACCCAGATGTTTGTTCAAGTTGCCACCTTAAGTAAACCATTAATTTAACAATCTCACATCTGTCATGGATACACTCACCCAATCCACGTCTACTAGCATAGCATATCATGATAAGCAAACGTACAAGTAACACCCAAGGGTTTGATAATAAAACAGGTAATAGGTACTACCTCATCTACTTCCCAGAACCAACATGTTAAACAGATCCTAGTCATGCAAGTGTTTGAGTATTGTTCTAATCCAATGAAAATTGGGTATTAGAAAGTATGATCAAAGTGTTACTTGCCTTGCTGATGATCCGCGAAACCTAGAGATTCAAAGTAGCAAGCGGCGCACTCCGGGTACTCTATCGCAAACAAACAAGCATACAATAAGTACTCGTCTAATGCACGGGTAAAACTCAAATAAGAGATCTAACCAGAAAGTTCAACTTAAGAACTCCGGTTGGCAAAAAGAAACAAATGAAACGAACCAACGAAAGTCAAACGATGAAAGAACCAAACTTCGTTTACTAATCTGGACCTAAGTCCATATTTTACAGAAGCAAAACCTTGGTTGACTATGTTAAACGGAAAGAGGGTTTCGAGACGAAACTCCAGGCGCTTAAATTGCCTGATTCCGATAAACGAGCGAAAAGTTATACTATAACGAAAATCGGATCAGAAATCACGATCTGAAAATAACCGCGGAAAATCCGAGAAAAGAAAAATTGACGAACAGATTAACGATTGAATAATCGTTAACTGAAACTAAACAACAAAGTCGTTCGTTAAAACGAAGGAACGGGCGAACGCTCGCTGAACAACTAAAACGAAAAAAACTAGCTAATCTAAAAAAACGAAACTAGGGTTTCTAAAAATAAAAAACCGGATTGGTTTCTTTAGAAAACCGGGGCGGCGGGGCGGCTACCTCGGCTCGGCTCTGGTGGGGCTCCGGCGGGCTTCCGGTGCGGCGGCGGGGCGGCTACCTCGGCTCGGCTCCGGTGGGGCTCCGGCGGGCTTCCGGTGCGGCGGCGGGGCGGCGTGGGCTGCGGGGCTGCGGCGGCGACGCTGGGAGGCGGCCGTGGCGGCTCCTGGCGGCGGCTGCTGCTG
>LR738714.1:9284492-9297584 GCA_902687465.1 Secale cereale | reverse complement strand
CTGCTGCGGCGGCGGGGCGGGTCGGGTGGCGGAGTGGGGAGGGGCGGCGGCGGCGGCTATTTATTGAGGGGGGGTGTGGTGGCTTGGGGGAGGGGGCAAGGCGGCGGTGGTGGAGGAGTCCAGCTCGGACTGGAGTCTGGCGCGGCGCGGGGAAGGCGGCGGCGGCGCGGGCCGGCCTGGCTCGGCTGGGCCTTCGGCCCAGTCGGGCGCGGGAACTCTTTTTTTTAAACAAAACCGCCGAAACTAAGAAAAATTCTAGAAAATAAAATAAAATTTTAAAAATACCAAAAAAAAATTCACCGTCTAAATAAAATATTTAGAACAAGATGAACATTTTCTTGGCCCTAAAATGCAGTTTTGAAAACGTGCAATTTTTCCTAAATTCAAATAAAATAGCAAAAACTCCAGAATAAGACTTATTTGATTTTTTTATTAAATCCTCAATATTTCTTTATTTTGGGAGAGTCATTTTACTCCCTCTCTCATATTTTCATTTTAGAAATACTTGAAGATAAAATAAATAAAATCAATTATCCTATTTTCAAAATTTGAGAAAACTCAAATATGAAAATAACGAAATCCCCAACTCTCTCCGAGGGTCCTTGAGTTGCATAGGATTTCTAGAATCAAACCAATAGCAAGAAAATATGATATGCATTGTTGATCTAGTGTATAACATTCCAAATTGAAAATTTGGGATGTTACAAACCTACCCCCCTTAAGATGAATCTCGCCCTCGAGATTCGGGTTGGCTAGAAAATAGGTGAGGGTGGTCCTTCTGTAGATCTTCCTCTCGCTCCCAGGTGGCTTCATCCTCGGTGTGGTGGCTCCACTGAACTTTGCAAAACTTGATAACCTTGCTGCGGGTGACTCGGCTGGCATACTCAAGAATTTTGACTGGTTTTTCTTCATAGGTCAAATCATTGTCCAACTGAATCGCTTCCATCGGCACTGTATCCCTCAGCGGTATATCAGCCATCTCAGCGTGGCACTTCTTCAATTGGGAAACGTGGAATACATCATGAACTCCTGACAATCCTTCGGGCAATTCCAACTTGTAGGCTACTTCTCCCATACGCTCCAAAACTTTGTATGGTCCTACAAAATGTGGCGCTAACTTTCCCTTAACTCCAAAACGCTTAACTCCTCGAAGTGGAGATACTCGAAGATAAACTCGGTCCCCGACTTCGTAAACTGTCTCCTTGCGTTTAGAATTTGCGTAGCTCTTCTTCTTGGACTAGGCTACCTTGAGCCTATCGCAAATCAATTTTACCTTCTGTTCAGACTTCTTAATCAAATCTGGTCCAAACAATTGGTGGTCTCCAACTTCATCCCAAGACAATGGAGTCCTGTACCTCCTTCCGTACAAGGCTTCGAAAGGGGCCATCTTCAAACTGGATTGATAATCGTTGTTGTAAGAGAACTCTACATAAGGCAAATTGTCGTCCCAACTAGATCCATAATCTAGCGCACAAGCTCTCAGCATATCCTCCAAAATCTAATTGACTCTCTCGGTCTGTCCATCTGTCTGCGGATGAAAAGCTGTACTGAACTCTAGCCTTGTACCCAGAGTTCCGTGCAACTGATTCCAGAACTTTGAGGTAAACTAGGTTCCTCTATCTGATACGATGCTCCTCGGAACTCCATGCAGGCATACGATCCTGGTCATGTATATATTTGCCAACTTAGCACTAGTGTAAGTAGTCTTTACTGGGACGAAATGAGCTACCTTCGTCAAACGGTCGACTACAACTCAAATCGAGTCATAGCCTGAACAAGTTCTGGGTAATCCCATAATAAAATCCATGCCTAGCTTATCCCACTTCTATTCAGGTATTGGCAATGGTTGTAACAATCCTGCCGGCTTTTGATGCTCTGCCTTTACTCTGTGACATACATCACAAACTGCTACATACTCCGCAATATCCTTCTTCATTCCGGTCCACCAGAAAGTATCCTTCAAATCCAAGTACATCTTGGTATTTCCTGGGTGAATCGAATATGGTGAATCATGGGCCTCCTGCATAATCAACGCCTGATCTCCGGGTCGTTAGGCACATAAACACGGTCTTCAAACCATAGGGTATCGTGCTCATCCTCACGAAATCCTTTAACTTTTCCTTTGCTCATCTTCTCCTTTATAAAGGCAACCTCCTTGTCAGTCTTCTGGGCTTCTCTGATCTTATCCATCAATGTAGACTGAATCTCCATTGCTGCTACATAGCCTCTCGGAACTATCTCCAAACATAGCTCACGAAGGTCCTCGGCTAACTCCTTCGGTAAATCTTCTGTCATTAGTGTGTTGACATGGCTCTTACGGCTCAACGCATCGGCTACTACGTTAGCCTTTCCGGGATGATAATGCAATCTCATAATCCTTGATGAGTTCCAACCATCTCCTTTGCCTGAGATTTAGCTCCTTCTGCGTGAAAATATACTTCAAACTCTTGTGATCCGTGTATACTTCACAATGGTTTCCAATGAGAAAATGTCTCCAAGTCTTCAATGCATGCACTACGGCTGCTAACTCCAAATCATGCGTGGCATAATTCAACTCATGAGGTTTCAGTTGTCGTGAAGCGTACGAAACAACTCTTCCCTCCTGCATAAGCACTGCTCCAAGTCCTCGACGTGAAGCGTCGCAATACACCTCATAATCCTTGCGCTGATCTGGCAGAATCAATACTGGTGATGAAACCAAACGTTTCTTTAACTCCTGGAAATTGGCCTCACATTCCTCAGTCCATTTGAACTTGGTATCCTTCTTCAACAACTTCGTCATAGGCTTTGCAATTTTTGAAAAATTCTCAATGAATCTCCGGTAGTATCCTGCAAGTCCAAGAAAACTCCAGATCTCTCCAACTGTTGTTGGTGCTTCCCAATTTGTCATATTATCAACCTTGGTGGGATCTACTGCTATACCTTCTCCGGATATAACGTGTCCGAGGAATCCAACTTCCTTCAACCAAAACTCACATTTGCTGAACTTGGCATATAACTGATGTTCTCTAAGCTTCTTAAGTACCAAACGCAAATGCTCCTTATGCTCCTCTTCATCCTTTGAGTAGACCAAAATATCATCAATGAACACCACGACGAACTTATCCAAGAACTACATAAACATCTTGTTCATCATGTTCATGAAATATGCCGGTGCGTTAGTCAGACCAAATGACATAACGGTATACTCATACAGCCCATACCTGGTGGTAAAAGTCGTCTTAGGTATATCCTGCTCTCGAATCTTCAACTGATGGTATACTGATCGCAGGTCGACCTTGGAAAATACCTTAGCTCCTTGCAATCGATCAAATAGATAATTGATCATCAGTAGTGGGTACTTCTTCTTGATTGTTACTTCATTCAATCCTCAATAATAAACAACCATTCTTAACGATCCATCCTTCTTCTCCACTAGAAGTACTGGCGATCCCCAAGGCGAAGAACTTGGGCGAATATAACCTTTATCCAGTAACTCTATAATATGCTTCCTAATCTCCTCCAAATCTTTTGCGGGCATCCTGTATGGTCTCTTAGATATTGGCCCTGTGCCTCGCAAAAGCTCAATCAAAAACTCAATATCTCTATCTGGTGGCATGCCTGGCAACTCCTCTGGAAATAAATCAGGGAAATCCTTCGCCACTGGTACTTCCTCCTGCACAACTCCTGATAAGGAATTTACTCGGTTCCTCTTTGGCACATGCCGGGATACATACTTGATCCTTCTTCCTTCTGGCGTGGTAAGCAAAATTGACTTACTGGCGCATTCAACGTTCCCTCTATACTTTGATAACCAATCCATGCCTAATATCACATCCAATCCTTGAGATTCCAATACTATTAGGTCCGAGGGAAATACATAGTTACCAATCCTTAATGGTAACTGATCACACCATAGACTAGCCATATACTCTGCTCCAGGAGAGGTTACTAACATGGGTGACCTAAGAGCTTGGGTTGGCAGTTTATACTTATCCACAAATCCCCTTGAGATGTATGAATGTGATGCACCAGTATCAAAAAGAACAAGTGCAGTAAAATACTTAACCAAAAACTTACCAATTACTGCATTTGCCTGAGCTTCAACCTCCTCCACGCTAACGTGGTTCACCTGTCCCCTATTGAAAGGGTTCGGCTTCTTCCTAGAGCTTACATTGCCATTTACATTCTGGGCTTCAGGACATTCATTGGCGTAATGTCCCGTCTTCTGGCACTTATAGCAAGTGACTTGGCTCAGGTCTCGCTTGGCTGGTGTTGATGGGTTGGTACGGTTCTGGTCGTTGCTTCCTCCATTCCCATTACCATTCTTGGAACCATTATGATTGTGCGAGCTACTTCCTCCATGGGTATGTTGAAATTGTCCTCTCGGTTTAGGGGTAAAACGTGGATTCTGCTGAGCTCCAGAGTTGTACTTCCCTTGTCCATACTTCCTCTTGCGGTTTTCAATCTACTGCTGCTTCCCTTCAATCATAAGAGCATGATCTACCAATTCCTGGTAGTTGTTGAAGCTTGCTACCATCAAGTGCATGCTCAGCTCATCATTCAGTCCTTCCAGAAACTTCTCCTGCTTAGCTGCATCCGTAGCAACGTCATCTGGGGCATAATGTGCTAGCTTACTAAAGTCATCCACATACTGGCAAACTGTCCGTCCTCGTTGGCGCAAGTTATGAAACTCACGCTTCTTCATGGCCATAGCTCCTGCTGAAACATGGGCAGTACAGAAAGCCTGCTGAAATGGATCCCATGTGACAGTGTCGATAGGATAAGTGGTGGTGAAATTCTCCCACCATGATGTTGCGGGTCCTTCAAGCTGATGCGCAGCAAAACGCACCCTCTCCGCATCTGTGCATCCTGCCATGGTCAATTCCCTTGCAGTCTTGCGGAGCCAATCATCCGCAACAATCGGCTCGGTGCTACTGGAGAACACCGGTGGATTTAGCCTAAGAAAACGGGTTAAGTGGTCAACAGGCGGTGGCGGTGGTGGGTTGTTGTTGTTGTTCTGGTTGTTCTGAGTGTTCTGGACAAGAAGTTGCATCAAGGTGTTCTGCTGCTGGTTCAACTGAGTGAGCTCAGGGGGAAACCGAAATCCGGTCTCACGTCTCGGAGGCATCTGATGGGTGTAGAGGGAAGAGATTAGAATAGAAATGAGGTCTAAGGGAAAATCACTACCCAAATGCACATGAGACAAACACAATCATATCACACCAAAATCAATTTCAAACAAGGGCTTACACATATCTAACGTTACAAAAGTGCTCTAAATTATACTATATGGAGAAAACTACTAGTCATAGGGTGGTCATCTAGAAATTTTGATCGGCGGAAGATTCCATGATGTCTACTCCAGCTTCATCTTCATAGTCTTCGTCATCACTATCGTCGGGGTCTGAATCCGTGTTGTCGATGATGATGTAGTCTTCAGGACGAATCTCCTTGGGTTCCTCTTCATCTTCTTCTCCTCCTGGTGCTGGATCTCCCATGAATACTCCTAGCTTCCTTGTCAAATCATCATTCTTCTCCACAAGTATCAACATCTCCTCCTCATATCCGTCATGTGTAGACTTGAGTTCCTCTTCTAGCTCCAGATTCCGGGTTCGTGCCTTCTTCAAATATATCATCCCTGCAAACATCTGGTGCTCCTGTCGATGAATGTGCTGATTTAACTCTTGGATGAACGATGCAATGGACCTGTCCTTCCGGGTGCTGATCATGTCCCAATGCTCATCTCGGCGTCCACAAATCTGGTAGATGGTGTCCTTCAGCTCCTGCTTGTAGACTTCTCCAATCCTTCCCATAGTGATGTGGGCTGCCATACTCCTGCCTAGGTTCCAGGTGGGTGCATCAAAGGAAAACTCTATGGGTGCAGTGACGGGAATGAACGTCCTTCCTGGAACTTGAGCTTGAATCATTCAGCTCTCCTCTTCAGGTAAAGTGGCGTTGTAGGTTCCGGTGAACCTTTGTATTCCGATGTTCAGGTATCTAGTGACTTCCTTCAGGTGACGTCCAAAAGGTGTATCTTCATCCGATTGCGTGAATTTGTTCCTTGCATCCGCCATCCTAAAAGAGTAGAAAAGATGAGGAGTCAGAAATTAGAAGAGTGAGTAGTGATCTAGGGCTTTAGCTTAATGGTCGTGTCCTACAGTTAGTGTGTGCTATGATACCATCTTGTAGCGACCAGACCTCAAACAGTCTGATCTCTGTGCATCAGTATCATCCCTAGATCAATAATCTGACACGCACAGTACTTGAAGGATTTATAACAGAGTAGCAATCACACACTTATTACATCGAAAGTCTCAAAAGAAAACTTATTACAATAAAAATGGCTTAAGACCATCTAATAACGATAACAGCGGAAGGCTTGAAAGATAAGTGAGTCCATCAACTCCAAGGCATCACTGAGTATAGAACCACGACCTAAAAGCACCTTACTCGTCGTCTGAAAAGTCTGCAACATGAACGTTGCAGCCCAAAAACGGGTCAGCACATGGAATATGCTGGCAAAGTAATGCATAGAGAGTAATGAAAGAGTAAAGCTATACTACATGCATATTTGGCTGGTGGAAAGCTCTATGGTTACAGTTTTTGCATAAAGCCAATTTTTCCCTACTGCAAAGGAATAGATTTTCATTTAACTATCATGGTAGTTGAAACATCATTGAGAAGGTACCTCCAACTCAATCCCAATTAAGGTAATCATTAACCCAACAAATTAATTTTTAAAGTGATGAGATGCACATGATAATCCAAGTACTAGATACTCAAAACATCCATAACCGGGGACACGGCTAACCATGATTAGTTTGCACACTCTGCAGAGGTTTGTGCACTTTTCCCCACAAGACTCGATCTCCTTCGTTGGGATTCTCGCACTACATGATGTTTGAGAAACGGATGACCGAGACATAGTCTTTGAGAAGCGCTAGCACCTTATGATCGGGTGGACCGTACCAACCTACATCCCCTACATCTGCTAGTCCACCACTGTAAGATTTCACACGACTTAGTCAACTATGCTAGAGCCCATAGTAGCTTGTGGCTGCACACGGAAGTTTCTAGTATGAAATACCTCATGATCCCTTTGAGCCTGGGTGGCGGTCCATAAAGAAAACAGGCAATCGCTGGAATACCCAGGTGCCTCAATCCACCCAGATCTGTGTTCAAGTTGCCACCTTAAGTAAACCATTAATTTAACAATCTCACATCTGTCATGGATACACTCACCCAATCCACGTCTACTAGCATAGCATAGCATGATAAGCAAACGTACAAGTAACACCCATGGGTTTGATAATAAAACAGGTAATAGGTACTACCTCATCTACTTCCCAGAACCCACATGTTAAACAGATCCTAGTCATGCAAGTGTTTGAGGATTGTTCTAATGCAACGAAAACTGGGTATTGGAAAGTATGATCAAAGTGTTACTTGCCTTGCTGATGATCCGCGAAACCTACAGATTCAAAGTAGTAAGCGGCGCACTCCGGGTACTCTATCGCAAACAAACAAGCATACAATAAGTGCTCATCTAATGCACGGGTAAAATTCAAATAAGAGATCTAACCAGAAAGTTCAACTTAAGCACTCCGGTTGGCAAAAAGAAACAAATCAAACGAAGCAACGAAAGTCAAACGTCGAAAGAACCAAACTTCGGTTACTAATCTGGACCTAAGTCCAGATTTTACAGAAGCAAAAACTTGGTTGACTAGGTTAAACGGAAAGAGGGTTTCGAGACAAAACTCGAGGCGCTTGAATCGCCTGATTCCGATAAACGAGCGAAAAGCTATACTAGAACGAAAATCGGATCAGAAATCGCGATCAGGAAATAACCACGGAAAATCCGAGAAAAGAAAAACTGACGAACCGATTAATGAACGAACGTTTGGTAACTGAAACTAAACGACGAATTCGTTCGTTAAAACGAACGAACGGGCGAACGCTCGCTGAACAGCTAAACCGAAAAAACGATCTAATCTAAAAAACCGAAACTAGGGTTTCTAAAAATAAATAAATAACCGGATCGGTTTCTTTAGAAAACCGGGGCAGCGGGGCGGCTACCTCGGGTCGGCTCCGGCGAGGCTCTAGCGGGCTTCCGGTGCGGCGGCGTGGGCTGCGGCGCTGCGGCGGCGGCGGTGGGAGGCGGCGGCGGCGGCTCCTGGCGGCGGCTGCTGCTGCTGCTGCTGCGGCGGGGCAGGTCGGGTGACGAGGTGGGGAGGGGCGGCGGCGGCGGCTATTTATTGAGGGGGGGTGTGGTGGCTTGGGGAAGGGGGCAAGGCGGCGGCGGTGGAGGAGTCCGGCTCGGACTGGAGTCCGGCACGGCGCGGGGAAGGCGGCGGCGGCGCGGGCCGGCCTGGCTCAGCTGGGCCTTCAGCCCAGTCGGGCGCGGGAACTCTTTTTTTAAACAAAACCGCCGAAACTAAGAAAAATTCTAGAAAATAAAATAAAATTCTAAAAATGTCAAAACAAATTTTTCACCGTCTAAATAAAACATTTAGAACAAGATGAACATTTTCTTGGCCCTAAAATGCAGTTTTGAAAACGTGCAATTTTTCCTAAATTCAAATAAAATAGCAAAAACTCCAGAATAAGACTTATTTGATTTTTTTTATTAAATCCTCAATATTTCTTTATTTTGGGAGAGTCATTTTACTCCCTCTCTCATATTTTCATTTTAGAAATACTTGAAGATAAAATAAATAAAATCAATGATCCTATTTTCAAAATTTGAGAAAACTCAAATATGAAAATAACGAATTCCCCAACTCTCTCCGAGGGTCCTTGAGTTGCGTAGAATTTCTAGAATCAAACCAAAAGCAAGAAAATATGATATGCATTGATGATCTAGTGTATAACATTCCAAATTGAAAATTTGGGATGTTACAATCTTGTAATAACAAAAGGGACAAAATCGAAAATTGTGGAAGTTATGTGAATCCCATCGCCCAAATCACCTAGGATGACCGTTGGTACGAGGATGACCGTCGGTACGATCGTGTGCAGTTATACCATGCTTCGTCTTCTCTTTTGTCACCTCGTATGGCGAGCCGGACTTCCCGGCACTAGATATTCAATTTGGGCTCATTTGAAAACCTTATTATATCGATCTCACCATAGGCCATGTATTTGGGGCCCGTAACTTCTCCGGATTGATTTTAACTTTGTTCCTTCAATGGTGCTACATTCAGTGGGGGGGGGAGGATTAATTTGGATGTTTGGCGAAGTTTATGGAGTTAAAAGTATGTAAATGCAACTATCCAAGAACTCGGTAGAATAATACATATGTATTACTTTGTGTTTTGCAAACAGAATCAAGAATGAGTAATTAAGTGTCGACACTCATAATACCTCAGTAGATGATGATTAAAATGAACATAAATATGGTTGACAGAACATATAAATCATAGATAAATTGGTAACAATAGTAGTATCATATGTAATGATCACAAGACGACAAGAGGGAACTAATCAATTAATCGTCAACCATGAGAGAGCACTGCAATAATGGAACTTATTTTTGGTTGTCGTAACAAGTTTTGTTTTAAAATTTGAAGTCCAATTCTAATTATGAATTAGTACCAGTCTTTCATTATGTACCTGCTTTTCTTCAGTGCCATTTACCTACTCATCCTCGCAAGGACCTCAATGCCCACGGATCGCCGATCACAACTTACTATTGTTGGTAAATGGGACACTCTCCATGTGCTCGTTATGTCTTGCATCATTCCTTTCCCTGCAGGCACGCATGATCAAGATTGAAAACTAATTGTTTAGGGGATTTCATAACTAGGAAGATGTTATCACTAAAGGTCGTGAGTTGACCGGCAAGTTTGTTCTTCTTGCACGTGGTTTAGTTCTATGGAATCAAGTTATAGGCCCATTACAGGAGCCCCACTACCTATGTACATGTGTCGGGCCCATTGCTAGCATGTAGTGTACTAGTATATTTCCCGTCTCCCCTGCACTAAAAAAGGTATCTGACCTAAATTATAGGTGTGGCGAGCATGCCTTGCCAAATAGCTAGTTTCGCAACTATGTTCGTGGTAGTTTCAAATTACCTACAAACACCAAGTTCCTAGGTGAGCTTTTCATGACATTTTGTTTGGATCATCCTTAAGGATCAATCCAATCTCAACAGCTCCATTGTCATTACCATGAACCGAATGAAGCTGGCAATAATCAATTCTAGTTTATTTAGGCATGCGATGAATTGAATGACGCCAATGTCACAGTCCAACCAAAAATGCCCAAGGCCAAGAGATTGCCATGATTTGTATGGCCCGGTCTTTTCGGATTGCGGACCCAAGGTCTCAGCCATTGGCCACTAGCTCGATTCCACAAGACGAAGAAAATAAGCCCTAGCTAGTGTCTTCTAGATCTAAAAAACTAGCGCCTTCCTCTCCCTTCTCCCACGGCGCCTCCTCTCCCGCATCAGGCCACGGCTTGGAGGTGAGGACCTGAGCGGCAATAGAGGATGGCGGACGCGGGAAACATCAAATCCAATTGGATCATCTACGTATTGGTGCAACAGTGCAGTCAAATAGGAATCAATGGAAGATGGAATCTAAGCTCGGCCACACCTGCTGCGGCGAAATTGGCCTGACGCGATTTGGTCGGCACACAGGGACACCCTATTTGCAGGCCACTTACCTTCTTTCTCCACTCTAAATTAGTAAATGAGCTCTAATATAAACCTAATTAAACTTTACATTTCAAAATGAGCAGTAGCATAGGAAGTCTGTGTTCCATTTTGAGTACATCCACACTCACAGGTTCTCGATATGTTCATTTATACAATTGCAAAATAGGCTAATCTTTTTGCGACATTTTCAGTAGAGACCACTTAGAATGTTTGATAGGCTGCAAATACTGGGAAGATGGAGTCCAATTTTCACCAAATTTGGAAAGTGCACGGTTTAATCTCGCGTTATTGCTTGACGTAGTTGAAGTGTTTTTTTTTCAAAACTGACAGACTTATACAGCATTCAAACATTAGGGGAAAGATATAAAATAGGAGATATGAAACATTTGTATCCCTCGTCAGTATGCAAATACTTGAACAGTAATTACTTGCTAAGTATTGGAGCTATCATGCTAATCGTTTCATGTTGGGAAGGAAACACGATGGAGTTAGCAATATCGGTTTCACATGAAAAAAATTGGATGGCTGGCACTGCAGCTTACCACCGATTGGTCCCATCTATTTGCTTCTAGCAACGACTGTAGCTTACAAATCAAAGCCCCGTATATAATGTTGACTCGTAGTTCATTCTGTTTTTCTATTTTTATTTTATTTTCTCAAACATAGTAAATTGCTAAAAATTACTTGATTAAGGTGTTGCAATATGGGTAGAGGAGGCATCTTTCGGGTAGATATTGCATCTTTGTCATCTTTTGTGGATTTGAATACAATATACACTCATATTTGCATTCTATATTTCCGGTTTATGCTATTTGTTTGTGTTATTTATTGCCAGTTTATAGTCTTTGTGATGATTTACACGTTGTCGTTTTATATATAATATTTTCAGCAAGGAGATGTGAGGATCTTTTTTATTAGAAAACACCCATTGAGACTATTGACAGTTATCTAAAATAGATCAACCGAGTTGTTCCTTTAATATTTTTTAACAAAAATATGCAGGCTTATGTTTTCCAACAAATTACCATGTGAGAGTTCTGTACACCTCTAGTTTAGATTATGCACATGGCACTTACCTCTTTCCGTTAGATCTCTTTCATTGTGTGTTGTCTCTCACAGTTCTTTCCCTGGAGGTCGTCAAATGAATCTTTGGTGGTTATAGTAGCATATATATCAAATTTATGGATGTAAATCAATGGAAAGATGAAAGGCATTATTGTTTTGGTACGATTATCCACTAAACTCATATGTAAGTAGTACATGGGTTGACCTCTTTCCCTCTACCAGAACTCTACTTATTTCAATTGTTATGCATCTTATGTTTTCTGATTAGGTGACAAACATCATATTCCTTTACGCTTCAACATGTACTGCAGGGCTCTATGGTTAATCAAAACTTTAAAGGTAGGTTCCTTACTTTCCTTCTTTCTATAATTCCAACATTTATGTGTCAGTTATGATGATAAGGTGGAAACCGCATTTAGTCTTAATTAGCAAATAAGACTTAGTTTTCTATCAGAATGTTGTTGCCAAATAAATATTTCTTACTTTCGAGTCTGAAATCAGTTATTTCACTGCAAGATTACCATAAGTGCTAATATTTGAATATGCCACATTTGTGCCAAGTTTTTTTCATTAATGTTCTGTGCTAAGTATTTTCCCTATATATTCAATGAAACTAAAGAGTTATGCATGTATTACTTGGTAGTGGTTTACTCTGCTTCTCCGAGTTCAAAAAGGCAACACTTCTTTGTGCTACTTGCCATTTTTTATTTTGTGTCATGATGATTGACATTCCATTCATAACTAAATTCTCTCTATTTAATCTGCTTATTATAGGTTACAATTTCATTCTAGTCACCATTCATTCTTTGTGATTTACTTTTGGTTTGTTGCTCATGTAGATTGAATATAAATTCATTGTCTGTTTTTAAAGCTTCTTATCACCATTATTTCACAGGTCTGTTAGCATGGTGGAAGGTGATATGGTATGAAACATTTACACCCTGTTTTACAGCTAATATTACTATAGATGATTATCCAGACTTCAAAATTGTTGTCTTGCTAGCATGTCTTAGTATATTACTATGGCCCCATTTGGTTTGGCCTTTTTAGCCGGATTCCGCTGCCTGGCAGCCAAATCTTAGCCAAAGAGCAACCCTACAAGCCCCGATTCTAGCGAAGTGAAGCCAAAAATACACGCACGAGTGGCAACAGCCCACGAGGTGCTTTCCTAGCTTCCGATGCATGCCTTTTCGAACCTACCCCTGATGTGTTGGTAAAATTACCCACCTTTGCCACTGGATGGGTCGACCCAGAGACCGGGACCGATCCCAAGAACCACGACAGATCTCATCTCGCCTCTCGCCTACCTCTCTCTGGCAATTAGGGTTGCCCCCACGCCGCCGCCAGGGGCTAGCCACCGGCTTGGTCCGTCATCCCGGATGGCAAGC
>LR738714.1:9249383-9284427 GCA_902687465.1 Secale cereale | reverse complement strand
GCCCCCCCCCCCCAATCCTCATCCGTCCCCTATCCGCCAGAAGAAGCTCTCCACTCCGCCGCGAGGAGCACTTCTGATGCCCCTACCGCTGCAAATCAGGGGAGAGGACCACCGCCTAGCCACCACAGTTGGACGCCTCCATCCCAACATCCGACGGACGAGCTTCTCCACCCATCTGAGCTGCCCTACCACAAGGTACCTCGCTGAAGGTACTTTTGAATGTTTTACAACCATTATTACTATAAATGATTATCAAACCTTCAAAATTGTTGTATTGCGAGCATGCCTTAGTATATTACTATATGAGGCCATTGATAGCTACGCACACAAAAAGCAAATAAAATGTCTAATATAGCCCAAACCAATCACATTGTTAGTTGGCACCATGGAGTGAACCTTTTATTCTAGTTAGTAAATAATAGATTAATTGGTTTTGCGGTCTCGGCAAATAGCAAAGGTAGTAGATACATGGGCTTTTTAACCCTAGGTAATAATTTGTTTATGTTATTTCGTTGAGGAAACCCCTAGGTTGATTTTCCCTCATGACCCTAACTTTCCCTTACTGCAACAGAGGAGGGGGGAGAGTAGGTGGTGAGATAAGGGGAGGTAGATAGGCGATGAATTAATCCAGTTGAGATTCCCCACTGGTAACGTCCAGCTTCTCTCTCCATAACTTTGTGAATGTTATGCTAGATGGTTTTATGATGTATGTCAATTTGTTTTTTTGGGTGGCTGCTGTTGTTTCAGGTTTAAATTCGTTCCCAACTCGAAGTCTGTGGATGGAAAGAGGTTGTGGCAATCTGCAACACCTGTTGACCCGGTGTCCAAGGTGCTCGACGATGATAACCTTCTCATTGAGATCTCCTCCTAATCAGCTACCCCACCACCCTCATATGTGCAACTCTCGTCTGCAAACGATGGTTCTGTCATGCCTCTGACCCTACCTTCCTTTCCCGCTTCCACAAGCTCCACCCGCCCTGCCTCCTCGGCGTATATGTCAAAACCAGGGCGAACCGCTCACGCTTTGTGCCGATGCTACCGCAGCCACCAGAGATTGATGCACTCATCAGTTGCACGAGCTCCATCCTGGATGCACATAAACTCATCTTGGATTAGTGGAATGACATCATCTTCACCAAAACATTTAGCAACTGCGATGAAGAACCCAAATCAATACATATAGTGTGCAACCCGCTCTGCCCTGCAAGAGGCATGGTTATCGTACCTCCATTCCCATGCTACGGACACCAGGACGGCTATTTCTACAAGTTCTGTCAACTCATATTCGAAGAAGTAGGTGACGGCTTGTCATACTTTTGTGTGAAGAGTGGACTTTATAATGATGGAAGAAGTAGGTGACGGCTCTCCACATTTCAGGTCCCACAAGGGTTGGTTATTGGTTACAAACGAACCATGTTGTCACGGGCATATAATGATTCTGGTGTGTATCTCATTCATTTAAACGGGCTTCAGCTTTGCATCTGGCTGCGCACAGGGGACAATTGGTTGCTGGTGGATACCATATGCTTGCGTGAGATGTATGCTAAATTGAGGATGCCTGATCTCACAGATTGGGTGTGGATAAACCAGGTGGGGGTAAATGCTGAGTTTGTTTTCTTGAAGATGGGTCAATGCCTAGTCTATGTGGGTATCAAGAGTAGGAAGTTGTGTAAAGTGTATGAGATGACAAGCGATGATCAATGGTTGGGTCGTATCCATCCTTGTATGATGATCTGGCCTCCTGCATTCCCTGCGCTCAAGGGGTGTCCTGCAAGGTTTTTCTTTTGTCCATTGGGTGATGTTATTATATTTTGTTTTTGTGTGGTCGCATTAGAAGCATAGATGAAACATTTATATTTGGAGGATGAGGGTGTCCTCTGTGTGTGGGTGCTTGGTCGGCATGCTGGGAAAGAAAATGGAGGAATTAGGAATAAGTATGCGAATTTAGAGGAATGGGGGTTTGCTTATGAACTGTGATCCTCAAGATATCATGTCTCAGATTGTTAATGCTAATTGTTTTCGAAATGTTGTCGTATAATAGAGTTAAGGGGTTTTCCAGGAAGCATTCTTGTGTTTATGCATGAAACATTTAACACTGGCTTGCTTGTGTTTATGCATCTCTTCCTATTGAGATGTATTGCTACAAACTTCTTGCTCTTATATGATAAGGGTATAATAATATAATCTAACAACTTGCGCAATTGGTACCAAGTTGATGTTCCTTTCACCCTCCTCCATGGCTATCATGTATGTTTTAGTTGGCATTTAGGAAGAGTTCTTATCATTTTGACTTTTTCTTTGTGTGTGATAATCATTTGACCTTGTTGTACAACGAAGTGTCTTTTCACTTGTTTTGATCTTGTCACCGTTAATTTTCGCCATCCTTATTATTGGTTTTTTTTGCTTGGAACAGCAATGTCATGTGAAGACAAGGAAGGCCTTGGCTAAAAGAAGAGCGAACTGTGGCTAGGTCGTGCGGTAGCGAGACCCCCTCGTCTTAGAGAAGCGAGTGCATTATATGTTAGCTATGTTTTGAGTCGGAGACAAGTTATTGTTCGGTAATGGATAGGGATGGTGGATAAAACTGGATCGGGTGCTCCTATTATTGTTTTGAATAGACATGTATGTTTGTTTTGAACAAGTTGTGTTTTTTTTACTTTCCAGTGTACTGCCCATTGCAAAACCTATGGTCGACTCTGATAGCAACATGCATGTGGTATCGATCTGCTGATCATATTGGAGGCATTAGCATTTGTTGCCAGGAGTAACAATAGGACATTTATTTTAAACAGACCTCTGTATGTTTGTGTTTCTTGTGGAGTAACAAGAAGATACTTATGGAATTACAGGAGCACAACATCAAAATCGAATGACCGTCAAAAATATATTATAGATTACTTGGTTGTAATCCCTTGTCGTTCTTTACTCGATGGTATCTATATATAAGCCCCCCACCTTGTTTTTCAAAATAGAAAAATATTTTGATTTCGACACTGAATTTATCTTCCCTTGTTGCAGAACAGGACAACTTGCTTTATTATCATATCAAATTTGTCATTTACCTCAATCAACTTCTAGTAGTAGTCCAAAAGGCCCCAACTTCCTGGGCTGGAAGTAAGTATCCAGACTTCCTGATGTTTTTCCTCAAAAGAACCCCCACTTCCACTAGAAATGACAGTCTCATGAGTTTTTCTTTTTCCCTAATCCACATTAAATGGACATTTGCTGATATATTGGTCAGTCTTTTACATGGTTTCACTACTATAACCATTGCGAAATAATATATCTGTATATATTGATAAACATTGCAAAGATAAGAAACCAGGGGAAGTAATGGACACTACTTGATCATCTCTTTATGCAGGTATATCTTGCAAAGATAAGAAACTAACATTAGAATTTGTCCACCTAGGGGGAAGTTAGTCGTAATATTAATAGCCATCCTTGATAAGGCAGCAGAGCAGAGCATCTTAGAAGATTCGGATCTGCACTGAAAGGACTCCCTCCTCCTCTCGCAACGCTGCCGCGGGCGTCCGAGAGGCAACATTAGTGTTGCCGCCTCCACCCCCCTCCTTCTCTCCCCCACCCCTCCCTCGCCGCCACCAGGGGGCATGAGCGGGCGATGCCCGGTCGTAGCCGGCGGCAGCGGGGCCCTTTCATCTCCTTGCGTGGGAGGTGCGGCACGGGCCGGATCTCGTCGGCTGGGATGTTGCGCTCGATGCCGCGTGTAGCGGTGCGGCGGCTCTCCAGAGTGGGCCGGCGACGGTGGCGTGGCGTCGGGCGACGGGCGGCATGGTGGTGGTGCAAGTCAACGGCGGCTACCTCGCAGCAGCACCTCGGCGCCATGCCTCACGCTGCAGGTCGCGGGCGACTGGGTCGCGGGCGGCCCCTCTTGCCGTGCATCTCTAGTGGAGGGGCAGCGCGGAAACGGTGGAGGTGGGCGGCCCCGTCCAGCCGGGCCCTTGCGGCTAGACGGCGACGCTCGGCATGGGAGGGCCTCTCTGATGACCTCTCATGGATGTGGCTTCAGCGGTTCCGTGCTCCCTCGTCCTCGACAGCGGGCGGTGGTCAGCGCTCTCTTGCGCATCTGGGCGTTCGGATTCAAGGGCGAGACAGGGGGTCTCGGGGGGGAGCTCGTAGGAGGGACGGGTGCGCCGTTGCGTGCCCTATGGCCGGCGCAGAGGTGCCAGTCATGGTCGTAGGCCTCTTCTTCACCTCCCCCTTCCCCGGCCGGCTCGGCACGGTTCCTCTTGAGGCAGTGGTCGCCGGCGGTTCTGAGGTGGTAGGGCTCGTGGATCTTGTCCAATGCGTGACCTTTGGGGCTTCTCGGGGTGGTCCGGTGGTGGGGTGGCGGCCCTGGCGGTGGGAGCCGCGTTGATCGTAGGCGGACTGCGTGACGGATGCGAGCGAGCAAGCATGGACGCTTGGGTGCATGGCAGCAGGTGGTTGGCGGATCGGGGATGCGGCGAATGGGTGGAGCACCGGGGTTCATCACTTACCTGTCCATGCACGGGTCGATGGTGGCGGCGTCCGCGGACATCGTGTTCCTCCTTACAGGCTCCGTCGTGGTGCTCCCACTCCTCCCGTCTAGCTCCAGGTGCAATCCTAATCTACGGATCGGACGATGGCAACGGTCCGTGGGCGTGCCCTTCTTGGAGGCATTGTCTTGGAGCCCTCACTCCGTCGTGGTCTGTTGCACTTCTTCACGGACGATCTGTCATCTTGATGGTGGTCTTTGTCGGCTACAAGTGGTTCCTTTTGCTAATTTTGTTGATATTTGATAGTCATTGAGGTTGTGGGTCGGTGCCCGGCATTCTTGTACCTTGCCTTGGGTTGTGTGTGGCATGCGTCTGTATCGGTTGTTTGGATGTAGTGTTGGTGCTTTATATATAAAGCGGGGGAAACCCATTTTCGGTAATTATAAGGTTGCTCATCTCTGGAGGGTGGAGAAGGAGGCTTGTTCGAGAAACAATCAATGGCATGCGCACCAGCAGAAGCTCCACGACACAATCGGCAGGAAGCAGTCCTCGATCTGCGGCACGGAGGTCACCAGTGACGGTAAGATGGACACCCATCATTAAACCCTATAAGAGTCGCGCAAAGGGCGAACGCTCATCGTAGCCACGTCACCGAGGCGCACTGTTCGGGGAGGCCAATATGGATCGAGCTTTGCGCTGGCCTCTGGTTCGCGTTTCACAGGAAGCTTCCTTCCCACCCCCTCTCGCTTCGTCGCTAAGAAAGACAAACACTTTCCTCACGTAACACCTCCTCCCTCCCATGAAACCTTTCCTCGATTAAAATAGCCAGAGAAAAGGAAATAAACTTCCGCCCCTCTCCCCCACGCTACCTCTCTTCTGCCACCGCCTCCTCCCGTCCAAGATCCTCCGGCTCTGTCGTTCTTGCCTCCGGAGGAAGGGCCCCTTCTGAGACCCACTTCTCCCCCAGGTCAGTTCATGTGGGAGTCGTTGTCGTCCTCTTCCCTAGGTGTGCGACGCCGAAGAGAGCGACAAGGATGTCCAGTAGTCCATGTCGTCACCGTCCTACGTCGTCGTGTGGCGTCGAAGAGAAGGACGAGGAGGTTGAGCAGTCCGTGTTGTCTTCGCCATCGCCTGATCTGGTTAAAGTTGGAGGTAAGTAGCTTCTTTGGGTTCATCCATTTATAGGATTCTATGAGTTCTGTTTTGATGATCTTGATGCCGCCACCGTCGGCCGCCTCTAGCACAGACACAAACTGGCACAACCTTCCCCGGCCCCCCACCCTCGCGCACAAGGACAAAGACTAGGTTGCGCCTTCCCCACCCCCACAATGTCGTCTGAGTTGATCTGAAGCCTGTTGAGTACGGGGATGAGGTGGGAGTGAAAATGTGAGTCGTCAGTAGATGGGAGGCGATGCCGTTGGTACGGGTCACACAGGTGTTGGGGTCGACGCAGAGCACCGGCGGAGGGTGCCGTTGTCCTCACGTGACTCATCAGATTCGACCTTACGCCAGCGCCGGCTCTTGATGGAGCCGTCAGACTACGGCCCGGTGGTTAGTCCATCGTCCATTCATTCCTCTATAACTCGCACATATTTGTTGTTTTCCATCCATGGATTATTAGTGTAGAATAGAATCCTGGTAGTGCTCTTGATTGGAAGTGCCATCGTGGGTTCGAGGATTGTGTAAAAGCTCACCTGATCGCTATATTTGGATGGTTGCTTTAGATTCGTCTGCTTTTGGTTGTAGAGATTCTGACCAGATTGAGCCTTGGACATGGAGTGTCTAGCTTGGCACCATGTTACTGTATTTTGTGGGGGACACATGAAGCATGTTGATGGCTTCTAAGCATTTCTTGGTCTTATGCTTGTTAGATTTTTACTGGAAACCTTGTTGTCCTTGCGCTTTACCATTGCGAAGTTCAACACTATGTCCTGTGCATTCAGTACAGAACAATCAAACCTGCAATTTTTCGACTTTTAGTTTTGCATGGATCATTAGTAATTTTTAGTTGTATTTGGGTTGGTACTAGGACTGTTAAGTAAGACTATAGGGTCTCTTGTTAATTTTCATGAGTTTTTCATTTTCAGCAAAGCAATCGTTCATATCTTCTGCTTTCGTTTTAAAAGAAAATTGTGTTGCTACCTTTTTTTGGCCGGTGGACATTGACTGAGTGGATTCTTACTATTTCCTACTATTTTTCAGTATCCATGGCTTGTGCAAATCATCAATCATCATGTTCGATGTTACCACCCGGCTAAACTACAAGAACGTTCCCACATGGCACAGAGACATCTGCAGGTAGAGTATATATGCTCACCGAGAATATCTCCAGTTTCCTCCTAGCTCCTATTCCATTAGTTGTCCTAAATTGATCTGACACATCTCTTGAATTATCCCTTGTTGCAATTAGGGTGCAAGATATGTAGCTATGTTGTACAAGTCTTGACACTAACAGTTTCACAATAATTATTAACATCCCTATTCGTGGCATTAATTATTTATTTCTAGAGATTTATTTCTCATAGCTATTATATTCTATCATTATGCATAAATTAATATATATTTTTGAGGAAACACAGTGGGGAAGGCCCCCACTGTAACTCATTTTCTATTAATAGGTGGAGCAATTACAGATGGTTATACACATTACATCAGGTAGTGTGTCAAAAAAAGGAGCAAATTACAATGTGTCTAGCCATGTTTGCATTCCCTCTTTTAGGCTAGGTTTAGCCTTCTTAATGATGATGTTGATGTGCTCCTTGAAACATGATATGCAATATGCAATATCTTTGGCCTTGTTATCAAAGATGATAGAATTTCTGTGCTTCCATATGCTCCAACATCCTGCCATAATGCATTCTTTAAACCCTAGTAGCTTGGTTTTGTTTTTGACTTCTATCATCATATCATTGATATTGAGATCAGTATTCCATTCTAGATTTAGATTCATCCAAAAAAAATTACTGAAGTCACAGCTGAAGAAAAGGTGCTTGATATATTCATTAGGTTCCTCATCACATAACACACAACAGCTTTCTTCAATGAAGAAAGATTTCCTTATCAGCATATATCTCGTGTTGAGTCTATCCAGTAGTAAGAGCCAAAAGAAGAACTTTATCTTTGGCATACAACATGATTTCCAGATCCATTGGAAAGGTTTTGGAGCTTCGGGTGGGTTTCCAATAAGATGTAGATATATTCTTTTGTTGGAGTAGTTCTTAGATTGCCACTTAAACAGCCATATATTTTTATTGCCTCTGTTGATGTCATTCCTCAATATGTTGTATAAAGATTGACTCTGTTGTACTGCAATCGATGACATTGGTAAGTGGAACATGCTGTAAAAATCACTCTCAGTAAGATCCATTGCATTGGCAATGGTGATGTTATCATCTTTTGCAAATGAATGGAGCTGAGGTAGCATGATGGATAAACTATCTTGCTGCCATATATCTTTCCATAATAGGACTGAATTTCCATTTGCAGGTTTACATATTGTTTAATGATATCAGGCATTCTTATCTGGCAGACCAGGCAGGTGGCGACAACCATTTGGATGAACAGAAGCATGATCTTTACAATGAAGCACAAAGTTTGTCAGACATTCTTGATAAAGAGTCAATATATCTAACTATCCAAGGTGTGCCTAATTATATTAAATGTTGTTCTCTTGCTTCCTTGACATATAGATGGTTTTCAGTAACACCTCATCTCTATGTAGCTACCATTGATGAAGCACAAGATTGTCAAAATATGCAAAATCATATTTCACTGGCTAAAATGTTAGAAGTGAACCAGGAAGTTAGTACCGTCAAAGGTAAGAGTGTAAGGGGATCTCAATCGTGTAAAATCATATTACTCAGTTAGAGCTTCCTAGGAGTTGTTCATGCTGTTTTAGCATATATTTTTTGGTAGGAGTAGATCTCAGTATGCAGCTTATTGTTGTACCTACATTTTTCTACTCTTTTTGTTATCTCCATGTATTCATCCTATAGTTATGCTCCTGTCTTTGCTCCTACACCAGATGTATTTCATGAATGTGCACTCTACCACTGTTGCTAGAAGCAGCAACATACTACTTTCAGAGATATCATGTACTAATTTCAGTTATATTACATAGTTATCCATTGGCCTTTGTTAACTAGATTGAAAAGTGAAATGTTAGTTCTTCCCAGGCAGCTAATTAACAATTTATCTCTCTCTCTCTCTCTTTCTCTCTCTCTCTCTCTCTCTCTCTCTCTCTCTCTCTCTCTCTTTCTCTCTCTCTCTCTCTCTCTCTCTCTGGATTTTTAGATGGGTTAATATTAATATGAGATGTTAGTTCTGAACTTGTTCCTTTCTCTCATGAAGTTATTCTTTGTGCAGGTGCGTCGACATCAAGAGGGCGGATATTCTTTTTGGTAAAAATATGACCCTTTGATTGATTTGGGTTCATTACTCAACTTCGTACTGCTTCCTCATATGACTGCCACCTCCATAAGTCTCATTTGGATTCAGTTCTATATTATTGTTTGTTTCCAAGTGTGCCACTCGGGTTTTTGATAATTGTAGTGGCTGTCGACAAAGTGGTGTAAGGTGTTGTTGTTGGGTGACATTGCAGCTGCCAGAACGATTCAAGCTCAGTTTGAATTTAGTCCATATGTTCTTTTGATTATGTTTTTGTATTCTTAATTGTATTCGTCGCTTCATGTTTATATGTGTTATGAATATTCACCTAGAGCAATAATATACAAGAGGAGATTTATACTTGTTTCTCAAGTATTTTCACTAAACTAGTGATTACTCTCAGCATCCCTGTCTAACACAGTTTGCAATGATACTGTTGTGTTCTACAATATCATATTTCTTTATCTCTTGCCTTCACCTCTTCACTACTTTTACTTAATCAATGTTTGTGTTCTTTTGTACTAATTACTTTCAGCATGCATGTCTGACATGGCTTCCAATGTCAATGGTCCTATAAATAGAATCGTTTGTGTTTTCTCAATTTTAGAAGCTGCTTTAACCATCTGCTATGTTTTCGAACTTCCACTTGTCTGGTTTTGAAAAATGATCTTTAACTTAGTTGTATAACTTCATGTCTACTTTCTCACCTACGTTTACAGCTTAGCCATGTTGTTCTATAACAGAAATATCTATTTCGAAACAGACAATGATATTTATGGCTGTTGCATATGCTACTTAACTTTCTTCTCACCTGATCGAACTGAATGCAGGAACACTTGGCAGAATCCAGTACTTTGGAGAGCTTGAAGATCACTGTTACTGGCGTAATGACTAAGGAGGTTAAGCTCTATGAACACCATGTAGATGCTCTCTTTGTTATGCTCTGGCACAAGAAGCAAGACATCAACTACTACGTGTGCATCATCAATAAAAACATTTGCCAAGCCAGGCCAGCGCATGGTAACCTCTAAAATATACTCTATCTTCCATATCACACAACACCCTGCCTTCATCTAAATTACTTGCTTTCTCATAAATGTATTTTCAGGTCCACTATATGGAAGAGAACCTGCTGGAGTACATTGATCCACATGATGATGCACTCATCATCAGGCTCGCGGAAGGGCATCTACTCGCCGAATGTCGCATTATACTAGGAACTTACAAGAGGGCCACTATCACCACCAACTGGTCCGAGTTTTGTCGTGGTGCCAACATTCGCGAAGGAGACATCTGCGCTTTTCATTTCAAAGTTACTGCAAAGCGCCGCCTTGCTCTCATCGTTTACTTCCTCTAGATGGACCATCAAAGACAACGCAAGTCGTATGTGAATATAATCTGGAACTCTTAAGTACTACTAATTATGCTCTATGATGTGATGAACCTACAGTCTACTTTTGGACGCTGCTATTGGGTGCTTTTGAAGATCCAACACCTATGTCGTTGACGTTACCTATGTAAACTCCGATGTTGTCACTTAATATCCGTAATGACACTCTTGTGTACAACTATTTATTTCTACTGCTATTCTCCGCTTCAAATGCATGTGGAAGGGGTGCCCACTAGCTGGCACCGCCCAACTCTCGCTCAGGAGGCGCGCTAAGGGCGAGTATTGGTTAATTGATTACTCTCTCGTTTCTGTTTGTCTCTGAATTGATATTTTTCTCTTGTCTGCATTTTACTAGATATTATGTATTGTATCACTACTGAAGGTGTTGCGGCCAACTACTGGAGGAGCTGCTGCCACATCAAGGCCAAGCACGGCTAGACTCCTACTACTACTAGGTGCTGCACGGAAGCCGTCCTGTGACTGACGATGAACGTTTGTCTCTAAATTATTGAGTCATTGATGTGATGTCTGATTTTTATGGTGCATCTTATTTTACTACGGAGTATATAATAAAATCCTATGCGATTTTTTAAGACGAAACCATAGAACAATTGTTCTACGGTGATTTTCCATTAATCAATATATGTAGAAAAAGAAATCAAAAAAATACAAGTAAACCTCTTCAAAGAGGATTTATCCAATTCCTAGCCTTGGGAACATGAAAAAGTTGAATTTGATGATCTATAATCTCTACAATCATCATAGATGAGTAGCCACCCAATCTTTGAATTTGTCCAAATGTTTTCCTATGATCCTATGTTGCAGTAGACCCAAATCTTCTTTGACCCAAAACTTCCAACAGTTAATACTTGGCAGCTCTTTTCTGAAAAATCTTTCCATTTCTCAACGTCCATATTCTCCAGCAGCCTGGAATAATGATGTCTAGAGCAAATTCTTTTGGTAGATGTGAGAATAAAATATAATATTATCAAAACTGGAGATGCCCGGTTTTTTATCAGGTACAATGCATTTCCAGCACTCTTGAGCAAAGATACAGTCCCAGAAAAGATGTCTTAGCGTTTCTTCAGTTTCTTCTCTGCATTGAATACAATTATAATCATCCAAATGCATGTTTTTCCTCCTCAGCAGATTTCTGATGTCGATTCTATCATGAAGAAGGAACTAGAAGAAAATTTTACGCCTTAGTTTGTTCGAAGTGTTCCAAACCCATTTGAATAACATATTTTTTCTGTCTTTGGCCAAATTGTATTGTACATTCTGATAGAAGATTATTTTGAACCTTGTACAACTCCTTTCCACTTATCATTTGATTGCACGTTGAAGTTCTCAACCACTATGGACTGAAGTTCACTCAATTGAGCATATACTAATTCTAAAAGTGGTGTATGTAGCAGCACATGAGGGTTTGGCTCTGCAATCCAGTTTGCAGCAGATATGGAATCCTTCTTTACAAAAGAGAATAATTCTGGGAATTTGATGGATAGAGGTGTCTCCAGCCATTTTTCATGCCAAAAAATGATAGACTTTCCATTCCCCATGGAGCATTGTAAATTCTCTTTGAATAGTGGTAGTAATTTCAAATGAGTTTTTCACCAACTTGAGCCCTCCATTCTTTTCCCTGGGAGTTGTGAGGTGTAATAAGTGTCCCATATAAGCTTTACCCATGGAAAATCCTCTTTATTAAAGAATTTATGGAGATTTTTCAATAGAAGGTTTTTGTTGTGCAATGCAATATCCAGAATACCTAACCCTCCTTGCTCCTTTGGTTAACAAACCTTATTCCAAGATATAAGAGGAGGTCCTTGATGTTCTTGTCCAAATTTCCTCCAAAAGAAATGCCATAGATACTTGTTAATTTGCTCTATAGTGCTTGGAGGGAGAGCCAAAGTGCTCATGAAAAAGATGGACAGGGCAGAGAAAACAGCTTTGGCCAGCAGTAGTTTACCATCATATGACAACATGCTGGAGCAACCACTCAATCTTCTTTCAATCTTCTGACATATGGGATTGAAATCTTCTACTCTTAGTCTGTGATCACTCAAAGGAAGCCCTAAGTAGGTGAAAGGGAGACTTCCTTGCTTACATACCAATTCTGAAAGAATAATGTCCAGTGTTTGAGGATTTACATTGAGTGGGATGAGCACAGACTTTGCATAGTTTATTCTTAATCCAGTTTGGGAAGCATAGTGTTGTAGAAGATTATTTACTTTCCCAATCTGATTAGGCACTGCAGGCAAAATCATCACAGTATCATCTGCATATTGTATGACAGGGAAATCAGGGTTTGCTGCATCTGCCATGGGATGTTGGATGATATTGTCATGCATGGCAGTGTTCATTATACTTTGAAGAAGGTCAGCAGCTAACACAAACAGCAAGGGGAAGACTAGATCCCCATGTCTAACCCCTTTTGCAGATAAACTACTTTCCAGGAACACCATTTAGAAGAACTGATGAGGTTCCTGAATCTAGTAACATTTTAATCCACATTAACCATCTGTTGCCAAATCGTCTAGCTTGCAGTATTTGTAGAATTGTCTTGTGCTCAATGAGGTCAAAAGCTTTCTCACAATCTAGTTTAAGGATTATAAGCTCCTTCTTTGATTGTGTGCACTGATGGATGAATTCAAAAGCCCATGCCAGGCTGTCTTGTATTGATCTAAATTTGAGAAATCCATACTGATTTGTATGCACAATTTTGAGAATCACTTTTTGAAGTCTGTTGGCAAGAAGCTTAGTGATGATTTTTATAGTGCAGTTCAGTCGAGAAATAGGCCCAAAATCTGCAGGGGGTAGAGGATTTTATTTTTTGGGAATCAGGGTGATGAAGGAGTTGTTTATGGAATGCAAGTTGATCCTTCCATGATAAAAGTCTTCAATCAGTTCATAAAAATCCCCAGCTATGATATCCCAACAAGATTTGATGAACTGACCATTAAAACCATCCGGACCAGGTGCCTTGTCAGAGGGCATTTCCTTTATTACTGCATCAATTTCATCTCTGGTAAAAGGTGTCTCTAACTCAGCCATATCAACAAGAGAAATTAGGATGCTGGGGAGGTCAAAAAATCCACAGTCTCACTTGTAGTTCCAAGTCTCTCTTTAAAAGACCTCTAGAGAATAGTTGCTTTTTCCTAGTGTTGAAAGTGCTCTTGCATGTGCTCATCTTGTAAGACAGCAATGTGGTTATTTCTATACTTGATTGTAGCTTTAGCTTTGAACAGTTTAGAAATCTCATCTCCAAATTCGACCCATCTGATTGTGGCTCTCTGTCTCCAATAAGTATTTTGAAACTCCAGTAAATGGACCAAGTGTTCTTTGATGATGTCTCTACCATTGGATTCCTCTAGGAAAAGAGGTCTATAATCTTCCAAAGTGTCAAACAGCAAAATGAGCTCCTTTGCATTTGTTATATTCTTTGTCAAGTTTGAAATGTTTTTTGCCCAAATTTTTAGTCCCTTTCTCAGTCATTTAAACTTAGTTGTGATTCTATGGGCAGAAGATTTAGCAGTCACTGGTTGTTCCCATAAGCTCTTTATTGTGTCTTTGAATCCATCCAACTGTACCCAATAATTTTCAAATATGAAGATCTTGGATTTTGGAATGTATGTGCCAATTTGTATAAGACAGGGGGTGTGATCAGAAATAGGCTTTGCTAGGCTTCTAGCCAAGGTGTTGGGGTAATTCAGAGTCCAGGCCTCAAAATAAAAACACCAATCTAATTTTACAGAAGAGGAGCTTCTTGCATATTACTCCAGGTATACTGTCTCCCATTTAAAGGAATTTCTACTATCCCCAAAGCACTTATTGCTTCATTGAAATCAATCATGTCCTGGTAGTTCCCCCCTGGTTTATTTCTGTCTGATGGGTATTTGATGTAGTTGAAATCGCCCATGATTATCCAATCAATGTCCTCTGGCATTTGAATGTCTTTAAGCCATTGCACAAAATCTTGATCTATGCCAACACCACAAACACTTTCGGAAACACATGTAGAGCATCTTTATATTCACCCAGTTACGTTGTGACGTTTGATAGCACACAAGGTGTTCTTCTGGTATTCGGGAGTGGCATAATCTCATAGTCAGAGGAACATGTATAAGTCATGAAGAAAGCAATAGCAGTAAAACTAAATGATCAAAGTGCTAAGCTAACGGATGGGTCTTGTCCATCACATCATTCTCCTAATGATGTGATCCCGTTGATCAAATGACAACACATGTCTATGGTTAGGAAACATAACCATCTTTGATTAACGAGCTAGTCTAGTTAAAGGCATACTAGGGACACTCTGTTTTGTCTATGTATTCACACATGTATCAAGTTTTCGGTTAATACAATTCTAGCATGAATAAAAGACATTTATCATGATATACAGGGAAATATAAATAACAACTTTATTATTGCCTCTAGGGCATATTTCCTTCAGAGACAAGTTCAACTAGTAGGGGGAAGGAAAAAGAGAAAGGAGATGCATTAATGGAGGTGGTGTATAGCTAGGATTAATATAGAAAGAGAGAAGATAGGTAGAATAAGGAGAGTAATGGGGGGAGAAGTAGTGAGGAAGAAGGAGAGAGGAGGTGGGAGCTAGGGGAAAGTGAAGGAAGAGAGGATGGGGGAGGGGGGAGGAAAAAGGTGGTATGGCTGCGGTTTAGCAGTAGCGCTGGGCGTAAAACGCGCTGCTGCTGGCAGAGGTGCTACTGCTAAGCGGGGCCCACCATGTGGCCAGGTTCAAAATTAGCAGTAGCGACTTTCAAAAAGAGTGTGCTACTACTATTACGTTAGCATTAGCGTTGTTTTCCTGGGCGCTCTACTTCTAAACCTAGCATGGCGGGAACGGTCGGTCAATTTTAGTAGTAGCGTCCTCCTACCGAGTCGTGCTACTGCTAATTTGGTAGCAGTAGCACCTGTTTATGAACCACACTACTGCTCATTAGCAGTAGCGCCTCTTTTTGTCCTGCACTACTGCTAAGTTTTGTGTATAAGATTTTTCCTAGTAGTTAGATACCATATGATACGGGGCTAGACCCGGTTTCGGCTGATCTTTCACGATAGCAGTGGATTCCCTCGAAGAAAACGAAGAACACGATGAACACGGGGAAGAACGAGGAGAAATCACAAGGGAAAACACTCAAGAACAAGTCCAATCACACATCCACTAGACTAACAAACACGGGTAAAGTTCATCCCAAATCCAAAGGATATGAGGTCTTAATGATCGTATGATGGGGATCCTTCCCTTGATCGGGGTCTTGATATCCACTTGGGGGATCTTCTCCGAGGAGGCCTTGGTCTCCAGTGGATTAGAGGTATGTGTATGAGAAAAACTCTATCTCTAAAATGAGCTAATCCTTTTCTAACCCTAAGAAAATGACCTATGAGTTATATAAGTGGTTGGAGGTGAGGGACGAAGTGGAGGGGCAAAAGGGGCATTCCCCGGCTAGCTCCCTGTTGAGCCCATGTGCACGGGTTAAGTTGGGCCCGTGCGCATGGGGTCTCATGCGCACGGGGTCTTTTGGGGTCCGTGCGCACGGGGTATCTAGGAACTCTCTGGATAAGCCGTGCGCACGAGATCTTTTTGGGCCCGTGTGCACGGGGTCTTCTGGATCGTGCATCTTCTTCTCACTGCTCGCCTATGTCTCCCTCGAGGTCTTCCCGTCCTTCTCCTTGGACTTGGCGAGCTTCCTTATTCTATGTGTTCTCCTCGTGGATGGTGTAGTTGTACTCTTCCGCTTGGGCTCCTCCTCGATGAATGTGTAGCTCTGCTCACACCTATGTATGCTACCAAGAGAGGGGTCAAGTAGTATACCATCCTCGAAGGGTACAAGTGGACACGCATAAAGGAGATGGTTCACTTTGTATGCATGAAGTAGAAGTCACACGTGTCACTTGGCGAACAAACTCTATACATGGTGATGTCCGTAGGATGCTCATCATCACTATACAGGGTACCCGGATGTACTAGAAGTGTGTAGTGATGCCAACTGGATCTCAGATGCAGATGAGATCAATGCCACTAGTGGATATATATTTACTTTTGGCGGCGTTGCAATCTCTTGGAGGTATCGCAAGTAGACTATCTTAACGAGATCTACTATGGAGGCTGAACTTGTAGTGCTTGACCCACCGACTATAGAGGCAGAGTGGTTGCGTGAACTCTTGAGTGATTTTCCAATGGTAGAAAAATCAATTCCGGATATCCTTCTGAACTGTGATAACCAAATTGTGATCACTAAGGTTAATACTTCAAAGAATAATCTGAAGTCATCAAGACATGCAAAATGGCATATCAAATCCGTTCGGAATTTTAGAAGTAAAGGAGTGATCGTCGTTGATTATATTAACACAACCAAAAACCTGGCAGATCGCTTCACAAAGGGACTGTCACGTGCAGTGATAGTGGAGTATAAGGGAAATGGGCTTGAGACCCACCTGAGTTGCACAACTACAGAAACCCGGCCTATGTGATCAAAGATCCCGTGAATTAAGAAAAGGGAAAAACAAGTTGTTGGAGCAACTGAAGAGAGTACATATGTATCTTCCATTTCTCGCTGAGATGAGTACTCTTACTACTGCATGGGAGTCTGAAATTTGTCTTAGTATGTTCTAAGACCGAATCACTTTGGCAAGATATTGTCCTGCACGGTATTCTTGAAAAATCACACCTATGTGAGCTTAGTTGTGAGGTCGCCGTACATGAGATTTGGGAGATCTCTAATGAGCTCACTAAAGGACTAGGGAGCACAAACGTAACGCTCCAAACCTTAGGCGTAGATCAAGGCGGCCTAGTATCGATGATGCCTTCAAGTGAATCTCTTCTACACAAGACTGGCAATTCAAGGCATTATCCATTGCCTAGTTGTAAGGTGAGTGGATCATGGAGTGCTAGGTATAGTACAACTCGAGATGGGTCTATACTTTAAAACTGGTATATAAAAGCTAGTTGAGAACAAATTGCGGACCTTGACTTCTTGGTGGGGATTGGTGGAATTCATGGGCCTTCTACTCAGATTGGGCTCAAAATCATTCAGAATTGGAGAGAAGTCAAGGAGGTGGAAAACCATGTGGGAGTTTAGTCCCACATTGCTAAGGGAGCAAGAGTTTAACTTGCATATAAGGAGGACTTTCATGCTTCTCTTGATTAGGCTGACTAAAGATGCTAAGTGTACACCATACGCACGCGTGTGCGCGCACGACCGCTCACATTTCGCATTTATTCACATTTAATTACGTGTGACTTATGACTTGTGACTTTGGGCTTTGGGGAGGTCAGCGCGACCGCGGCAAAATAAAATGCATTTTTTTTTATTTTCATCGCGCAATTTACTCTTATCCACCCGTGTCTGTCTCATGCACGAACCGAGGATAAACTCGCACGTTTACAAGTTTGTTCGTGATGGAGATATTCTAGGGGCGAATCCTGGGATGTAGGCATATCATGCTATGTGGGGGTTATCCATCTGAGTCTATAAGAGGGAGACGTCCCTCTTGACCAAGAGACCCAAAAAACACACAATCCTAAAGTGTTATCTTCTAAGCCGCCGCCGGTGACCTTCTCCGATCCTCTCAATGTCGTGCATCGGGGCGAGTAAAGCAGTAGTCTCCGTACTTTCCCCGGCATCGGTGACATGATAAAGTTTCTAGGTTGTGCATCTGCATGACTGGTTTGTCTTCCTCAACTACATCAACCACCGACTTCATCAACTCTCCATCGACGTCATCCGTCTACACTGTGATCGAATCATCATCAACCCCACTGTAAGAAATCATTGTTTGTTTGGTCATATTTTATGTGATCTAGCCCTGTTAGATTTCATCTATATGATCGGATGTGTAAATCTGTTAGAGCGATCCTCTTCATCCATATCACATAAATACTGAATTATATTAATTCTAGTACATGCTATATTTCCAACAATAATGTCGGCAAAGATACTAAGACCAAAACTCTTCTTAGGCGAACGAGAAAGAAAAAGGAAAAACTCTAAAGCAATCAGAATTGTTGGAGATATAACTAGTGGGTATAACCCGCCCAGGAGGGGTCGGGTCATACCACCAGTGGTTTAAGGCAAAGAAGCCCAAGATGGTGGTGCGTGAAGGCCCAAGACCCGAAGATGGCTTGAGGCCCACGGGTGTCAACTGCCATATGTGTAACTTGTATTGTAAGGCAAGCTTAGTTTGTACTGAGGCGGACACGTTGTGTATGAGCTGGCCGGGACTCTCTAAGCCGCCAGGCATCAACCTGCATATATAAAGGGGTGACCCGGCAGCGGGTTAACTCAAGAAACAATCGCTCGAGAGCTAGGTCAAGCGTATTCGCTCCTTGGTTACTGAGTCTCGAGAAATACAACCCTAGCTGGATTAAGGTTTTACCTCATCAAGGTGCTGAACCAGGATAAAAAACTCTCCATGTCCTTTGTCCCGTTTAACCCCTTCAATCTAACCTAGTTGCTATGGCTCCACACCTAAGTCCTAATTCTAGGGCATCTGTCGTGACAAATCCATGACAGCGACCATATATATGCACCAACAAAATTGACATCACAAGGAAATGAGAAAGGTTAGAAATGCCTCTAGGCGAAGGGAACAATGATCAAGCGCCGCCATTGCTGGATCCAACGACCAAAGATAAAATCATGGGGTTTCACTCTGAAGAGAAGACCCAAGCAGATCCTGGCGATACCAAATACAAGGTAACGACCTAAAGACACCATCATTACCAAGTATTACAAATTAGGGTCAGACTTTGGGTTTTCACCATAGGGCTCAAGAATGGGTATTCGAAAAGCACCACTAAAATCAAAGTCATTATGTGTTGTCGCCACCATTTTCTACGATCCTAGCAGCTACATGTGTAGCACAATCTTGAACTGAGATTCCATGAAAGTGAAGACCATGCCCTCATAAGCGAGCAGTCAATCCGCAACAAGTGCTAGTTGCTACCAAAGGCTCAGAACGACAAAGGTCACCTTCACACATGTGATGAAAATTGGTGAGGCTGGAAGGTCAGCGGCACCGCCAAAAATCCATTTGAGGACACTCTGGCAGTCCTGTATGATCCTCGGGCTCTGTGTTCTCATCTATTGTAGTCCAAAGTTTGTAATAGTCCAACAACATGTTTGGGAAGGAGAGTGGCAAGATGGTGATGGTGATTGTCGGTGTACTAAGGTAGGGGTACCTCAGTACCCCAACTTGTGCACGGGCAGTAGCAGCTTCCTGCGGCAGGGCCTACCACGCGCTTGCCGGAGACCTTTCTGCTCCATATAAAGCCATTCAAAAACAAAGTATACAAGACAGAAGATCAAGACCCCGGCAAGTGGAGCTTGTCGGGAAGGCCGTTCCAGGCACAAGATTACCTCGCTAGCACAAGACCCTGGCAAGAGGAGCTTGCCAGGAAGACTAGAAGATTACATTTCAGAAGACACGCCTCGGCGCAGCATGCGCCCCGGCAGGGCCCGGGGAGCGATAAGCTTCAGAGCCCGACAAGCTTCCGGGCCCGGCAAGGTCAAGGCCCCGGCAAGGTGCTTGCCGGGGAGAGTTATGTTGTGTGCCCGCGCTCCAGCTCATCGAACCACGCGTCGTCCTGGGGCCATTCCAGGAACGCGTGGCGGATGGCTGTGCAGCCTGGGGGACACGGTGGCACTCCACGGTGATGAAGCCATCGCTGTGGCAAACGGAGACGCAA
Organism: Secale cereale; assembly: GCA_902687465.1. Classification (NCBI taxonomy): domain Eukaryota; kingdom Viridiplantae; phylum Streptophyta; class Magnoliopsida; order Poales; family Poaceae; genus Secale; species Secale cereale. The sequence continues at coordinate 9,264,467 of LR738714.1, read as the reverse complement.
GGGCGGGCGCTTTTGGGGTCGACGGTGACGGGCATTTAATGCTCTTGTCCCCCACTGTCAAAGTAGGTGATGACCACTATTCATCCACTGTTCACGCACTGTTCCCGCACTGTTACAACTACCACCAAAGTTACGTTTTTACCCTTTCTCCTACGTTGACACCTGTCGGTGACCCCTTGAGCTATAAAAGGAGGCCCATGCACAACGTAGAAGGGGTTCGGAACCTAGATCGCTCATTCGCTCGGTGTAGCTAGTTCTTCAAGCTCCCGAGCTCCAACACTCAATAACAAACCAAGCATGAGTAGGGTTTTACGCGTCCATCACGGCCCGAACCTGGGTAAACTGCCCGCGTGCTCTCCACGATCTGCTCTTTGTGCTCCCTCCGCTCCCTTACCGTACGAACAAGGGGCTCCGGTCCCATAGGTGCTCGTGGTGGACAGTTTCCCCCGACATCTTTGGCGCGCCAGGTAGGGGGCGTCGAGGTTGTGCGAACCTGATCCGGCGTTCACGCGGGCGCATTCTTCATCAACCTCTCCAGCTACATCATCTTCATCAGCAACAACAGCATGGCCCCGAAGAAGAAGGCTTTGGAGGTCGGAGGCCCGTCCGCGTCTGTTCTACCGCCACCTGAGCCAACGGTGGGTGGAGGAGACGCCGTCGGAAGGGTGGTCGCCGACGAGGAGACTCGCGGCGCCACCAAATCCAAGGACAAGACGGACGACCGAGCCTCGGTCTCCGTGGATGCGCCACGTCCATCTCAGCAAACGACAACCCAGCAGCGCCGTGGTACAGGAGGTACCATCCGCTTGCTGGGGCAAGGGCAAACCGGAGGTTCGCGGGATGCTCCGGACCACCGTCTGGGCACGAGCAAGGTGCAGTCACCGGGGCGGGAAACTGCTCCTTCTAACCCTGTTAGGAGTCCGAGCATATCCCGCTCCTCGCACCGCTCGCCCCCGCTCCCCTCCTCTCCAGCAGAAGCACTCGCAAGAGCGCAACTGCTCCTCGACTTCCCTCCGGCGGCAGACAAGGCCGAAGACTGGAGGGCAACCATCCAGAGCCTGATCGCCTTCGCCAATAACGACACGCCGCAGCAGCCGGCGACCTCGCGGCCACGGCAAGTCGAGAAGACGAAGGCCGACGGCGACAAGACCGCCGGGGGTGCAACCACCGTGCACTCCCCGCCGCGGAAGCAGAAGACGCCTCCCCGCCGGATCAACGTCGACGACGACTCCACGGCGTCGTCGGATCCGCGGGCTCGTCGGAACCAGCGCCAGGTCCTTGACGACCGGCGACAAGAAGACGCTCGAACGACGATCGAGCGCCGCCGAGAAGCTCGGCGACAATCAGATCAGCGAGCTAGGACCGCTGTCGATACGCACGCGCCCGGTGAACCAGGCGACTTGCCGTACGCGGCAGGCTGCCCTGCGTTTACCCGTGAGCTGCGGCGTGTCCAGTGGCCCAGCATGAAGAATTTCAAGCCCGACGTACCGGAGAAGTACGACGGCAAGACGCACCCCTCGGAGTTTCTCAGCATCTACACCATTGCGGTGCAGGCTGCCGGGGGGCGCGACGAGAAGATACTGGCGAACTACTTCCCGCTAGTGCTTAAGCCGAACGTTTGTTCTTGGCTTATGCACTTGCCGGAAGGCTCCATTTCTTCTTGGGCAGATCTCTGCCACCAGTTTGTTGGCGCCTTCACGGGCGGCCACAAACCCCACGGCCAGGAGAGCGATCTCCACATCTTGGCCCAGAAGGAAGGAGAACCCCTGCGCAAGTACATCCAGCGCTTCAGCCGCGTGCAGCACAACATCCCTGACGTTCACCCTGCTGCGGTTATCAGTGCGTTTCACCAGAACGTACGTAACCGCCGCATGCGTGAGGAGATGGCCATGACCAAGATACGGGATGTTAGCGAGCTTTATGCTCTAGCTGATAAGTGCGCACGCGCCGAAGAGGGGAGGAGACTCCCCGGGGAGGATGCTGGCGCAGGGGGAAGCGACAGCGAGGATGCCGCCCCGGCAAAGAAGAGCCGGTGGCGGAACAATAGAAGAAAGAACAAGAAGGAAGTGCTTGCCGTCGAGAAGTCCGGCAAGGAGGCTCCCGCCAAGCAAGCACAGGCTGGCGGCTCCGGCAAGGAGCCTGCCCCTGTAGCGGCGGCCGACAAGCAGGATGGCTCCGACAAGCAATACTGCAAGATCCACTGCACCAAGGGCCACGACCTCTCCAACTGCAAACGCGTCGAGTATCTCGTCGAGCAGCAGAAAGCTGAGTACGAGCGGCGCGATAAGGAGAAGGCCCAAGGTGGCGGAGGAGAGCCGAGCAAGAAGCGGCCATTCAATGGCCGGGGAGGACGCCGCGGCAAGGCCAAGCAGCGGCAAGGTGACCGACCTCCCCGGGGCCGCGACAAGGATGAAGAAGACGACGACGATGACATGGAGGAAGATGACAACAGCGAGCAGGAGTTCCAGAAGGCCACGGAAGTCCTGTGCGTCGACGGCGGCGCCTCTCTGCATACTTCCCACCGCCAACTCAAGCAGTGGGTGCGGGAAGTAAATGCAGCAGAGCCGCCCGTGGAGTCGCGCAGGCTCCTCAAATGGTCCAGCACGCCCATCATTTTTGATCTTGAGGATCACCTTGACCGCACTACCGCGGTCGGGTGCTTGCCGATGTTGGTCTCACCAACCATCCGCAACCTCAAGGTCACCAAAATGTTGGTTGACGGCGGGGACGGGCTGAACTTGATCTCCTCAGCTGTGATCAAGAAACTCCAAATCCCAGATGGCGAGCTCGAAGAGACCGGTTCTTTCCAAGGAATAAACCCAGGGAGGAGCAAGCCCAAGGGGAAGATTACTCTGCCAGTGACCTTTGGCGGGGAGCTGAACTTCAGGACGGAGAGGATAACCTTCGATGTTGCCGATATCCCATTGCCATACAATGGGATACTTGGACGTCCTGCCCTCGCCAAGTTCATGGCAGCTTCCCACTACGCCTACAACGTACTCAAGATGCCGGGGCCGATAAGCGTCATTTATGTCCATGGCGACAAGAAGGACGCGCTTATCTGCGCCGACAAGATATACCGGGACGCAGCAGCCGTAGCGGAGAAGGACACACTTGCCGCTGAAGCTCCCGGGGGGAAGAAGACCAAGACCAAGTCCGGCAAGTGCTCTGGGACCCACTCCGGCAACCGCACCTCCTCGGAGTGCTGCACTGCCGTCGAGGACGTTCCATCGAGCTCCACCGGCAAGTACAAGAAGGGGATGGCCGCTCCTCCGGCAACCAAGAAGGTGTCCGCCAAGGAGGACGGCACTGGTGGTACCTTCACCATCAGTGCCACACTTGACAGCAAATAGGAAAGCGCGCTCGTTGCCTTCCTGCGGGCGAATGTCGATGTGTTTGCATGGCAACCATCTGACATCCCCGGTGTTCCCAGGAAGGTGATTGAGCACAAGCTTGATGTTTGTCCTCATGCGCGGCCCGTCAAGCAGAAGGTCAGGAAGCAAGCCGTGGAGCGCCAAGAATTCATTGCCGAAGAGATCAAGAAGCTAGAAGCAGCGGGCCTAGTTAGAGGCGTGATCCATCCGACGTGGTTAGCAAACCCAATCGTCGTGCGTAAGGCCAACGGGAAGTGGAGACTGTGTATAGACTTCACCGATGTGAATAAAGCATGTCCCAAGGATCCATTTCCCTTGCCGCGCATTGATCAGATTGTTGACTCCACTGCCGGATGTGAGCTGCTCTCTTTCCTTGATGCATATTCATGCAACCACCAGATTTTCATGGCCAAGGAAGATGAAGAGAAGACTGCATTTATCACTCCATGCGGCACGTATTGCTTCATACGTATGCCCTTTGGATTGAAGAATGCAGGCTCAACCTTTGCAAGGGTGGTATACACTGCTTTTGAGCCACAGATCCACAGAAATGTAGAGGCTTACATGGATGACATCGTGGTGAAGAGCAAGAGCAAGGATACACTGATCCAAGATTTGGAAGAGACATTTGAGAATCTGCGCAAGATCCAGCTTAAGCTGAACCCCGAGAAGTGCGTCTTTGGAGTCCCCTCCAGCAAGCTTCTCGGGTTCTTTGTGTCATAGAGGGGGATTGAAGCCAACCCCGACAAGATTAAATCCATCGAGCAGATCGAAGCCCCGAAGCGCGTCAAGGATGTGAGGAGACTTGCAGGTTGCGTGGCTGCCCTCAGTAGGTTCATTTCAAAGTCTGCAGAACGCGCCCTACCTTTCTTCAAAATCTTGAAGAAGGCATGTCCTATGAAATGGACTCCGGAAGCGGAGGCAGCGCTGCAGGACTTGAAACGGTACCTATTCTCCACTCCAATACTTGTCGCACCTAAGCCACAGGAGAAGTTGCTGCAGTACCTAGCGGTAACCAACCAGGTGGTTAGTGCTGCGTTGGTAGCGGAGAGGGAGGCCGATGAGGAGTCTACACCACCGGCAAGCGAATCCAGCGACAAGCAGGGGGCTGCTCCGGCAAGCTCTGGCCCCGACAAGGACAACTCTGCGCAGAAGGAAGGAGAAGTGCGAAGAAAGATGGTGCAGCGCCCGGTGTATTTTGTGAGTTCCCTCTTGCAGGGGGCTAGATCAAGATACTCCGGGGTGCAGAAGTTGCTTTTCGGCCTCCTCATGGCCTCGAGAAAGCTGCGCCATTACTTCCAAGCACATGAGATAACAGTGGTCACTCGCTTTCCGCTGAAGAGGATATTGCATAATCCAGAAGCAACAGGCAGGATCGTCGAGTGGGCACTGGAGCTGTCAAGCTTTGGTCTCAAGTTTGAGAGTACTTCAACAATCCAGAGCCGAGCTTTGGCAGAATTCATAGCTGAATGGACCCCAACGCCCGATGAGGAAGTTCCAGAAACAAGTGTACCCGTACAAGAAGCGACAAGTGAATGGGTAATGTACTTTGATGGTGCCTTCTCGCTGCAAGGCGCCGGTGCCGGCGTGGTACTCATCGCGCCCACTGGAGAACACCTCAAGTATGTTATCCAGATGCACTTTCCCAGGGAGCAAGCGACAAACAACACTGCTGAGTATGAAGGCTTGCTTGCCGGCCTCAGGATTGCGGCCGAACTTGGGATCAGGAAGCTGATTGTCCGGGGAGATTCTCAGTTGGTGGTCCGACAAGTCAACAAGAGTTACCAGAGCCCTTTGATGGAAGCTTATGTAGATGAAGTGAGAAAACTTGAAGAGCACTTTGAAGGTCTGCAGATGGAGCACGTCCCAAGAGCTCAGAATGACATTGCAGATGGCCTTTCAAAGTGTGCTGCGATGAAGTTACCTGTGGAACCAGGGACCTTCTTGCTCAAGCTAACTCAACCATCCGTCACACCATCAATTGGGAAAAGTAAGAAAAGAAAGTTGGTCTCCGGCGACTACTTGCCGGCGGATCTCCCCGAGGCCGCCGCCAAGGTCCCCAAGATCAACGATCAGAATGCTGAGGAACAGTTTGCTCCTGCAGATCCTCGGATCTGTACAGTTGAAGCAAGCGTTCCCGACAAGCCTCGTCCCGGCGAGCTTGCCGGGGGACCATCCGCTCCGGCAGAACCAGAGGTTCTTGCCGTAGAAGCTGAGGTTCCCGCAGCGGCCCTCATGCCTTTAGTCCTTGCCGTTGAGCCTCGGGCTCCGGCATGGGCGCAGCAGATCGTTCGTTTTCTGCAAACTGGAGAACTTCCCGACGACCCAGAAGAGATAGAGAAGATAACCAGGCAGTCAAGTATGTACCAGTTCGTGGATAACGAGCTGTACAGAAGAAGACTCAACGGTGTCAGGTTGAAGTGCATCTCCAGGGAAGATGGACAGAAGCTGTTGGCAGAAATACATGGAGGCATATGTGGCCACCACATTGGCGCAAGGGCACTTGCCGGGAAGGCGTTCCGGCAAGGGTTTTTCTGGCCAGAAGCCCTCCAAGATGCAACTGCACAAGTAACCAAGTGTGAAGCGTGCCAGTTCCATGCCAAACAATTTCATCAGCCAGCTCAAGCTCTCCAGATGATCCCTTTGTCCTGGCCCTTCTCGGTCTGGGGGCTCGATATCCTCGGCCCTTTCCCCCGTGCTGTCGGGGGCTTTGAGTACTTGTACGTTGCAATCGACAAGTTCACAAAGTGGCCAGAAGTGGAACCGGTGAGAAAGGTGACAGCACAGTCAGCGGTCAGGTTCTTCAGGTCGATTGTTTGCCGTTTCGGAATCCCTAACAGGATCATCACCGACAACGGTACACAATTTACTAGTCGCACCTTCATGCAGTACGTCCAAGACCTTGGCGCCAAGGTCTGTTTCGCTTCTGTTGCTCACCCGAGGAGCAATGGTCAAGCGGAGAGGGCCAATGTTGAAGTGCTGCGCGGACTCAAGACAAGGACCTTTGACAGGCTGCGCAAGTGCGGAAGAAACTGGATAGAGGAGCTACCGGCAGCTCTTTGGTCAATCAGAACGACACCAAGTCGAGCCATCGGACAGACACCCTTTGCTCTAGTCTATGGAGCAGAGGCAGTTCTCCCCACGGAACTCGTATACGGATCTCCTCGAGTGCTCGCCTATGATGAGCTCGAGCAAGAGCAACTGCGACAAGATGATGCATTGCTCCTCGAGGAGGAACGTCTTCAGGCTGCTGTACGAGCTGCTCGATACCAGCAAGCCTTGCGCCGCTATCATAGCCGCAAGGTTAAGGCCAGGAGTCTCGAGGAAGGCGACCTTGTTCTTCGGCGTGTTCAGTCCGCCAAGAATTCCAACAAATTGACGCCGAAGTGGGAAGGCCCTTATCGGGTGAGACAAGTCACAAGGCCCGGAGCTGTCCGCCTTGAGACCGAAGAAGGCTTACCGGTGAGCAACTCCTGGAACATAGAGCATCTTCGCAAGTTTCACCCATAAGGCGCGGTTGCCGTGATCCGCTCCGGCAACCACCTTTTGTACAAGCCTTGTCGCTGTTGCATGTAACCCTTTGTACAAAGCCGGGCGCAGACCCCGTGCATCAGTAAAGCTTTTGAGTTTTGCGCTATTTGCCTTTTCCATGCTTTTCTTCGATATTTGCATGCGTTATTTGGCATCTTGTGCAACACACGAGTCCGGTAAGCATTAGCACGCCGAAAGGCCATATACTTGTTTCCCTCTTCTTTTTCTTTCCCTCTTAAGCAGAAGTAACGTTCCTCGCGCACAAGTTTGCCGGGGGGGAAGGAGATGGAGGACGAACCAAGTGCTGTTCAAGAAAGAGAAGCCTTACCGGGAAGCAAGCAATATATGAAAGCTAAGTTACCAGAATTTGAGCAGTTCAAATTTTTAAAGTTTTAATTATCTTCCTTGAACAACCACACTTTGTATGGAAAACCTGTGCGCGGAGGAACCTACCCGTGGCTAGCCGCACCCTTATCTTGTTTTCGAGTACGCTCAATGACCTAAGTGAGCTGCGACAAGTGTCGCGCCCTTGTTTCGTTTTCGAGTTCACTCAGCAAGCTAAGTGTGTTGCAACTAGCTGCGGCAAGGTTGCTTGCCGATAAGACCTTGGCCAGCAGGCTGCTCGGAGTCCAGTACTCAGCGCTCGCGGCAAGGGCCCCTTGCCGGCAAGTTCCCTAGAAGCGTAGGGTTGAAGGCATACAAAGTAGAGGACCAAAACAAGGGAGATAACATTGCACTGATTGATCAAAATAAGATAATATATTACAAGGGATAACTTGTCGCAATGACTAATAAGTTCATATACATGGCACCCCATGCAGCAGCAAAAGAGATAAAGAAAAGGAGGCCTAATCTACGCGGTCGCCTTCAACCCTGGAGATCTTGTTCACCTTGGCGATAATATGGGCGACCTGCGCCTTCAGCGCCTCCATATCCGCGTCGGCCGGCAAGCTGCGGAGAACGTTGACGAGGTTTATACCAGGATTGCGGTACACTATCTTCGTCAGAACGCGCTCCAGAGTTCCCGCGCAGAGCTGGCGTGACTCCTCGGCCAGTTGCGCGGGAAGCTTCTTCTGTAGATTTGCAAGTGCCGGCGCGACCCCTCTGAAGAAGAGACTGAGCTTGGCGTTGTGGGGGAGGTTTGGATCCGGAGAGTATATGAGATGCTCAACCCTCAGCGCCATCAGCTCCTTGTCGATGCTAGCTGCAGAAGCCACCAGGTCTTCGGTCCATACCTCGACGGTCTGGCGGAAGTTGTTGGCCGCAGTGGTGGCGCTCTCCACCAAGCCTCGCTCCTTGCGGAGCTCGTCCTTCAGCTTGGTTTCGCGGTCCCGAACAGCGTCAAGAGAGTCCTTCAGCGTGGAAACCTTCAGCTCCAGATCTGCAATCGAGTCCTTGGCGGCTTTCAGCTCATCGCCTTGCTTGGAAAGGCGCACCTGGAGTTCAGAGTTAGTGTGGGCGTCCTTCTCGCGCTCTATGTTGAGCGCGGTGACCCTCTCCGTGCTCGCCCTCAGGAACTCCTCCAGCTGCGCAACCTTGGCCTCGAGGTCCTTCTTGGCGGTCTCCGCGGTGGCTGCGGCGGCCTTTGCTTCTTTCAGTTCCCCGCCAAGGGCCTGCTCCCGGGCGGTAAGGTCTTCCTCGTGAGCGTCGAGGTTGACCTTCCGTTGGGTGAGCTCTCCTTCTCGCCGAGACAGCGCTTCTCCGGCGAGTCGCTGCTGCTCCTCGGCCTCAGCTTTCTCCAGAAGCCACTCCTGGTACTCCCCAGCAAGCCTCTCGCGCTCCTCCGCCAAGTCGCGGAGAGCCGCTTGGTTGGCGGCGCGGAGCTCCGCCACGCGTTTCTCCATATCAGCTGCGGCCTTGGCGGTAAGGGCCTCCCGAGACTCGAGCTTCGCCTGCCTGGCCCGGTAAAGGGCCAGGAGCCGGTGGAGTAACTTCTCCTCCTCGGGCTCGTCGCTCCCGCCAGGCGCCTCGACAATCTTCAGCCCCGCGGAGGCGAGGACCTCTCCATCAAAGGCCTCTCCCTCCGCGGGGGCTCGCGACGAGGATCCCCACGGCACCTGAATGAAGACGCCGTTGGGAGCCTCGAGATAGAAGCCCGACTGCTCCTTGCCGGCGGAGGGGTCGGCGGCCGGTGCAGCACTCGATGCTCCTGCCGCCTCCGGGCCGGCAGTGCGGTCGCCGTCCCCCTCCTCGGCCGCAGCGTCTGCGGTTGGAGCAGTCTCCTCCGCGGCGGGCTCGTCGGCTCCCGCCCTGCTGTCAGTAGCAGTGGCGTTGCCGTCGCCGCCGCCCGCCTCCTCCTCGATGACGACCTCCGTCTCCATCTGCTCTGGGGGAGGAGGATCTAGAAGAAGAAGAAAAATAAGAAGTTCAAGCAAATATCCAAAAAAAGACAAGTCTAAGAAAACAAGGTTGCAAGACTTACCTTGACGGACTTCGTCGACGGCGGGCTCCCTCGCCGGGGAGCTCTCCCTAGGCGGGGTGGCCGCCCTCGCCGGGCTGCTCGCCCTTGGCGGGGTACTCGCCCTTGGCGGAGTACCCGCCCTTGGCGGAGCACTCTCCCTCGCCGGAGAGTTCGTCCTTGGCGGTGACGGCGGGGCCTGCGGCTCCTCGGGAGTGGTCTCCGGGTGCTCCTGTGGCTGCGGCTCCACCTCTACACAAGACAATCAAGACCAAACAGAGCAACAAGATGTTAGTACAAACAAAATCCTCAAGCGCGCCCGACGAGCGGAAAAATCGAAACCAGACTTACGCTGGGGGCTGCGCTGGGGGCTGCTCCTCGGAGCAGCGCTCGGGTCCGGCAAGCTCGTCGCCGGCGCGTCCCCTGTCGCCGTGACGGGCGAGTCGTCCTCGACCTCGACCACGGGGACCTTGGCCTTCTTCGCCGCTCGCTGGGCCAGGGTCCTGAAATCAAAGCAAGAAGCAAGATCAGAATCAGCAAAGAAATAATCAAGACAGAATTGAAGAAGCTACAGAATACAAGTCCTTACTCCTGTTCCTCGTCGTCGTCGTCGTCGCTCAGGGCGGAGAAATCGAACTCTACCTGAGGCGCGTCCGCGCGAGGAGCGGGAGGAGAAGGCTCCCTCGGGCGCCTGGCGGTCCCCGGGGCTGGGGGCTGCGAAGACCCGGCCCCTGTGGACGCCGAGGCCTGGGGAGCAGGCGGAGCAGCCGCTCCGCTCTGAGAAGACCCTCCTCCGCTTGGCGCTGACGTACGGGGCGCCTCCGCCGTAGCCTGTGTGCGGGGCGCCTCCGCCGCGGTTGGTGCGCCGGGCGCCCCCGTCGCGGCTTGGCTCCCCCGGGTAGCTCGCGCCACCCGGCGAGCTGGTTGTTGTCGGGGCGCCTGCGCCCTCGTCGCCGTCGTCGCCTTGCGGAGGCGCTTCAGCGGAGATCGCCTGGGACTTGCCCGAGGCGGGGAGGTCTCCGATGACGAAGAGGCGTCGTCGTTGAGCCCCAGTGACCCACCGGAGTCCTCGCCGGCCCCGGCATCCTCCTCCTCCTCCTCCTCGGCCGGCTCGCTGGGCCCAGCGCCCTGCCCTGCGGCCGTACTCCCTCCGGCGCCTCCGCTCCCTCCGGCGCCTCCGCTCCCTCCGGCGCCTCTGCTTCCTCCGGCAGCGTCGCCCCTCGCGGCGGCCTCGGTCACGATCCCGGGGATCCCAGCATACCTCAGAGAGGGGACCCCGGCGAGCTCGTCGGGCGGAAGCTTAACCAGCCTGCGGATCTCCGCCTCCTCTGCTTGGCACGACGCTTCCGCAGCCTCTGCCTCTTCAACTGTGAACCCGAACTCTCCTGCCGCTGCGGCTGCGGCGGCCTCTTCTACCCGGGAAGCTATATAAGCAATCTCCCGATCAGTGGTGGCCCGGGTGAGACCCTTGATCTCCTCCTTGTTCTTCGGCACCTCCACCAAGTTGTCGAAGAAGCTCATGATGGCATCCGGCTTGGGCGCAATCCATGTTGGGTCGACGCCGTGCGAGTCGCATGCGGGCATCATTGCGCGTAGGGGATCCCGGGCCGTGCTATTGCACAGGAGCACCACTCCCCGGGGAGCTCTAAACCACTCTGGGTGGGCCGGGTCGTGCTTAAAAAGTTCCTGGACCATCCCCTTCAGCTCCAGCGACGTGAAGTTGAAGTTCAGCCCTGGGCGCAGTCTCATAATGTCCGCCGCGTTGCCGTACTCCCATGCTGGCCTCTTCCTCTCTTGTAGAGGGGCAATGCGGCGGCGGAGGAAGTCTGCTCCTACCTCTCCGATGGTCAACTTGGCTACCCGGAGACGAAGAATTCTGACAAGGGCGACGTTGAGCTTGATGTCGTCCGAGTCCAGCTCACTCCAGTCCCTGCCGCGCACTATGGCTGTTGTGCGCGGCGCGGTGAAGGGCTGCGGCTCCTCCTCAACTACCCAGCACCAATCCGCACGCCACTCCTCCCACTTGCCGCGGAGTTCCCCTTGAAGATAGGACTCCTTCTTGTTCAAGCGGAATACCCAAGAGATACCTCCGGAGAGGGGAGCGCCGGCCTCTACTCTAGGCGTAAAGAAATGCCTAAAAAGTGCTACATTTGGATAGATCCCTATATAGTTTTCGCACAGATGTGCGAAAACCGCCATCGTGAGGATGGCGTTGGGGGTGAAGTCTAGAAGGTGGAGGTTGTAGGTGTTCATGATATCGCAGAAAAATTCAGAGAAGGGAGGACAAAGGCCGCAGTGGAAGAAAACAGCGAAGAAGAAATACCCGCCGGGGTACATATCCTTGGCGGCGGCGGGATAGACTCTGGTCCGAGGATGCGCCTTGGTCTTCTTGGCCCAGAACAAGTAGTACTTGTTCCAGAGCTCCCGCGCGCTGAGCCTCGGCGCGAAGACGACATTCCTCTTCCGCAGGAGAGCAAGCCTCGCCGCCTGCTCGGATTTCTCTTTCTTGGTCTTCTCCGCCTTCGCCTTCTCGGTCTTCGGGGCCATGGCGGAGGCGGCAAGGGAAGGAGAGCAAGGAGTCCGGCGGCGCCGCAGATGCGTGAGACGGCGGAGGAGGTGTGGAGGCGGAGCGCAGAGGGGAATTTCTGGAGATGGAAGAAGCAATGAAGACGAAGTAAGGTAACGGCCCCTGCTTCCTCTGCTTTTAAGGGAGAAGTGGGGGACGCTCCGCATTTCCCATTAAAGAACGTGGCCACGTTCTCTCCCACGACACCGCAATCGACGCGTGCCGTTACGGAGGGACGCGGCGGATGCGGAAGGGGATTCGGCGTGCCGTGGGCCGCGCGTGCCCGAGCACTGTTTTGGGCCTGGCCCAACAGCGCTCGGCACCGTGTGTGGCCCAGGCCCGGGGGCTCCTGTCGGTGTACTAAGGTAGGGGTACCTCAGTACCCCAACTTGTGCACGGGCAGTAGCAGCTTCCCGCGGCAGGGCCTACCACGCGCTTGCCGGAGACCTTTCTGCTCCATATAAAGCCATTCAGAAACAAAGTATACAAGACAGAAGATCAAGACCCCGGCAAGTGGAGCTTGTCGGGAAGGCCGTTCCAGGCATAAGATTACCTCGCTAGCACAAGACCCTGGCAAGAGGAGCTTGCCAGGAAGACTAGAAGATTACATTTCAGAAGACACGCCTCGGCGCAGCATGCGCCCCGGCAGGGCCCGGGGAGCGATAAGCTTCAGAGCCCGACAAGCTTCCGGGCCCGGCAAGGTCAAGGCCCCGGCAAGGTGCTTGCCGGGGAGAGTTACGCTGTGTGCCCGCGCTCCAGCTCATCGAACCACGCGTCGTCCTGGGGCCATTCCAGGAACGCATGGCGGATGGCTGTGCAGCCTGGGGGACACGGTGGCACTCCACGGTGACGAAGCCATCGCCGTGGTAAACGGAGACGCAAGGGCGGGCGCTTTTGGGGTCGACGGTGATGGGCATTTAATGCTCTTGTCCCCCACTGTCAAAGTAGGTGATGACCACTATTCATCCACTGTTCACGCACTGTTCCCGCACTGTTACAACTACCACCAAAGTTACATTTTTACCCTTTCTCCTACGTTGACACCTATCGGTGACCCCTTGAGCTATAAAAGGAGGCCCATGCACAACGTAGAAGGGGTTCGGAACCTAGATCGCTCATTCGCTCGGTGTAGCTAGTTCTTCAAGCTCCCGAGCTCCAACACTCAATAACAAACCAAGCAGGAGTAGGGTTTTACGCGTCCATCGCGGCACGAACCTGGGTAAACTGCCCGCGTGCTCTCCACGATCTGCTCTTTGTGCTCCCTCCGCTCCCTTACCGTACGAACAAGGGGCTCCGGTCCCATAGGTGCTCGTGGTGGACAGTTTCCCCCGACAGTGATGAAGGCGGCAGTGGAGGTGAAGATGGCGGTGCATGAGATAGCACCAACATTGTTGGGGGCTTGTGCTTTTTCTTCCATGTCTTAGACCTTCCTCTATGGTGAAGATGTATATTGATGCCACAATGGAAGTATGTGGGCCTGAGATAGATTCATGGCGGAGAGCTGGAGAGAGAGAGAGAGAGAGAGAGAGAGAGAGAGAGAGATGCTAGGGTTGGTGTCTCCATGCATGGGATCTAGAGGAGCCCCAAGCCCTCCTAGCACCTTCGTTTTCTTTCATGGATCTTTGTAGCGACCACACCTCAAACAGTATGATCTCTGTGCATCAGTGTCATCCCTGGATCAGTAATGCTGACACGGACAGTACTTGAAGGATTTATAACAGAGTAGCAATCACACACTTATTACATCGAAAGTCTCAAAAGAGAACTTATTACCATAAAAATGCTTAAGACCATCTAATAACAATAACCGCGGAAGGCTTGGAAGATAAGTGAGTCCATCAACTCCAACGGCATCACTGAGTATAGAACCACGACCTAAAAGCACCTTACTCGTCATCTGAAAAGTCTGCAACATGAACGTTGCAGCCCGAAAACGGGTTAGCACATGGAATATGCTGGCAAAGTAACGCATAGAGAGTAATGAAAGAGTAAAGCTATGCTACATGCATATTTGGCTGGTGGAAAGCTCTATGGTTACAGTTTTTGCATAAAGCCATTTTTTCCCTACTGCAAAGGAATAGATTTTCATTTAACTATCATGGTAGTTGAAACATCATTGAGAAGGTACCTCCAACTCAATCCCAATTAAGGTAATCATTAACCCAACAAATTAATTTTTAAAGTGATGAGATGCACATGATAATCCAAGTACTAGATAATCAAAACGTCCATAACCGGGGACACGGCTAACCATGATTAGTTTGTACACTCTGCAGAGGTTTGTGCACTTTTCCCCACAAGACTCGATCTCCTCCGTTGGGATTCTCGCACTACATGATGTTTCAGAAACGGATGACTGAGACATAGTCTTTCAGAAGCGCTAGCACCTTACGATCGGGTAGACCCTACCAACCTACATCCCCTACATCTGCTAGTCCACCACTATAAGAGTTCGCACGACTTAGTCAACTATGCTAGAGCCCATAGTAGCTTGTGGCTGCACACGGAAGTTTCTAGTATGAAATACCTCATGATCCCTTTGAGCATGGGTGGTGGTCGATAAAGAAAACAGACAATCACTGGAGTACCCAGGTGCCTCAATCCACTCAGATGTGTGTTCAAGTTACCACCTTAAGTAAACCATTAATTTAACAATCTCACATATGTCATGGATACACTCACCCAATCCACGTCTACTAGCATAGCATAGCATGATAAGCAAACGTAGAAGTAACACCCAAGGGTTTGATAATAAAACAGGTAATAGGTACTACCTCATCTTGAATCGCCTAATTCCGATAAACGAGCGAAAACTTATACTAGAACGAAAATCGGATCAGAAATCGCGATCAGAAAATAACCGCGGAAAATTCGAGAAAAGAAAAACGGACGAACAGATTAACGAACAAACGTTCGTTAACTGAAACTAAATGACGAATTCGTTCGTTAAAACGAACGAACGGGCGAACGCTCGCTGAACAGCTAACCGAAAAAAACGACCTAATCTAAAAAAACGAAACTAGGGTTTCTAAAAATAAAATAAAAACCGGATCGGTTTCTTTAGAAAACCGGGGCGGCGGGATGACTACCTCGGCTCGGCTCCGGCGGGGCTCCGGCGGGCTTCCGGTGCGGCGGCGGGGTGGCGTGGGCTGCGGGGCCGCCGCGGTGGCGGTGGGAGGCAGCGGCGGCGGCTGTTGCTGCTGCTGTGGCGGGGC
>LR738714.1:9210572-9242965 GCA_902687465.1 Secale cereale | reverse complement strand
CCCCCCCCCCCCCCCCCCCCTCGATCCTCATCCGTCCCCTATCCGCCCGAAGAAGCTCTCCACTCCGCCGTGAGGATCACTTCTGATGCCCCTACCGCTGCAAATCAGGGGAGAGGACCACCACCTAGCCACCACAGCCGGACGCCTCCATCCCAACATCCGACGGACGAGCTTCTCCACCCATCTGAGCTGCCCCACCACAAGGTACCTCGCTGAAGGTACTTTTGAATGTTTTACAACCATTATTACTATAAATGATTATCAAAACTTCAAAATTGTTGTATTGCGAGCATGTCTTAGTATATTACTATATGAGGCCATTGATAGCTACACACACAAAAAGCAAATATAATGTCTAATATAGCCCAAACCAATCACATTGTTAGTTGGCACCGTGGAGTGAACCTTTTATTCTAGTTAGTAAATAATAGATTAATTGGTTTTGCGGCCTCGGCAAATAGCAAAGGTAGTAGATACATGGGCTTTTTAACACTAGGTAATAATTTTTTTATGTTATTTCATTGAGGAAACCCCTAGGTTGATTTTCCCTCATGACCCTAACTTTCCCTTACTGCAACAGTGGAGGGGGGGAGAGCAGGTGGTGAGATAAGGGGAGCAGGTAGATAGGCGATGAATCCAGATGAGATTCCCCACTGGTAACATCCAGCTTCTCTCTCCATAACTTTGTGAATGTTATGCTAGATGGTTTTATGATGTATGTCAATTTGATTTTTTGGGTGGCTGCTGTTGTTTCAGGTTTAAATTCGTTCCCAACTCGAAGTCTGTGGATGGAAAGAGGTTGCGGCAATCTGCAACGCCTGTTGACCCCGTGTCCAAGGTGCTCGACGATGATAACCTTCTCATTGAGATCCTCCTCCTAATCAGCTACCCCACCACCCTCATCTGCGCAGCTCTCGTCTGCAAACGATGGTTATGTCATGCCTCTGACCCTGCCTTCCTTTCCCGCTTCCACAAGCTCCACCCGCCCTGCCTCCTCGGCGTATATGTCAAAACCAGGGCGAACCGCTCACGCTTTGTGCCGATGCTACCGCAGCCTCCAGAGATTGATGCACTCATCAGTTGCGCGAGCTCCATCCTGGATGCACATAAACTCATCTTGGATGACTGGAATGACATCATCTTCACCAAAACATTTAGCAACTGCGATGAAGAACCCAAATCAATACATATAGTGCGCAACCCGCTCTGCCCTGCAAGAGGCATGGTTATCGTACCTCCATTCCCATGCTACGGACACCAGGACGGCAATTTCTACAAGTTCTGTCAACTCATATTCGAAGAAGTAGGTGACGGCTTGTCATACTTCTGTGTGAAGAGTGGACTTTATAATGATGGAAGAAAATCTACAGTGTACGTTTATACGTTGCAAGAAGGTGTTTGGTGCTTGCATACCTCAGCAACGACACAGCTTCCTTGTCGGCCACAGATCCTGAATTCTCTGCTTGTTGGCAATAAAATCTATATGGCGTCCACCCAAAGTGAAATTCTTGTGTTGGATTTGACAGCCTCTAGTTTCTCCACATTTCAAGTCCCACAAGGGTTGGTTATTGGTTACAAACGAACCATGTTGTCACGGGCATATGATGATTCTGGTGTGTATCTCATTCATTTAAACGGGCTTCAGCTTTGCATCTGGCTGCGCACAGGGGACAATTGGTTGCTGGTGGATACCATATGCTTGCGTGAGATGTATGCTAAATTGAGGATGCCCGATCTCACAGATTGGGTGTGGATAAACCAGGTGGGGGTAAATGCTGAGTTTGTTTTCTTGAAGATGGGTCGATGCCTAGTCTATGTGGGTATCAAGAGCAGGAAGTTGTGTAAAGTGTATGAGATGACAAGCGATGATCGATGGTTGGGTCGTGTCCATCCTTGTATGATGATCTGGCCTCCCGCATTCCCTGAGCTCAAGGATGGTCCTGCAAGGTTTGTCTTTTGGCCATTGCGTGATGTTATTATATTTTGTTTTTGTGTGGTCGCATTAGAAGCATAGATGAAACATTTATAATTGGAGGATGAGGGTGTCCCCTGTGTGTGGGTGCTTGGTCGGCATGCTGGGAAGGAAAATAGAGGAATTAGGAATAAGTATGCGAATTTAGAGGAGTGGGGGTTTGCTTATGAACTGTGATCCTCAAGATATCATGTCTTAGATTGTTAATGTCGATTGTTTTAGGAATGTTGTCGTATAATAGAGTTAAGGGGTTTTCCAGGAAGCATTATTGTGTTTCTGCGTCAAACATTTTACACTGGCTTGCTTGTGTTTATGCATCTCTTCCTATTGAGATGTATCGCTACAAACTTCTTGCTCTTATATGATAAGGGTATAATATTATAATCTACCAACTTGCGCAATTGGTACCTAGTTGATGTTCCTTTCACCCTCCTCCATGGACATCATGTATGTTTTAGTTGGCATTTAGGATGAGTTCTTATCATTTTGACTTTTTCTTTGTGTGGGATAATCATTTGACCTTGTTGTACAACGAATTGTCTTTTCACTTGTTTTGATCTTGTCACCGTTAATTTTCGCCATCCTTATTATTGGTTTTTCTTGCTTGGAACAGCGATGTCATGTGAAGACAAGGAAGGCCTTGGATAAAAGAAGAGCGAACTGCGGCTGGGTCGTGCGGTAGCGAGAAACCCTCGTCTTAGAGAAGCGAGTGCATTATATGTTTGCTATGTTTTGAGTCGGAGACAAGTTATTGTTCGGTAATGGATTGGGATGGTGGATAAAACTGGATCGGGTGCTCCTATTATTGTTTTGAATAGACATGTATGTTTGTTTTGAACAAGTTGTGTTTTTTTTACTTTCCAGTGTACTTCCCATTGCAAAACCTATGGTCGACTCTGTTAGCAACGTGCATGTGGTATCGATCTGCTGATCATATTGGAGGCATTAGCATTTGTTGCCAGGAGTAACAATAAGACATTTATTTTAAACAGACCTTTGTATGTTTCTGTTTCTTGTGGAGTAACAAGAAGATACTTATGGAATTACAGGAGCACAACATCAAAATCGAATGACCGTCAAGAAGATAGTTATAGATTACTTGGTTGTAATCCCTTGTCGTTCTTTACTCGATGGTATCTATATATAAGCCCCCCACCTTGTTTTTCAAAACAAAAAAATTATTTTGAGTTGGACACTGAATTTATCTTCCCTTGTTGCAGAACATGACATCTTGCTTTATTATCATATCAAATTTCTCATTTACCTCAATCTACTTCTGGTAGTAGTCCATCTGGCCCAACTTCCTGGGCTGGAAGTAAGTATCCAAACTTCCTGATGTTTTTTTCCTCAAAAGAACCCCCACTTCCACTAGAAACAACAGTCTCATGAGCTTTTCTTTTTCCCTAATCCACATTAAATGGACACTTGCCGATATATTGGTCAGTCTTTTACATGGTTTCACTACTATAACCATTGCGAAATAATATATCTGTATATATTTATAAACATTGCAAAGATAAAAAACCAGGGGAAGTAATGGACACTACTTGATCATCTCTGTATGCAGGTATATATTGCAAAGATAAGAAACTAACATTAGAATTTGTCCACCTAGGGGGAAGTTAGTCGTAATATTAATAGCCATTCTTGATAAGGCAGCAGAGCAGAGCATCTGAGTTTCAAATTAGAAGATTATGATCTGCACTGAAAGGACTCCCCCCTCCTCCCGCAACACTGCCGCGGGCGTCCGAGAGGAAACCCTAGCGCTGCAGCCGCCACCCCCCTCCTTCTCTTCCCCACCCCTCCCTCACCGCCACCAGGGGGGCATGAGCGGGCGATGCCCGGTCGTAGCCGGCGATGGTGGGGCCCTTTCGTCTCCTTGCGCGGGTGGTGCGGCGCGGGCCGGATCTTGCCAGCTTGGATGTTACGCTCGATGCCGGGCGTAGCGGTGCGGCGGCGCTTCGGAGTGGGCCGGCGACGGTGGCGTGGCGTCGGGCGGCGGGCGGCATGTTGGTGGTGCAAGTCGACGGTGGCTGCCTCGCAGCAGCACCTCGGCGCCATGCCTCACGCTGCAGGTCGTGGGCGACTGGGTCACGGGCGGCCCCTCTTGTCGTGGATCTCTCGTGGAGGGGCGACGCGGCAACGGTGGAGGTGGGCGGCCCCGTCCAGACGGGCCCTTGCGGCTAGACGGCGACGCTCGGCATGGGAGGGCCTCCCTGATGACCTCTCATGGTTGTGGCTTCAGCGGTTCCGTGCTCCCTCGTCCTCAGCAGCGGGCAGTGGTCAGCGCTCTCTTGCGGATCTGGGCATTCGGCTTCAGGGGCGAGACAGTGGGTCTCGAGGGGGAGCTTGTAGGAGGGATGGGTGCACCGTTGCGTGCCCTGTGGCCGGCGCAGAGGTGCCAGTCATGGTCGTAGGCTGCTTCTTCACCTCCCCCTTCCCCGGCCAACTCGGCACGTTTCCTCTTGAGGCAGTGGTCGCCGGTGGTTCTGAGGTGGTAGGGCTCGTGGATCTTGTCCAAGGCGTGACCTTTGGGGCTTCTCGGGGTGGTCCGGTGGCGGGGTGGCAGCCCTGGTGTTGGTAGTCGCATTGATCATAGGCGGACTGCGTGACGGATGCGGGCGAGCAAGCATGGCCGCTTGGGTGCATGGCAGCAGGTGGTTGGCGGATCGGGGATGCGACGGATGGGTGGAGCACCGGGGTTCATCACTTACCTGTCCGTGCACAAGTCGATGGTGGCGGCGTCCGCGGACGTCGTGTTCCTCCTTACATGCTCCGTCGTGGTGCTCCCACTCCTCCCGTCTAGCTCCGGGTGCAAACCTAATCTATGGATCGGACGATGGCGACGGTTCGTGGTCGTGCCTTTCTTGGAGGCATTGTCTTGGAGCCCTCACTCCGTCGTGGTCTGTTGCACTTCTTCACGGACGATATGTCATCTTGATGGTGGTCTTTGTCGACTACAAGTGGTTCCTTTTGCTCATTTTGTTGATATTTGATAGCATTGAGGTTGTGGGTCGGTGCCCGGCATTCTTGTACCTTGCGTTGGGTTGTGTGTGGCGTGCGTCTGTATTGGTTGTTTGGATGTAGTGCTGGTGCTTTTTATATAAAGCGGGGGGAAACCATTTTCGGTAATTAGAAGGTTGCTCATCTCTGGAGGGTGGAGAAAGAGGCTTGTTCGAGAAACAATCAATGGCATGTGCACCAGCAGAAGCTCCACGACGCAACCGGCAGGAAGCAGTCCTCGATCTGCGGCACGGAGGTCACCAGTGACGGTGAGTAAGATGGGCACCCATCATTAAAACCTAAAAGAGTCGCGCAAAGGGCGAACGCTCATCGTAGCCACGTCACCGAGGCGCACTGTTCGGGGAGGCCAATCTGGATCGAGCTTTGCGCTGGCCTCTGGTTCGCGTTTCACAGGAAGCTTCCTTCCCACCCCCTCTCGCTTCGTCGCTAAGAAAGAGGGAGACAAACACTTTCATCAGGTAACACCTCCTCCCTCCCGTGAAACCTTTCCTCGATTAAAATAGCCAAAGAAAAGGAAATAAACTTCCGCCCCTCTCCCCCACGCTACCTTCCTTCCGCCGCCGCCGCCGCCACCTCCTCCCGTCCATGATCCTCCGGCTCAGTCGTTCTTGCCTCCAGAGGAAGGGCCCCTTCTGAGACCCACTTCTCCCCCAGGTCAGTTCGTGTGGGAGTCGTTGTCGTCCTCTTCCCTAGGTGTGCGACACCGGAGAGAGCAACAAGGATGTCCAGCAGTCCATGCCGTCACCGTCCTACCTCATCGTGTGGCATCGAAGAGAAGGACGAGGAGGTTGAGCAGTCCGTGTTGTCTTTGTCATCGCCTGATCTGGTTAAAGTTGGAGGTAAGTAGCTTCTTTGGGTTCATCCATTTATAGGATTCTATGAGTTGTGTTTTGATGATCTTGATGTTGCCACCGTCGGCCGCCTCTAGCGCAGCCACAAGTTGGCGCAACCTTCCCCGGCCCCCACCCTTGCCCACAAGGAAAAAGACTAGGTTGCGCTTTCCCCACCCCCACAATACCGTCTGAGTTGATCTGAAGCCTGCTAAGGACGGGGATGAGGTGGGAGTGGAAATGTGAGTTGTCAGTAGATGGGAGGCGATGCCGTTGGTATGGGTCACACAGGTGTTGGGGTCGACACAGAGCACCGGCAGAGGGTGCCGTTTTTCTCACGTGACTCATCAGATCCGACCTTACGCTGGCGCCGGCTCTTGATGGAGCCGTCAGACTGCGGCCCGGTGCTTAGTCCATCGTCCATTCATTCCTCTATACCTCGCACATATTTGAATTAGTTTTTGTTATCCATCCATGGATGATTACTGTAGAATAGAATCCTGGTAGTGCTCTTGATTGGAAGTGCCATCGTGGGTTTGAGGATTGTGTAAAAGCTCACCTGATCACTGTATTTGGATGGTTGCTTTAGATTGGTCTGCTTTTGGCTGTAGATATTCTGACCAGTTTTAACCTTGGACATGGAGTGTCTAGCTTGGCACCATGTTACTGTACTTTGTGGGGGACACATGAAGCATGTTGATGTGTTCTAAGCATTTCTTGGTCTTATGCTTGTTAGATTTTTACTGGAAACCTTTTTGTCCTTGTGCTTTACCATTGCCAAGTTCAACACTATGTCATGTGCATTCAGTACAGAACAATCAAACCTGCAGTTTTTCGACTTTTAGTTTTGCATGGATCATTAGTAATATTTTGTTGTATTTGGGTTGGTACTAGGACTGTTAAGTAAGACTATAGGGTCTCTTGTTAATTTTCGTGAGTTTGTCATTTTCAGCAAAGCAATCGTTCATATCTTGTGCTTTCGTTTTAAAAGAAAGTTGTGTTGCTACCTTTTTTTGGTCGGTGGACATTGACTGAGTGGATTCTTACTATTTCCTACTATTTTTCAGCATCCATGGCTTGTGCAAATCATCAATCATCATGTTCGATGTTACCACCTGGCTAAACTACAAGAACGTTCCCACATGGCACAGAGACATCTGTAGGTAGAGTATATATGCTCACCGAGAATATCTCCAGTTTCCTCCTAGCTCCTATTCCATTAGTTGTCCTAAATTGATCTGACACATCTCTTGAATTATCCTTTGTTGCAACCAGGGTGCGAGATATGTAGCTCTGTTGTACAAGTCCTGATACTAACAGTTTCACAATAATTATTAACATCCCTATTCATGGCATTAATTATTTATTTCTAGAGATTTATTTCTCATAGCTATTATATTATATCCTTGTGCATAAATTAATAATTTGTTTAATGATATCAGGCATTCTTATCTGGCAGACCAGGCAGGTGGCGACAACCATTTGGATGAACAGAAGCATGATCTTTACAATAAAGCACAAAGTTTGTCAGACATTCTTGATAAAGAGTCAATATATCTAACTATCCAAGGTGTGCCTGATTATATTAAATGTTGTTCTCCTGCTTCCTTGACATATAGATGGTTTTCAGTAACACCTCATCTCTATGTAGCTACCATTGATGAAGCACAAGATTGTCAAAATATGCAAAATCATATTTCACTGGCTAAAATGTTAGAAGTGAACCAGGAAGTTAGTACCGTCAAAGGTAAGAGTGTAAGGGGATCTCAATCGTGTAAAATCATATTACTCAGTTAGAGCTTCCTAGGAGTTGTTCGTGCTGTTTTAGCAAAAACAATTGGTAGGAGTAGATCTCAGTATGCAGCTTATTGTTGTACCTACATTTTTCTACTCTTTTTGTTATCTCCATGTATTCATCCTATAGTTATGCTCATGTCTTTGCTCCTACACCAGATGTATTTCATGAATGTGCACTCTACCACTGTTGCTAGAAGCAGCAACATACTACTTTCAGAGATATCATGTACTAATTTCAGTTATATTACATAGTTATCCATTAGCCTTTGTTAACTAGATTGAAAAGTGAAATATTAGTTCTTCCCAGGCAGCTAATTAACAACTCCTCTCTCTCTCTCTCTGGATTGTTAGATGGGTTAATATTAATATGAGGTGTTAGTTCTGAACTTATTCCTTTCTCTCATGAAGTTATTCTTTGTGCAGGTGCGTCGACATCAAGTGGGCGGATATTCTTTTCGGTAAAATATGACCCTTTGATTGATTTGGGTTCATTACTCAACTTTGTACTGCTTCCTCATATGACTGCCACCTCCATAAGTCTCATTTGGATTCAGTTCTATATTATTGTTTGTTTCCAAGTGTGCCACTCGGGTTTCTGATAATTGTAGTGGCTGTCCACGGAGTGGTGTAAGGTGGTGTTGTTGTGTGACATTGCAGCTGCCAGAAAGATTCAAGCTCTATTTGAATTTAGTCCATATGTTCTTTTGATTTTGCTTTTGTATTATTAATTGTATTCGTCGCTTCATGTTTATATGTGTTATGAATATTCACCTAGAGCGATAATCTACAAGAGGAGATTTATACTTGTTTCTCAAGTATTTTCACTAAACTAGTGATTACTCTCAGCATCCCTGTCTGACACAGTTTGCAATGATACTGTTGTGTTCTACAATATCATATTTCTTTATCTCTTGCCTTCACCTCTTCACTACTTTTACTTAATCAATGTTTGTTTTCTTTTGTACTAATTACTTTCAGCATGCATGTCTGACATGGCTTCCAATGTCAATGGTACTATAAATAGAATCATTTGTGTTTTCTCAATTTTAGAAGCTGCTTTAACCATCTGCTATGTTTTCGAACTTCCACTTGTCTGGTTTTGAAAAATGATCTTTAACTTAGTTGTATAACTTCATGTCTACTTTCTCCCCTACGTTTACAGCTTAGCCATGTTGTTCTATAACTGAAATATCTATTTCGAAATAGACAATGATATTTATGGTTGTTGCATATGCTACTTACCATTACTCTCACCTGATCGAACCGAATGCAGGAACACTTGGCAGAATCCAGTCCTTTGGAGAGCTCGAAGATCACTGTTACTGGCGTAATGAGGTTAAGCTCTATGAACATTATGTAGATGCTCTCTTTTCTATGCTCTGGCACAAGAAGCAAGACATCAACTACTACGTGTGCATCATCAATAAAAACATTTGCCAAGCCAGGCCAGCGCATGGTAACCTCTAAAACACACTCTATCTTCCGTATCACACAACACCCTACCTTCATCTAAATTACTTGCTTTATCCTAAAAGTATTTTCAGGTCCACTATATGGAAGAGAACCTGCTGGAGTACATTGATCCACATGATGATGCACTCATCATCAGGCTCGCAGATGGGCATCTACTCGCCGAATGTCGCATTATACTAGGAACTGACAAGAGGGCCAC
This sequence comes from Secale cereale, assembly GCA_902687465.1. Lineage (NCBI taxonomy): Eukaryota > Viridiplantae > Streptophyta > Magnoliopsida > Poales > Poaceae > Secale > Secale cereale. The sequence continues at coordinate 9,233,670 of LR738714.1, read as the reverse complement.
TATCACCACCAACTGGTCCGAGTTTTGTCGTGGTGCCAACATTCGCGAAGGAGACATCTGTGCTTTTCATTTCAAAGTTACTGCAAAGTGCCGCCTTGCTCTCTCCGTTTACTGCCTCTAGATGGACCATCAAAGACAACGCAAGTCGTATGTGAATATAATCTGGCACTCTTAAGTACTACTAATTATGCTCTATGATGTGATGAACCTACAGTCTACTTTTGGACGCTGCTATTGGGTGCTTTTGAAGATCCAACACCTATGTAGTTGTCGTTACCTATGTAAACTCCGTTGTTGTCACTTAATATCCGTAATGACACTCTTGTGTACAACTATTTATTTCTACTGCTATTCTCCGCTTCAAATGCATGTGGAAGGGGTGCCCACTAGCTGGCACCGCCCAACTCTCGCTCAGGAGGCGCGCTAAGGGCGAGTATTGGTTAATTGATTACTCTCCCGTTTTTGTTTGTCTCTGAGTTGATATATTTCTCTTGTTTGCATTTTACTAGATATTGTGTATTGTATCACTATTAAAGGTGTTGCGGCCAACTACTGGAGGAGCTGCTGCCACATCAAGGCCAAGCACGGCTAGACTCCTACTACTACTGGGTGCTGCACGGAAGCCGTCCTGTGACTGACGATGAACGTTTGTCTCTAAATTATTGAGTCATTGATGTGATGTCTGATTTTTATGGTGCATCTTATTTTACTATGGTGTATATAATAGAATCCTATGCGATTTTTTTAAGACGAAACCATAGAACAATTGTTCTACGGTGATTTTCCATTAATCAATATATGTAGAAAAAGAAATCAAAAAAATACAAGTAAACCTCTTCAAAGAGGATTTATCCAATTCCTAGCCTTGGGAACATGAAAAAGTTAAATTTGACGATCTATAATCTCTACAATCATCATAGATGAGTAGCCACCCAATCTTTGAATTTGTCCAAATGTTTTCCTATGATCCTATGTTGCAGTAGACCCAAATCCTCTTTGACCCAAAACTTCCAACAGTTAATACTTGGCACCTCTTTTCTGAAAATCTTTCCATTTCTCAACGTCCATATTCTCCAGCAGCCTTGAATAATGATGTCCAGAGCAAATTCTTTTGGTAGATGTGAGAATAAAATATAATATTATCAAAACTGGAGATGCCTAGTTTTTTATCAGGTGTCGGTGTACTAAGGTAGGGGTACCTCAGTACCCCAACTTGTGCACGGGCAGTAGCAGCTTCCCGCGGCAGGGTCGACCACGTGCTCGCCGGAGACCTTCCTGCTCCATGTAAAACCATTCAAAAACAAAGTATACAAGACAGAAGATCGAGACCCCGGCAAGTGGAGCTTGCCGGGAAGGCCGTTCCAGGCTCAAGATTACCTCACTCGCGCAAGGCCCTGGCAAGAGGAGCTTGCCAGGAAGACTAGAAGATTCCATTACAGAAGACATGCCTCGGCGCTATATGCGCCCCGGCAGGGTCCGGGGAGCGACAAGCTTCAGAGCCCGGCAAGATCCCGGGCCCGGCAAGGTCGAGACCCCGGCAAGGTGCTTGCCGGGGAGAGTTGTGCTGTGTGCCCGCGCTCCAGCTCATCGAACCACGCGTCGCACTGGGGCCATTCCAGGGACGCGTGGCGGATGGCTGTGCAGCCTGGTGGACACGGTGGCACTCCACGGTGGTGAAGCCATCGCCGTGGCAAACGGAGACGCAGGGGCGGGCGCTTTTGGGGTCGACGGCGACGGACATTAAATGCCCTTGTCCCCCACTGTCAAAGTAGGTAGCGACCACTGTTCATCCACTGTAGCTCCACTATTCCCGCACTGTTACAACTACCACCTCTTTTACATTTTTACCCTTTCTCCTACGTTGACACCTGTCGGTGACCCCTTGCACTATAAAAGGAGGCCCATGCACAACGTAGGGGGGTTCGGAACCCAGATCGCTCATACGCTCGGTGTAGCTAGTTCCTCAAGCTCCCGAGCTCTCCAACTCAATACAAACTAAGCAGGAGTAGGGTTTTACGCGTCCATCGCGGCCCGAACCTGGGTAAACTGCCCGCGTGTTCACTACGATCTGCTCTTCGTGCTCCCTCCGCCCTCTTACCGCACAAACAAGGGCTCCGGTCCCATAGGTGTTCGTGGTGGACAGTTTCCCCCGACATCTTTGGCGCGCCAGGTAGGGGGCGTCGAGGTTGTGCGAACCTGATCCGGCGTTCACGCGGGCGCATTCTTCATCAACCTCTCCGAATTCGTCAGCTTCATCAACAACAGCACCATGGCCCCGAAGAAGAAGGCTTCGGAGGTCGGAGGCCCGTCTGCGTCTCATCCGCCGCCACCGGAACCAACGGTGGGCGGGGGAGACGCCGTCGGAAGGGTGGTCGCCGGCGAAGACACTCGCGGCGCCACCAAATCCAAGGACAGGACGGACGACCGAGCCTCGGTCTCCGTGGACGCGCCGCGTCCGTCTCAGCAAACAACAACCCAGCAGCGCCATGCCACAGGAGGTGGCATCCGTTTGCTGGGCCAAGGGCAAACTGGAGGTTCGCGGGACGCTCCGGGCCATCGTCCTGGCACGAGCAAGGCGCGATCGCCGGGGCGGGACCCTGCTCCTTCTAACGCTGTTAGAAGTCCGAGCATATCCCGCTCCTCGCGCCGCTCGCCCCCGCTCCCCTCCACTCTAGCAGAAGCGCTCGCAAGGGCGCAACTGCTCCTCGACTTCCCTCCAGCGGCAGACAAGGCCGAAGACTGGAGGGCCACCATCCAGAGCCTGATCGCCTTCGCCAACAACGACTCTCCACAGCAGCCGGCGACCTCGCGGCCGCGGCAAGCCGAGAAGACGAAGGCCGACGGCGACAAGACTGCCGGGGGTGCAACCACCGTGCACTCTCCGCCGCAGAAGCAGAAGACGCCGCCCCGCCGGAACAACGCCGACGACGGCTCCACGGCGTCGTCGGATCCGCGGGCTCGTCGGGACCAGCGCCAGGTCCTTGACGACCGGCGACAAGAAGACGCTCGGACAACAATCGAGCGCCGCCGAGAAGCCCGGCGACAATCAGACCAGAGAGCTGGGAACGCTGTCGACGCGCGCGCGCCCGGTGAACCAGGCGACTTGCCGTACGCGGCAGGCTGTCCTGCGTTCACCCGCGAGCTGCGGCGCGTCCAGTGGCCCGGCATGAAGAATTTCAAGCCCGATGTACCGGAGAAGTACGACGGCAAGACGCACCCCTCGGAATTCCTCAACATCTACACCATCGCGGTGCAGGCTGCCGGGGGGCGCGACGAGAAGATTTTAGCGAACTACTTCCCGCTCGTGCTTAAGCCGAACGTTCGTTCCTGGCTTATGCACTTGCCGGAAGGTTCCATTTCTTCTTGGGCAGACCTTTGCCACCAGTTTGTTGGCGCCTTCACGGGCGGCCACAAACCCCACGGCCAGGAGAGCGATCTCCACATTCTGGCCCAGAAGGAAGGGGAATCCCTACGCAAGTACATCCAACGCTTCAGCCGTGTACAGCACAACATCCCCGACGTCCACCCTGCCGCGGTTATCAGCGCGTTCCACCAGAACGTGTGTAACCGCCGCATGCGTGAAGAAATGGCTATGACCAAGATTTGGGATGTCAGCGAGCTCTATGCTCTAGCTGATAAGTGCGCACGCGCAGAAGAGGGGACGAGACTCCCCGGGGAGGATGCTGGCGCAGGAGGAAGCGACAGCGACGACGCCGCCCCGACAAAGAAGTGCCGGCGGCGGAATAACAGAAGGAAGAACAAGAAGGAAGTGCTTGCCGTCGAGAAGTCCGGCAAGGAGGCTCCCGCCAAGCAAACACAGGCTGGCGGCTCCGGCAAGGATCCTGCCCCTGTAGCGGCGGCCGACAAGCAGGACGGCTCCGACAAGCAATACTGCAAGATCCACCGCACAAAGGGCCACGACCTCTCCAACTGCAAACGCGTCAAGTACCTCGTCGAGCAGCAGAAAGTTGAGTACGAGAGGCGCGACAAGGAGAAGGCCCAAGGTGGCGGAGGAGAGCCAAGCAAGAAGCGGCCATTCAATGGCCGGGGAGGACGCCGCGGCAAGGCCAAGCAGCGACAAGGTGATCGACCTCCCCGGGGCCGCGACAAGGATGAAGAGGACGACGACGAAGACATGGAGGATGAGGATAACAGCGAGCAGGAGTTCCAGAAGGCCACGGAGGTCCTGTGCGTCGACGGTGGCGCCTCTCTGCACACCTCCCACCGCCAGCTCAAACAGTGGGTGCGCGAGGTGAATGCAGCAGAGCCGCCCGTGGAGTCGCGCAGGCTCCTCAAATGGTCCAGCACGCCCATCATTTTTGATCTTGAGGATCACCCTGACCGCACCACTGCGGTCGGGTGCTTGCCGATGCTGGTCTCACCCACCATCCGCAACCTCAAGGTCACCAAAATGTTGGTTGACGGCGGGGCCGGGCTGAACTTGATCTCCTCTGCTGTGATCAAGAAACTCCAAATCCCAGATGGCGAGCTCGAAGAGACCGGTTCTTTCCAAGGAATCAACCCGGGAAGGAGCAAGCCCAAGGGGAAAATCACTCTGCCGGTGACCTTTGGCGGGGAGCTCAACTTCAGAACTGAGCGCATCACTTTCGACGTCGCTGATATTCCATTGCCATACAATGGAATACTCGGCCGTCCCGCCCTCGCCAAGTTCATGGCAGCTTCCCACTATGCTTACAACGTACTCAAGATGCCGGGGCCGATAAGCGTCATCACTGTCCATGGCGACAAGAAAGATGCGCTTGTCTGCGCCGATAAGATTTACCGAGATGCAGCAGCCGCAGCAGAAAAGGACACACTTGCCGCTGAAGCTCCCGGGGGGAAGAAGACGAAGACCAAGTCCGGCAAGTGCTCTGGGGCCCACTCCGGCAACCGCACCTCTTCGGAGTGTTGCGCTGCCGTCGAGGACGTTCCATCGAGCTCCACCGGCAAGTGTAAGAAGGGGATGGCCGCTCCTCCGGCAACCAAGAAGGTGTCCGCCAAGGAGGACGGCACTGGTGGTACCTTCACCATCAGTGCCACACTTGACAGCAAATAGGAAAGCGCGCTCGTTGCCTTCCTGCGGGCGAATGTCGATGTGTTTGCATGGCAACCGTCTGACATCCCCGGTGTTCCCAGGAAGGTAATTGAGCACAAGCTTGCTGTTTGTCCTCATGCGCGGCCCGTCAAGCAGAAAGTGAGGAAGCAAGTCGTGGAGCGCCAAGAATTCATCAACGAAGAGATCAAGAAGCTAGAGGCAGCAGGCCTAGTTAGAGGTGTGATCCATCCGACGTGGTTAGCAAACCCAGTCGTCGTGCGCAAGGCCAACGGGAAGTGGAGACTGTGTATAGACTTCACCGATGTGAATAAAGCATGTCCCAAGGATCCATTCCCTTTGCCGCGCATTGACCAGATCGTTGACTCTACTACCGGATGTGAGCTACTCTCTTTTCTTGATGCATATTCAGGCTACCACCAGATCTTCATGGCCAAAGAAGATGAAGAGAAGACTGCATTTATCACTCCATGTGGCACTTATTGCTTCATACGCATGCCATTTGGACTGAAGAATGCAGGATCAACATTTGCAAGGGTAGTGCACACTGCTTTCGAGCCACAGATCCACAGAAATGTAGAGGCTTACATGGATGACATCGTGGTGAAGAGCAAGAGCAAGGAAACCCTGGTCCAAGATTTGGAAGAGACATTTCAGAACCTGCGCAGGATACAGCTCAAGTTGAACCCCGAGAAGTGCGTCTTTGGAGTCCCCTCCGGCAAGCTTCTCGGGTTCTTTGTGTCACAGAGGGGGATTGAAGCTAACCCCGACAAGATTAAAGCCATTGAGCAAATCGAGGCCCCGAAGCACGTCAAGGATGTCAGAAGGCTTGCAGGTTGTGTGGCTGCCCTCAGTAGGTTCATTTCAAAGTCTGCAGAACGCGCCCTACCTTTCTTCAAAATCCTGAAGAAGGCAGGTCCCATGAAGTGGACACCGGAAGCGGAGGCAGCGCTGCAAGATTTGAAACGGTACCTATCCTCCACTCCAATACTTGTCGCACCTAGACCACAGGAAAAGTTGTTGCTATACCTAGCAGCAACCAACCAGGTGGTTAGTGCTGCGTTAGTAGCGGAGAGGGAGGCCGACGAGGAGTCTACACCACCGGCAAGCGAATCCAGCGACAAGCAGGGGGCTGCTCCGGCAAGCTCTGGCCCCGACAAGGACAACTCTATGAAGGAACAGGAAGAGGTGCGGAAGAAGATGGTGCAGCGCCCAGTGTATTTTGTAAGTTCCCTTCTCCAGGGGGCTAGATCAAGATACTCCGGGGTGCAAAAGTTGCTTTTCGGCCTCCTCATGGCCTCGAGAAAGCTGCGCCATTACTTCCAGGCACATGAGATAACAGTGGTCACTCACTTTCCGCTGAAGAGGATATTGCACAACCCAGAAGCAACAGGCAGGATCGTCGAGTGGGCACTGGAGCTGTCGAGCTTTGGACTCAAGTTTGAAAGTACTTCAACCATACAGAGCCGAGCTTTGGCAGAATTCATAGCTGAGTGGACCCCAACAAGTGTCGCGCCCTTGGTTCGTTTTCGAGTTCACTCAACAAGCTGAGTGCGTCGCGACTAGCCGCGGCAAGGTTGCTTGCCGGTGAGACCTTGGCCAGCAGGCTGCTCAGAATCCAGCACTCAGCGCTCGCGGCAAAGGCCCCTTGCCGGCAAGCTCCCCGGGAGCGTAGGGTGAAAAGCATACAAAGTAAAGGACCAAGACAAGGAAGATAACATTGCACTGATTGATCGAAATAAGATAAATATCTTACAAAGGATAACTTGTCGCAATGATTAATGAGTTCATAACACCCTATGCAGCAACAAAAAGAGATAAAGATAAAGGAGGCCTAATCTACGCGGTCGCCCTCAATCCTGGAGATCTTGTTCACTTTGGTGATAATGTGGGCGACCTGCTCCTTCAGCGCCTCCATGTTCGCGTCGGCCGGCAAGCTGCGAAGAACGTTGGTGAGGTTTATGCCGGGATTGCGGTATACAATCTTCGTCAGCACACGCTCCAAGGTTCCCGTGCAGAGCCGGCGCGACTCCTCGGCCAGTTGCACGGGAATCTTCTTCCGAAGATCTGCAAGAGCCGACGCGATTCCCCTGAAGAAAAGGCTGAGCTTGGCGCTGTGAGGGAGGTTTGGGTCCGGAGAGTAGATGAGATGCTCCAGCTTCAGCGCCAGCAGCTCCTGGTCGATGTTGGACGCAGAAGATACCAAGTCCTCGGTCCACACCTCGACGGTACGGCGGAAGTTCTCGGCCGCAGTGTTGGCGCTCGCCACCAAGCCTCGCTCCTTGCGGAGCTCCTCCTTCAGCTTGGTTTCCCGGTCCCGGACGGCGTCGAGCGAGTCCTTCAACGTGGAAACCTTCAGCTCCAGATCCTCGATGGAGTCCTTGGCGGCCTTCAGCTCGTCGCCCTTCTTAGAGAGACGCACCTGGAGTTCGGAGTTGGTGTGGGCGTCCTTCTCGCGCTCTGTGTTGAGCGCGGCGACCCTCTCCACGCTCGCCTTCAATGACTCCTCCAGTTGCGCGACCTTGGCGGCAAGCTCCTCCTTGGCGGTCTCCGCGGCAGCCGCGGCGGCTTTCGCCTCCTTCAGCTCTCCGCCAAGGGCCTGTTCCCGAGCGACAAGGTCTTCCTCGTGGGAGTCGAGGTTGACTTTCCGCTGGGTCAGCTCTCCTTCTCGCCGGGACAGCTCCTCCCCGGCGAGCCGCTGCTGCTCTTCGGCCTCGGCCTTCTCTAGCAACCATTCCTGGTACTCCCCAGCGAGCCTCTCGCGCTCCTCCGCCACCTCGCGGAGGGCAGCCTGGTTGGCGGCGCGGAGCTCCGCCGCACGCTTCTCCATCTCAGCGGCGGCCTTGGCGGCAAGGGCCTCCCGGGAAGCAAGCTTCGCCTGCCTGGCCCGGTAAAGGGCCAGGAGCTGGTGAAGCAGCTTCTCCTCCTCGGGCCCTTCGCTTCCGCCGGGCGCCTCGACGATCTTCAGGCCCGCGGAGGCGAGGACCTCTCCATCAAAGGCCTCGCCCTCCGCGGGGGCTCGCGATGAAGAACCCCACGGCACCTGGATGTAGACGCCGTTGGGGGCCTCAAGGTAGTAGGCGGATGGCTCCTTCTCGGCGGAGGGGCCGGCGGCCGGCGCAGCGCTCGATGCTCCTGCCGCCTCCGGGCCGGCAGTTTGGCCGCTGTCCCCCTCCCCGGCCACTGCATCTGCAGCCGGAGCGGTCTCCTCCGCAGCCGGCTCGGCGGCTCCCGCCATGTCTTCAGCGACAGGGGCGTCGCCGCCGCCGCCCTGCGCGCCCTCCTCCCCGATGACGATGACTTCTGTCTCCATCTGCTCGGGGGGAGGAGGATCTAGAAGAAGAAGAAAAAGCAAAAGAAGTTCAAGCAAATATCCAAAAAGAGACGAGTCCAAGAAGACAAAGTTACAGAACTTACCTTGGCGGACGTCGTCAGCGGCGGGCTCCCTCGCCGGAGAGCTCTGCCTAGGCGGAGTGGCCGCCCTCGCCGGGCTACTCGCCCTTGGCGGGGTACTCGCCCTTGGCGGAGTACCCGCCCTTGGCGGAGCGCTCTCCCTTGCCGGGGAGTTCGGCCTTGGCGGGGACAGCGGGGCTTGCAGCTCCTCGGGAGCGACCTCCGGATGCTCCTGAGCTTGCGGCTCCACCTCTACACAAGACAATCAAAACAAGACAAAAATGTCAGGATATTAGCACAAGGACAAATCCTCAAGCGCGCCCGACGAGCGGAAGCACAAAAAACCAGACTTACGCTGGGGGCTGCTCCTCGGAGCGTCGCTCGGGTCCGGCAGGCTTGGCTCCGGCACGTCCACAGTCGCCGCGACGGGCAAGTCGTCCGCGACCTCGACCACGGGCACCTTGGCTTTCTTCGCCGCTCGCTAGGCCAAGGTCCTGAAATCAAAACAAGAAACAAGATCAGCATCAACAAGAATCAAGATGGTGTTAAAGAAGATGCAAAGCCTCGAGTTCTTACTCCTGTTCCTCCTCGTCGTCGTCGTCGCTCAAGGCGGAGAAGTCAAACTCCACCTGAGGCGCGTCCGCGCGGGGAGCAGGAGGCGAGGACTCCCTCGGGCGCTTGGCGGTCCCTGGGGCTGGGGGCTGCGAAGACCCAGCCCCTGTGGTAGCCGGGGCCCGGGGAGCGGGCGGAGCCGCCGCTCCGCTCTGTGAAGACTCCCTTCCGCTCGGCGCTGACTTGCGGGGCGCCTCTGCTGTGGCCTGCTTGCGGGGTGCCTCTGCCGTGGCCTGCGTGCGGGCCGCCTCCGCCGTGGCTGGTGCGCCGGGCGCCCCCGTCGCGGCTTGACTCCCCCGGGAAGCTCGCGCTGCCCGGCGAGTTGGTTGTTGCCGGGGCGCCTGTGCCCTCGTCCCCGTCGTCGCCTTGCGAAGACGTTTCATCGGAGACCGCTTGGGACTCGCCCGGGGCGGGGAGGTCTCCGATGACGAAGAGATGTCGTCGGCGTAGAGCCCAAGGGACCCGTCGGAGTCCTCGTCGGCCCCGGCGTCCTCCTCCTCCTCCTCCTCCTCGGCAGGCTTGCTGGGCCCAGCGCCCTGCACTGTGGCCGCTCTCTCCCCGGCGCCTCCGCTCCCTCCGGCGCCTCCGCTCCCTGCGGCGCCTCTGTTTCCTCCGGCGGCGTTGCCTCTCGCCGCGGCCTCGGTCAGAATCCCGGGGATCCCGGAGTGCCTCAGGGAAGGGACCCCGGCGAGCTCGTCGGGAGGAAGCTTCAGCAGCCTGCGGATCTCCGCCTCCTCTGCTAGGCAGGACGCTTCCGCAGCCTCTGCCTCCTCGGGCGAGAAGCCGAATTCTCCTGCCGCTGCGGCTGCAGCGGCCTCTTCAACCCGAGAAGCTATGTACGCTATCTCCTGGTCGGTGGTGTCCCGTGTCAGCTCCCGGATCTCGTTCTTGTTCTTCGCCACCTCCACCAGGTTGTCGAAGAAGTTCAAGACGACGTCTGGCTTGGGCGGAATCCACGTGCGGTCGACGCCGTGCGAGTCGCACGCGGGCATCATGGCGCGAAGGTTGTCCCGGGCCGTGCTGTTGCAGAGGGGCACCACCCCCCGGGGACCTCTGAACCATTCTGGGTGGGCCGGGTCATGCTTAAATAGTTCCCGGACCATCCCCTTCAGCTCCAGCGACGTGAAGTTAAAGTTGAGCCCGGGGCGCAGCCTCATTATATCCGCCGCGTTGCCGTACTCCCAGGCTGGCCTCTTCCTATCTTGGAGAGGGGCGATGCGGCGGCGGAGGAAATCTGTGCCTACTTCTGCGACAGACAACCTTGCTACCCGGAGACGAAGAATCCTGATGAGGGCGACGTCGAGCTTGCTGTCATCCGAATCCAGCTCGCTCCAGTCCCTGCCGCGCACGATAGGTGTTGTGCGCGGCGCGGTGAAGGACTGCGGCTCGTCCTCGACAATCCAACACCAGTCTGCACGCCACTCCTCCCACTTGCCGCGGAGCTCCCCCGGCAAGTAGGACTCCTTCTTGTTCAGACGAAAAACCCGAGATATTCCTCCGGAGAGGGGGGCGCCGGCCTCTGCTCTAGGGGTGAAGAAATTCCTAAACAGCGCTACGTTTGGGTATATCCCAATATAGTTTTCGCACATATGTGCGAAAACCGCCATCGTGAGGTTGGCGTTGGGGGTGAAGTCAAGAAGATGGAGGCCGTAGGTGTGCATTATATCACAGAAAAATTCGGAAAAAGGGGGACAGAGGCCGCAGTGGAAGAAAACTGCGAAGAAGAAGTACCCGCCGGGGTAGCTGTCCTTGGCGGCGGCCGGATAGGCTCGGGTGCGGGGGTGCGCCTTGGTCCTCTTGGACCAGAACAAGTAGTACTTGTTCCAGAGCTCCCGCGCGCTGAGCCTCGGCGAGAAGACGACGTTCCGCTTCCGCAGCGCGGTGAGCCTCGCCGCTTGCTCCGATTTCTCCTTCTTGGTCTTCTCCGCCTTCGCCTTCTCGGTCTTCGGGGCCATGGCGGAGGCGGCGAGGGAAGGGGGACGAAGAGTCCGGCGGCGCCGCGGATGCGGTAGGCGACGGCGGAGGTGTGGAGGCGGAGCGCAAGAGGGGATCTCTGGAGATGGAAGAAGAGGCAATGAAGGCGTAGGAGGGGAACCGCTCCTGCTTCCTCTGCTTTTATGGGGAAGCGGGGGGGCGTTTTGCTCTTTCCATTAAAAGAACGTGGCCACGTCCCATCCCACGACGCCGCGATTGACGCGTGCCGTTACGGGGGGACGCGGCGGATGCGGAAGTGGATTCGGCGCGCCGTGGGCCGCGTGTGTCCGTGCACTGTTTTGGGCCTGGCCCAACAGCGCTCGGCACCGTGTGTGGCCCAGGCCCGGGGGCTCCTGTCGGTGTACTAAGGTAGGGGTACCTCAATACCCCAACTTGTGCACGGGCAGTAGCAGCTTCCCGCGGCAGGGTCGACCACGTGCTCGCCGGAGACCTTCCTGCTCCATGTAAAACCATTCAAAAACAAAGTATACAAGACAGAAGATCGAGACCCCGGCAAGTGGAGCTTGCCGGGAAGGCCGTTCCAGGCTCAAGATTACCTCACTCGCGCAAGGCCCTGGCAAGAGGAGCTTGCCAGGAAGACTAGAAGATTCCATTACAGAAGACATGCCTCGGCGCTATATGCGCCCCGGCAGGGTCCGGGGAGCGACAAGCTTCAGAGCCCGGCAAGATCCCGGGCCCGGCAAGGTCAAGACCCCGGCAAGGTGCTTGCCGGGGAGAGTTGTGCTGTGTGCCCGCGCTCCAGCTCATCGAACCACGCGTCGCACTGGGGCCATTCCAGGGACGCGTGGCGGATGGCTGTGCAGCCTGGGGGACACGGTGGCACTCCACGGTGGTGAAGCCATCGCCGTGGCAAACGGAGACGCAGGGGCGGGCGCTTTTGGGGTCGACGGCGACGGGCATTAAATGCCCTTGTCCCCCACTGTCAAAGTAGGTAGCGACCACTGTTCATCCACTGTAGCTCCACTATTCCCGCACTGTTACAACTACCACCTCTTTTACATTTTTACCCTTTCTCCTACGTTGACACCTGTCGGTGACCCCTTGCACTATAAAAGGAGGCCCATGCACAACGTAGGGGGGGGGTCGGAACCCAGATCGCTCATACGCTCGGTGTAGCTAGTTCTTCAAGCTCCCGAGCTCTCCAACTCAATACAAACTAAGCAGGAGTAGGGTTTTACGCGTCCATCGCGGCCCGAACCTGGGTAAACTGCCCGCGTGTTCACTACGATCTGCTCTTCGTGCTCCCTCCGCCCTCTTACCGCACAAACAAGGGGCTCCGGTCCCATAGGTGTTCGTGGTGGACAGTTTCCCCCGACATCAGGTGCAATGCATTTCCAGCACTCTTGAGCAAAGATACAGTCCCAAAAAAGATGTCTTAGCGTTTCTTCAGTTTCGTCTCTGCATTGAATACAATTATAATCATCCAAATGCATGTTTTTCCTCCTCAGCAGATTTCTGATGTCGATTCTATCATGAAGAAGGAACTAGAAGAAAATTTTATGCATTAGTCTGTTCGAAGTGTTCCAGACCCATTTGAATAACATAGTTTTTCTGTCTTTGGCCAAATTGTATTGTACATTCTGATAGAAGATTATTTTGAACCTTGTACAACTCATTTCCACTTATCATTTGATTGCACATTCAAGTTCTCGACCACTATGCACTGAAGTTCATTCAATTGAGTATATGCTAATTCTGAAAGTGGTGTATGTAGCAGCACATGAGGGTTTGGCTCTGCAATCCAGTTTGCAGCAGATATGGAATCCTTCTTTACAAAAGAGAATAATTCTGGGAATTTGTTGGATAGAGGTGTCTCCAGCCATTTTTCATGCCAAAAAATGATAGACTTTCCATTCCCCATGGAGCATTGTAAATTATCTTTGAATAGTGGTAGTAATTTCAAATGAGTTTTCCACCAACTTGAGCCCTCCATTCTTTGCCCTGGGAGTTGTGAGGTGTAATAAGTGTCCCATATAAGCTTTACCCATGGCAAATCCTTTTTGTTAAAGAATTTATGGAGATTTTTCAATAGAAGGTTTTTGTTGTGCAATGCAATATCCAGAATACCTAACCCTCCTTGCTCCTTTGGTTGACAAACCTTTTTCCAAGATATAAGAGGAGGTCCTTGCTGTTCTTGTCCAAATTTCGTCCAAAAGAAATGCCATAGATACTTGTTAATTTGCTCTATAGTGCTTGCAGGGAGAGCCAAAGTGCTCATGAAAAAGATGGACACGGCAGAGAAAACACCTTTGGCCAGCAGTTGTTTACCATCATATGACAACATGCTGGAGCAACCACTCAATCTTCTTTCAATTTTCTAGCATATGGGATTGAAATCTTCTACTCTTAGTCTGTGATCACTCAAAGGAAGCCCTAAGTAGGTGAAAGGGAGACTTCCTTGCTTACATCCCAACTCTGAAACAATAATGTCCAGTGTTTGAGGGTTTACATTGAGTGGGATGAGCACAGACTTTGCATAGTTTATTCTTAATCCAGTTTGGGAAGCATAGTGTTGTAGAAGATTTTTTTTACTTTCCCAATATGATTAGGCACTGCAGGAAAAATCATCACAGTATCATCTGCATATTGTATGACAGGGAAATCAAGGTTTGTTGCATCTGCCATGGGATGTTGGATGATATTGTCATGCATGGCATTGTTCATTATACTTTGAAGAAGGTCAGCAGCTAACACAAATAGCAAGGGGGAGACAAGATCCCCATGTCTAACCCCTTTTTGCAGATAAACTGCTTTCCAGGAACACCATTTAGAAGAACTGTTGAGGTTCCTGAATCTAGTAACATTTTAATCCACATTAACCATCTGTTGCCAAATCCTCTAGCTTGCAGTATTTGTAGAATTGTCTTGTGCTCAATGAGGTCAAAAGATTTCTCAAAATCTAGTTGAAGGATTATAAGCTCCTTCTTTTCTTGTGTGCACTGATAGATGAATTCAAAAGCCCATGCTAGGCAGTCTTGTATTGATCTAGATTTGAGAAATCCATACTGATTTGTATGCACAATTTTGAGAATCACTTTTTGAAGTTTGTTGGCCAGAAGCTCAGTGATGATTTTTATAGTGCAGTTCAGTAGAGAAATAGGCCTAAAATCTGCAGGAGATAGAAGATTATCTTTTTGGGGAATCAGGGTGATGAAGGAGTTGTTGATGGAATGCAAGTTGATCCTTCCATGATAAAAGTCTTCAATCAGTTCATAAAAATCCCCAACTATGATATCCCAACAAGATTTGATGAACTCACCATTAAAACCATCCGGACCAGGTGCCATGTCAGAGGGCATTTCCTTTATTACTGCATCAATTTCATCTCTGGTAAAAGGTGTCTCTAACTCAGCCATATCAACAGGAGAAGATAGGATGCTGGGAAGGTCAAAAAAATCCACAGTCTCACTTGTAGTTCCAAGTCTCTCTTTAAAAGACCTCCAGAGAATAGCTGCTTTTTCCTAGTGTTGAAAGTGCTCTTGCATGTGCTCATCTTGTAAGACAGCAATGTGGTTATTTCTATACTTCATTGTAGCTTTAGCTTTGAACAGTTTAGTGATCTCATCTCCAAATTTCACCCAAATGTGGTTATTAGATCTTGGATTTTTTAATGTATGTGCCAATTTATATAAGACAGGGTGTGTGATCACAAATCAGCTTTGACAGGCATCTAGCCAAGGTGTTAGGGTAATTCAGAGTCCAGGCCTCAAAAGAAAAACACCAATCTAATTTTTGTAGCAGAGGAGCTTCTTGCATATTACTCCAGGTATATTGTCTCCCGTTTAAAGGAATTTCTACTAGCCCCTGAGCACTTATTGCTTCATTGAAATCAATCATGTCCTGGTAGTTCCCCCCTAGTTTATTTCTGTCTGATGGTTATCTGATGAAGTTGAAATCACCCATGATTATCCAATCAATGTCCTTTGGCATTTGAATGTTTTTAAGCCATTGCACAAAATCCTCTCTTTCAGTTCCTTGACATGGCCCATAGACATTAGTAAGATACCATGAATTAGTATTTTGACATGATGAGAATTTCAATGACACAGCAAAAGAGCTTGTAAAGACCACTTCTCCTTTGAATTGATTATCATTCCACGCCACAAGAATTCCTCCAGAGGCCCCAATTGAAGGCACAAATTCAAACTTATTGATTCTTTTTGGAAAGAACTTTCTAAGAAACCTTATGTCAATATTTTCTTTCTTGGTTTCTTGCAAACATAGAATGTGACATTGAGACTCGTCAATCTTGTTCTGTAAAGCCATCCATTTTTCATTTTCGCCGAAGCCCCTAATATTCCAATTTAGTATGTTCCAGTGTTTATTCATTTTGCAAGAATGAGAACTATTCTCTGAAGCAGAACTTGAGGGGGAGAATAACTTACATGATCATTACAAGCACACCTAGGGGAATGATAAAGCTTTCCTAAAATCCCATATAGTGCTTTCCATATGAGATACAAAGCACCACTTGCACAGAAGGACATGATATAACATCCACTCCACTTTAACATAATAGCTCAATTCAACATTAAAGTTCAGATACATTAAGTTTCCAACTTGAAAGTCAAAAGTAGCCACAGCTCTTAAAGTTCCTACAACTTTCCTTGGAGTCCTTCTAAAGTGAGACATCTTCATTCCTCTCCTTTCTTCTGTCCCCTTGGAGCTTCCTTGTTGCTCTTTTTCTTCTTCTTCGCCTTCGGGGTGTCCAAAGTGGTATCCTTTTCAGGTACCTTGCAGAAAGAAGTATTCAAAAAAAATTAATATCTTGACATCTAAAACAGGAGGATCAACATGACAGACCATACAATTCTTGTTGGCACAAACTTTCTTTTTAAATCCTTTTTGTAAATCATGAATCCTCTTGCTTCTCCTTACCTCAGTGACCACCAAAGGTGCCTTTTTCATCCTCTTTCTCTTAATATGCATGGCACTAGTGGTAGAGGCTTCTTTTTCTTCTTTTTCCGGCTCCACCTCCTTCCCCTGTTCCATAGAAACAAATGTTTTACTAGGGGGTGTTAAAATTATCCATATTATTGGAGCTTCCTTCAGATTCAGACTGGAAAAGAGATTTAGGAGTAGAGCTAGCAATGCATTTAGTAGGAATGACAAAGGGGATATGGTGCAGTTTGCTTCTCTTAGCAATAATCTTCCACATTTGAGAATACAGAAATCCTTTGACCCACTCAAATTTCTCAGGATTTATGAGAGCCATGATCACAAAATTTACCCAATCAATAGGAACTTGAATTACCTTTGCATTGATATCCTTAGGAGCAAAATTGTTCTTCCAACTCTACAACCCCTCTTCTCCAAGAGCTTCCATGTCCACTGGATCTAGTTTATTAAAGTCACCTGAAACCATAACTTGCATTACAGGTTCAGAGACATCAGGCACCACTAGGCATTCCGGAGGAAGATATTTTCCTTTTTCCTCAAACCCAAGAGGTGGCAATAAATTATCGGATGAGGAATTGTTTGTGTTGGAAGGGGAAAAAGCACCTTCGACAAGATTAGTATTAAGATTATCAACTGCATTGATCATCAATTCTTCTTACAAAGAAGTGATAGGAAGTTGGTTGCAAGTTATTTCAGGAATCTGTCCTAACTCCAATGCAGTTAAAACTAGGTTTTCTTCTTTTTCACTTTGCTGAAAGGCCACTTCTTTAATTGTCTCAACCTTAGTAGCTGCAATTTTCACATGATCTTCAGAATGCACAGCAGCAACAAAGATTTTATCAACTTGTGATAAACTCTCAGTGTCCTGGTTTTCCTTAATATCTTCAGCAGTGACCATTTCTGGCATACACAACTTTGTAGAGTTTAGTTCAGCAGATATCAAATTATGGTAGAATTCCTCTCTTTCAGCCACAAGATGTGAAGAGTTGTTCCTAAAGCCCACTGGATCAAGAGCCATGTCCTGTATCTGATTCAATTGCCTCTGAGCAACCATATCATGTGGAATGTGTATTGGTTCAATATCGGGTAACACTGGGATCCCAAGGCCCAATGCAAGGGGAGGCCACTCTTGCTCCTTTGGTTAAAGTGTCCTAGCAGGAAAATTTAAATCAAATGGGCCAACAATCCCCATGTGAGGCCCAACAATAGAACCAATGGAACTGAGGCCACTATTATCAGCCACTTCTTCAACAACTAGCACATTTTGAGGGGGGATATCAACTTGTCAAGGCGCCAAGAGGTCATGCAGCTCCAAAATGTCTTCCTCTTCAATTTCCATGTCAACCAAGTTATTCTCTGCAGCAGGGAGGGCCCAATGACCATCTCCAAAACCCTCTGCATCTTGATGCATTTCATGAATGGCATTGTTATCAGCAGGAAGGTGCGTGGCAAAAGGACCCACAATCAAGTTTTGATTTGGATGATGATGCTCCTCTAATGGAAGAGGATGAGGTCTTTCCTCTAGAGCCAAAGGAACTTCATCTGGGGGCACATCCCCAAGAATCTCTTCTTGCAAAATAACAATGGGAACTGCCCATACCTCCCATATGAAATCATCAGCTTTAGATTGGATAATACTATCAGGTATATTCCGTAGATCTTTCACCCTTACTTTAACAACAATGCCAGCTCTCGTACTCTTCAACTTATCTCAAGTTAGCAACTTACCAAAGCTCTTAACAGTGTATTCGCTCCCTGGTTATTGAGTCTCGAGCAATACAACCCTAGCTGGATTAAGCTTTTACCTCATCGAGGTGTTGAACCAGGATAAAAAAACTCTTCGTGTCCTTTGTCCCGTTTAACCCCTTCAATTTAACCTAGTTGCGATGGCTCCACAGCTAAGTCCTAATTCTAGGGCATCTGTCGTGACAAATCCACGACAGCGACCATATATATGCACCAACAAAATTGACATCACAAGGAAATGAGAAAGGTTAGCAATGCCTCTAGGCGAAGGGAACAACGATCAAGCACCGCCATTGCTAGATCCAACCACCAAAGATCAAATCATGGGGTTTCACTCTGAAGAGAAGACCCAAGCAGATCCTAGCAATACCAAATACAAGGTAAGGACCCAAAGATACCATCATTTCCAAGTATTATAAATTAGGGTTAGACTTTGGGTTTTCACCCTAGGGCTCAAGAATGGGTACTCGAAAAGCACCACTAAAATCAAAGTCATTATGTGTTGTCGCCACCATTTTCTACGATCCCAGCAGCTACATGCGTAGCACAATCTTGACATGAGATTCCATGAAAGTGAAGACCATGCCCTCATAAGCGAGCAGTAATTCCGCAACAAGTGCTAGTTGCTACCAAAGGCTCGGAACGAGAAAGGTCGCCTTCACACATGCGATGAAAATTGGTGAGGCTGGAAGGTCAACGGCACTGCCAAAAATCCATTTGAGGACACTCTGGCAGTCTTGTATGATCCTCGGGCTCTGTGTTCTCGTCTATTGTAGTCCAAAATTTGTAATAGTCCATCAACATGTTTGGGAAGGAGAGAGGCAAGATGGTGATGGTGATGAAGGCGGCAGTGGAGGTGAAGATGGCGGTGCATGAGATAGCACCAACATTGCTGGGGACTCGTGCTTTTTCTTCCATGTCTTAGACCTTCCTCTATGGTGAAGATGTATATTGGTGCCACAATAGAAGTGTGTGGGCCTGAGATGGATTCATGGCGGAGAGCTAGAGAGAGAGAGAGAGAGAGAGAGAGAGAGAGAGAGAGAGAGAGAGAGAGAGATGCTAGGGTTGGTGTCTCCTCCACGGATCCACCTCTGCTCATTTGATGCATGGGATCTAGAGGAGCCCCAACCTCTCCTAGCACCTTTGTTTTCTTTCATGGATCTTGTAATAACAAAAGGGACAAAATCAGTTAAACATTGTGGAAGTTATGTGAATCCCATCGCCCAAATCACCTAGGATGACCGTCGGTACGAGGATGACCGTTGGTACGATCGTGTGCTATTATACCATGCTTCGTCTTCTCTTTTGTCACCTCGAATGGCGAGCCTGACTTCCTGGTGCTGGATATTCAATTTGGGCTCATTGAAAAACCTTATTATATCGATCTCACCATAGGCCATGTATTTGGGGCCCATAACTTCTCCGGATTGATTTTAACTTTGTTCCTTCCATCGTGCTACATTTAGTGGAGGAGGCAGGAATAATTTTGAGGTTTGGCAAAGTTTATGGAGATAAAAGTATGTAAATGCAACTATCCAAGAACTCGGTAGAATACTACATATGTATTACTTTGTGTTTTGCAAACAAAATCAACAATCAATAGTTAAGTGTCGACACTCATAATACCTCAGTAGATGATGATTAAAATGAACATAAAGATGGTTGACACAACATATAAATCATAGATAAATTGGTAACAATAGTAGTATCATATGTACTGATCACAAGACGACAAGAGGGAACTAATCAATTAATCATCAACCATGAGAGAGCACTGGAATAATTGACCTTATTTTTGGTTGTCGTAACAAATTTTGTTTTAAAATTTGAAGTCCAATTCTAGTTATGCATTAGTACCAGTCTTTCATTATGTACCCGCTTTTCTTCAGTGCCATTTACCTACTCATCCTTGCAAGGACCTCAATGCACGCGGATCGCCGATCACAACTTACTCTTGTTGGCCGATGGGACACTCTCCATGTGCACGTTATGTCTTGCATCATTCCTTTCCCTGCAGGCACGCATGATCAAGATTGAAGACTCGTGGTTTAGGGGATTTCGTAACTAGCAAGATGTTATCACTCAAGGTCGTGAGTTGACCGGCAAGTTTGTTCTACTTGCAGGTGGTTCAGTTCTATGGAATCAAGTTATAGGCCCCTTACACGAGCCCCACTACCTATGGACATGTGTTGGGCCCATTGCTAGCATGTAGTGTACTAGTATATTTCCCGTCTCCCCTCCCCTAAAAAAGGTATTTGACCTAAATTATAGGTGTGGCGAGCATGCCTTGCCAAATAGCTAGTTTCGCAACTATGTTCGTGGTAGTTTCAAATCACCTACAAACACCAAGTTCCTAGGTGAGCTTTTCATGACATTTTGTTTGGATCATCCTTAAGGATCAATCCAATCTCAACAGCTCCATTGCCACCACCATGAATCGAATGAAGCTGGCAATAATCAATTCTAGTTTATTTTGGCATGTGATGAATTGAATGACGTCAATGCCACAGTCCAACCAAAAAGGCCCAAGGCTGAGATATTGCCATGATTTGTATGGCCCGGTCTTTCCGAACTGCGGGACCAAGGTCTCACCCATTGGCCACCAGCTCGAATCCACCAGACGAAGAAGACGATCCCTAGCTAGTGTCTTCTAGATCTCAAAAAACTAGCGCCTTCCTCTCCCTTCTCCCACGGCGCCTCCTCTCCCGCGTCAGGCCACAACTTGGAGGAGATGACCTGAGCAGCAATAGAGGATGGTGGACGCGGGAAACTTCTAATCCAGTTGAATCATCTACGTATCGGTGCAACAGTGCAGTCAAATAGGAATCAGTGGAAGATGGAATCTAAGCTCGGCCTCACCTGCTGCGGCAAAATTGTCCTGGCGCGATTTGGTCGGCACGCATGGACACCCTATTTGCACGCCACTTACCTTCTTTCTCCACTCTAAATTAGTAAATGAGCTCTAATATAAACTTAATTAAACTTTACATTTCAAAATGAGCAGTAGCATAGGAAGTTTGTGTTCCATTTTGAGTACATCCACACTCACAGGTTCTCGATATGTTCATTTATACAATTGCAAAACAGGCTAATCTTTTTGTGACATTTTTAGTAGAGACCACTTAGAATGTTTGATAGGCTGCAAACACTGGGAAGATGGAGTCCAATTTTCACCAAATTTGGAAAGTGCATGGTTTAATCTTGCGTTATTGCTTGACGTAGTTGAAGAGTTTTTTTGGCAAAACTGATAGACTTATACAGCATTCAAACATTAGGGGGAAAGATATAAAACAGGAGATATGAAACATTTCTATCCCTCGTCGGTATGCAAATACTTGAACAGTAATTACTTGCTAAGTATTGGAGCTATCATGCTAATCGTTTCATGTTGGGAAGGAAACATGGTGGAGTTAGCAATATCGGTTTCACATCACAAAAATTGGATGGCAGGCACTGCAACTTACCACCGATTGGTCCCATCTATTTGCTTCTATCAATGACTGTACCTTACAAATCAAAGCCCCGTATATAATGTTGACTCGTAGTTCATTCTGTTTTTCTATTTTTATTTTATTTTCTCAAACATAGTAAATTGCTAAGAATTACTTGATTAAGTTGCTGCAATCTGGGTAGAGGAGGCATCTTTGGGTAGATATTGCATCTTAGTCATCTTTTGTGGATCTAAATACAATATACACTCATATTTGGATTCTATATTTCCGGTGTATGCTCTTTGTTTGTGTTATTTATTGAAATTTATAGTCTTTGTGATGATTTACACGTTGTCGTTTTATATATAATATTTTCAGCAAGGAGATGTGAGGATCTTTTTTATTAGAAAGCACCCATTGAGACTATTGACAGTTATCTAAAACAGATCAACCGAGTTGTTCCTTTAATATTTTTTGACAAAAAATATGCAGGCTTATGTTTTCCAACAAATTACCATGTGAGAGTTCTGTACACCTCTAGTTTAGATGATGCACATGGCACTTACCTCTTTCAGTTAGATCTCTTTCATTGTGTGTTGTCTCTCACATTTCTTTCCCTGGAGGTCGTCGAATGAATCTTTGGTGGATATAGTAGCATATATATCAAATTTATGGATGTAAACCAATGGAAACCTGAAAGGCATAATTATTTTGGTACGATTATCCACTAAACTCATATGTAAGTATTACATGGGTTGACCTCTTTCCCTCTACCAGAACTCTACTTATTTCAATTGTTATGATCTTATGTTTTCTGATTAGATGACAAACATCGTATTCCTTTACGCTTCAACATGTACTGCAGGGCTCTACGGTTAATCAAAACTTTAAAGGTAAGCTCCTTACTTTCCTTCTTTCTATAATTCCAACATTTACGTGTCAGTTATGATGATAAGGTGGAAACCGCATTTAGTCTTAATTAGCAAATAAGACTTAGTTTTCTATCGGAATGTTGTTGCCAAATAAATATTTCTTACTTCCGAGTCTGAAACCAGATATTTCGCTACAAGATTACGATAAGTGCTAACATTCCAATATGCCACATTTGTGCCAAGTGTTTTTCATTAATGTTCTGTGCTAAGTATTTTCCACTATATATTCAATAAAAATAAATAGTTATGCATGTATTACTTGGTAGTGGTTTACTCTGCTTCTCCGGGTTCAAAAAGGCAACACTTCTTTGTGCTACTTGCAATTTTTATATTTTGTGTGATGATGATTGGCATTCCATTCATAACTAAATTCTCTCTATTTAATCTGCTTATTATAGGTTACAATTTCATTCTAGTCACCATTCATTCTTTGTGATTTAGTTTTGCTTTGTTGCTCATGTAGTTTGAATATAAATTCATCGCCCGTTTTTAAAGCTTCTTATCACCATTATTTCACAGGTCTGTTAGCATGGTGGAAGGTGATATCGTATGAAACATTTACACCCTGTTTTACAGCTATTATTACTATAGATGATTATCCAGACTTCAAAGATGTTGTCTTGCTAGCATGTCTTTGTATATTACTATGGCCTCGTTTGATTTGGCCTTTTTAGCCGTATTCCGCTGCCAGGCGGCCAAATCTTAGCCAAAGAGCAACCCTACCAGCCCCGATTCTAGTGAAGTGAAGCCAAAAATACACGCACGAGTGGCAATAGCCCACAAGGTGCTTTCCTAGCTTCTGATGTGTGCCTTCTCGAACCTACCCCTGATGTGTTGGTAAAATTACCCACCTTTGCCACTGGATGGGTCAACCCAGAGACCGGGACCGATCCCAACAACCACGACAGATCTCATCTCGCCTCTCACCTCCCTCTCTCTGGCAATTAGGGTTGCCCCCACGCCGCCGTCAGGGGCTGGCCACCGGCTTGGTCCGTCATCTCGGATGGCACACCACCGAACGCCTCCACGCCCCCCCC
>LR738714.1:9172575-9207315 GCA_902687465.1 Secale cereale | reverse complement strand
TTCAAAACGGGGAAATATTTTGATTTGGACACTGAATTTATGTTCCCTCGTTGTAGAACATAACATCTTGCTTTATTATCATATCAGATTTGTTATTTACCTCAATCAACTTCTGGTAGTAGTCCATCTGGCCCCAACTTCCTGGGCCGGAAGTAAGTATCCAGACTTCCTGATGTTTTTCCTCAAAAGAACCCCCACTTCCACTAGAAACGACAGTCTCATGAGCTTTTCTTTTTCCCTGATCCACATTGAATGGACACTTGCCGATATATTTGTTAGTCTTTTACATGGTTTCACTACTATAACCATTGCGAAATAATATTTCTGTATATATTGATAAACATTGCAAAGATAAGAAACTAGGGGAAGTAATGGACACTACTTGCTCATCTCTGTATGCAGGTATTATATTGCAAAGATAAGAAACTAACATTAGAATTTGTCCACCTAGGGGGAACTTAGTCGTAATATTAGTAGCCATCCTTGATAAGGCAGTGGAGCAGAGCATCTGAGTTTCAAATTAGAAGATTCTGATCTGCACTGAGAGGACCCCCCCCCCTCCTCCTCCCGCGACGTTGCCGTGGGCGTCCAGGAGGCAACCCTAGCGCCGCCGCCACCCCCCTCCTTCTCTCCCCCACCCCTCCCTCGCTGCCACCAGGGGGCTCGAGCGGGCGAAGCCCAGTCGTCGCCGACGGCGGCGGGGCCCTTTCGTCTCCTTGCGTGGGAGGTGCGGCGCGGGTCGGATCTCGCCGGCTGGGATGTTGCGCTCGATGTCGGGCGTAGCGGTGCGGCAGCGCTCCGGAGTGGGTCGGCGACGGCGGCATGGCGTAGGGCGACGGGCGGCATGGTGGTGGTGCAGGTTGACGGCGGCTGCCTCGCAGCAGCACCTCGGCGCCACGTCTGGCCCTGCAGGTCACGGGCAACCGGGTCGCGGGCGGCCCCTCTCGCCGTGGATCTCTGGTGGAGGGGCGGCGCAGCAGCGGTGGAGGTGGGCGGCCCCGTCTAGCTGGGCCCTTGCGGCTAGATGGCAACGCTCGGCGCGGGAGGGCCTCCCTGATGACCTCTCATGGTTGCGGCTTCAGCGGTTCCGTGCTCCTTCGTCCTCGGCAGCGGGCGGTGGCCAGCGCTCTCTTGCGGATCTGGGCGTTCGGCTTCGGGGGCGAGACAGGTGGTCTTGGGGAGGAGCTGGTAGGAGGGACGGGTGCGCCATTGTGTTCCCTGTCGTCGGCGCAGGGGTGCCAGTCATGGCCGTAGGCCGCTCCTCCTCCTCCCCCTTCCCCCGGCCAACAGGGCACGGGTCCTCTTGAGGCAGTGGTCGCCGATGGTTCTGAGGTGGTAGGGCTCGTGGATCTTGTCCAAGGCGTGACCTTTGGGGCTTGTCGGGGTGGTCCGGTGGCGGGGCGGCGGCCCTAGCGGTGGGAGTCGCGTTGATCATAGGTGGACTGCGCGACTCGGATGCGGGCGAGCAAGCATGGCTGCTTGGGTGGCATGGCAGCAGGTGGTTGGCGGACCAGGGATGCGGCGGATGGGTGGAGCACCGGGGTTCATCACTTACCTGTCCGTGCACTGGTCGATGGTGGCAGCGTCCGTGGACGTCGTGTTCCTCCTTGCAGGCTCCGTCGTGGTGCTCCCACTCCTCCCGTATGGCTCCGGGTGAAAACCTGATCTATGGATCAGACGATGGTGATGGTCCGTGGTCGTGCCCTTCTTTGAGGCATTGTTTTGGAGCCCTCGCTCCGGCGTGGTCCGTTGCACTTCTTCACGGACGATCTCTCATCTTGATGGTGATCTCTATCAGCTACAAGTGGTTCCTTTTGCTCATTTTGTTGATACTTGATAGTCACTGAGGTTGTGGGTCGGTGCTCGGCATTCTTGTACCTTGCCTTGGGTTGTGTGTGACGTGCGTCTGTATCGGTTGTTTGGATGTAGTGCTGATGCTTTATATATAAAGCGGGGGGAACCTCTTTTCAGTAATTAGAAGGTTGCTCATCTCTAGAGGGTGGAGAAAGAGGCTTGTTTGAGAAACAATCAATGGCATATGCACCAGCAGAAGCTCCATGACGCAACCGGCAGGAAGCAGGCCTCGGTCTGCGGCACGGAGGCCACCGGCGATGGTGAGTAAGATGGACACCCATCATATTGGTTAATAGATTACTCTCCCGTTTTCGTTTGTCTCTGAATTGATCTAATTCTCTTGTCAGCATTTTATTAGATACTATGTATTGTATCACTACTGAAGGTGCTGCGGCCAACTACTGGAGGAGCCACCGCCACATCAAGGCCAAGCACGGCTAGACTCCTACTACTACTGGGTGCTGCACGGAAGCCGTCCTGTGACTAATGATGAACGTTTGTCTCTAAATTATTGAGTCATTGATGTGATGTCTGGTTATGTTGGTGCATCTTATTTTACTACGGAGTATATAATAAAGTCCTATGCGATTTTTTAAGCCAAAACCGTAGAACAATTGTTCTACGGTGATTTTCCATTAATCGATATATGTACAAAAAGAAATTAAAAAAGACAAGTAAACCTCTTCAAAGAGGATTTATCCAATTCCTAGCCTTGGGAACATGAAAAAGTTATATTTCACGATCTATAATCTCTACAATCATCATAGATGAGTAGCCACCCAATCTTCGAATTTGTCCAAATGTTTTCTTTTGATCCTA
Organism: Secale cereale; assembly: GCA_902687465.1. Classification (NCBI taxonomy): domain Eukaryota; kingdom Viridiplantae; phylum Streptophyta; class Magnoliopsida; order Poales; family Poaceae; genus Secale; species Secale cereale. The sequence goes on along the minus strand of LR738714.1, from coordinate 9,204,642 downwards.
TGTTGCAGTAGACCCAAATCTTCTTTGACCCAAAACTTCCAACAGTTAATACTTGGCACCTCTTTTGTGAAAATCTTTCCATTTATCCTTGAATAATGATGTCCAGAGCAAACTATTTTGGTAGATGTGAGAATAAAATCATAATATCATCAAAACTGGAGATGCCCAGTTTTTTATCACGTACAATGCATTTCCAGCACTCTTGAGCAAAGATATAGTCCCAGAAAAGATGTCTTAGCGTTTCTTCAGTTTCGTCTCTACATTGAATACAATTATAATCATCAAAATGCATGTTTTTCCTCCTCAGCAGATTTCTGATGTTGATTCTATCATGAAGAAGGAACAAGAAGAAAATTATATGCCTTAGTCTGTTTGAAGTCTTCTAGATCCATTTGAACAACATATTTTTCTGTCTTTGGCCAAATGGTATTGTACATTCTGGTAGAAGATTATTTTGAACTTTGTCCTACTCTTTTCCACTTATCATCTGATTGCACATTCAAGTTCTCAACCACTATGTACTGAAGTTCATTCAATTGAGCATATGCTAATTCTGAAAGTGGTGCATGTAGCAACACATGAGGGTTTGGCTCTGCAATCCAGTTTGAAGTAGATATGGAATCCTTCTTTACAAAATAGAATAATTTTGGGAATTTGATGGATAGAGGTGTCTCCAGCCATTTGTCATGCCAAAAAATGATAGACTTTCCATTCCCCATGGAGCATTGAAAATTATCTTTGAACAGTGGTAGTAATTTCAAATGAGTTTTCCACCAACTTGAGCCCTCCATTCTTTGCCTTGGGAGTTGTGAGGTGTAATAAGTGTCCCATATAAGCTTTACCCATGGCAAATCCTCTTTATTAAAGAATTTATGGAGATTTTTCAATAGAAGGGTTTTATTGTGCAATGCAATATCTAGAATTCCTAACCCTCCTTGCTCCTTTGGTTGACAAACCTTCTTCCAAGATATAAGAGGAGGTCCTTGTTGTTCTTGTCCAAATTTCTTCCAAAATAAATGCCTTTGATACTTGTTAATTTGCTCTATAGTGCTTGTAGGGAGAGACAAAGTGCTCATGAAAATGATGGGTAGGGCAGAGAAAACAGCTTTGGCCAGCAGTAGTTTACCATCATATGACCACATGCTGGAGCAACCACTCAATCTTCTTTCAATCTTTTGACATATGGGATTGAATCTTCTACTCTTAGTATCTAATCACTCAAAGGAAGCACTAAGTAGGTGAAAGGGAGACTTCCTTGCTTACATCCCAATTCTGAAAGAATAATGTCTAGTGTTTGAGGGTTTACATTGAGTGGGATGAGAACAGACTTTGCATAGTTTATTCTTACTCCAGTTTGGGCAGCATAGTGTTGTAGAAGATTATTTACTTGCCTAATCTGATTAGGCACTGCAGGCAAAATCATCACAGTATCATCTGCATATTGTATGACAGGGAAATCAGGGTTTGCTACATTTGCCATGGGATGTTGGATGATATTGTCATGCATGGCATTGTTCATTATAGTTTGAAGAAGGTCAGCAGCTAACACAAACAGCAAGGGGGAGACTGCATCCCATTTCCTAACCCCTTTTTCGCAGATAAACTGTTTTCCAGGAACACCATTTAGAAGAACTGATGAGGTTCCTGAATCTAGTAACATTTTAATCCACATTAACCATATGTTGTCAAATCCTCTAGCTTGCAGTATTTGTAGAATTGTCTTGTGCTCAATGAGGTCAAAAGCTTTCTCAAAATCTAGTTTAAGGATTATAAGCTCCTTCTTTGATTGTGTCCGCTGATGGATGAATTCAAAAGCCCATGCCAGGTAGTCTTGTATTGATCTAGATTTGAGAAATCCATACTGATTTGTATGCACAATTTTGAGAATCACTTTTTGAAGTCTGTTGGCCAGAAGCTTAGTGATGATTTCTATAGTGCAGTTCAGTAGAGAAATAGGCCTAAAATCTGCAGGAAATGGAGGATTCTCTTTTTTGGGAAGCAGGGTGATGAAGGAGTTGTTAATGGAATGCAAGCTGATCCTTCCATGATAAAAGTCTTCAATCAGTTCATAAAATTCCCTAGCTATGATATCCCAACAAGATTTGATGAACTGGCCATCAAAACCATACGGGCCAGGTGCCTTGTCAGAGGGCATTTCCTTTATTACTGCATCAATTTCATCTCTGGTAAAAGGTGTCTCTAAGTCAACCATATCAATAGGAGAAGATAGGATGTTGGGGAGGTCAAAAAAATACACAGTCTCACTTGTAGTTCCAAGTCTCTCTTTAAAAGACCTCTAGAGGATAGTTGTTTTTTCCTAGTGTTGAAAGTGCTCTTGCATGTGCTCATCTTGTAAGACAGCAATGTGGTTATTTCTATACTTGATTGTAGCTTTAGCTTTGAACAGTTTAGTGATCTCATCTCCAAATTTCACCCATCTAATTGTGGCTCTTTGTCTCCAATAAGTATTTTGAAACTCCAGTAAATGGCCCAAGTGTTCTTTGATGATGTCTCTACCATTGGATTCCTCTAGGGAAAGAGGTCTATAATCTTCCAAAGTGTCAAACAGCAAAATGAGCTCATTTGCATTTGTTATATTCTTTGTCAAGTTTGCAATGTTTTTTGCCCAGAATTTTAGTCCCTTTCTCAGTCTTTTAAACTTAGCTGTGATTCTATGGGCAGAAGATTTAGCAGTCACTGGTTGTTCCCATAAGCTCTTTACTGTGTCTTTGAATCCATCCAACTGTATCCAATAATTTTCAAATCTGAAGATCTTGGATTTTTGAATGTCTGTGCCAATTTGTATAAGACAGGGTGTGTGATCAGAAATCGGCTTTTCCAAGCATCTAGCCAAGGTGTTAGGGTAATTCAGAGTCCAGGCCTCAGAAGAAAAACGGCAAATCTAATTTTTGCAGAAGAGGAACTTCTTGCATATTACTCCAGGTATATTGTCTCCCATTTAAAGGAATTTCTACTAACCCCAAAGCACTTATTCCTTCATTGAAATCAATCATGTCCTGGTAGTTCCCCCTGGTTTATTTCTGTCTGATGGGCATCTGATGTAGTTGAAATCACCCATGATTACCCAATCAATGTCCTCTAGCATTTGAATGTTTTTAAGCCATTGCACAAAATCCTCTCTTTCAGTTCCTTGACATGGCCCATAGACATTAGTAAGATACCATGAATTATTACTTTGACATGATGAGAATTTCAATGACAGAGCAAAAGAGCTTGTAAAGACCACTTCTCCTTTGAATTGATTATCATTCCAGGCCACAAGAATTCCACCAGAGGCCCCAATTGAAGGCACAAATTCAAACTTATTGATTCTTTTTTGACAGAACTTTCTAAGAAACCTTATGTCCATATTTTGTTTCTTGGTTTCTTGCAAACATAGAATGTGACATTGAGACTCATCAATCTTGTTCTGTAAAGCCAGCCATTTTTCTTTTTCTCCCAAGCCCCTAATATTCCAATTTAGTATGTTCCATTGTTTATTCATTTTGCAAGAATGAGAATTATTGCAGAACTTGAGGGGGAGAATAACTTCCATGAGCATTACAAGCACACCTAGGGGAATGATAAATGGCTTTCCTAAAATCCCATATAGTGCTTTCCAAATGAGATACAAAGCACCACTTGCACAGAAGGACATGATATAACATCCACTCCACTTTAACATAATAACTCAATTCAACATTAAAGTTCAGATACATTAAGTTTCCAACTTGAAAGTAAAAGTAGCAATAGCTCTTAAAGTTCCTACAGCTTTCCTTGGAGTCCTTCTAAAGAGAGACATCTTCATTCCTCTCCTTTCTTCTGTCCCCCTGGAGCTTCCTTGCTGCTCTTTTTCTTCTTCTTTGCCTTCAGGATGTCCAAAGTGGTATCTTTTTCAAGTACCTTGCAGAAAGAAGTATTCAAATTTTTAATTATCTTGCCATCTAAAACAGGAGGATCAACATGACAGACCATACAATTCTTGTTGGCACAAACTTTATTTTTAAATCCTTTTTGTAAATCATGAATCATCATGCTTCTCCTTACCTCACTGACCACCAAAGGTGCATTTTCCATCCTCTTTCTCTTAATATGCATGGCACTAATGGTAGAGGCTTGCTTTTCTTCTTTTTCCTGCTCCACCTCCTTCCCATGTTCCATAGAAACAAATGTTTTACTAGGGGGGTGTTAAAATTATCCATATTATTGGAGCTTCCTTCAGACTCAGACTGAAAAAGACATTTAGGAGCAGAGCTAGCAGTGCATTTAGCAGGAATGACAAAGGGGATATGGTCCAATTTGCTTCCATTAGCAATAATCTTCCACATTTCAGAATACAGAAAGCCTTTGACCCACTCAAATTTCTCAGGATTTATGAGAGCCATGATCACAAAATTTACCCAATCAATAGGAACTTGAATTACCTTTGCATTGATATCCTTAGGAGTGTGCACCCGCGTTTGCACTTTACACCAGTACATATAGTTTCATGTTAGTAAGTCGGATCAGGTTCGCCGGTGAGGTTCAGGAATGAAATGTCGCCGTTCACAGGTCTGTTTGATGGTGAAATGGATATTGATATCGGTTACTACTTAATCAGAGCAAGTTGTTGCTGATCAGCTGCTGATATACCGGTCATTATTTCACATGGTGTCACTAATGCCACCGTTGCAAAATTGCACAACTATGCCTAATGTAGAGGCTTATGGATCAGAAAATGGGACCCTGAAAACGAGCACTACAGGATGAACGTACATATACATTGCTTGAGCAGCAACTTGCGTAGTACATACTCCTCTCTATATGCATGTAGATCAGCTGATATACTGGTCATTATTTCACATGGTGCCAGCAGCCACTATGCCTAACATAGAGGCTTATATGGATCAGAAATGGGGCCCTGAAGACGAGCACACAAGCCTATATCTATATAAGATGCGCGTACATATATATACATTGCTTGAGCAACAACAATTTGCGTGCGTACTACCCACTCCCCTCTATATGTATGTATGCATAATGCATTACAAAATTAAGAAAGTGATAATAGAATTTGTCAGTCGATTCACGGAACAGGGAGGGGTAGCTGTAACAGCAAAGTGTTTTAGTTCACTCCATCCTTGATCCGGCAGTGGTGCGGAGCATCTGAGTTTCCATAAGTATGATCATCTCTGCAAAAGGAAAAGCTTCTTCGGTAATCAAGCTCGTCTCCGGAGATAAATTAGAGCTTCTCCGAGAATCAATTACGCAGAGGCTTCTTTGAGAATCGGTAGCGTGTGCAGCAGCTTGCCCCTGGGTATAAAAAGAGGGGCCGGAGACCCAACAAAAGTTGTCACAGGCAAGAGGAGGAACCAGAACCAATGGAGGGGAAGAAGGAGAAGAGAGTGAAGGCTGTGGCCGTCTGCGTGCTCCTCGCTGTCCTTCTGTCGTCGGCGCAGCGGCTGCCGGTGGCCGACGCCGCCTCGGGGTTCTGCAAATGCTACGTCACCTGCTACTCCGACTGCAGGCTCAGGCAGGCCCCGCTGTTCTGCAAGCCGCTCTGCGGCTTGACTTGCGCCTTGGGCGGCCAGATGGGCGGCGGGTGCCCGGGGGTCTGCGGGGAGGCCTCGGGCTGCGTCGTCGACGGCGAGTCGGATGCTGCTGATGCGGATGCGGCGGCTACCTGCGTGGAGGACTGTCGCCAGCTCCTCAAGGCCATGCACGGTTAGAGCCACCGGTGGCTTTGGGGTTGATGATGTCTTGTGGTGGCGTTAATAAATAAATTGATACATGTGAGTGTTGGGAGTGAAAAAGGCACATCATATATGAGAATTTGGTTGGTTGTCACTCTGTTCTGTGAAATTTTGACTGTGTTCTTTGTGAAATATTGTACTCCGTAGTAAATATTGTACTCAAGAAATATTAGTTTGAGAGAGATATGTGAGAACCAGCAAATAAAAAAAGGATGACCGGGTTCAGAGTTGCTCAACTTCACCTGATGAGATTCAGATGTAGATGCGACGACCCAGGTTGTCGCTGAGCGTTTCATCATCACATAGTCATTTTTAATTGGGGTGAGAGAGGCTCGAACTCTCGACCTCAGGATCACTCGGTTTTAGCTATGAGACCTACGCGCTAGCCAACTGCGCCACCACCCCGTTGTTGTACTATGAGCCAAACGTGGGATTGTATGTTTAATCTCTTGGTTCAGATAAAGCAAAGGATGACTAAACAGGCGACCAGGTTTGTGCATACGCTGACCAAATCGGCTGGTTCTTCCATCGTTAAATCTATAGTTGAAGAAATGGTGAGATGAACTGCAGAAATAACAGCTTACAAACCCAGAGCCCTGCGACTTTTGAACCAAACAAAAAAAAAACTATCTGTTTACTTGTGCAAACATAGCACATGATAGTACCCAAATCAGATGGAAAATCAAGATGGAGAGAGCTTCCACTAGACATCAAATGAGCTCCAAAAAGAACAGAATTCCGGTGGTTCCGTAGATACTGGTGAGCACCTCTGCATCAGCCACAGGCACCAGAATGTGCACAGCTCATACAACATGCTAGCTGAAGATCGCAACAGATCCTTCCTAGCACCAAGCGGAAATAATCTAAGTCGCAACTTAGGGCCTGTTCGGCCCTCCTCCGCTCCACACTCTCGCTCCGGGAGCTGGCGGAGCGCAAGTTAAAAATCCCAGAGCAGGGGAATAGGTGCTCCGCAGATCCTCAAATTTGGCGGAGCTAGTGGATCACCGAACAGCTCCTTAATATCTCAATAACCAATTTGGTACAGCACTGAGCGACTGCAGCTCACCTTCGCGCTGATACAGACAGAATTAACCGTGCGCTTACTTGCGCAGCAGCTATGTCCGGCCAAATCTTCCGTAACCAAGAACAGAAATTGGCACTTGTAAACTAGAGGTAGGCACCATAACTACAGGTTTCCATACAGAACCAAATGGTGTGCTTGCAAGACGTAGTAGTTACTAGTAGGCCGCCCTGGCCGGCGACTTGGAATCATCAACGGGCGGCTGCAGCAGAACCCTTCACGTCGAACGGAGATCCCAGCGGAGCGATCAGGCCAAGGCTCTGCATGATCTTGATCTGGCGCGCGCTACGCTGCTCCGATCCCACCTTGGCCGCCGAGCCCCTGCTCTGGTGGAGTTTCGTCAAATCAGTGTGCGAAATTCATTCAACAATCGTATTCAGAAGAATGGAGTGTCTACTTACAGGAGAGGAGTTGGGATCCTTGGTCTCCGGCTTTGCCGCCTTCCCCTTTCTAGGTTTCTTCTTCGCAGCACGGCTTGAGTCAGCCTCCAGCCCACTAGCGGCCCGCTTGGTGCTTAGTCCACCCTCTCTCTCAGTAGTAGCAGCAGCACCATTAGTTGCCTTTGCCTCGGTAGCTTCACAGATTCCAAAGATCACTTCATCCACATACGCCATTTCAGCAGCAAGCTGCCTGTCTATGACGTCCCCCAACAGTAAATCCCTGACCATAGCTTTTATCTTCCGGTGGGTTCCTTCGACCGTCAAACCAGTTTTGTGCTGACTTCGATTCACTGATGTCATGTCTCCTGCTTCAGCTGCATTTTCACTTGCGCTTGTATCATGGAGTTGTGATGTTCTGTCCTCCGCCGCATCTGAATATTCCTTCACACTGGCACGGCCCGATCGCCTTGAGGATCCTTCCTTCTTGGCCACCGATGTTCCTGATGATGCCTTCTTACCACTCTTTTTATCTCGCACAACAGAAGCTTGCTTGGGTGTCTTATCTCTTAAACCTTCAGCAGAATCTATACTCAAAGCTTTGTCAAGAGCACTTGCTGGTCTCACACCTTTCTGCTTTTTCCCTTTCTGAACAGCACCTCCACCTTTTGCATTGCTCCGAACTTCTTGGTCCTGCTCTAAGCCTTCTAGCTTTCTGACTTTCTTAGTAGACGTCTTGGCTGTGGGCAATATGGTCAGACCATATGAAAAATAGAGAATTAGATGCGTAGCAATTAAAGAAAAATATATTTGTATCATTGATAGCAAGGCGATTTAAAACTTGATCAGAGAAATAAAACCGCACAGGTGATAATTTAGCAATAATGACACTGATACTGCTCCTAGAACATGTTACCTAATCACACCATTGTGAAAAGATTCACAAACAGTAACATATCACTGTTAACATAAACCACTAATGAAGAGGGATAGCATGAATGATCAGACCACAAGGACAACCATGATCAATACACAGAACGTGTTTTTCTGCATATATTCTCTAGGCAAAAAACAGAAATTCACCTTTTGTGTTGACAGCTTCCTCCTCATCATCACTGGGTGAGTTAAAATGAGATAGCTCCTGCATTTGTAAGATTAAACATGGATCTCAACATCCTCTACCAAACTGTGATTCATAACATGTTCAAAGCAAAGGTGATTGCCCTACCTTCTGAAGCACATCACGGAATGCTTCCATGGCTGTCTTATTTTCTTCCTTCAGAAACTGCATACAATGAGCTCATATGAGAAATATTTAAAATTCAAAATAGTCATGGTTGGATATCATTCATGCGTGAAAAGACAAAAACAACTTATTTTCTTGGAAGTTAAGTAACACAAGCAGTTTATAGTTTATACAGCGCATAAGTAGTGACGCTGGGTGAGGATTCGATAGATATGGCCGGTTTAGGTAGAAAAAACAAATAAGACAATTACTAACTACTCCCTCTGTCCCAAAATAAGTGACTCAACTTTGTACTAGCTTTAGTTCAAAGTTAGTACAAAGTTGAGTCACTTATTTTGGGACGGAGAGAGTAGAAAAATATTCATTCGATCAGCCAAGTTAGTTTATTAGTTATTATGCAACAAAGATAAAATAAAATAATTGATTTACCTGTACAATCCTAAAACATATATGTGTGAGTCGTGCTATTGGTACATTCTGATAGTTAGAACAAAGCATATTACAATTCAGAACAATTGTTAGAATTTCATTATCAACATATGCAATATTATATAATCTATCAAGTGTTTGTGAATGTATGTCCGCCAATTCAGCCTTTTGGTTATATCAGTTTCCTGAAGTTAAAAACCTAAGGAAACTAAAATTGCCATAATGATTGAAGTTGTTGGTTATTTTTGTGTTTCAGCTGATTTAAGTTTCTTTTATACACTTCAGTCAGTTATCACTACTCCGTATTAGCATCCTCATGAGCTGTAGGATAGAAGATGTGCATACCATTTCGAATTCCATGTTAGACTTCCATGGGTCAACATACAAGCTGAAAATAAAATAGTGAAAACAATTACCTTTATCGTAAAGATTATCAGTATATCACCACCAGAAAGAAAAGAAAGGCTTCACATGTTATTAGGACCCTTACTCTAGGCATGTGCCATACAGTCGGACCAGAACATCATGGCTTGTCTTCTTCTTGGCCTTGCTACTGGCACATGCTTCATCAATGACCTTGAATGCAGAAACAGAAGTGGTCTAAATATGTGCATGGGAAGCTAGGATGAAGAACATAACAGTTGGGAAAAGTCTGAAATGTTTTGTCTTTGCATCATACAAGTACAAAGGTTGTGGCATGGGCACTTGAGACTTGACCAAACTATCTTACTCATACATGATCTATATAATTGCTCTACTACAGATGCAACCATCTGCCAGTGTTCAATTTAAGCTGATGCGCGATGCAACAAGCATATTCACTGGCATCTACAATTATTTTAGAACCATACTGGCATCGAGTGCAGCAACAAAATGGTTCAACATGTTGGGGTATTCTAAATTGCTGATCCGTAGCAAAGCAAAGGTATTTAGCAAGTTGAAGTATGAAGTGCTCAGAAGGTGTATGCATCATACCTGGGCTGGCCACCATGAAGAGCCATCATGCTTAACCCAGGTTATATCTCCTAAACGGAAATTCTGCCTTGGGTTATTCTCTGATAATTCAGAACTTGATGTGCATGCAGCCATACCACCATAACTTTTCTCTGCACTTTTCCTCACCATAATGACCAATTCAGACCTGCAACAGCATTAAACAAGAAATGTTAGTATTGATATTGCCCACTCTGACTGCTTGCTTGTTAGCTTGACAGGAAGCTATTCGACCAAAAGTTCAACTTAAATTCACTGCTATAAAAAGCAGTCACTTAGCCTGAAGTGTTAGGCACCAACAACCGCCTGCCTGGCAGTTAACACCTGAAATCATCTGCAAGGAGTAGTATGGCAGGTGCAATAACCCACCAATTACTCAAACAAGGCTAAAGCTCATTCCATGGTATGGTTTTCCAACACCAACATCAGATCACACCATCATTGCCATGTGACATGTGCAATTAGCCAATTAGCGAATCAGAGCATCAGACTCGCATGGGAGATGAGATCTCTCAGAAGGGATGCGGCCTCCTTACTCTCACCGAAGCTTAAACACTTGATTAGTATTATCATCCCTACAAGAGCACTTGCTTATGGTAAATTAAAGGGGGGTGCAGGAACAAAACTCGTCAAATAACTCAGATGCATACTTCTGCACCCTGAAGTTCGTTGGCATTTGAGTATACAACCCTAGTCGAGCAGCCTCTTAATAAAATGCATGGAAGTTTCATGTGCTTCTCATGATTTTCCTTGAGGGGTGTGTTTTACCGAAAAATCGACAAGATGCCACACGTTTATTCGCACTTTGACACATTTACAGGTGGCCCCGAACCGCACGTGTCAGACAAAGGCGTGACACTTTGCCAAATTCCTCGTTCATCACATAACAAAATCAGTTGACCCTTTATTGTCAAATAAAAAAATATCAGCTAACCCTTTCTACCCGGCCAAGGAAAAGGAAACTCTGGCCCATTCTCTCCGTTGTTCCAGCACACAGCATAGATAGATAGGGATCGGGCTTGCCTGCTCCCTCCCCATGCTTCCATCTGTGCTCCCACTTCATTCTACGGCTGTCCTTTTCTCTTTTTCCTTTCTAATCTATTTATCTCCCCCCTGATTTTAAGGGGGTTGGACCGGATCATATTTTATTCCAATCAAATCAAGCCACGTACGCGGGAGCACGGATGGGCACACGCGGAGGGAGCAGGCAAGTATCGTCCGATAGATAGATAGGGGGCGGAGAGCTTCCGCTCTTTGCACGCACACGGCGCTCCCTGCGATAATGGCTCGACCGATGCTGGCAAAAATCGATTAGTCCGCACATAATGTGGTCCATTATGCCTCTCCCCTCCCAGACCCCCCCTCGACAGCAGCCCTATCTCGTCTCGCGAACAAAACCTAGGGTTCGTTCGTAGGACACAAATCGGGGACGAAAACCTACGATCTGGCAAGCGAATCGGAAGAGCGCCGAGGTGGCGCGGAAGTAACCTCGCTGGCAGCCGCCGCCGCCGCCGCCGCCTCCTTGAATCGCCGTCGGTCGCCGGGCTGGAGGGGGTCCTGCAGCGAAGAGGGGGAGCGGGTGGGTGCGGCGAGCAGGGGGGGAGCGGGAGAAGAATGCAGAGGGGGTGGGGCGAAGGGAAGCACCTCGCTGCAGGATGCCGCGCGGTCGCCGGCCGGAGTGGTGGAGGCTGCACAGGGAGGAGGAGAGGTCGAGGGTTCGAGTGTGAATGGAGAGGCGAGCTGAGGGAGCTCGGGTTTGATTATTGCCTCGGGGGGCAAATGGGTCTTTTCGGTTTCATTCACACTCTCCAGTGTGGTGGTGGACGACAGGCTGGCATGGCAAGGGTGGTAAATTATTTCTTCTCGGCGAATAACCCTCTCGAGAGCATCTAAACAGCCGGTTTTGTCAAATTTGACCTATACTAGCAAAAGAGCCCGTGCGTTGCAACGAGATAGAAAAAAACACACGTTCTTAACCCAATAACCACGACTCGAGACCCTGGTAGGTAGATGTTCTTTATTTTAAAATGGCATCACATTTGTGTTCCCGATGGTGGTCTCAAACGTATTTGAATATGGTCAGTCCTAAGGCATCTCTCTCTCACACACACGTACGCGCGCTCGCATGCACACAATCGCTCAGAATAAGATGAGAAATATGTTATTTTTTTCCCGTGAGGTTTTTCAGAGTTGTGCGTGCATGGTTATCAATGTTTTTTTCCTCTCAATCTGGTTTTAATGTGTGTTTATTTGCAATTTGGATCGCCACCAGTGCGAAAGAAAAATGGACCGTGCACTATAGATTAAGTTTGCACCCAAATTAATAGTTTAGAAATATTTAACAGCTAAAAGTAACAGTTTATTTAGATTCTACACATTTTTCTAATCAAATTTCATATATAATATGTTAAAATCGGAGTTACGGTTTAAAAGATAAGGACATTTTTGTTTTAGATAAACTGCAGATTAATTAACCAAACGGTTAGGGGTTTTTCTGTTAAAACACAAAAAAAAACGATTCGGCTGACTTAAATATGGATGGCGGGTTGATTACATGAAACCTGAGGGGTTTTTATGCGAAAATGCCAAATAACGGTTCGGTATGACTTAAACGTGTAGTGTGGGTTAATTTACAGAAAACAGAGGGGCTTTTCTGCAAAGTGGCATGACGGACGGGCTGAAACCCAACTTTCTTTATTATTAGGTAAAGATAAACCACGCGGGACAGCCCCTCGTGTGTTGTTCCTGATAAAAGCTTCTACAGCTGGACCTCGTACCCGTCTTAAATGTCCGAACAGGGTGACCGGTCTTTGATCAGTAAAAAAAAACGACTCAACCAGATCTCTTAATCCACGGATAAACGCTTGAGCAGACAGGCACCCCTCATATCCAGTGCTAATCTACGGCGGATATGAGACGGCCTGGGCACGCCCGGGTGCGTCCGCTTGACAGCCCGGCCCTCCATCGATCCCACACTTGTCCCACAAAACCCCCAAATCGGGCGTCTCGCTCCGAACCCTAACTCACTCTCTCTCTCTCGCTCCGTCCTCTCCTATCCCTCTCCGATTTCGATCCCGTCCACTCTGATGTCCAGCTCTGGCAGGGACTCCGGCTCCGACCTCGACTACGAGGAGGAGATAGCCCTCCGCATTGCATTGGAGCGGTCCAAGGTGGACACCGGCGGCAGCCTGGACCTAGAGCGTCGTCGCAGCTCCCGCGCTAAACGCCGGAGTTGGACCCTCTAGGCCCGCGCGCACCTCAACCAGGACAGCGCAATTTGTACTGCCCCGCGCCGTCTCCTCCTCCCGCCGGTTGTTCCTTCACGCGGGGCAGCGGTGGGTGCTAGTTCCCGTGCCGCCGGCCCGCACATGCACTCTAGAGTCGGAGGCGCGCGCCGCGAGAGGCAGCGAGCACATGAGAGGGACGTAGCGGAGCAGTCTGCGCGCCGCTGCCACGGGATGCAGGCGGAGCCCGATGAGAACGAGCGGCTCCTCGCATGGGTCTATCGTCGGTCCCTCACGACGGTGGAGCCGGACGCTTGCCGCCTCCGATGGAAGACCGCCAAGGCGCTCTGGCTTGCTATTGAGCAGTCAGAGCGCGAGATGAAGGAGGCAGCGACGAAGGAGGCTCGGGTAGCTAAGTTGAAGCGGGAGCATGACAGGGCGGTCTGTTGAATGAAGGGGCTAATCGTCCTGACTCCGTCTCCGACGACGGCGACTGCGACAGCTGCACCTCATCCTCTGACGACCAAGACCCTCCACCAGCTGTGGATGCCTAGGGCAAAGGCCCGGCAAGGAAGTGGTGATCCCCACTCCTCATATGTTTATATCATTTTTAGTTGTAGCAGTTTAAGAACTTGTCTGGTGACAAACTAAGATGATCTTTTAGATGTTGCAAAGTTTTTTAATGTCGGTTTGCATTCGACCTTGTGTTCGTTTGCGGCTGTTATTTGTAGTTCGTTGTTTGATCACGTAGAGTAGCTCAACGTTGCATGTCTAGTATGGATATAAGGTGTCGGATATGAGATATGCGGATGTAGAGTGGCAAATATGAGGCGTGCCCGGATAGTGTCCGCTGACAGGCGCGCCAGTGAGCGTTTGAGGGGCCGGATTAGCCCATTGCGGCGGTAGATTCTCTAACCACATATTTTAAATTTATGCCTATCCATGCACGTCCATCATATATATGAATGTCGCATTATTACAGCTCCACGAACAATTCTCCAACGAGTTTGGAGCACTTCGAATGTCCTCTTCACATCTTTCCTAGGTGCCTCTTGCATTATTGCAAAGTGGCTTTATTTGTTGTCTTGGGGTCTGGATATGGTCTTCACAAACACCGCCCACTGAGGATATATACCACTGGCAGGATAGTGCTTCATGTTGTAGTCGCAACGTTGACAGTGTAGTTGCATGCGGGCGATTCCCCATTACAAAGTCTCGTGAACACATGAGATCGCTGAGGCACATTGATGGTTGTGAGAATCGGATATTCCAAAAGAGTATGCCAAACCCACAAGTAATATGATGCCACCGCTTCCAATATGATGGTGGCCATTTGGTGTGACCTTGGTACATCCCACGCAAACCTTTAGTGTAGTTTTTCCATTGTTAATGCATGCAATTTGAACCGACCATACCTGGAAAACCTCATTCCTCTCCAATAGCCATCAACTTTTCTTTGTCATGCACATTTGGTTCTCCCATATACTCTGCTCTAAACACATGCATCACGACGCGGACAAACTTGATAGTGGTCTTTAGGCATGTGCTCTTCCTCATCCAGACCATCTTACCAACGACATCAGCGTCGGCACCAAGTGCAAGCATCCTCAGACCAGTCGTGCATTTCTGCTTAGCGGAGAATGATACTTGTATTCAACAATCCTTGGTGAGCTTGAAGTAGGGATCGTGTGCCCCCCTTCATTTTGACCGAGCCCTTGAAGTTGAGTATGTGCTTCACCTCCCGGTCCATTTCTTGTTGGATGCTCACGATCATCTTAACTTCTTCGTCTGAATCCGATGACTCAACAAACTCATTTTGAGAAATTTCATCAAGCCCTACCAGTCCATAATCCTCGTCGATGAATCGTCTGAATCCACTGTTTTGTATGGGAGTAGGTGAGATCCGATACAAAATAAAACTTTCAACCCTAGTGATTACAAGAATTGAACACTTAAATTCTCCCATTTGAGATGGTCACCGGCGCCGAGTCTAGCTAGGAGGAAGATGGTACATCCAAAAGGAATGGCGGTGAGGGAAGAAGTGCATAACGACGACATATAAGGGATGAACACAAAATTAGTGCTTACTTTGATGATTCTTCCAATAATGGAATTTGAATATTCTAGTTATCAAGCTAATCTTGAAGATACCATTTGTTGTACTCACACTGCTAGTTCAGATTGTACAAAAAAATGCATACAAAACTTTTGTTAGGAGATCCAAGATAACTCTTTTGTGAAAATAGGCTCTTACTTTGGATTAAGAAAATGATATCCTTAACCAGGTATAGAAAAACGAAACCATGGCCCCTAGGGCCAAAACATTTGCTTGGAGGCTTATTAGGAGAGTTTGTTGCAACAGGATAAGAGCTTCTAGGTATTCTAATCATACCCAAAAATAATATTGTAGATCTCGTTAAATATAATCTGATCTGTACCTTTTCTTTCAATGCAATTTGTCTAGATCGACCTGGTTTAAATTTGACCTCGAAACTGATATGCTGAACTCCAGTTCATTTTTTGTTGATATCATTTAAATGATCATGTCTTCTCAGCAATCTGAGTTAAAACTAGATATTGTCACTATTCTTTGGCACATATAGAGAGCCAGAAATGATCTCCATTTCAATAAAAGAAAATGGAGTCATCTGCAAGTTCTCCATGACACAAATACAATACTTACTGCAGGTTTAATAGAGCAGAAGAATGAAAGGAATATATCCCATGAAGATAACAATTATTATTCTCTCCGAAATACAAATGCACATATACAATCTAATCTAGGGGTACTCTGGCATATGTGAATGCAACCTTTCGATGGCTGGGATTGAAGCCTCCTTCGAAGTATATCTCAACAATACACTCACCTAGCACACCATATTCATTCAAGCGGCGGCCATGAATGTGCAATATGTTTTGCAGGCTGAAGCGATGACCTTACTTGCAACCCTGACAACCAAGGCATTGGGCTGCAGATTTGCTTCCTTCTATTCTGATTGCAGGACTTTGGTCGACGTTGCGGAAGCAAGGAATCTTCTTGTTAAATTATGACATTACTTCTTGTCTCGGGTCCTTCATAGTGCTCCATACTCCTAGGTCCAAGAATCACTTTGCTCATGCTTAGCTAAGAGAGCCTTCTCAAACAAATTACTTTGCTCATGACTTCAAAAATGGTCTTTCAAGCCATCTCCTTACCCTTGGAGAAACTACTTTCGTTACATTGTTTAGGTTGTTAATGAATAAAAGCTACAATTTTCCAAAATAATCTTTTACAAATGCTAAATAGTTCAAATGTAAAAGTTGGTAAGGATTTTTGTGACTAGGTCTGTTCAATTGTGATGCTTAAACAATTATTTCAAAATGAGATGTTTAGGAAAGAACAACCAATCTATTTTGAAGATTTTCAGGTTAGAACGCAAATCTAGTGTAAATGCACATTGTGATTTTCCTGATAAAAATGAAGATACTGCATACACACACCTAAAGTGATATAAGCGTGTTATAAGAATTTAAATATTATGTTTTTGCTAAGTTGGAAGAGAGAGAGAGAGAAGTGGACGGTAGATTTACTGCCGGCTTTAGCACGGGCTCCCATAGGCTTTGTGAGAATAGAAGATGGGTCATATGTTAATAAATTAGTATTTTCTTATAGCCAACTACTATAAATATTGGCCGATGGTTAGGTTCTATGCGGTGTAACCAACCCATCAGGATAAGTCCTAGATGGTCGCATTTTTATGGATTTATTTCAGACCTTTCAACGATATGCGTTGAGTAAGGGCAGACGTTTTTTATCAAACACAAAAACGTCTGTGACGACTTCATCAACTTCAAGATAATGTGCTGGCTCAGTCTTTTAAAGGTGCTTATAAAGGTAGGGTGTGTTTATTATTAACCATGCACTAACCGCAGGGCCATGTTAAATCCAATACTACATGTTAGCTTGACTAGCATGTGCCTTGTTAGAATGTGCCATAAATAAAGTTTGGATTTTCATTTCATGTTTTTCTTTTTGAATTACATTGAGAACCATAATTAATCGTGGGTTATTCCAAGCATTGGATCGATAGCTATGAAAATGGTAATTAAAATCGAGGTATCACATGACAATGAAAATCGAAACTGCAGTGAAAACCATGGCCAAAGCCTCATAAACTGGTGAACAAGACACTGGAACATCCCATATAATTATAATGTGTGGCTACTACATACAACAGCAGCCGCAGGCACATATTCAGCAACGCTTGATGTTCACGTTGCCAGCCTAAGAAACAAAACTCTCAACGCCGGAAGGTAACCATGCAACCCAACTCAACGGTTGTATTTTCGGTGCAGTTTTATTACAAAGAGCAAGAACATCCATTGGGTGTGGCTTAAAGCACCGGCTGTCACTTGAAAAGAAATATCACAGATCGATCGGCATCTCGCAAACACCATGAGGATTATCATCATCAAACAGGTACCTACAGGAAGTTTCTAATGTCCAACTTCCTGACGTCAGGCATCGCCTCATCTTTAAACTCCTCCCTGGAGGCAAATCAGGTCAGTGAGCCGTTAGCTTGTTGCAGAAGAGATGCAAACAGGATAAGCATATATATAAACTTTATGGTTACTCTCAAGTAGTCAGCTAGCTGACAATCAGACAACTTAATGTTGAAACTTTGCCTCAGCGGTTTCTAGCTTTCAATTACAACCAAATAGTGATGTATGAGTTGAGGAGGTACCTCTTTAGTTGACCCTCCATTGCTTCAACAACCTCCTTCTTAAGTTCCGTCAGCTCAGCTTTGGCAAGTTGCATTTCAAGATCTTCCTCAATCTTGGGAAGATCCTCCTTCCGAATGCCAAGCCTATTTCAAGTTCCAAAGACGAGAAGAAACATATAAAACACATTGCTAGTCAAGCTAAAACAAGATATCAAGTTAAAACATGACTAGCATGCACTTAACAGAACTAAACAGCATC
Source organism: Secale cereale (assembly GCA_902687465.1). Taxonomy (NCBI): domain Eukaryota; kingdom Viridiplantae; phylum Streptophyta; class Magnoliopsida; order Poales; family Poaceae; genus Secale; species Secale cereale. The sequence continues at coordinate 9,186,598 of LR738714.1, read as the reverse complement.
TATTGCAACAGATCCAGATCCCCAACAATAAGGAACAAGCAACAGGTGGCCATGGTATCACTCTTAACTGTTTTGCAGCATGAATAAAAAAACTCCTGTAGCAAATCAACAATGGGATGCATTCCGTTTATCAGGAGAAATGTCAATCTCATTGAGCGTTTAAGTTAAAAATTGTTAAAGAAGTGCTGCTAAGGTAATAGCAATCATAGATGATCCAGATTATCAGGTCATCGGCATATGCATATACATGAATTATCAATGACATCTCCTGATGAAAATCAAGAATGGGATGCATTTCTTTTCTCAAAGGGAAATATCAACCTCATTCAATGTGTAAGTGCTACTAAGGTAATAGCAACTGCAGATGATCCAGATTTTTCATCGGCACATGCATCTCCATGAAATTATCAATGACTATCCTAGCAATTGAAACTGAATGGATACTAACATGATAAGTAGAAGATGCACATATTTACATACTTTTTGTTTATCTTGTCAAACTCTGCCAAAAGGAGACCCATGTTCTTCTTGTCACTCCTCAGAAGAGGCTTCTTAATATCCTTCTCAACTTTCTCAAGAGCTTCCATCATCATATCCTCAATACCCATATCATCTATAAGTCCACCCCTGTGTAAAATAGAAGAAACTTTCATGAGCAAATATTTATGTAAAGCATAAGGATTTCTGAGAGCATAGGGATAAACAGCCTATGCTAATTAGGTAATAGGCATACTTTTTCCTGAGCTGCTGAAGGGTATCCAAGTACGTCCTTGCATCAGGGATGCCCTTCGTGAAAGTCTCAATAGTATGTTTAATTCTCTGAGGATCGGAAAGAAGATCTGCCCTGCATTTAGACAATGAGTAGTGGCGATCAGGTCACTGAAAATATCTCAAAGGAGGTAAAATAAGATAAGAAAGTTCAAGCATAGAAGGTGGGTTGCTTGTTTGAGATGGCAGATTCACATGGAATCCATTGAGCAAACGTTTTATGTTCAATCAGGTTAATTGCAGAAAACAAAGCCTTATAGTCAAAGAGGGCATTAAAATGTGCATGCAAGACTTCCTTAATTTCAGAGAAATACATCTTACACCCAGAAAAATTGAGCCTTCACATGCTTATCAATTCTATTCAATCAGCAAGTAATATAAATGTAAAGTACTTGTTGTCATATTGATACTGAAATATTGCACAATCGGGTTCAGTAAATCCAAGTTCTAGTTGCAGAACAAGGACCAGATTATAGAGGGGGGAATCCAGCAAATAATGTACCAAAACAACGGCCCTAGAGAGAAGTGTGCAACAGAGCACAAAAGTGAAGAAAAAAAATAGGAAGCAACAAGCTCAATGATCATGGAAACACGCAATGCAAAAGCCTGTAGATTTTCGTACTTTTCTCTTACAGTCCTCATGACTTGGGCATAGTTAGCAACTGCTGTCGGGTCATCTGGGTCAATTGTGATCTTCTCCTTCTTAAGGACCCCAAGTGCGGTCTCAAACTTTTTCTTCACCTCAAAAAAGATGCCCTTCAATAGGTCTGTACAACATGGGAACAACGAAAGTTAAATAAATAAATCCAGCAAGAACAGAAGCAGTGCTAGGAAGATTGTTGCCATATAACTTACAAAGAAAATACAATACTAACAAACTCAATGAAAATTCGAAATGAATGAATAACCTGCATGTTCAGGGAAAGACATAATATTGACTGATACATCATTATGGGCACAGCTAATCATGAGAGAAATATTCAAGACATAGAAGTTAGCTCCAACGTTTAATTAGGTTAAAGTTCCATGTCCTGCACGCTTCATTTCACAGTCTTGTCACAAAGTAAAATTTAATAATGTAGCATCACTCAGCAGTCACCAATTAAAACATCACAGCAAGCCAGGAAACAGTGCCAATCACAACAAATTCAAAAACTTGATGTGATTTCTTGCATCAAACTAGATCAGTTATAATTTTAAAGTATTTTTTCAGAACTAACACTAACACTATTATGGAACATGCACAGAATACCTATGCATACAATACCAAGATGTTCATTTCACACAAATGCAGCAAAAGATTAAAATGCATACCATCTCCGCTGACAGGAGCTGCCTCCTTGGCAAATGAGCGGACTTGAGTGAGACCTCCATTAGCCAAAGAAGCTTGGACAGAATATAACTGCACAGCAATAAATCAACAAACTGATCAGCGTACACAGAGTGTGAATTTGACAGAGACATCATAAACAAGATGTTCTGACATCAAATAGCTCCATTCTAAAACTACACAGACCATGGACTAACGATCTTAACCACACCACCATCCAGATCAAACAAAACCAGTGCCAGTCTACAATGTTATGGTCTCAAGCTCAATGATAAATCACTATCCATACATGAGCCAAAGCCATGCACAGCTCGGACAACAGGAAACTAGAGTTCAACGATAAACCCGCCGTCCACACACCAGCAGAAGACACGCTCGAGAAACAGGCGACTAAGAGGACGCAGCCATGATTATTAGCATTTCTTTTTCTGAGGATGCAACATGGCAGTGTAGATGGCTTCCTTCGGTCGGTATGAAGACAGATGACTACGGATCAAGGAGGGAGCCGAAATGGGGAATTGCATTGGCGCAGAAAGATCTAGAGCTGCTCCCTGGCCGGCCCGGCTCAAATCTCATGTGCCCCGGAACCTGCAATGGTTCCCCGCCTAACCGAGAGGATCTCACGGCAAGGAATCAATCAATCCGACCAAATCGAAGAGCGCCGTACTCGGAGACCCACGTCACTCCCAGCACCCCGATCGACGACCGACTAAAAATCTCACCGGCGCGACCGAGATCCCGGGCAAGCCGAATCAGACGTGCGGCGGCGCACGCGCGCCGGATCAGATCTACCGCAAAGCTACTAGGGTTCGAGGCGGGGAAAGGAGGGAGGAACGGAGCCGGGCGCGCGGACGAACCTGGCGGGAGCGGGATACGAGGCGAGCGGCGAGCGCCATGGCTGGTGCGGGGGCGGCGGAGCTAGGGCAGCAGAGGCCTCTCCGCTCCTTCTTCTTCTTCTCCGATTCGATCTCTCGGCCGCGAGAGCGAGATGGGGAGGGGATGGGAGGTGGAGGAGAAATGGGGGGCGGCGCCTGCCGCTTTGTGTGGCCTCCAGGACCTCGCTCCGCCGTCCGATCTCGCACGGAACCCGCGCGCCCGGATCTCAAAGCGCGGCCGGGAGCGTCGGGTCCACCCACCTCCCCCCGTGCACAGTGGGCCGAGTCCGTCGTCCATTCCTGGGCTTGGCACAACGCCTAACTGCTCCTTCTTAATCTTAATTCGTAAAGAAGAAAAGAAAAACGTTCTCCTTCCCGGGCCTTGCTCGAGGCGTGACATTTGACCGGATAGTTCTCACTAGACTAAAAAAACACTTACTTCTCGCCGAGAGCATCTCCAACAGATGATGTAAAAGTTGATGTCAACAAATATTTTAGACATGAGAGAAGGTTTTAGGGCACCAGATTTTTTTTTGTAGTAACAGATGATGTAAAACGGTTCAAAAACAAGTTCAAAAACAGTAATATCAAGTTCATCCCAAATAAATTCAGAACAAACATAACACAAATAGTGCTTATTACATAGTTCATCAATCCACAACATCAAATTCAACACAATTTATTCATCAAACACAACACACAGTTCATCACACATGGCATGGACATAGAGATAAAACTAGAGGCTTTGTTGCTCATTCCATGCCACCACTCCTTGATGAGATCCCCATGAAGATCTCCATGGGTGTTCACATTTCGAATGTCATGGTAAACTAGAAGAAAGCGTTGGAAGCAGTCTTCCCTTATACGCGGCTCCACATGCTTTTCCATCAATTCATAGGAGTAATCCAAATCTTTTCAACCCTCACGCTCAATGATCATACTGTGCATGATCATGGTGGTTGTCATGATGTACCATATTTGTGAAACAATACGCAATTTGCGTCCTCTAAAAACAAGACCCCATGCCAACCTAGCTATCCCAAATTCACACCCATGCATCATCAAGTAGGAACAAATTGGGATTAAATCAGAAGTAGAAGAAATCTTGATGCATCCCTCTGTGTCCCAAGGTGGCTGCGCCAGGACAGATAGCGTGATATAACATAGAAGCAAGATAGTCGGAGAATTATCGCAGTGTATGGGTCTTAGAGAGAAAGAAGGATGCTACAACAACATCCGGTGGTAGCTTGTCAGTCATGAGTAGTCAAGTGGGGGAGCTTGACGATGCATGAAAAAGAGGCACAATGCCAAGATATTAAAAGCGCCTAGATTGCTCGATGTGAGGCAGGCGATTTGAGATGTCGACCACAATTGAGGAAGGAAAGCATGACTATATTCTAGCAGGGGAAAAGCCAAACGCTCATGATTGCTCAGAGAAAAATCGGACAAACATTCTTTATTGACTTGGAGGATTAACAAGGGGCTTAGAGGTGCCGCCAATTAGTAAATACTAGTAGAACACATGTGCGTTGCTACGGGATACAGTTCATAAAAATGAATCAAATAAGTAATTAAGGTCGTCTCCAAAGTCAAAGCTCAAATCTCCCTTGTATGTCCAAGCGTGTTTGGACATCAAACGAACGCTCGGCGGGCTCCCCGAAATTCAACCATCTGGACAATCCAGGCCGCCCCTCTAGCTCGGTTTCCCCCATAGAGCACAAAAAACCACCCCATGATGCACCATTCCCTTTTTCCTGCCAAACCCTCCCCTTCAAGCTCGGTTTTCCCTGCACCAGGACATGTCTTGTTGGAGCCCTCTCCTCTAAAACCGAATGACGCCAACCTTACTTTTGCCATGGCACCCTCTCTCCTTCACAACATACTTCCCACGGACCACCAAGGAGTCCCCCGCCAACCACCCCGCACTCTGCATTGATCCCTGAAAGTGCAACTAATCCCCGGGTGGTTTTGGCAATTAATAACAACATATATATCATTGAACTAATAGTTACTTGAGAATCATTTCAGAGAAGTTCAGTGATATGGGTATGGCAATGACTGAAGAAGTGGACCCCTCAAAATGCTAAGGCAAGCATTGGCAAAAGCTCAAGACTCCATTTTTGGTTTAGTGATCCAAGATCACATTGAGTCCATAGGAAAAGCCAATACTATTAAAAGGGGATGAGGTTGTGTTGATGATCTGGTTGCTCAAGTGCTTAGTGATATATCTCCTTTAACTATCAGCAACTTTCACTAGAAAACACACTCATAAGTAATCTCGGACAAACCGATTTTCCAAACTCAGTCACACCGAGATGAACCACCTCAGCCATAAGCCAAACCCTAGAAAAATCGGTCATTCCGAGTTTGAGATCGGTCTCACCGAAACACGGGCTGCCAAGCTTCTGTAACCGTTTGTCATCAAATCGGAATAACCGAGTTGATGATTTCGGTCTCACCGAAACTGGCAAGTTCCTGTCTTGACTCAAATCAGACTAACCGAGATGGTATTTTTGGTCCCACCGAAAACCCCAACGTTCACTATATTTGAACTTTCGGTCTGAACGAGTTGTCCACTTCGGTCTCACCGAGATTGCTCAATTATGTGTGTAACGGTTGGATTTTTGTGTGGAGGCTATATATACCCCTCCACCCCCTCTTCATTCGTGGAGAGAGCCATCAGAAAGAACTACCACTCCTACCTTACACTTTCTGAGAAGAGAACTACCTACCCTTGTGTTGAGATCAAGTTGCTCCACTCCTACCATATGAAACTTGATTTCTAACCTTCCCAAGTTGCTTTCCACTCAATCCTTTCTTCCACCACAGCCAAATCAGTGAGGAGAGTTGAGTGTTGGGGAGATTATCATTTGAAGCACAAGAGCAAGGAGTTCATCATCATCTACAACATCTATTACCTTTTGGAGGGTGGTGCCTCCTAGATTGGTTAGGTGTCGCTTGGGAGCCTCCGTCATCGAGATGTGGAGTTGAACCAAGAAGTTTGTAAGGGCAAGGAGATCGCCTACTTCGTGAAGATCTTCCCCGAGTAAGGCTAGCCCTCCGTGGGCGTAGGCCATGATGGAATAGACAAGGTTGCTTCTTCGTGGACCCTTCGTGGGTGGAGCCCTTCGTGGACTCGCGCAGCCGTTACCCTCCGTGGGTTGAAGTCTCCATCAACGTGGATGTACGATAGCACCACCTATCGGAACCACGGGAAAAATCACCGCGTCTCCAAATTGCGTTTGCTCTTCTCCACCTCTCTTTACTACATGTGCAATTTACTTTCCGCTGCTTATACTCTAGAATTGCATGTGTAGGGTGATGTTTGACTTGATCATAATTGAGAATCTGTCAAAAACTGTTCATGATCAAAAGGCAGAATTTTTATAATTACAAGTAGTCTAATCACCCCTTCTCTAGACATACTTTCGATCCTACAAGTGGTATCAGAGCTTTGGTCTCCATTGTTTTGGTTTCCATTGCATTGGACTCCATAAGCTTGGTTTCACAACCTAGGAGAGTATGGCATCTAGTGAGGGTAATTATCGTAGAGGTCCCTACTTTGATGGTACAAATTTTGCTAGTTGGAAGCATAAAATGAAAATGCATATTCTTGGTCATAACCCAGCCGCATGGGGCATTATTTGTGTTGGCATGCAAGGTGAATTCTTCGAGGAAGGAAAAGTTCCGGATCGCGAAGCTACACCGGAAGAGTTGCGGATGTTGCAAAACAATGCTCAAGCTTGTGACATTCTCTTCAATGCTTTGTGTCCCGAGGAGTTCAACAAAATCAGCCGTCTTGAGAATGCTAAAGAGATTTGGGATACTTTGGTTGAAATGCACGAAGGTACCGAGTCTGTGAAGGAATCAAAGCTAGATATTCTTCAAGGTCAACTTGACAAGTTCAAGATGAAGGATGGTGAAGGAGTCGCTGAAATGTACTCTAGGCTTGCTCTCATCACAAATGAGATTGCCGGCTTAGGAAGCGAAGAAATGACCGACCGATTCATCATTAAGAAGATTCTCAGAGCTTTGGATGGAAAATATGACACCGTGTGCACTTTGATCCAAATGATGCCAAACTACAAGACTCTCAAGCCAACTGAAGTCATTGGAAGAATTGTTGCTCATGAGATGACACTTAAGGATAAGGAAGAGCTTCACAACAAGTCAAGTGGTGCTTACAAAGCTACATGTGATGCTTCCACAACCTCAAGTGACAAGATAATTTCCAATGAAGAGATAAGCCTAATGGTTAAGAACTTCAACAAGTTCTACAAGAATAGAGGCAAAGAAAGAAGCTCAAAGTCTAGATCATATGATGAAAAGAGATCTTCTAGTCGTGATCGAAACTGCTACAATTGTGGAAGACCCGGACACTACTCAAATGAGTGTACGGCTCCCCACAAGAGAAGAGAAGAATCTCCAAGAAGAAGATCAAGAGATGAGTCACCTCGGAGAGAGAGAAGGAGTAGAGATGATCGTTATGAACGAAGACCCTCTCGGAGAAGCAAGGATTCGGAGAGGAAAGACAAGTCATCAAGGAGCTACACAAGAAGAAGACATCAAGCTCATGTAGGTGAATGGGTCTCCGGCTCCGACTCCGACAATCAATCCGATGGAAGCTATCACTCCGACTCCGACTACAGTCAAGATGAAGGTGTTGCCGGACTTGCTCTCGTATCCTCCAACTCCAACTCCTACGACTTATTTGATTCACCAAATGAGGGAATTGGAAGATGCTTCATGGCTAAAGGCCCCAAGGTAACACACCCTGAATTCATTGACTTTGATAGTGATGAGGATGACTTGCTTGGTGAAGATGAGCTATTTCATGATAAATCTAGTGAGCTTAGTAACGATGAAAATGCTAGTAGTCTTTATAGTCGAGAAGAGTCGAATGACAATGCTATGAAGGAGATTGAGCGTCTAACTAAAGAACTAAACACTCTTAAGTTAGCTCATGAAACAACTCAAGAAGATCATAGAGAGCTCTTAAGATCTCATGAGAAGCTACGCTTCGAGAAGCTCACTCTAGAGCAAGAACATGAGTTTCTAAAAGCGATCAATGACGATCTTCGAAAGAAGAGTTCTTCATATCTTGCCAAACGACTTCTCTTGTCTAATTTCTTGCCACCTATTAAGACTAAGCATGACAAGCATAAGAAAAATTCTTCCTCTAGTAGTAACAATAACCATGTTAAATCCAATGTTGTTACTTCTAGTAGTTCTCTTGATTCCACTAACAATGTTTCAAGCCAAGTTACACTTGAGCAAGAGAATAGCTTATTGAAGGAAATCATAGAGAAAGGTGTCTACAAGAGTCTTGCCGGAAGCAAGAACTTTGAGGAAATTGGCAAGCAAGGAAGGCACCGGAAGAATCAAGGAATTGGTTTTGAGCGAAAGTTCAACGCCGAAGGTGTTGAGTGGGAAGAAGGTCAATACCCTACTCCACAGTTTGTTTCTCAAAAGGAGAAGTATGATCCTACTTCTTCCAATGTGGAACAAGCTCAAGATGACCTTCCACCACAAGACCACAAGCCAAAAGCCAAGGACAAGCTTCAAGAGGAGATTGATGCATTCATTGAAGCACCTCAAGCTATGGTCAAGTGGGTTCCTAAGGACACGTCAAGTTCTACTTCGTCAAGCTCAACTACAACCCCAAGGATTCCCATCAAGATGATGTGGATCCCGAAGAAGAAGAACTAGAAGGTTCTTGAGGGTGACTCCGCCAACATACTTCACTCACATTCATTTTGGCAAGAACTTGTGCAATCAACTTCCACATCATGCACTAGTTCATGGAGTCACAAACCCTCTTGTTGGTAAGTCAAGGGACAAGGTAATCATTGCTTTCATGGACATCATCTATTGTGAACTTCAATCTATGTCTATGGATATCCTTGCTTGTTCCTTGTGGGACTAACCCATGTAGGTATTGAAAGTGCCCTAATCCAAAGGATAGCTCCCAACTCTTGATGATCTACATCAACATTGAGCATCCACATCTTCAACATCTACATGAAGTCTTCTACGACAACCCAAGGTTAGTTTGACCCTTTAAAAGGGGTTCTCACATCTAGGGGGAGCTTTACTCTAAAAATTGAGCTAAAGCATCTCCAAATGATGTGAACACATCAATGCTTTATGTAAAAGTGGTAACCCCACTTGTGCTTAAACGATGAGTATGACCTATGATCAAATGTTCTCATTTGGCTCCTAAGTCAAAATACTCATATATAGATGACCTAGTCATCGACAAATTGTGTGCTAGTAGCTAGAGTTTTGGTTGTGCATGTTTGACACATATTTCATTTGCTATCTTATTGTGTGAGCATGTTGAATGCATGATTTTATCCATTCGAGGACATCCATTTGTTGTTTTGGTTGTTTTGATTTTTCTGGCCAAATGGATGGACAAGAATGCCTAAGCACCTCCCCTAGCTATCTATGCTTTCTTGTCTCAAATTCTATTCATGCTTATATCACAAACTTTGAACAAGTCATTTTCGGACCCTCCGAGTGAGGAGCACTCGGAGCCACCGATCCGTCAAGGGCTAACTTCCAAAACCTTCTAAGTAATTTTCGGACAGACCAACTCATTCCCACTCGGTCAAACCGAAAAACACTTAGACTGATCTAGGTTTTATCTCGGTGAAACCGAGTTCTCAATCTCGGCGTGACCGAAATGCGTAACTGCATAGCAGTTATCCATCTCGGTGTCACCGAGTTTTTCAACTCGGTCCCACCGACAGCAAGGGGATATAAATACTCAGGGAAGCGCGCGTTGATTACTCCTTCAAACGTTTTCGCTCCCTCGTCCCCAGCTGCCGTCTCCGTGATCTCCGGATCGTCGCCGTCGTCGCCTGTGCGCCCTCGCCGCAGGTCTCCGCCGCCGTCAACGGCCTTCTCCTCCGCGCCGTTGCCGCCGTAGAGGGACTCCACCAAGTTAGGGTGAGTCTCGATCCCTCTCGTGCTCCCCATCTGATTCATTGCACGTTTGGTTTGCCCTACATCTGGCCACGATTGAAAAACTCCTTTTTCCACCAGATCGGTTCAAGTTTCGAGTAAAATTCTTAGGGTTAGGTTTCCACGGAACACATCTCGGTGAAACCGGTTTTAAACTTTCGGTGTGACCGATTCGGCCTCTGGCCATTGCACTACACTTTCGGTCCAACCGAGTTTTGCAAATCGGTGTGACCGAAGTATAGTCTTAGTGAAACCCTAATGTATCGGCAGGACCGAAACCCATTTCGGTCCAACCAAAAGTGGTGTGTAAGTTTCTGTTATACATTTCGGATTCACCGAAACTGAAAATCGGTCTGACCGAAATGCATTCTGTGAAAACTTAAAACTAAAATTTAAACTCATTTTGTTTGCAAAAACTTCTGCAGTTTGTGATAACTCTTCTACTCTGCCTATACCTTATCTATTCACAGGTTGTCAGCCATGTCAGATGCCAGTGACAGCCAGAACAGGTCAGAGTCACCTTTTGCGGAAATCCCGGAAGCAGACACTAGTCCTGAGGCTAGTAGTCCAGTTGATGATGGTGAGAGGAGTACACCCAGTGGATTGCCTCCTGCAGCCACCAGAACCAGAAAGGAGAGGAATTCTGATGATGAGGATTCTGATTTCATTGCTGAGGAAGAAGTGTCCTCCAGGCCTAAGAGAAAAGTTGTTGCCAAAGAGCAACAAGGGCAGCAGTCAAAGAAAGGCACCAGCAAGGTCAAGCAATCAGCTGTTGCCAAGAAGCTGAACTTGGGAGAGCCAGCCCCAAGCAAAGTGAAGAAAACTTCCAAGAGGAAGAGGGTAGTGTATGCTGAACCTCATGCAGATGCAGCAGTCGAGGAAGAAGAAGAAGAAGCACCCCAGCCTCCTCCTCAGAAGGCTAAGCTCATGGGTGATGCAATTAGGGCTGGAGCCACTTCAAAGCCCAAGAAGCCTGCTCAAGCCAAGGCAGCTCCAGCAAAGCCTTCTGCCAAGCCCAAAAGGACAACCAGGAACATTCCAGCATCTGAGAAGAACAAGGGTGATGTGCCACCAGCTGAGTCTGAGGAAGAACAAGTGTTGCTGAAACTCCGTCCAAAACTGCCACTCCACAACGATGCTCATCCTCAAGCCGAGGATATGAAGGCAAGGAAAGATAGAGGTCTCAGGCTATGGAGACAAGCTGATCCATACGCCGTGAGGAGAAGGACTGCTGTGGACCCCAGATTCCACACCAGAGAGCAGCAGGACTTCTATGAGACTGTGCTGATGGACAAGAAGCCAATAGTTGCAGATACCAGATACGTTGACTGGGAATACATTGACAGTGAAGAGCACAGAGACTTCTTTCCCCATGTGCATGAGAGCTTCACTGCATGTGGAGTTGCTGAGTTTGTGGGTCAGAAGCCGACAGACTGGAACGATGAGATGATTATGCAGTTCTATGCCACAGCTCATTTCTATCCTGATGGGAAGATCACCTGGATGACTGAAGGTCAAAGGTTTTCTTCTTCTGTTGAAGAATGGGCAGAACTTCTGAATGCTCCAGTACAGAGAGAGGACGACATTGATGTCTATGGGATTCCAAAGAAGAACCATGATTCCATGAAGAACATGTACAAGGAGATCCCCGCAGCAGATTTGGAAGTGTGGAAGCTCGGCTCAGTGTACTATCTCCAGGCAGGTCTACCTACCACTAACACTATTCTGAGGCATACCTTGATGCCCAAGTCTGGAGATCATCGCATGATCAGAGGCTATTCTATCAACATGCTGCATATACTTGATGAGAAGGCACCTTTCAAGGTGATGGACTTAATGGTAGAGACCATTAAGAGGACTGCAGCTGACCAGAAGAGGTCATGTGGATTTGCCCCACAGATTCAGATGCTTATCAATGCCAAGTTTGGCACGGGCAAATTACTGTTGGATAGGAAGCACTTACCACTGCAGCCAGAGCATGAAGACAATGATGTTGTGATGGATGAGGAGGATCCAACTTCGGTTGAAGGTCAAGCCAAGATTGAAGCTGCTAAGAAAGCCAAAGCTGATAAGGAAGCAGCAGCAGCAGCAGCTAAACCAAAGAGCTTCGGAGAGCAGATTCTTGAAGCTACCCAAAGGATTGAACAACGCCTGGCCAGCATTGAACAATCTCAGGAGAGCCTAGAGAGGATTGTTGACGAGAAGGTCCACGCTCTGGACGTGAAGCTGACTGAACTTCAAGTGACCGTCAACAAGCTTGAGGCATACATGGAGGAAGCAAGGCAGGACAGGGCAGAGCTCATGCAGGATGACCTAGTCCAGGACTCTCAGCGACAGACTGCTCCGATTCCCAGAGGATCCCGTTCAGCAGCTATTCCAGTGACTGACTCCAGGACTACCACTTCAGCACCTCCTACAGCTCCAGCAGTCACTCCAGCCACAGCTCCAGCATCCACTCCTCCAGCACAGACTTCAGCTGAAGTCTTCGCCGATGCCGTCATATCTACTCCGACATCTACCCAGACGGGAGCCGCCAGCAGAGCCCGCAGTGACGTTTAGCTCTATGCTTTTTCGAACTTTTTGGTAACTTGTTGCCAAAGGGGGAGAAATTGTATAGATCATAGGGCTTCGAGAGAGAGAGAGAGAGTGCTCTTTCGTTCTTTTGCGGTTTCTTTGAGATACTTTTGGTACTTTTGGTTTTCGAAACTTTCCGTGTGCTTGATACTACGTTTGATGCTACCTTAATGAGTGCTTGGTCATACTATGCTTTAATGTGTGCTTAATGCTTATCATATGCTATTCCTATCTTGTATGATCATTTACTCATGTCTTGGTGATTGGGTGCATGCTATTCATTCTTATCATTTTGTGCGCTCCACCAAGATGTATGTGACATGGAAGAGTGACCCATGATCCTAATCGATTGTGCATTTGCATTCAAACGCGAATTTTAAATAACGCACAAATTTAGGGGGAGCTCTTGCTTATCACATACTTCTCAAAGCGACGATATTATTCATTGATTATATCTTTTGTCGAAGCTTTGATCTATATGTTGTCATCAATTACCAAAAAGGGGGAGATTGAAAGTGCAACTAATCCCCGGGTGGTTTTGGCAATTAATAACAACATATATATCATTGAACTAATAGTTACTTGAGAATCATTTCAGAGAAGTTCAGTGATATGGGTATGGCAATGACTGAAGAAGTGGACCCCTCAAAATGCTAAGGCAAGCATTGGCAAAAGCTCAAGACTCCATTTTTGGTTTAGTGATCCAAGATCACATTGAGTCCGTAGGAAAAGCCAATACTATTAAAAGGGGATGAGGTTGTGTTGATGATCTGGTTGCTCAAGTGCTTAGTGATATATCTCCTTTAACTATCAGCAACTTTCACTAGAAAACACACTCATAAGTAATCTCGGACAAACCGATTTTCCAAACTCAGTCACATCGAGATGAACCACCTCAGCCATAAGCCAAACCCTAGAAAAATCGGTCATTCCGAGTTTGAGATCGGTCTCACCGAAACACGGGCTGCCAAGCTTCTGTAACCGTTTGTCATCAAATCGGAATAACCGAGTTGATGATTTCGGTCTCACCGAAACTGGCAAGTTCCTGTCTTGACTCAAATCGGACTAACCGAGATGGTATTTTCGGTCCCACCGAAAACCCCAACGTTCACTATATTTGAACTTTCGGTCTGACCGAGTTGTCCACTTCGGTCTCACCGAGATTGCTCAATTATGTGTGTAACGGTTGGATTTTTGTGTGGAGGCTATATATACCCCTCCACCCCCTCTTCATTCGTGGAGAGAGCCATCAGAAAGAACTACCACTCCTACCTTACACTTTCTGAGAAGAGAACTACCTACCCTTGTGTTGAGATCAAGTTGCTCCACTCCTACCATATGAAACTTGATTTCTAACCTTCCCAAGTTGCTTTCCACTCAATCCTTTCTTCCACCACAGCCAAATCAGTGAGGAGAGTTGAGTGTTGGGGAGATTATCATTTGAAGCACAAGAGCAAGGAGTTCATCATCATCTACAACATCTATTACCTTTTGGAGGGTGGTGCCT